>OW799235.1:100269533-100919746 GCA_941918925.1 Phyto melanocephala
CTAATCTTCAGAGACTAACGGCGTTATGCGGAATGACAAACCGTGTGGTAACTAACGAGCTGCTAACTTTTTTTGGTAAATTACCATAAGGGAAAAATAGCAGCTCGTTAGTTAGTTATTATGCATAACACCGTAAGTATTTATTAAAAAAAATTTAATTTTTCTTTCTTTATTTTCGAACATTGAATTTCGAACTTAAAATTTGTAGCCCTTTTTAAAACTGTAAAAGAATAAATTTTCTTTTTAGTATTTTTTTTTTTAATAAATCTTTGTTTACATTTAGTATTTAAAATTTCAAGATTTATATAATAAAATATATTACAACGAATTATATTTGTAGTCACAGATATTGTTATTGTTTGATATACATACATTATTTAAAGGAAAAATCGGATTTTTTCTTTTTAGTTAAGTGATCGAAATTAAAATAAAACAAAAACAATATTCCCAGATTCTTAATCGTCAAGCTTCTGCTAGTTGCATTTTTTCTATTATTTATTTCGAAATCAAGTCGAATTTTCGATCAATGTTTATTTTTTAAACATCTATTCGTTTGACAATTTACCCATTCTACGTAAAAAAAGCCTAATTTGTTTTGTTGAAAAATAATATTTTTCTCTTAAAGACGTTTTCAATTATTAAATTTCCAAGTAAGAGAAAAGTTTTCTAAAAATTCTTATAGAAAAACACAATGCAATAGTAAAAGAAAACATCTTTGTAAAAACAGTTAAAGGCAATGGCAACCAACAAAAGGATCTGCTAAAAAATTACGCAAATTCAACACACACAAATTTGGAAATCCCACACAAATAAGATGTGAACAGAACAACAGGTATGACGAATGGAAGTTGTTAAAACAACTGAATTCCTAAGAAAACAGTTTTAGCGAAAATATTTAAAATACGAAGAACACAAAGGATTTATTACTGGGTTTTTTTCACATGTGTACGTACAAAGTTGTTTAAAAAAATCACACGCACACACATAAATTCTATGATTTATCCTACAACATTTTCTGCTACCTTTGAGTCATACAAGTAAAATGATAAAAATAAAATGTAATTAGATACAGTCAAAAAAAAAACAAAACATTAAAAGAACGACAACAAACACGGATAATTAAGTTCTACTGAATTTTGTTTACAACCATTTATCAAAATTAATTCGTAAATGAGCATTATATAAGTAAAGAAAAATAATTTTTTAAGTAGTAGGATTGATCTTGGAATGTTTTCTATAAAGAATAGTGCTTTAAATATAAGTTTTGTCCTCAGGGCAATCATAAACTGCCTAAATTTTATATGTTAAATTCCGTTCAATAGTATGAACATTATTTTATACAATTAAAAAAATTTACCTTTTTTCAATACAAAATTGTGTATGAAAACTATAAACTATATCCTGGTTAAACTTCATATATTTTAATCTACATATATCTTATATGTTAATAGGCAAGTCGATTGTTTATTACTCTGCTTACGCTTAACAAATTTTAGAAATTATAAGTGATTAAAGTTGCTACTAACATATGCACAAACCATATGTGTATAACAAAACAAACAAGTAAAAGCAGTCTATTCGGATGTGCGGAATTTTTTATACCCACCACCAATTTGAGGTACTTTTATAGCACAAAGTTCATTATTATGTTATTAACAGTAATCGGTATGGATTAATATCTTTATACTAAAATTTGTTTGTATAACTTCAATATGCTAGTAAAATGTTTTCGTAAATTTAGTCTTTCAATGAAAGTGGGCATTAAAGTAGGCGTGTCATTATATTTTCTGCTAATAAATAAAACTGAGATATATCAATATATGTAGTCCTTTATTCTTCCAAAAACTTTGTCCATAGAGAAATTATATAAATTTAAGATAAAGCGTTATATAGGAGGCAGGCTTTAAAGTGGGCGTGTCACCTCCATTTTCTGGCTTAACAATGACATTAACTAGGAAGCTACATGTACGAAATTTCATCATTATACCTCTAATTTTATCGGCTTTATGAGCTTTTAAATTTCATTAACAGTAGATTACATGATAAGTGGGTGTTATAGTAGGCGTATCGAAATAGTTTCCACTAATAAATTCAACTCAGATATTTCAATAAAGAGTCTTTTATTCTTCCAAAATCTTTGTTCATAGAAAAATTATATGAATTTTAGATCAAGCATTATATGGGAGGTGGGCGTAAAAGTGGGCGTGTCACATTTATTTTCCGTTAAAAACAATGTTTGCGAAATTTCAGGATCATACATCTAATTTTGTCAGTTTTATTACGTTTTGAATATACCGAAAAAGACACTGTCTGGTATAAATTTTCATACATTTTGATTTATAACTCCTTTCCTAAAGCATAGATTTAAGCAATTTTAAGGGAAAAATATTTTTTTTACTCAGGAAATATATAATTGAAATTTCATGGCTCTATGTTAACGCGTTTAAACACAATTAGATTTTATTCGATGTTCGAAGAATATTTTTTAACCTACTCTTGCCTTACGAGCTATAACTCTCTTCCTAATATTCCGACTTAGCCCTTTTTCTAATACCAAACAAACCTTGTGTATAAAAATAGTAGCAGATCTTCCTGTAACATACTCCACAATTTCATTGTATCGTGATGTATTTCCATTTATTTTACCAATCCTTTATAGATTTTAATTGTTTATATACGTATTTAAATGCTTTTATAATATTGGTCACCACGTAATACAATTCTCAAGGAATCAAACAGCGTTCAATACAAGGAATAATAGAAATCTGGCTGTAGCCAGATGTAGGTTGGAAATAAGAAAAAAACGTATTGAATATGCGGGTAGTCGTGACTTCAACAACTTGCCTAGGAAACTTGAAAAGGATTTAATGAATATCAATCTTTAAAAAATCTATTAAGATGTACATTTTTGAGCAATTAGAAGAAATTCTTAACTAATGAATTAATGTCAAATATCATATTAATACATTTGTATTATATTTTGTATATATTTAAATTTATATTTTTTATATTACGAGATATTATTTTGATAACTTACCTCTGTAATGCCTTTTTGGCGCTGAGGAATTATATTTAGTCTTTCTGTTTAATTATTAAATAAAAAATAAATATAAAATAAAAAAAATATATATTCTGGCAAAATTTGAGCCCCCTAGCTTTATCGGTCCGACCTCTATCGTGCTTTCAACAGACGGACAGACGGACGGACATATCCAGATCGTCATGAGGTCTAAAATTGTTATTTCCATGTGTTACAAACGGAATGACAAAATGAATATACCCCCACCATTTTTTTGGCGGCGGGTATAAAAATTTACTACCATAGTAATCTGATTTGAGTTCCTAATTTAAGCAGTACTACAAGCAATACGATGCTTATTGAATAATGCCACTATCATACTAATCGTTTGATAGGTTTTAATAGCAGTGACGAAAAATTAAGTCTTTTTCGGTATTGTGAAAAGAAACGAAAAAAGAGAAAAAGTACTGAATTTCAAGTCGCTGTTAACCAAAATCTTTCGTCTTCTTTAACTGTGTATGCAATCGTACGATTCATAATTCTGTCCAACTGAAAAAAGAAACGCCAAAATCTGTAATCGGTACCACAGTGTCACACAAAAACGAAGGACACAATTTTAAAAAACGTTTACCAAATCAGACAGAGAGACAGAGAAACAGACAGATCAAAATATTTATTTCAATATTACAGATCAAAGTTTTAAATGCGATAGTGAGTCAAAGTCTTTAGTTTCATTTTGCTGACGCAAAATAGGACAACGCGAGATTTTATATTTATAACAAGCCACTTAAATTGAACTTTAATGGTATCACAACTGAACTGAACCGCATAAATTTCTAATAGAATGACAGGCAGGGTATAAGAAAACGAGAAATGTGTAATCACTCAAAATTCTTTAAAATCTTTTACTATCAATAGTATAAAAGAAAAAATTCCAAAGCACTGCTCTAAAAGTTTTAAATTTTTTTTTTCTAATTTTATCTCATATCCGAGAAAACAGTTTTTAAATTAGAATACACATACAATGAGTACAATAATGATTATGATGTACAAAAAGCATCCATTAAGACCGCAACAAATTGTTCAAACAGTCTTCTTATTTTAGGAAGAAATTTTCTTTTTTATGCATGCTTAATGTAGTAGCGTACATAAATGTGTATTGAGAACTACATTTGCTAGTTTAAAACCGGAGAAAAAAACATTAAAAGAGTTTGTTCTTAAATTGCACCACTTTCCATACCAGTTTTTCTATATATTTTTTTAATAAGTTTTACGTGATGTTTTTTTCTTCATTTTAACTGATGACTTACAAGTCTAATTGTAACTTATTTTTTTTCAAATTACTGGTATGTAGATGGGTATAAAAGAACGCTTATTTGGTGAAGTAAGTTTTGGTAACATTAGCTATTTAACAAACATACTTATAAACACAAGGAAGAAAAAGAATTCTAATAAAAATATACTTGTTTGTACTCGTATTAGTATGATATGGGCATGTATGTATGTATGTATGTATGTTTACAACTTTTCCCAGTTTATTTTAACTTGTAGTAACGCCTGCAGTCTTAGAACGTGAACGAGTTCTTCTAACCTGCAAAGAAAGAGCAAAACATACAACTCCACATATTTCCAACGAATTTCTTGCCACAACATGTTTGTATTGCTTGAGAAAAAATATAAATTTGTATGTCTATACAAATCTAGTTGATGAAGTGCGATTAAATGAAGCGGTACAAACAAGCATAAAAAGTATATTTTCAAGTCATGAACCAATAGTACCTACATGTAACCTAAGCTTAGATCTTACTTTTAATCTAGTAATATATCTATCTGTCTCCCAACTGAAGTCTTTTCCCCTTAACCCCAACATTTTCGGCTGAAGCTATCCCAAAATAAGCTTCGAGAAAAAATTGCACTCCGGGAATCCTCTTAGTCGGCCATTTTATATAGTTATAATTAGTTGCCTGTGGGATGAAAGGAGATTTGCTGTCGCAAATTATTTATTTAAAAAAGATATCGTGTAATTTGTTTGATGTTTATATTAATATTTTGCTATTGAGCTTGAGATAATTTTTTTATAAAAAAAAAATATTACTCTTCATTTCAAAAAAATATATATAAGGGGTCCGCCATCTAACGTTTTTTTTTTTTTCAACTAGTGCTTGATTTGTGAATGGTAACACTTAGCTCATGTCTGATTTGACAGATAATTAGTTTTATCCTTCCGCTGAACAAATATGGTTGTGTATACGCTTGAACAACGCTAGGAAATATTGCGACATTACTTTGGCCGATTTTGCCAAAAAAAAATCATTTTTTCAGATGAAGCTCATTTTGATCTTGGCGGGTATGTAAACAAGCATAATTGTCGCATTTGGGGCACAGAAAACCCGCACGCATACATTGAAAAGCCGATACACCCAAAACGAGTCACTGTTTGGTGCGGATTTTGGTCCAGAGGCATAATTGGGCAATTTTTCTTTGAAAATGAGCAAGGAGTGGCCGTAATCAATGCCGATCGTTATCGGGCCATGTTGAACGAATTTTTGTTCACAAAAATTGAAGAGGAGGATATTGGCAACATATAATTTCAACAGGACGGCGCTACGTGCCACACAGCCGAAGCTACACTTTTTTATAACATTTTCAAAATAAAAAAGTTATTTGGCGAACCCTTTATTTCAGATTTTTTTATTTAAAATATAAAGTCAAATAAAATGAATCTGCTGTTCGGGGTATGCCGAAGCATGCGTCAAAAGAAGTGAAGTGGGGTTAGGGATTGATTCTCGCAGGGCAACGTAGCAGCTTTAACTTGGTAAAGCTGTTCCCCTTTGAGATTACTTCAAGTCTGCTCACCTTGTCATTACTTGTGACGATACCTCCACTGTAATAATAATGGTAGCTCAAGCGTGTTAACCCCTGGAAACAGCAATCAGCATCCGTTGGTTGACGGCTAAGGTGATCATGATCTCAACAGTTTTTAGTTTAAAAAAATGTCACTACTTGTTCTTAAGAGCTTAGTGTTATATAAAGTTTTTCAATGAAAAGTTTTAATTTTATGTACATCAGATATGTTTTTTTATTATTATTAAAAAAAAATATTTACATAGCGCATTTTTAACAAAGCCAATAATAGCCAAAAATAGACTATGTGAAATCACTCGAAACCTAATATTCATAAAATGTTGGAGAGGAAATTAGGAACTTTGTAATAGATCATAGTAGAAGCAATGAAGTTTTATATCGAGAATACCTGATACATTTTATTTATTTATTTACTGTTCTATACAAGTCTAAATAGTATTCTTTGAACACATTAAACTGCCTCGTGTAGCGTAATTTAGTTATCGTCTTATTAGTTTGACCATCTTTAATTTTTCTACTCTTTCTATTTAAGCCATAAAATTTTCTTTATTTTTATGATTACTTGCATACGTTTATCACAAACAACCAGAAACTCATAGATAATATTTAAGCAACTAGCAAATACAGTGAGATGTTTAAGTTTATCTTGTAGTCAGTACCATTTAGGGCTGGTTTTAAGGCTTTATATAATCTCTATTCTTATGCTTAATACAGTTTTAACTTAGCTTAAACATAAGTTGAAAATAAACAAAAAATATATGTAAATAACTTTAAATTCAAATAGCTAAAATATATTTGTTATAGTCGTTACATAAAATGTTTAAATTTTGTATCTTATTTGTTTACATAATATAGTTCCAACCAAAAATCACTTCTTGAAATAATTACTTTTTTTTATAAAAAACAACAAAGCAAGTAGTTAAAATGTTGTTCATAATTTCTCACTTCACATCAGATTCTATTTTATTTAATAAGAATATTTCATTGAAATATTTTTTAAAATTATATATAAAATTTTTCTTAAAAACTTTAAAAATTATTTTTAATTATCTTCTAGAGAGACCCAAATTTTTTTCATATTCATTTCATATTTGCATATTCAGCAAAAACTAGTTAATGACTTGCTATTTATTATTGAACTACATCCTTTTGAATGACTGCTACATATCGTCTGTCTTACTAAGAAGTGTTAAAGTAATGACGTTATAAAAAAGTTATATAAATAATAATATTTTTGACAATAAAGGCGAAGCATTTCATTATCCAACAAAACAAACCGAAATTTTCCCAAAGAACTGAATGACTTTGGTAAGTACATAATATTTAAGTCCCTATTTATAAGCAAAGGTGAGAAGAACTTATTTGATACCTTATTTGTAAACTTCGTCGTGTTAAAATAATGGGTTTAGATACCAAATTGTTAGTTCTAAAGGGTGTTTTTTTAAGCCCGATAGAACTTGAAATTGTAAAAAATAACACAAAAAATTAAATTGTAATCAAATTTTTTTTTTTTATTCGAAAGATCAATACGTGACATTAACATTTGAAAATGATTTCGGGCATATGGGCACCGCGGCTGTTCTTGACGAAGCGCATTCTGGACGTCCAATTTTATCGCAAAATTGTGTTCAGCGATGAGGAGCATTTTTGGCTTAACGGGTTTGTTAATAAGCAAAATTGCCGCATATGGAGCGAGACCAATCCACAAGAGACCCTACAGACTCCATTACATCCAGAAAAATGCACCGTTTGGTGCGGTTTTCACGCTGGTGGCATCATCGGACCTTAAATATTTCTTCAAAAATGAGGCCGGAGCTCGCGTTACGGTCAATGGAGATCGTTACCGCACCATGATCAATGATTTTTTGTTTGAAAATATGGATGACATTGATCCGGAGGAGATGTGGTTTCAACAGGATGACGCTACGTGCCATACGGCGAACGCAACCATCGACTTATTGAAATCAAAATTTGGCGATAAGTTGATTTCGAGAAATGGACCTGTCAATTGGCCTCCAAGGTCGTGCGATTTGACACCTCTCAATTATTTCCTGTGGGGCTACGTGAAGTCACTGGCTTATGCTGATAAACCAGCAACAATTGACGCCTTGGAGGCCAGCATTTTTCGTGTTATTCGTGACATACGGCCAGCAGTGCTCGAAAAAGTGGCCCAAAATTGGACGTCCAGAATGCGCTTCGTCAAGAACAGCCGCGGTGCCCATATGCCCGAAATCATTTTCAAATGTTAATGTCACGTATTGATCTTTCGAATAAAAAAAAAATTTTGATTACAATTTAATTTTTTGTGTTATTTTTTACAATTTCAAGTTCTATCGGGCTTAAAAAAACACCCTTTACATTAATATATTTTAGCACTTTCAACCAATTATTTCTAATACAAATTTTTTGCTGTGTAACAACATTCAAACTGCTTGGCAACTTTGAAAAAAATATAAATATAATTGCAATTACACAACAAATATACGACATACATAAGTTTTTCATTCATTATTATATTATTTTCTAAACATGCCAAGCTTTTTATTGGACTGGAAGATGATATAAATAGAATAATTTTTTTTTTTTGCAAATATAGTAGTACGTGTAAAAAATTAATTGCTCAAATTCAAATTAAATTCTATACATTCTCCCATTATTTATAATTTTCATTTAAGCTTTTTTTTATAAAATTCAATGACGCAGCAGTATAAAAAGGAAAATCACGTAATTTTAGGCGATTATCATAAATTCGCCAATTTTTTTATAGACATATTTTTATTGCAATCAGCTCAATTTAAGTAGATTTTGGTTTTATCAAAAATATTTATTTTAATTTTACATAATCTAATAAATATTATGTGCAATTAGAATGCATCTTAAGGAATCTTCACACTAGCCAAATATTTAACTAAATTCACGTAAGCCCTTAAAATGTTTTTATTCCCACCCTTGTGAATATACTTATGTTAATTTAATTATTATTATATTTAAACAAAAAAATTCAGTATCAATACACTGCTACGTACATTTATTGGCTAAAATCACATAACATGAAAAAAATATTTCAGAAAATAGTGGTACGTCTATTTGGACAAATATTTTGCAAATGTGAATGTAGCTTAAATAGGAAACGAAATGCCTTAGGATCGATACCATGTTAAAGTTACAGAGTCAATTCATATGGTATTAGTACTTAGATGTGGAATCAGGAAAGCCGCTGCATATGTTAGTGTATGGATTATTATTTAAGTATGTTTATATGTTTAATTCACCTTTCTAGTATTTAAGCAAAGTGAACAGTAACGGCCTTATTCATAACGAAAAGTTGGCATAAAGCTTATTCATAACACATGCCAAACTCTGGTTAACGATTTGCTAAACTTTTTTTAACGAGCTGCCAAGCGTTTGCCGACTTGTGAAAAACAGCTGTTCTGTGACAAAAAAAATGTTATAAAGAAAAGAATAAAAATTTTTGTGCACGAAAAATATATTATTCGTTTATTTTTTTACTTTATTTTAAAATTTTAAAAATTGTTGGTATGTATGGAAAAACAACAAAATGTCAAAATCAGATATGATATACAAAAAAAGGTTGCAATTTTGAGAAGTGTAATGCAAATTTAGAGTTGATTTGTAAAAAGTTGGCAGACGGATAAAAGTTTGTTATGAATAAACTCTGTGCCAACGAGCTTCCAAGCTTAATCGGCATTCTAGTTAGCAGCTCGTTGTACGTAGTGTATAAACCGTGGCTAACTTTTTGTTGTGAATAAGGCCGTAAATATTTATTGTACGAGCAGCAGTTGTTAAACTTCAAATATTGTAACAAGTAAGAGCGCTATATTCGGCCGTGCCGAATCTTATATACCCTTCACAACGTGTAGTCATGCAATAACAGTAGTTTGTGTCACCATTCATCCCATATGAAATACGTACATACATATATAAAAACATCCCATTATAAGTTCACGTAAGTATGTTAAAAAAAAGAAAAATAAAAAAAAAAAATTTAAAAAATTAAAAAAAAAAAATTAAAAAAAAATTTTTTTTTGAAAAAATTTAAAAAAAAATTATTATATATATAATATATATAAAACAAAAAAAAAATAAACAAAAAAAATAAAAAAAGTTTAAAAAAAATAATAAAAATATAAATAATATATTAAATAAAAAATAAAAAAAAAATATTAAAAAAAAAATTTTTTAAAAAATTAAAAAAAATTTTTTTTTGGCTTAGCTGGGATTCAATGCCACGTTTTCTCTAACCAGTATACACGTTTGTATGTATGTATGTTGTTGTTGTAATATTGTTTTTGTGAAAAAAAAATCGAGGTGGCCGTGGGTTTTTGCTCATATCTCAGTTGTTTATGTACCGATGTTTCTGATTTTCAATACCGATCTACTCCCGAATATTTCTGATATTTTAATACCTTACCCGGGTCCAACCTATGTCGGGGGGCTTCAAAAAGTTGATTTCAACATACACACGGACAGACGGTCAGACGGACAGACGGTCAGACGGACAGACTGACAGGGCTTAATCGACTCCCCTATTCATAAGCTTTCAGAAAATATATACTTTATGGGGTCGGAAATGAAAATTGTAGAAATTTCACACGGAATGACAAACCTATATATACCCTTTTTCACTGTGTGAAGGGTATAAAAAGGATCAAATTAATCAAACACTCATAACACGACAAACAGAAGTAAAATAGCAAATTTTTTAATTCTTTAAGCAAAAATTATGTAAAAATTTAATATTTATTGTTTGTGCCATTTTAACAATACAAGCGATCGTGTCTTAGTAGGAATGCACATTTTCATTTAAAAATAAAAATACGTAAATTTTTTCAGCTCCAAAGTAAGCTGAATTTTGTTCGCATAAATGTAGAGGTCTTTCGTCAAAATTCGCTGCGTAGCGCTTTGTGAAATTTAAAGTTGTTGCGAATGATGCCGAATTGATGTTTTCGGGTTTTCGATGACACTCCCGTTTACAACAGCAATGTTTCAAAAAACTAACCAATTCATTGATGCACAGGAGTCTTACTGTCCATAACCGACACAATTTCTTCAAATTTTCGACCCATCTTCAGATGGTCTACACATTAAGTGCACTTTCTCGACTGAAAATTCTTCAGCACAACTTTTAAAATTTGTGTAATAAGATTTCATGTTCTTTCAATAACCGGAATAAACGTATGAATGTGACTGCTGCCAAATTTCAGAGTTGCCACTTTCACAAAAAAACAACATTAAATTTAAAAAGTACTTTCTTACTGAGACACCCTTTTCAACCAATAAAACTTAACAAGTTTATTAAAATTGCTATTTGACTTATTTCCAGGGCTTAAAAACAAATCTCTTGAATTTTTGAACACACTCAATTTTAAGCATCATTACTTCTATGTAACTACTATTCAATAAACTTGCAAGGGCGCAAGGGCATCAATACATTGACTTTCAACTGATAAAAATAATATTGAAACTTGAATAAAGCAAGACTAAAATATTAAGCAAAAAAAATATAATGAAAACAATTGAGGTCAGGCATGGAAAATCTAGTTTTTTAATTGTTACTGTATTTTTTAATAAAAGATATTTATTTCTTTATTCTTATTTCTTGAAAATCTGGGAAAGCATGGAATAAAATTGAGATTTAAAATAAATTTTTAAGCAATAAACTGTTCCGCGGTGGGGTTAATTTTTGCCTATAAGCAAAAATGCAGCAGTAAAGAAAATCTATGAAATCCTCTATCAACAAAAAAAATCACAGTTCGGTGTGCTAGTACATAGGCAAGAACGTTACTATAGACGCTGATCAACGTAGAGCCAGTATTACTAACTATTTTATTCTTCAATTGGATGGAAAATTGATTGAAAATAGGTTTTTCCTAGAGGACAGATCGACAATTCATACAACGAGGCAAAATTTCGACTTAAAAAAATATTATGTGAACGAGTTACTTTTTGAAATGATCTAGGTAACTTTCTCCCAATATTGTGCGATTAAATTTCAGTTGATTATTATCTCTTTAGTTGCATGAAGTCATAGGTTTATACACAAAACCAGTAACTCTGTAATACAATAATTATGTGCCCAAAATGCGCTGTCTTCGATCCAACGACGATGTTCACATACCCGAAATCTTATTTAAACACTAATGAAATAAAGTCGTCATTCAACCAAAACAAATTTTTTGTTTAAAATTACGTAATTTTAGTACAAATATTATATCAATTCAAAAACGTATACCTTAAAAAAATCCCCTAAATAGACTGATGAAACATCGATATATTTAATTAAAATTATTAAATTTGATTAAAATAAGAGAACAAAGAGTTAATTGTTACTTAAAAATTTTATGTTAAATTGATATCATTGTAAATATATTCACTTTTAGATGTTGTGCAGAATTTTCCATCTCTGATAAATGAATTATACTACAACAGAAACAACAATAGAATTTGCAAAAGTAAAACAATTTACCAAAATAAAACTAGTTGAACACGTTTAAGGGAACCACCGTAATAATGAAATGCATCAAAACAGTGATTATAAAAAAATGTTGCCAAAATATGTTGTTATATTTTGATTATTTTATTCCAAAGGAGGGTTTATTTCGGATTGATTCTACAAAGATGTGTAGATACGATTTTGAAAAAACAATAATAAATGTGGACGCAGAAATGTAATCATCTAATCAAGAGACTAATGATCTTTTAAGATCATTTGTTATGTTATGTACATAGGAACGTGCCACCTTACGAGCAAAAGAAGTCGCCGTATAACTTCGACTATAAAGTATTTTTGTAAGGTATGATAAATTTTTGTTTTTCTCTCGAGGTGACCAATGTTTTACTTCAAAGACTTTAGATCTTAAAAACCTCGATCTAGTATGTACGTAATAAAGAGCTGCGTAAAATGTAATTAAAGTTATGTGTTCTATTTCACACTACATGCTATCACTATATTTCAGTTCAAACATAAACAATAAAAAAACAACATTCTAAAAGTTTTTCTCTGTAGATTTGTTAATGTTTATGTTTTCAAACAAAAAAAAAGCGACAATAAAATAAAAAAAAAACGGTAAATCATAGCAAAAACATCGAGTACAATAAAAGATATTATACAGCAGTGTTACTAAATAATTATATTAAAGGCAATTTAAAGAGAAAAGACTTTCTTATAAGAGATTATTACACCCTCCACCTTAAATATATAAGTTGTCATTCCATTTGTAATTTCTGCAATATTCTTATAAAAGTATACATTTTCTGAAAGCTACTAGTAGAGTCTACTTAGCAATGTCAGTCTGTCCGTGTGATGGTTCAAATCAACTTTTAGAACCCACCACATATTGCGCAGATTTGTATGTGTTCATAATCATATGTAAATATGCGGGAATGAATCGTTATTAGAATCCAGCTCAATCGACCCATAATGTTTATGTTAACTTCAAATTCATAACAAAACACAAAAATTTCTCTCTATGCAAGTTTTTTCTTGGTCTAGGTCTACTATCTAAACATTCACAAATTTTTTAAATGTTCTATTTCAGTTTTTATATTCTATTTTATATTTGTTTTGATTGAACTTTATTTTATTCCAACATTGCTCTATTTTAGTTTCATCTATACTTCAATATTTTTATTTTATGTATTTTTTAAATTTTTTTTAGTATGTATTTTATAATGAGTTATATACACACACTATTTTAGATTTGATGAGATTGCTTGTAAACTATTTTTCTTAATCTTGTGCAGCTCTTAAAGTATCAATAGAGTAACAATAGGTCCGATTGAACAAAGAATGGTAGAATTTTTCAATTTATACACTAGTTGAAGTAACCTTATATTCAATTGACATAATGTACAAACTAACGCTGTTTGGGAGGATAAAAATTGGTTTAGATTATAACATCTTCTTTCTAAATAAATGGTAAATATGTATGTATTCTAAATACAAAAATTTTAAACTTAATTAATTATAATCCAGATAAAGTAAAAATTAACATTGATAAATTTCTTTAAATTTAATTGCAAGTATAAATGTGTTTTGAAAATATTTAAACAATTAAAATAAGTATTTAAGGCAAATAATATTGTATGCATTAAAATTAATTTAGCATTCTATAAATATTGATAATATTAATTTACCCTCCATTTCATTTATTAATTTATATATTCTTTTTTGGTTATTTAAATCATAAAAAAAATATATATAAATATAATTTTAAAAAAATAGGTTTTGGTTCGTTTATAAAAATAGAAAAATTATTTTCGTTATGACATCCCTGGTTTTTACTATCCTAATATCCAAAAATTTTTAAATTCTTAGTACTCTTTTTTACTCTCTTCTTTACTCTTCTTTACTATGTTTTATTAAGGCGTCACCAAGGCCCATTATTATGGGCCTTGGGCGTCACAATGAACCGTATTGGTCTCTGGGTGAGGGTGTGAAGGTAACTTTGCATCAGCCTTATTACCTAACCTTACCTAGTAAAAATGTTTTGCTATAAATATAATAAATTTTTTTAAACTTTTTTGAACATACATAGGAGCGTTTTTAAAAATTTTTTTTTTTGGGCAATGCCTTTAGATCGGTACGGTTCAATTTATATGTACATGTATGCATGTATATCGAACAATTTCCTTAACATAGTATTTATTTTTTAATGATTAATAGTTGTCGATTAATTTGTATAGCACTATTAAAAGAATGATGCGTAACTCATATTAAATTATTTATCATGGTTGTACCTATACGTCAAAACATTGATATATTAAATGAAAAGAAATTGTCGGTCGAAAACTTATTGAAAAGATTTGGCATTTGTAAACAAAAAATCCTAAGCGCTCATAAAGTAGGTAATATAACAGTATAAATTAAACGTCAAAATTTTTAACAGTGTTTTTACAGGGTAGCTATATATCTGTACCCAAAAATAGAGATAGGTATTATTGATTATTATTACAAAATTATCGAACATTTTTCATAAATAAATTAAAATGTTTATTAACAAAGAAATAACCAAAATATGTTTTTTAATTTAAAACGACCCTGGTCGCATTCTAGGCTTGGCAACACTGCAAGATGTTTACATTGACTCGTTTAATTCTGGTTTTTTATGTCTTTTGCATTTTTATCTTTCGTGAAACCAGGAAGCAAACTTAAGAAGTTTAAAGTTGTCCTCAAGTATATTTGTATATACATATGTACATAAACATATGTACTACTTATGTATGTAATATTTATGAACACATAGGGTGAGTTCTCCAGTAGTCGGCACTTTAACTTTTTTTTCATTTTTAAACTGATGCTCTTATGAGTGAGGACATGATATTGGGTTGTTAACGGATTTTTGTTGCTAAGTGATTGGTATAGTTTTAGACTCAATTAACTATTTTTAAAAATGTTTTTATTTATTTTGAGTAATTTTCGTTTTTTCTAAAATGTACCATTTTTGCCAATAGTCGGCACCCGTTTGCCTAATTTCGGCACTTTTTTACCCAATTGTCGGCATTGCATTTTTACTAAGGAAAGAATAGGATCTTACAAGGATTCAAGTTGTTTTTTTATTCAAAAAGTAAGCCATTTGAAATATTGTATGTTTAATATGTTAATAAACATATAAAGAAGCAATTTAGAGCGTTATTTTTGGCTGTGAAGAATTTTATATACCCTTCACATAGTTTAATTTACATTTTTTCTAAAAATGTCTTTGTCGTTAATTGACTCTTAAACCAAGATTTTCAACTTACGTTGCCAAAGGTACATATTTAATATATACGTAACAAACGCTTTAAGAAGTTCCCTAGGACCTGCAAAATTTGGGTAAAATTGTTTAAAAATTGTGTTATTTCAGCTCGTAATGTGCTCACATAACTGATTTTCAATAGCAAATTTCTAGAAAGCATATATGATAAATTTGTACCATAGAAGTGGATTCAAAAAATTTGATGTCAACATACATACAGACAAACGGACTTAGCTAAATCAATTCCAGTATCTATAAGGATTCAGAATATATATACTTTAAAGTGCCGAAAATTTATATTAAATAAATTACAAAAGGAATGACAAACTGTGTAAACCGTTATATGGTTGAGGTCATTATAATCTATGAGCAACATACTACGATAAAACATACAATGATTGCAAATAACCATTATAAGTTTAATGAAAGTATCACGTAATAATCATGTTGGGATCGGAAATGATAATTAAATAATCCCATATAATCATAAATTTATAATTTAATTTTATATGATCATAATGATACAACAAAACAACAAAATATTTGAAATTTACACAATCATTAAGTAAGCCTTCGTGATCATTAAATATTCACATACAATAATATCATAATTCTACATAGTCATCATATGACTAAAAATTAAGTAAAAACTTAAACATGATTAGAAATAAAATGAAAATTTTCTAAATTGGGATCAAATTCTTAAACAACTAATATCACAATTTTAAGGTAAAGTTGTTCATAAAAAACCTCGTATCAACTTAGAAAATATAAAAAAATTTAAACTAATCATTATAATGTGTCTTTTAAACAAAAGACCCTTAAGTTGTTCAGCAAATTTCTTATTAACTTAAAATTTGACATTCTGCAGTTTTGATTAAAGGACAGAGTCAGTTCGCTTGTCAATGGGTTAAACACTTTTAAGTCTTCAGTTTCTATGTAGAAGAGAAGTGGAATATCTAAAAGGTAGATGTTTATTATTTTTTAATATATATATTTTGAATAATTCGCAATTTTCACTCTATTGGGACCAGACTTGATAATCATAGGTGATAATCTTTATATTAAGTTTAGATCTTCGGTTAATTAAGGGATATAAGGCACGGCTACACTTAATTGCCTTTTCACAAATGTAATTAACGTAATAAAAGTTTTTTCAAGGATAACTCCTAAATATTTAATTTCGTCCTTAAATAGGATAATTATTCTCCTAGCCGATAAACATCTAGTAGGAAAGCGTTTTCGTGATTTGTTGATGGATATATAATAGCTTGAGTTTTATTTTCACTGACTTAAATTTTCCAATTGTAGTAGTATTTACGGGTTAATCTAAGATAATTTTGAATTCTTCTAATTATCGCAATTGAGACAACTAAAGGCGCTATCATTCGCGTAAAAAGTTGCGTGTTTTCAGTCTACTAAAACTTTAAGTGGACTTAAGACTTAACTTTTCGCGTGGAATTTAAAAATTGAACGATCTCATGTTCGTCTTTGCATCGTATGCGTTAAACCTTCTTTAAATTTAAGATTCATGGCGTGTTTTTCAATGATGTTGTCTGTTTCTGCAGAAACTTTAAGAAAACTTGCGACTGTTTTTTTTTAAGAATTAAACTGTCTATAATTTCGGTTGTCACCTTATTTTCTAATGAATCTTTAAAAATAACTTTATTTTGCTATATCCGGACAACTAAAAATGCTGCCGACTTTAGAATTCTATATTCCCAATACTCGGCAGTCCGTAAGATACTCAATATAAATTGTGCCGACTATTAGGTAAACTTATTTTAAACTCATTTTCTTTATAACTATTGTAAAGAGAGGTGAGTATTAAACAATTTTCTATAATTTGAGCTTAATATGCGAAAACATCAATTTTCCTGAAGTCGGCATTATATGCCGACTATTGAAAATCTTAAAAATTATTGTTCCTAATGTCGGCAGCCATTAAAATAGGCAAAAAAAATATTTTTTTAAAAAACTATCATATATAAAGCAATATTTAAATAAACCTTTACCTTTAAAACCCACTTTGGTAAAAATATTAATTAAAATTACATGATTAAATACTTGTTTAAGTTGGCGCTATCACTAACAAATTTTTAAAAAAACAGGCTCTACCGCACGTGTTGAGAGATAGTCACAGAACGAGGTAAAAAATAGGTTGAAATACTCATCTCAATCAAATTTAAAAATTACATAAAGAAAAATGAGTGTATTTTTAACTAAATCTACATCTTACTAATATATAAAATGATCGTTATTCTTATTTATTTAACTTTAAAGTCAAAACTGCCGACTATTGGTTCATGCCGAACTTAGGAGAACTCACCCTACCCACGAAAGGATTTAGAACAACAAAAACAGAACGCAGTATACCTACATATGTACATAAGTAGATATACTTAGCAATTTAAATAATATTAATTAATTTTTACACACATATTTTTTTCTGTTTTCGATACACTATAAAAACACTTTATATCTTAACAAACAAATTTAAGAACAACTACGTATAAAGATCAGAATATATTTTTTATGTTTTATCATTTGTACGTTATATTTTATACGTTATCTCATATCTATTTGTTAATATGTAGAGTTGAAAACAATAAACAAAACTTTATTTTTATACACAACTTGCTATAGTTTAACAACATTTCTTAAATAATTGTGACTATTTTATCCGAATTTGCACACTTTCCGCGAAAACATTTATAATTGCACTGAAATTAAAAGTTGAACGAAGACTTTAAGAGCGATCGTTTTTAAGAGAGTTTTTTTTAAAGCGCTTTTTATTGAATATTCAGTGATGCCACGTATGCAAATTTCTTCGTCATTTCAAATGTTAATAACAAATGCTCTTTAAAATTATTTTACTAGATGCTACAATTAAAATATTAAAAGAGTAGACATGAAATATTCCTTTTAAATATGATGTCGTATTTTCATAAATTTTTAAAATTTTATGATTGTTAAATTCACAACCCCCTATTATATTCTGTATCGTCTATTGGAATACAGTTTAGTTTAATTATCTGTAAACATAATTTCTGTTGTATAGGCTGTTTTGTTATATGTCAGTTGATATGTTCATTTGATACCAGTATTGGGGGGTTCTAGAAGTTACATTTTAAAATACTAGATTTGAATTTTAATTTTTTATAGTGTTTATATTGCGCTTGTCAAGTCCGGCCATATGATACCAATATTAACTCTCTCGGTTGTCCATAAGCTGAAAAAAAAAAATGATTTTCGTTTGTAAATTTTCGGAATATACATACATATATTTTTGAAACAAATTGTTTGCCTATAACTTTACCGATTAGAGCCCGCTTTATCCAAAATTTTTCACGAATATCTCTAGAGGCATATTATATCTACAAATAGTAGCAAAGGTACCTATAAATTATTCTATGGCCGAAAAGTTTTAATTTTGGTGGTAAAGAAATGGGAAAAAGCAGAGGCAGTCGTTTTTATTTGCTCATATCTCAGAAAGTTATGGGGCGATTGTGCTGAATTTCAATAGCGATTAATTCCCGGATAATTCCAAAAGATTGATACCATACACAGATCTGAGGTACATATAGTTGCTTCTAAAAATTGATTTCAACCAACACACGGACAGATGGGCAGACGGTCATGGCTCAATCGACTCCTTTATTCATAAGCTTTCAGAAAATATACACTTTATGGGGTCGAAAATGAAAATTGTAGAAATTACAAACGGAATGACAAAGCTATATATACCCTTGTGCACCACAGGTGAAGGGTATAAAAAAACGACGACAGAAATAATTTCTTTACCTTCGATATATACTTATAAACATAGATAAAATTGTTGCATGTTTTGTAGAGGGTGTCTCAGTAAGAATGCACTTTTTATTTTAAAATAAAAATAGGTACTTTTTGAAATAGTTGTATATAAATTTGTTGTTAGTTTGTAAACAATTCATATCCTATTAGGTATAAAATAAAATATACGTCAAATGGCCCCCACGGCTCTGATAACAGGCCTTTACAAACAATTTTCCAGTACTTTTTCACAGAGATGTGTCTATATCTCATCGCTGATGCGTTGAATCTTGGATTTAAGTTCAGCAATTGTTTCTGGCTTATTCGCATAAATCCAAGATTACACAAAAGCCTGAATATACAGACGATATACATATGCCTATTTATTACATATCAAAATGAAATGAAATAAAGACTCAGGTTGAATATGAATATCGGAATTTTTAATAGTAAATAAATTATTATGAAATGCTGCAAAAACTTAGTTTATTAAATTTACACCATATATTTATAGAAGTTAAGATCTTATTAATGTACCTGTTGATAGTAATGTAATATGTGAATCGGAAAATGAGAAATATCTTGGCATCATCCCAATCTTCTTTGGGATGGATAATCAAATAAACAACCTAAAAACGAAGATTTCTTCTGGAATTGGTATTCTTTATAAGTTTAAAACAAATTGAATTTTTAAGCGAAATTGTACTTCCAAACTCTAATTCATTCGCATCTAACGTATTTACCTATAATTTATGGCAGTAAAACAAATGCCAGTCTAAAAACTTTGCAATCAGCTGAAAATAACGTACGGTCCGGTCCACACCAGCCATCGATTTATTCGAACAATGATACAAATTTTTGTGCACACATGAATTTGCCTGGTGTAGACCGCTGTTGTCGATGTTCTGTTCTTGTTCGAACAGCGTTGTCAGAACTTTTGTTCGAACAACGATGTCTGATATTAAAAGGCATTTTGAATATGAAAGAAAGAGACGACACATAAAAATATCAACATAATACACTTTATACGTTTTCTCCATATCAAAGAACATGAACAATTTTTTGACAGTTGCTCTGCCGACGATTTGTTCTAGTCTGAACAAATCGATGGCTCGTCTAGACGTAAAGTAAATCGCTTGAAATTGTATTTATAAACAACAAATACTGTTGTATGTTTTTAAGTAGTTTTTAAATGGAATTGGTTCTTACGGTTTAACTTTTCCCCCAAAATATATCAATCACACACATAACTGCCAGACATTCTCAGGACTTAAATGTTATATGGTGCCGCCTTGAGCTTACTAAGAAGCTACGTTTTAGCTTCAGTGGTCCGAGTGTATTACCAAAGTTTGAAAAATATTTCGGTGTTATCAATGTTTAAAACAAAATTAAAACATTTGTTAGAAAATATAGAAATATGTACTTTGTATGAATGTATGTATGTATGTATGTATGAATGAATGTATGTATGAATGATTAAAAAAATATTATATTTGTCTATACATATTTCAATATTTGAATTTGGTTTTTTTTCTATTCTAAGAATAAATAAATTCTTGCCTTTTAGCCTCTATTAAGCCAATAGGCGCTGAGGTGTAATATGATTATTGTAAATAAATTCTTTAGTTTTAAAATAACAAAAAAAAAATAATAAATAAAATCGCATGGCGTAAAATCACATGATCTTGGTGTATGGTTGACATCAGAATTTGTTGTGATAATAATTAGTTCAGTAAATGGATTGTTTCACCACAGCCATCCAGTCACCGCAATTTCGGCCTCATCTCTAAAAAGTAAAGCCCAATCACGCCTCCTGACCAAAATCTGCACCAAAAAGTGGCTCGTTGTGGATGCATTTGTTTCTCATAGATTGTATTAGCATTTTTTGAGCAGAAATTAAACAATTTTATGTACTCACTGAGAAGATGACTTTTACGAATGATTTACGAAAAGTTCGCATTTATTTCACTTAACTCCATTACCCATTGAACGAATTGCCGGCGCTTTCCATGGTCTGTTAGTTTGAGCCTCTAAGTAAACTGAATTTTGTTCGCATGAACAAAAATTTATGTTTTAAACGACACCCTTGTTAGAATTATAAAAACATAATTAAAATTTTTTAGAGTTTGTTCATCTAAGCAAATGTCTCAAAAATATAAATTTGCTTTTAATTTGAGAAAAGAAGAATAAGACTTAATTTAAGAAGTTAACTCCTTCTTTAATAGTCTTGTACTGTAATAAAACAATACCTTTTTGTACTCGATTTCGCAAAAGAATCCCTTTTTGTACTCGATTTCGCAAAACATTCCCTTTTTGTACTCGATTTCGTAAAACAGTCCCTTTTTGTACTTGTTTTAAGAAAACCAGAAATAAATCATACTTTATTTTTTAAGTACGATTTCGGCTTATATAAGGAATTTTATTCTTGGATTTAGAACTTAATTTTTTTTTTCAATGTAGTGCAAAATTTGAAATTTTGTAAAATATGTGGATTTTTCAATTTAAGCTTTAGTGTTTCGAAAACTGTTTGGAATTGCTCTGATTATTCGATTTTGTATTTTTTTTTTTAGAAATTGATTAAGTCAATTTTCTACGACCGCAAAATTCTTTATAATTACAGAATGTCACGAATCTTGTTGCCCTTTTATAGTAAAACACTTTTCAAAGGTCACCTGCACCCTAACAAAATGCTACCTTTATAATCAGCAGAATAGAACAGAAATTTTCAGCTTTTTTACATGATAGCTATATTTTTATGTTAAACTGTATTTCTTGCTTTATTTTATCAAATTGGAACCAACAATTATTTTTAACCACTAGAAAAACTTAATTCTCCTTTTTAATATCAGCTGTTAAAAAGTGCAATATCTTAACCGTTTGATTTAATTCAGGGTGCGATATGTAACAGAATTAGGATCAGCTTTTATTCCGTTACTTGCTATTTTATTTTCAAGATATACTATTTTTAAAACAAAAACAGCATTTACTTGCGATTAGCTTCAACTTTTATCAGGCTCGTATTGCAATGATTAAATTTAAATTAGGTTAGGTTGAAAAGGAGGGGCACTAAAAGGCCAAACCCAAGACAGGTATACACTTATGCCCAGTTGGCATGTTGTGCGCTCCATATGGAAAACGGAATTTAAGTTAGTGATCAGTGACTTTAGATGATTTTTTAAGCCATAACTACTCAATCATAATTACATAAAACAGATGCCTTGTGCAGAGATCTTTGACTATGTAAAACTTAAAGCTTTTTAAAAATTAAAAATCTAGCCAAACAAATATCTCCATTTATTAAACAAGAATAATAAAAATCGGGCGACTTCAATCACTTGATTGAGCGGCTAGAGACAAATTTCCACCAACTTCACCATGAGCTTCAAACTATATCTGATAATCAGGATGGTTTATGCAAAAAGCAAAAAAAAAATATTACTGAACATTCGCACTGCTAGTATTACTGAATAATAACTTCCGTGGCTGATAATTGCTTAAACATTCAAAGAAATGCATCTGGCTCAGTTCAAGTATGAATATTGAATATGAAAAAAATATTGAAAACCAAAAAGTTAATTTGTATTATCAAAAAACTCAAGTTAACCTCCTAATTATTCTTTAATCCTAGGGAGTGACTGGCTCAACTTTTCTTCGAACCTCCTTTTTTTTTTTTTTTTTTTTTTGTTTTTAATGGCCTACTTTCTCGAATTTAACGCCGTATGTGACTAACGGTAGCTTTTCAAGTTAATTAAAAACGATCGCGTATATTAGCTTCCTTAATGAAACTAATTAGTTGAGAATATATACCAATATCATGTGAGTTTAGTAAATCAAAAACGTTTGTGAATCTACGAAATAGTTGATGCTTAGTGCGAATTTGATTAAATTCCGAACAATGAAAGATGAGATGTTCCGGGTTATCAGTCATGTTACAAAAATCACATAAATCCGTTGATTTCCTACGTATCATGTGAAGATAAACGCCACTATAACAATGTCCACATAGGAGTCTATTAATAATTTTCGTATCAGTTGGATCCAATTTAGACACAGTGTACCACGGTATGATGGGTATTGAAGGGAAAAGGGATTCGAACCTCCTTAATACAAACTTAAAAAAGAATTTTTTAATATAAAAGAATAATGCTATATTCGGCAGTGCCTAATCTGATAATACCCTTTACCATCATCCTCATAGGTTTAGTAATCAAATCGTAGCTTAGCCTAGATATAATTTTATAAGCCATTTTGCTTTACCCTTTTCCACGCCATCTTTAATTTTAAATTTGTATACAGTTTACTGTATTCTACTAGTCAAGCCCTCTTAATTAATGTAAATATTTTGGGGGGTTAAAGGGCCAAAACCGTTATATCCGCCATCTTGAATTTTATCTTTTTCATAGTTAATCATATTTAATTACTAGATTTTACCCATATATATATATTTATTTTACGCCATTTTTTGAATGGCGGCCACCTTGGGTTTTATATTTTTATACCCTTCACCTGTGGTGCACAAGGGTATATGTATATAGCTTTGTCATTCCGTTTGTAATTTCTACAATTTTCATTTCCGACCCCATAAAGTATATATTTTCTGAAAGCTTATGAATAGAGGAGTCGATTAAGCCCTGACCGTCTGTCCGTATATCCGTCTGCCCGTCTGTCCGTGTGTTGGTTGAAATCAACTTTTAGAAGCAACTATATGTTCCTCAGATCTGTATATGGTATCAATCTCTTGGAAATATCCAGGAATGAATCGCTATTGAAATTCAGCAGAATCGCCCCATAATTTTCTGAGATATGAGCAAAAAACTACGACCACCTCGTTTTTTTTTTCACAATTACAACAACAACCTACATACATATTGGTTAAAGTAAACGTGGCATCGGATTCCAGCTGAGCCAAAAAAATTTTATTTTATTTAATATATTATTTATATTTTATTATTTTTTTTTATATTTTGTTCTTAAATTTTTTTAAAAAAATTTTTTAAAATTTTTTTTAATTTTTTTTTGTAATTTTTTTTTAATATATTTTTTTTTGTAATTTTTTTTTTTGTAATTTTTTTTTTTTGGTATGTTTTTTACATGTATGGTTATTTTATATGAGATGAATGGTGATACAAACAATTGTAATTGCATGACTTCAGGTTGTGAAGGGTATATAAGATTCGGCACGGCCGAATATAGCACTGTTACTTGTTTTTTATTGTATTTTTACCCATATTGACTCTCTTTCTCTCTCATTGTATAGAAGCTGGAAAACTCGATTTTTGCTTGTAAATTTTAGCCAAAACATCGCAGCAATTTAATTTTGATTATTATGTTTTAGTTAATTTCCAACCTATTTGTTAGATTTGCTAAGAAATAATTTTCGAAGCTACGGCTTACAATCTGCTGTCACTATCGAGTCCAAAACTTGTTTAGAAGCTGAGGAACTTTATATACAAATATTTTTAAAAATTAATTTTGTCAACAACTTTACCGATTAGTGACCGGTTTGTCAAAATTTTTTTACGAATAGCCCTAGAGGCATATCATATCTATAAAGAGTATAGTATATATAATAATATAGAATAAATTGTCTATATATTATCCTAGGACTGAAAAATGCAAATTTTTATGATAAATAATATGGGATAAAACCGTGGCAGTCGAGTTATTTTTATCATATGTTAGCAAGTAATGGGGCTATTGAGTTGTATTTTAATAGTGATTTATTCCCGGATATTTGCGAAATATTGATACCACATACAGATCTGTGCAACATGTAAGGGCTTCTAAAGGTTGATTTCAACCAACACAAGGACAAACGGACAATCCTCAATCTAGCCCTCTAGTCATGAGTTTTTAAAAAAATATTACAGTATATAGGGGTCGGAATAAATATTGAAGAAATAGCATGTGAAGGGTATAAAAAGATTACATAAGACTGCTTTTTACAAGCACAAATCAAAATTTGCAAACACTTGAGTTCGTCGCTGAGAAAGGAAGATAGAATAGGGTGGGAGGACAGTCTCTAAAACAATTAGCTATTTTAAAAACAATCTTAAATAGTTTAATCTGAAGAGGTTTTTGTTGTTGCAAATAAGCAATATATATGAATAATTGTTTACGTACGTACAAACGTAAGCAAAAATTACTTTTTGAAATACACAATCAATTTTGTAGATAAGGACGACTAAATATTAAACTATTTTTTTTTTCTTTAATATTTTAATTCATTTTACATATGTAAATCCCTTTAGTACGTTCAAATAGTTTGTCTGCATTGTACATATTTCTGTTCTAACTAAAATGAAAGTAAAAAATTCGCATTTAATTAAATTAATACTATTTCTTTTTAATTTTATAAATTTCGTAAAAGCATCATTTTTTATTAATAATAATGGCGACTTAGATGATGTGGTAAAAAGAGAACAATTTCATTAACGTACCAATACATAAGCATTTCATCATTAATTTTTTTACATTTAGGAAGCTTCAGGTATGGATATGAATTTAATGCCTCTAGATATTCCATTGAATCGTAAATCCAACTATGAACAAACTATTTATATGTAAGTGTTTTTTGGTATTATTTACGAAAACGGTGATATATTGTTTGTTTTATTTTATATTATTTTTATTTTATTAACTAAAAGGATAGAAGAAAAAATTAGATCGCTGTCAAGAACTTTTAATCAGCTTGAGCTAAAAATAGATTATCTTTTATATGACAATATGGGTTTATTTGGAGAAAATCTACCAAAAATTTTTAAACAAATTGTGGAAGAAAAACAAACAGTGTTGGATAAAAAAATCGATGTAATACTGGGTAAGCTACTTAATACCAACAAAAAATTAAAAAAATCTTTACTAATGTTTTTTTTTTCTTAACAAAAAATAAAATTTAAAATAATATTAAGACTCTTTCGGTTATAACATAAATGATTAAGGGAAAGTTATGGGCATAACAAGTAAGAATGCTATATTCGGAGTGCCGAAACTCGCAATACCCTTCAAAATCATGTACTGACGACATCGCAGATTAGCCTAGATTCCAGATTTAATGTTATACACCATTTTGGTTTATTTTTTTTTCAATGCCATAACTGATTTTAATTTTTTACACAATTAGCTGTATTTTAAGATTTATACTACACAATACAGCTCTGTGCTACATGTGGGTGTTTCTAAAAGTATGTCTATTTCAACCATCACACGGACTGACGTATCAAACGACTTCACTAGTCATAAGCTTTCAAAAAATATATATACTTTATGGCGTCGGAAATAAAACATGTACAGACTTGTACAGGCAGTGTTGCCTGATCAAAAATAGCTAAATTTTAAGAATGATAAAATAAAGATTATGTCTTGCGCACCTTTTAGATGACGTAGTTGTTCCATGGGCATTCAAGTGTTTCATATATGAAATTTACAATTTCTTGTGAAAAATTTACTTTTTATAATAGAGTTGGCAATCCTGTCACTTTGAAATGATTAGCCAATAGGAATACAGCTTGCATGACGTCAGAGTTCTAACGTGAGCAGAAAATTTTAATTGCGTCCTCGTGGTGGTATAAATTATATTTTATCTTTATTGGCTTAAATGCCAATTGTTTGTTGAAATCATCTGCTTAAAAAGAAAATTATTTTGAAAATATAAATATTCCTAAACTTTTTTTACAGAATCGATTACTAAAATTAAAACACCTTATAATGTTCAAGAACAGAAATGGTAAGAACCTACGAAAGAAAATGATCTGAAAGTTTATGGCATCTTAGAATAATAAATAAAATTTTACTATTTTATATATGTAGTGCAAATAATCGTTTGCCAACAAATTGTCAAGACCTTAATACTTGCAATAGTCATGTATACAGTTTGATGGTTCCACAATACAGTTATAAACCCTTTCCAGCCGTGTGTGATTTTAAGACACTTGATGGCGGCTGGACCGTCATACAGCGACGTCAAGATGGTTCTGAAAATTTCTATAGAAATTGGACCGATTATGTTGAAGGATTCGGTAATTTAAATGGGGAATTTTTTATTGGATTGGAAAAGCTTCATATTCTTACCACACGGGACGAACCACAAGAATTGTACATAATATTAGAAGATTTCGAAGGACAAAGAAGATATGCTAGATATGGACAATTTAAAGTTGATTCTGGAAACACTAACTATACGCTAACTGTTGGTAAACATACAGGGAATGCAGGTGATTGCTTCAGCAAACATAGTGGCCATAAATTTACTACCAAAGATCGTGATAATGATGCTTCTTCAATTAATTGCGCCCAACGCAGCGTAGGGGCCTGGTGGTATTCAGATTGTTTTTACAGGTGCTTTTGGTTTGTTTTAAATTTTTTACTTTTTGATTAATTATTAAATTATTTTCAGCAATTTGAACGGTTTGTATTTGGCCGGAAAAATTCCAAAATCTAAAAGAGGTATGTCCTGGTGCATTTTTCGCGACAGTAGTTACTCTCTTAAATTTGTACAAATGATGATACGTCCAAAAGTAGATTGAAACAAATAAGATAATAAATGTGTATTTTATATAAATTTATGCAGAGATATTTTGTAAGAAAAATATTCGCAATAAACATTGATACAAATTTGTAAAATATTTACAAGTTTTTTTAAGGAACTCAATATTAACAGAATTATTTAAATTTTAGGACGGGTAAGTGAACTTATTTTTGCGATCTTGTCTTGTATAATTAAATTATAATAGGTGGGTTGCGAATTCGATATTGTTTTTGGGAAATGGTATTCGTTACTTTGTTTAGTTGATAAAGTTAGTTTGTTATTAATTTACCATCCACAAAAATACTAAAGTTTTGACCATGAACCATATAAGTCCTAAATCTTAAAAGTTTTGTTTTTTCAGTCTTTAAACATAGTCCATTTATTCTCGCATACTCCATTATCATTGCTGCATCATATTCCCTATGAGCCTTTTGAGAAGTTTCATGTGTTATGTATGTACGCTATTGTGTACGCGTGGAATAAGAGTAAAGAGCTGAAATCACTTTAGAGATCTCAAAACAAAGCATTTAAAACTGTATTTGATCTTCCATTGACTTTTTCTTCCATACATTTATATAAAGATAGAACCACGAAAATTCTTTCAGTACATGGTCTTTATAAATTGCTCAGAAGATCGTTTGCCTGAAAGCTGTTTCGAAGTGAAAGAATGTCGCAACAATATATTCAGCGTAATGTTACCTAAATACGGCGATAAGCCATTTAACGTTGCATGTGATTTGGACACATTAAACAGCGGTAGGACAATAATCCAAAAACGACTTTATGGTTTTGAAAATTTCTTTCGAAATTGGACTGAATATATCAGGGGCTTTGGTAAATTGGACGGAGAATCCTTTATAGGCTTAAAAAACTACATGTCTTAACTACCTTTGGAGCACCACAGGAATGGAAGATTATGAGGGCACAAGACAATATGCCAGATATAAAAAATTTAAAGTTGGTTTAGAAAGTGAAGAGTTTAAACTGAGTGTTGGGGAATATTCTGGTAATGCAGGTAATAGTCTCATTGGTCACAATGATTGTACATTTTCGACGAAAGATTATGGTAAGAGAAGTGGATGTGCTCAAGTTTATAAGGGTGCTTGGTGGCATTTTGATAATCGATTTAGTAATAATTGTTTTGATAGGTAAGAAATTTTTGATTTTTAAATAATTATTTATCAATGATTGTATTGCCACTTGTTTAGCAATCTGAATGGCATGTATCTGTTTGGAAAATATCCAAAAACAAAATATGGTCAAGGTGTGGTGTGGGCAGGTTTTCGTGGTTTTGAATATTCCCTAAAAATGATGATACGGCCCAGGCAGGACATTTAATAAAAATTTCTTTGCAAATACATACAAATATTTTTTTTTTGTCTTTATTATTTGCTTAATATCAATAAATAAATGTTTTGTGTTTTTATGCTCTCAATAAAATATGTATGTTTAATAAAAGCTTAAGTTTAATGGGAACGTGCTATATCTGAAAAGAAATTTAAAATATCTTGTATATTAAATTCTAAACTGATCATAGAACCGGCATAACACTTTTGTATACGTTCTTCCAGAAATTTGTATTGTACAATGAATTCCTCTTGCATGGCATGCCATACGACTTGCAAAAGATTCTCCTCTTCGCACAAATGCTTTTCGACTTTCTTATAGAGATTTTCCAAGCCCTTTTTTACTTCACGTGCCGGATACTGACTTATAACTTTACGTAATTCTTGTTTGGAAAATGCCATTTGATAACTAATTTCTGTTTCCTTTACGCCCTGGGCGATTTTCTGCTGAACACCTTCAAAGAATAGCTAAACGTAGTATGTAATGTTTGAATATGTTAATTGAAATTAAAAATAAAAAATGTCTCCAACTCACATTAAGTTTCTCCAGCGGTCGCCCAAAATACTGTATAACATAATTGGTTAAGGCTTCATTGTAACGTGACTTTGCCTCTTTCTTTAATTCGTCTAAACTAGGCACTTTAAGGCGGGCCAAAAGCGAATACATATGATGATAATTTTCCATCCGCACTACCTGTAAGGGAGTCTTTGGATGATCTTTGGCATGTGCATTTATGCCCTCGAATATGGAATTTATTAGTTGTATGTACTTTTCTCCATCTGTACGACGCGTTGATTTTCTAAAGAAATCTTCTGTCGTTTGTGAAAAATACTCGAAATTCTCTACGTACGGTAGTATGCCACATTTCGAACGTTTAGGCAATTTTGCATCACGTATAGATTGTAGTTGTTGCTGCATAAAACGATCAAAATTACGCTTGACGTGAACTAATACCGACGCAAAGGTCATGCTCAAAAAAGAATGTGTATCTTGGGCAGACATAACATGTTGATTAAGACGTTCCAAAACGTAAAGAGAATAACTGTAGGCAGGAATTACATTAAAATTAATCACAAATTATTAACTAAAATTTTATATAAAATTAAAACTAACTGCCTGTTCAACGATGTCGAAAGAAAACCCAAGCGAAATTTCATTCGTACAAATACGTTGAAAACAAAAACAAATTTTTAGTTTTTGTTGTTGTTTTCAATACATTTGTACGAATGAAATTTCGCTTGGGTTTTCTTTCGACATCGTTGAACAGGCAGTAATTCTTTTGCTGCAAAAATAAATTGAAATAATGTTCGTTCGTTTACTTTAAAGTTTTTAGTATTTGTAATTAATCTTTATTGTATTGCATTCGTTTATCAAAATTCTATATAAAAAGTTACCAATCCAATAAAAACAAGTAAGAGTGTTATATTCGGCCGTGCCGAATCTTATATAACGTGTAGTCATGCAATAACAGTAGTTTGTATCACCATTCATCTCATATGAAACACGTACATACATATAAAAAACATACATATATAAAAGCATCCTATTGTAAAATTATAAATTTACGTATGGGTGTTAAAAAAAAAGAATAAAAAAAATATATATAAAAAACAATTAACAATAAAAATATAAATATGTAAAATAAAAAAAATAATAAAACAAAAACAATTAAAAAAATTAAAAATAAAAATTTAAAAAAAACAAGTAAGAGTGCTATATTCGGCCATGCCGAATCTTATATACCCTTCACAACGTGTAGTCATGCAATAACAGTTGCTTGTATCACCATTCATCCCATATGAAATACGTACACGTATGTATGTATTTTAAAAAAACGAAAAAAAATAATTTAAAAAAAATAAAAAAAAAAAATTTAAAAAAAAAAATTTAAAAAAAAAAATTTAAAAAAAAATTATTATATATATAATATACATATATAAAACAAAAAAAAAAAAAAAAAAAAAAATTTAAAAAAAAATAAAAAAAATTAAAAAAAAAAAAAAAAAAAAAATAAAATTTTAAAAAAAATTTTTTTAAAAAATTAAAAAAAAATTTTTTTGGCTCAGTTGGGATTCGATGCCACGTTTTCTCTAACCAGTATACACGTTTGTATGTATGTATGTTGTTGTTGTAATGTTGTTTTTGTGAAAAAAAAATCGAGGTGGTCGTGGGTTTTTGCTCATATCTCAGTTGTTTATGTACTGATGTTTCTGATTTTCAATACCGATCTACTCCCGAATATTTCTGATATTTTAATACCTTACCCGGGTCCAACCTATGTCGGGGGGCTTCAAAAAGTTGATTTCAACATACACACGGACAGACGGTCAGACGGACAGACTGACAGGGCTTAATCGACTCCCCTATTCATAAGCTTTCAGAAAATATATACTTTATGGGGTCGGAAATGAAAATTGTAGAAATTTCACACGGAATGACAAACCTATATATACCCTTTTTCACTGTGTGAAGGGTATAATAAGCTATAAAAATATAAATAATATATAAAATAAAATAAAAATAAAACTTTTTTTGGCTCAGCTGGGATTCGATGCCACGTTCCTCTAACCAGTATACCACGTTTGTATGTATGTATGTATGTATATATGTATGTACATATGAATGTATGTATGTATGTACATATGAATGTATGTATGTATGTATGTATGTATGTATATATGTATGTATGTATGTATATATGTATGTATGTATGTACATACACGTGTTGTATGTTGTTCTTGTGAAAAAAACGAGGTGGTCGTGGGTTTTTGCTCATATCTCAGTTGTTTATGTACCGATGTTTCTGATTTTCAATACCGATCTACTCTCGAATATTTCTGATATTTTAATACCTCACCCGGGTGCAGGCAATGTCGGGGGGCTACAAAAAGTTGTGTATTTAAATATACACATGGACAGACTCCCCTATTCATAAGTTTTCAGAAAATATATACTTTATGGTGTCGAAAATGAAAATTGTAGGAATTTCACACGGAATGACAAACCAATATATAGCCTTTTTCACTGTAGTATAGTAGTAGAAGTGTATAAAAATAGTGAAAACTTTTAATAAACGAAACCATAGTTAAGAGTGACTTTTTTAAAGTATATTTTTGTAAATGTCATGAAAACTTTTTGTGTGTCACAATACCTTTTACTGTATAAAAGCTTTTAACTTTACAGAAAAAAACTCCAATGTTATAATCTAAACAAATACGAAGATTTGATTTCATATTAAGAATCATACAATGTCATATTCATAGTAATTTTTTTTCTTGGTTTTTTGTTTTTTCAATTAAATCCAAATTTTTAATATAATTTAACAATTTTTCATACAGACTTATTTAAATATTTAAGTTACAAGTATTACCCATATCCACAGTTAACCAAACGAAAATTTACATCCTGACTCATGAAAAAAGAAATCTAATATTATTATACAAGCAAACACGAATATTTGATCTCATATTGAGGATCAAACATTTTATTAAATCTCATGTTCATATATGTATACTTTTTATTGAGAACTTTATGTATTTTCGAATAGATAATTTTCTGTATGAGCAGAGTAACCTCAATTGAATTTTTTTTACTATTTTCCTATATGTTTTACTGTAGTGAAACTAAAATCCAAGTCAATATGAAACTCAAAATGCGTTTATATTAACAAATTTCTACGATCTATCAAAATATAAAATTTTTTACTTACAAGCAATCAAATCGTTCAAAGCTTTGTATAAAATTTATAAGTTCCTGTTCCAAACAGCCGAACAATGAATTCATTAGTTTGCGAACTTCTTCGTTTATCTGACGATCAATTTTCTTTTGAGGGAATTGGGCTAAAATATTTAAATTATAAAAAAATGTACATCAGTAAAATTCCAAAAAAAAAAAATTAAACAAAAGCCATACCATCTCCAGCTCCACTGGCTGAGGAAGGTGAGAGCAAAAGTGATTGCGACATATCGATACTTTTTTCCATTACATCTAAATTAGCATTCTTAGCCGTAGGACTTAAAACGTCCATTTGAAAGAAATTAATACAGAATTTTTGTTCTTGTAGCGCAATCGGTTCTAATTCGGCTAAAACTTTTTCCAAAACGGCATCGAATCGTTCACGATCGGCTGAATCAACACCGGGTCCCCATTGTTCACGATTAACACCCAAAGTTCCATGAGGAACAGATGAAACAGCAGCTTTCTTAGAGGTAGAAGATGTCGAAATGTCTAAATCTTCACGGGAATTGCGTAATTTTTCTGATACTTGTATTTTTGCCTGCGTATAAAAAATAATTATATAACGAAAAGGAAAAAACAAAGGTACATACCAGTGTAAAAAAGTTTCTTATATCACGTTCATAAATTTTACTTAAGGATTTTGTATAGACCGCTGTTAGACCATCATACTTGGTACGATCCATGGCTTTTATCCAATGCATTAGCTCCGTATAGGGTGTTAATTCATGATGTACAGAGGAATGATTCGGCAACACAAGCTCTGTGCTCGATAATGGCATATCTCCTATTTCATTAGACAAGTGTATAAATAGACAATTTAGGTGTTTTATTACGGGAACTAAGAAATTTTTTTTCCAATTTTCAAAACGTTTCATTTGATCACGTACAGCCACCAGACGCTGTAGTGATGGATCAATATCACTATTTAGGGCATGTTGTAAACTTTGAGCCGCTATTATGGCGGCTTTACGGCCTTCAGGTGTTTTTAAATCGGGTGCTTGCAATATTTGTTGATAGGAAACTGGAAAATCTAATTGTATCTGAAGCGAAACATTATGAAATTCATTTTTTCCTCAGTTTTTAATTTATAGTTTAAAGTTTTACTTACAACAATTTGACCTAATTCATCCTTAAGCTTAATATTATTATTATTTGCAATTTTAATCATGGCATTTTTGCCACCAATCTTTTCCATTGTCTCTTTAACATGTCCTAAAATTTCCTCATATGAGTCTAAACGCTCTTCAAATTTGTCAGCCTCACTAATAGCTTTATCAATATGTTCCATTAACATCATTACTTGCTTTTCAGAAGCTAAAACTGATTGCATATTTGCCTGGAAATACATATAAAGAATTGAAAGTGGAAATATGAATATAATTTTTATTTATTTTAAATTTTTTTTAAACATTATTTCAACTGGTTTTTTTATCGAACTTAGTTGGCTGCATAAGCATATTGCCGTTTGTAGTGCAACTTACTGATCACAAGGTGTATTACCTGTGATTTAGTAAGTGATGTCTGAAAGTATATAATTTATGATTTGCTTAAATCTTTCCTTTCGTGAAATAGTGTATTATGTTTCCTTAGTGTGTAAGTGTATATAAAAACTCGAGCATATATTTTTTTTTTTTAACGAAGTTTTTAGTACGATTACTCAAAATTATAAAATAAACGATTCTTGCACTCTACTTTCTTTTTCCATTTAAACTGCCAGGTTATGCTACAAAGGTTCAGTTTCCGTAAGCCGACCTATACCTTCATATAGGAAGTCGGAGCTAAACACTTATATTTTAATTATCTATTCAAAGTTTTGCACGTGGTCAAATAAAACTCCGGGTAACTGTAACTCGGTACTGTTAACCGACGCCACACACTTAACCAATGCGAGTATAAAACGTAAAACTCTCGAAGCCGGAAAAATAGACGGCCTGATTGTCCTTATTCGACAGCGAAGACGCGCGAGCTCTTTACCCGACCAGTGCTGAATTACAACTGTCAACTGTTGTTTAGGAAGAAGTATAGACCTTTTTTATTATAAGATAAAATTTATGTGTATCGTCTAAATTTATTGATCTTTACATTAATAATTTGTTCTTTTTCTTAAGCTTGAGATCACTTTTTAACCCTATAGAGAGCTAGCGTGCTTCGACCAAATACCCTAAAACTTACACCATCCAAATCATGCAATTCTTTCGACAACTTTTCAATAAGCAGTTCTGCATCTTTTACGGCATAATCACATTCATTAAAGAGTTTCGACAATTCAGTAGCCTCCTTATCAGTCAGGGCTGTAAATTCCGTAAACTCCATTTCTTCCTCATCTTCAGTTTCTCCACTATTTTTGCGTATACCCTCACGATCTCTACTATCTCGTACTGACGATAATCCTCTTACACTGTCACGACCACCACCATCCACGCCCATTAGCTTTTCCGGTGATTTATCCATTAGCCACGTTAAAGGAACGTTGCGAAATTCGGCTTTAGTCCCTCGTGCATATTTATGAATTTGCTTGTACAAAACGGCAATAAAATTTTGACGTTCATGTAAGTTAAGGGCATACCATTTGTAGAGCTTCTCCACTTGTACATCAAATTCATGAATATCAAACTGTTCACTGCGACCGTCTAGCCATTTAATTTCATCCAATTGCCAGACTCGTTTCTTTTTGTAATCACCATCTTTCTGTTCGGTCTGTTTAATAAGACACACTGTAACTTGTGGTACTGGTGGCGGAGTTGTAGCAACACATAGATAGCAGGCTCTTTTCTTTTTAAACGTTTTTGTCACTGTTACAACGGAGAGCAAACGTTCACCGCACCCATTAAAAAGCTCCTTCTGTAGGATATGTTTAATGTTGGCCAAAGAGCTAATCGATAGCATTTTTGCTAGCGCGTTTAGTGTTATTTATTTACTACTTCTATTTTTGACGATAAGCATAAATAATTCTACTCCTACAAAACAACCACAAAACAACTTTGCAATAAATCACTAATGGAAAAGTTTTATTACTGTTGTCAAAATGTCAGCTGTTTGTATTTGTGCAATGCTACCATAGTTTTGTCTTATTAATTGCCACCGAAACAGCCCAGCAAAATAATCTATGACAAAAAAGTGAATTTGCATGGGTTCAACTGGTGACGAAGTGATTTAATTTAGATGAACACACTAATGACTTTAACATTAGCGTGTCATTGGATATCATGTGTTTAGATTAATATTTTGATTAACTGAACTTTATTTTAACAAGTGCACAGAACTCATGCATATATGGTGAAAAGCATCTGCTGTTACATGAGTTAGTCTTGTTTGTTTATATGAATTGTATAAGATATTTTGCATGATGTTGCATTAATTTTTAAGCACATCATTTATGTCAAATTACTTTGCATATAGGGAGTTATTTAGAATTATTAGCGTAATTAACAATCTTGTGCAAATGGTCTTGCATCAGTGCATTTGCAAAATAGTAGAGTATATTTTTACTTTACACTAACAAAGTATACACAATTAGAACATATTTGCAATGGCGAATACACAAGATTGTGAATACCGCTATAATTAAATAAGTGTCGTATTGTTATAGTCACAATTTTCAAAAAATTTTAAAATTATTGAAAAGTGTTTCATTGTTTGTTGTAAAACTTTTTAAGTTTTCTAAAAACTATGACAATATGTTGTCATTCTGTGACGTGTCATTCGGTGGTTTAATTTTTCTTAGTTATTTCCACTGTAAAAACTTTTTTATAAAATTTTTTGTATATATTTTTCGTCAAAGTCCATACATAAAAAAAAATTTTGTAGTGCCAGACTTCATTAGTGGCAAAGAGAGTCTCACTGTTGCAGCCACCTCCAAAATAAATGTACTTTAATATCAGCTGTTTCTCTCTCAATCGCCGTAACGTAACGTTGAATTTTCTACAGATTTGTCCGCAACAAAACAGAAAGAAAACGGAACAACATACCAAACAAACAGATTTTCAATTGAACAGAAACATAAGAGCTGATTCATAACAACATATACCATAACAACTAATTCTTCTTAAGTAATACTGCTTTTAAATGATGGGTGTCGAAGTCATGCCTTTTTGCAATTATCTCTCGAATAATCTTCAAAAAATTATTGAAGTGTAAGCAACGCATTTTCGCCTACAAAAGCTCATGTTTATTTTATTTTTACGTTAAATCTAAATGAGCCAAATGAGTGTACTTTTTATTATCCCGCTTTTAACTCTTAAAAAACTCATCATAAAAAGCCCTATTAAACACCATGCGTCAGCGTATATAAGAAGAAAGAAAATTGCTGTCTGCTTTAAAAGGTTTACGTCTGTCTTTCAAGTAGTGTTTAAGTTTTATATTACAGAAGCAAAATTCTACGTAGTAGATTTCGTTCAGGTGTAAACGCACTATTAGATTTTTTTAATTATATTTCGTCGTCTTGAATGTTTCATACAGTTATAAACGTATATCTGGGGATCTTCAAATTTGATCAGAGTATATTGTTTTGTTGGCACTAAATGTTTTAATAAATAAGGCATAAATTTCCAAATTATTTTAAAATTATAAAATGTTGGTAAAAATTTTAAAGCATTTAAAAAATGTTATTTTAAGGTAAATGCACGTTTTAAAATAGGAAGTCTAATATAAATTAACTATGTGTTTGTTTAAAATCGCTTATCTACACTGAAAAGCGTTATATTGACATTGTTGTATAAGTGTACCTAAATTCAGCAAATTAATATCGAACTGTCAGATTATCTGTAAGTTTTGTTCTTCATTTCTTAGCACGAAGTATTAAAGAAAAATATATTTTAGGAAAATATAATAATTCATCTAAAAAACAAGAAGGATGTTGGTAAAACAAATTGTTCAACAAGGTCTCTTGATGAGAAATGGTTAGTTTGTTTAAAGGAAATAAATTTTTGTAAAAACTCTCAGTGTTAACCTTAAAAATTACATAATAGTATAGAAATATGTGTTTAAATTTAGGAATAACATTAATTGATTTTTTTTAGCTGGTGTTTTGTCTCGTGCTGCTTACCACGGTCATGCTGTTAAAGTGACCATGAATGATTTACCTGTTCCCCAAGGTGATTGGAAGGAACATCACTCCCGTAAAAATGCTAAATATAATGCAGTGCTGTTCACTGGCATTGCTTTCTTAGCCGGAACCATTGCTGTGGTAATTTGTAATAAGATATGTATGTCTCTAAAAACTAACAAATTTTTACGGTTTCTAGGTCAAATCAACCGGTATTATACAGTTTAACTACAGTCCTCCTAGCTCTTTGGATTAAGCAGTGCATAGATTCGTTCTTTGTCTACTGCATTTATTTGTCTAAGCTAAATATTCAACCCTTTAAAGTTAAGGACAAAAATGGTTTAAAATAAAGTGATTGCAAATTACATCCATTTTTTTGTTTGTTTTTATTTTAATATACAGGACCATCGTCCAAATTATCATCTTCTTCATTGTAGGCTTCACCATTATCGAAATAGCTATTACCATAGTCGTTTTCGTCATCCATTTCATCGTCTGCCACCTCTTGCTCATCTTCCATCTCTTCTTCCGAATCTGAATTGCTCTTATTTACAGTATCCTTATCATTCTCGTTGCGTTCTTTTTCTTCCAATTGCTTTAAGCGATCTTCTATGTTGCCATCTTTGGTCTTTTTCAATTCCTTAGGTTTTAACTCTATTTTACGTTTCCGATTTGCCATTTGTAGTTCAGCTGGCATGAGATACCAATTAAATTCCGCTTTTGATTTCAACTTATTCGACTCTACAATGTTCTAAAATAAAAATTTTAATTGTTTCTTTTTTTAACATTGGGAAAAGATTTAATCCTTACTGCACATTTTTGGCCATAACTCAAAATAGTCTTATTTATTTTATTTTTTTCCAAAATCTCTAAGAAATATGGGGAGTCTCGCATATGATTAAGAAAATCTTCTTTCCACAATATCTGATAACTTTGAGCTGCAGTTGTCTAATAAAACTAAGCATTAACTTTTTGTAATATACACAAATTATCATTATAGAACTTACCTCCAGAGTAACTGGTTTAGTCATTAATGGTGGGTACGTAGGCGGAGGTGCCGTTTGTACTTGTGGAATATCCTTACCTACACATCCCAGTGTCTGTAATTGTTCCTGTGTTAGGGATCCCGATTTACCTTTACTTCTTGCAGCCATTTGAAAATTTTATTTAGATTGTTATATTGCAATTTGCAACCTATTTAAATTTTATATTAACTTTTCAATAATTCAATTAATTAATTAATCATTTGCAGATTGTACAAACATATTTTTGTTTTTTAAATAAATGACATTAATTTGCTCTTTAAATTATCTCATTAAATCAGGTAATGCCAAGGCGAATTCAATAAGGTGAACTCGTCCCTAAAACAACTACAAAGTGAAAAAATACAACGTGTATTTTGTTAGTGTAAGCTAACTTGAACTGTCAAAAAGTTGTTTACGAAATCAAAAATAAAAAACACGTTTGTTTACATATACATAATAATTTGTATAAAATAAAATGTTAAAAAGGTGCAATAAAATAAAAATTAGTCACAAAAAATTACTTTTTTTAAAGAAAAAGTAAGTCGAAAAAACAACCACAGTATGTACCCACAATGCCAAACTCGAGTCATTTGGATGCAGTTCCACAGGCCACACCTATCAATCGGAATAGAGTGCACACAAAGAAAGTCCGTACATTTCTCATGTGCTTCGACGACACAGATCCTACGGCCAATTTAGAAAATGCCTCTCAAAAAGAGTGTCTGGTTCCAATACGCTTAGATATGGAGTTGGAGGGTCAAAAATTAAGAGATACGTTTACTTGGAATAAAAACGAAAGTATGATTACACCTGAACAATTTGCTGAGGTTTTATGTGACGATCTGGATTTGAATTCAATCCCATTTGTACCGGCTATTGCTCAAGCTATACGTCAACAAATAGAAGCCTTTCCTAGTGAACCACCTGTAATAGACGAAAGTTGCGATCAAAGGGTTATAGTCAAGCTGAATATTCATGTGGGAAATACTTCTTTAGTCGATCAAATAGAATGGGATATGTCTGAAAAAAATAATAATCCCGAGGAGTTTGCTATTAAACTGTGTGCTGAATTGGGGTTAGGAGGTGAATTTGTAACCGCAATAGCTTACAGTATTCGTGGCCAATTATCCTGGCATTATCGGACATATGCATTTAGCGAAGCCCCACTGTCAACCGTTGATGTACCATTTCGTAATCCAAGTGATGCTGATGCTTGGGCACCATTTTTGGAGACTTTAACCGATGCCGAAATGGAAAAGAAAATCCGTGATCAAGATCGGAATACTAGGCGTATGCGGCGTTTGGCTAACACAACTACCGGTTGGTAGTTTGAAACAATATCTAAACAATATTTAAAAATAGGTACATATTAAAAAAAAATATATATAGCATACTTTTGTTATCTGAAACTGGAAATTCAAGTGTTTTTATTTTCAAAACAAATTGTTATTAAACTTCTGCTTTTACAGTCATTGGTGAAGAAAAATAAAGAGGAAAATATTTATTCAATTCCATAAAGTCACTAAAAGTACACTAGGTGAATGTTGGCACATTTTAAGATTTTCATAAACATGTTTCACGATTGCCTCTAAATATTGTTTTGAGTTGGCATTTTCTTGCCTCGAATTAACCTCAGGATGTAGAGTAAAGTCAGGAGCAAAAAATTCTAAATATTCCGTCATGGGCAATTCGTTGGTAATGTGTTCATCTACCAACAAAGATGTTTCATGTGTCCAACACCTTGCTACATCGTATCCATCGTATCCACCACCGCCTACAACCAGTGTGGGCACATTAAAGCCTTTGACAAATTCTACACAGGCACCGTGACCGCGAGTGCTAAGTGAAAAGCACCCTAAACGGTCGCCAGCCAAAGAATCAGCTCCACATTGTAACACTATGGCTGTAGGTCGATAAAAATCCATTACAGCTGATATTATGGGCTTAAAAACTTGAAAGTAACTTTGATCATCTATTCCTTCTTTTAACGGCACATTTACACTATAATAACGTCCCGATTCAGCTCCAATTTCATACATGTCTCCAGTCCCTGGAAAGAAATAATTTCCGTATTTGTGAAAAGATGCCGTCATAACACGATCCGTTAGATAGAAAGCCTCTTGGACACCGTCGCCATGGTGGACATCTATATCTATGTATAGAACACGTGGATTATATTTCAGCAATTCCAATATGCCTATAACAATGTCATTTACGTAGCAAAATCCAGATGCTTCAAATTTTTTACAATTTTTAAAATTTTTCAATTAATGACGCCCACAAATGTAAACAATAAAAAAGTAGAAGCACACATAAACACACAAACAAAATTTGACAATTCAATATTAAAAAGAGCGCTCAGCTGATAAACAGCTGGCTTAATAAGTTCACCTGATAATGAATTCGCCTTGCACATAAACACACAAACAAAATTTGACAATTCAATATTAAAAAGAGCGCTCAGCTGATAAACAGCTGGCTTAATAAGTTCACCTGATAATGAATTCGCCTTGGGTAATGCCATATGTGTACAGAGTTGCATTTTCAGTATATTAAATTTTATTTACTAGTTACAATAGGCTCGTTCGCTTACTTTTTGAGTTTTATCGAGTAAACATAAACTGTCGTATTCATAAAAAATATTTAAGATTTATTAAGGCTTATTTGCAAACTTCTGCTCAACATCTTTCAAATAAGACTTTCATAAACCTAAAATATATTTTATGAATACGACAATAATTGCCGTGTCATTTATTAAGTTATTTTGGGTATATTGAGACTTATTTGCCAAATTTCTGTACAACATTTATTAAATAAGCTATATGGGGCAAAACGTACGCGAACGGAAATTTTTTATTTTGCCCAAAAAGACTTTCTTGAGTGTGTTAAAGATCGGGTGAGTGTTGAAAGCGGTGTTGTAACAAAGACATGATCGGAGTTTTCGATAGTTTTTTTAAATTTACTTTTACACTCATTTGGTTCATTAAAAATTAACGTAAAATGTAAAAAAATAGTTGTTAAAGATAAAAAGTCGTCGTTTAAGCATCAAGGATTTTTTGAAAATTCTTTTAAAGAAAATTGAAAAAAGCCATTACTTCGAAAATCATAATGTAGAGGCCCTTTTAATCAAAGCAGCTGTTCGATTTAAACACGTTGTGTTGTAAAAGTTGTATACTTTTGAGCACTCAATGCATATTTTCAATACCTGATGCTATACTTGTCCTTTATTTTGCTTTATCAATTTGAAAAGTAACGTAAATGATTTCTTTATATTAGTTTTTGAAATCAAGTTTCTAGTTTTTTTTTAATTTAAAAAAAAATTTGATTGTGCTGTTAAGTGTTTCTAGTTACTTAACTCTTTTAAATAAAAAAAATTTCATAATATATATAAAAACGCTAATGTGTTTTTCGTTTTGCTAGCTACTGTAAATTCTCCTGCACAATTTCTTTACAATAATTGTACAATTTTATACAATAAAAATTCTATTGCAACATCCTCTTCGAATTGCAAATACCTTATACAATTACATCATCGTTGATACGTTATTTAAATTGAAAACACATATGTATGTACATACGTATATAGAAAACAAATATTTAAAATATTTTTTATTAACATTTTTTATGTGAAAATACAATAAACTAATATTATTACATTTACACATTTTATTAACTAAAAGGAGTATACACACAACATATATTAAATTTAAACTATTGAAAACTTTAAAATATTAATTTTCAGTTTCAAATACACTTTTGTTGTGCTTATAACTTCACAAGTGCATAATAGTTTTTCTTCAAAACAGTTTGAATAAAACTTAGGAGGGTATAGGTACATAGTATGTCATATCAAATTTTTCACTTCGATGTTGATGTTGGCGGTTCGTACTCACCATTTGTTGCCAAGCCAACTTTTTCCATTAGTTCAGTTAACTTCTGGGCTTTACGATCTTCATTGTGAGCGATGACAGTACATAGGTGTTCAGTTAAAAGTTCTTTTTTTTCGGCAGCATTATGTAAATCTATTTTAGCTTTTAAAAATTGAGATTCTATTTTCATGTATTGTTTTCTGAAATTTTTGGGAAATTACTATTTATAATTTATTTATTTTAAGAAAAAACTTACTCAACAGCAGCAAAATGTATACAAGCATTATCGATTTGTTTCCTTAAAAGTGCTACGTCAAAGGCAAGATCATTATCTAATTTAGCTAATTCGCTTTTAATTTCTTCAATTTTACGGGTTTCAGCTGCAGTTTTTTGGGAACTTAAATAACAAAACAAAAATTTGTTATAAAGGGAGCATTTATAAACCATTATTTATACGAAAAATTTATCAAAAATTCTTTATACTTAGAGAATTTATTAAAAAATTCTTTATACGTTGGGAATTTTTTCAAAAATTCTTTATACGTAGAGAATTTATCAAAAATTCTTTATACGTAGGTAATTTATTAAAAATTTTCTATAATCAAAAATTAAAAGATTTTAAAATAAAAAATATCGAAGATTAATCGGTAATTTTTGTAAAAATTAAGATTTATAGATAATGGACAAATAGAAAATCTAGATTTTAGGTAATTACGCGGAATCTCGAAAAGAAAACTCGAATATATTATATATCATTTAAATCTACCATTATTAGTTACAACAATTTTAGAGTTGCATTTACAATTTAATAATCAAGGGTTTGTGAACAACCATTCTTCGGGAGAGGTACGTTACGTAATTATGTTTACTCACTGTTGTTCAATGGCTTTATGTAACATATCCTTTTTTTGACGATTTTGTTCTTCTATCATTTTACGATGTGATTCGAAATCCTTCAATGAAATACCCTTAAATGGTGACTGTACATTAAGTGCACTAGGAGCCTCAAAAGCTTCATGATATGGTTTATCAGTGTCGTTACCAGCAGCAGTTGAGGGTGGTAAATTCGTTGAATCTTCTAAACTATCTGTACAGTTCGATGATATTTTACTATCCACATCGGTATTAAATTTTAATATCGAAGAGTTATTACTACTATTTGATTGTGCAGATTCTTTATTTATAACACTTTGATCTTCGTTAGCTTGTAAATGCCTTTTTTCCGTGATTTGTTGTCGACTGGTTAATGGAGGATAATATAGAGCTTCTTCTAAAGATTTGGACATACTACGTTCTGGATTAACATCGTGCAGGGAGTCATTTACCTCGATTTTTTTAAGATTTTCGGCCATATCGTTATTATTGTTAACTAAATTTATATCTGTTGATGCTGCTTGTTGATGCTTTATACGAGATGTCATTTTTTGTTGGCGTAGATATAGGTTTTTCTCTGACATACGTCTGATGCCACCGTGTCCACGAAATGAAGCTGGTTTCACTACCATAAATAAAAAGAAGTACAGATAATAACTTCATACTTAATTCACTACTTACCCTATATATCTATTTCGAATTCTTATTGACAATTATGGTTAATTTTTGTTAATTAAGAACAAAAATCTACGTATGCAGATACATTTGTACGTATGTATGCATGTAAATTTAATTTAGTTAATACTAGTTTTTTCTATGCGTTTGTATGTACTCACTTGTTTCCACAGCTGTAAGTTTTTTATGTTTACTGCAGGAAACTCGATTTATTTCATCTTGAGTAAAACCATTGAATTTATCCGACATTTTAGATTTTTTTTTTTAAGTTTTTAATACAGCTTATTTTTTTGCAATAAAAAACTTTACTTAAATTTAATTTAATGAATAGGTATAAAAAATACTTTAAAAATGCTAACAAAACATAAGATTATTAAAAGAGAATACAAAATAATTCATCTGTTAGGTGATGTTAACTGATTAACTGCTTATACTGTATGTGCTAAGTGTATTCAAACTTCACATACACAAAACGTAAGCAAAAAAATCCATTTTGTAGTAATCACACCTTATATATGAATATAAAATTTTTCAGTTCAATTTAGTGTTGCCGAAAACATGATTTGATTTTACATACCTAAGAGCGTTTTATTTTTATACCCTTCACACAGTGAAAAAGGGTATATATAGGTTTGTCATACCGTGTGAAATTTCTACAATTTTCATTTCCGACCCCATAAAGTATATATTTTCTGAAAGCTTATGAATAGGGAAGTCGATTAAGCTCTGTCAGTCTGTCCGTGTGTATGTTGAAATCAACTTTTTGAAGCCCCTCGACATCGCTTGGAGTAGATCGGTATTGAAAATCAGAAACATCAGTACATAAATAACTGAGATATGAGCAAAAACCCACGACCACCTCGATTTTTTTTTTCACAAAAACAACATTACAACAACAACATACATACAAAAGTGTATACTGGTTAGAGTAAACGTGGCATCGAATCCCAGCTGAGCCAAAAAAATTTTTTTTATTTTTTTTATATTTTTTTTTTTAATTTTTTTTTTATTTTTTTTTTTTTTTTATTTAATATATTATTATTTCTTTAAATTTTTTTTTATTTTTTTTTTGTTTTATATTTATCATTTATATTTTAATTATTTTTTTTAATTTTTTTTAAATTTTTTTTTAAATAAAAAATACTCCACGCGGGTCCAGGCGATGTCGGTGGGCTTCAAAAAGTTGATATCAACATACACACGGACAGACGGTCAGGGCTTAATCGACTCCTCTATTCATAACTTTTCAGAAAATATATACTTTATGGGGTCTGAAATGAAAATTGTAGAAACTTCACACGGAATGCAAACCTATATACATATACCCTTTTTCACTTTTGTGTGAAGGGTATAAAAATACATACGTACCGCCAAAGAAAATTCAGAATTAGTGAAAAGTGAATTACATTTTCAGGCTTCTAAATCAAGAGGATTAATTTTAAATGCCTTCCTAAATACGAAATAAGAGGTTTGCGTTTCCACGTCCTTAAATTAAAAATTTAATTATTAAAATTTTATTTAACCTTTTCTTATGAAACAAATTTTGTAAAAGTAGAATCTAATGGTTGGAAAAGTAGGCCCGAAATACAAAGCTTATATTGTTTTAAAACTACGTCTGTTAAACCAAATTTTATTACAACAAAAAGAGTGTAATTTGTAAGTTAACGGATGATGGAAAAAGTATAAAAATTAGAGCTTATGGATAAAGCACTCAAACTTTTTAAAATGTAAATAGCAGGCATAAAATTATCACTACTACAATATATATAGTTCATAAAATAACGCTTATTAATTATCACTGCTAATTTTTCTACTCTAGGGCTCAATTATCGTTCTGTGAAACTGAAATGAAAAAGTTTTTGCATAGCAAAGGGTATGGTGGCACCATATGATATTACACACAAAAACATTTCATTTCATAGTTTCATAGAACGAGAATTGATACCCTGGTAGTAAATAAATAAAATACACTTTAAATTCACTTAAAATTTTGTGAATATGGGGATATGCAAGGCATATGAATATGCTTTGGGGGTATGTACATACATACTTATATAAATGATATCTAAAATTTCATAGACAAAACAAGTAAGAGCGCTATATTCGGCCGTGCCGAATCTTATATACCCTTCACAACGTGTAGTCATGAAATAACAGTAGTTTGTGTCACCATTCATTCCATATGAAATACGTACATACATATATAAAAACATCCCATTGTAAAATTATAAATTCACGTATGTATGTTAAAAAAACTAAAAAAAAAAATTTGAAAAAAAAAATTTTTTTAAAAATAAAAAAAAAAATTTAAAAAAAAATTTAAAAAAAAATTAAAAAAAAAAATTTAATAAAAAAAATTATTATATATAATTATAATTATTATATATAAAACAAAAAAAATAAAAAAAAAATTAAAAAAAAAAATAATAATAAAAATATAAATAATATATTAAATAAAAAATAAAAAAAAAAAAAAAAATAAAAAAAAAAAAATTTTAAAAAAATTAAAAAAAAATTTTTCTGGGCTCAGCTGGGATTTGATGCCACGTTTTCTCAAGCCAGTATACACGTTTGTATGTATGTATGTTGTTGTTGTAATGTTGTTTTTGTGAAAAAAAAATCGAGGTGGTCGTGGGTTTTTGCTCATATCCCAGTTGTTTATGTACCGATGTTTCTGATTTTCAATAGCGATCTACTCCCGAATATTTCTGATATTTTAATATCTCACCCGAGTCCAAGCGATGTCGGGGGGCTTCAAAAAGTTGATTTCAACATACACACGGACAGACGGTCAGACTGACAGGGCTTAATCGACTCCCCTATTCATAAGCTTTCAGAAAATATATACTTTATGGGGTCGGAAATCAAAATTGTAGAAATTTCACACGGAATGACAAACCTATATATACCCTTTTTCACTGTGTGAAGGGTATAAAAATAATCAGCTAGACTATTAACATTACCTTGTACATTAATACACATTAATAGTATGTGGTTAAAACTAACTACATCATTAAGAGTGTTGCCAACTGTTTGCAAAAACATGATTAACACAAAGAGCTGTTATGTTGTAAAACAACCATTTGTAAGTTTAGGCTCATTTTAATTTTGTAATTTGCAGTTCTTTTCGTATTTCATCGATATCTTGTTCCCACCGCTCCTCCCAGTACACAGGCATTAAAGATTTAGCATTTTTACCATTTTTAATAGCCCACGGCAAATATTCGGCCATATATTGTTTCCGTTGTCTAAAAAGCAAAAAAAAAAAATATATTTTTTTATATATTGATAATTTAACGGATTGAAGCGCATATCTATAATAAATTTTAAATTTAACAAAGTCTTTTTAAACATACTTTTTAATCATATTTAAATTTTTAATCAGGCTTGAGTTCATATTAACATTCTTAGAACCATTATTACAACTTGCCGTTAGTTAAAGGTGGGATTTTGTATGTCCGATAAATAGCTTTGCATTATTACAACTTCAATTTTTCATTGTTATTGTTATTAAAAATAATAATATTAAATGAATAAAAAATAAGAAGCGAAGACTTTATAATGCAAAGCCATTTATCGGTCCGACAAAATCCTGCCTTTAACAAAGGGCAAGTTGTAATAATGGCCCTTATTGTTACAAAGAATTTTTTTAATTGTGATAAATAATACGTTATAATCCTTTTAATTACTGATTTTAAATCTTCGGGTAAATGTTTAATCAAAAAATTCTTTAAATTAAAAATGAAAAGAAAATTTGATAAAAATTGCAAATTTTATATTAGTTAAAAACTAGTCAAAAAATAAATTAAATGTTAAGAAGTTCCTCTTGAGTTATGAAGTTTAAGTTTAACGAACAACCGTCTAGAAAACTGTAAATGTTTAAAAATTACTTACTTTGGTCGTAAACGCATTGCTCCGAAAATAGCACCACCGTAACACATTGGTAAACCGTTATTTAAAGCTTCAAACCACTTAACGGTCACCTCGCCCAGCATATTTGTGGGCATATCTAAAATTGTATGAACTAAATCATGACACTCTCGATATCTAGTCATTATATAGGCCAATTCGGGATCATGCATAAAGCGCACTTCCATACGAGAATCTGGAGTGACGTGCTAAAAATAATAATGAAATTAAGTAAGTCTAATGTTCGGTCGTGGCAATTTTTTTACACCCTTCACCATCATATAGATTGGTATATTAAATTTCCAATAATAATTTCATCGTAGAGAAGCATATTTATTTCGAGCGTCATCTTGTATTTTGAATTTGTTTATGTTTTAGGGGTTGACGGTGTTAAAAAAACAATATATCCGCAATTTTATTTCGGACACCATTATAGATTTTAAAATTTTATTTACTTTGCTGTATTTTACTAGTCAAGTGCTTTTATTTGGATACCCATATTAATGGGGTTTAGAAAAGAAAATTATTCGCAACTTTGTTTCGGACTCCATCTTAGATTTTGTTTTTATTTATATTTGTAATCAAGTGGTTGTGATCTTTCATTTGATACCAAGATTGTGAGGTTGAACTGGGTAAACTAAGAACCGGACAGATGGACATTGCTCAATCGACTACCCTAGTCATAAGCTTTAAGAAAATATATACTTTATATGGTCGGAAATTAATATTGTAGATGACAAATCTATATAAATTCTTGGCACCAATGGTGAAGGGTATACAAATTAAATGTTGCAATAATTTTTTTTACTAATACATATGTCGTTGCAAGAATACTCTTAAATATTATTCTCTTACATTATTATCTAAGAATATAACATAAGCACGTCCAAATGTATTTTCTGGCAGATGACGCAATCTGTCAATATCAACAGTACGTGTGTTAATACGTGGTTTATGTTGCAATATACGTTGACCTTCGCTGCTGGATTTCATTGTTTGCAAAATATTTTGTAAAGCTTGCTCACCAGTCGTCTCACCTAAACATGCAATCATATCGTGTCTGTTATTAAAAAATAAAAAAACGTTATTGAAGTTTTATTTTATAGACACAAAGAACGGTTTCAACCTTTTTGGATCCACTAAGGCGGCGATTGAAGAACCAGCTGCTAAAAAAACTTTTTGAAATGAAGTCATTTCAATGCGATTTTGCATAAACTCTTTGTTAAACTCCTCACAGTGCTCTGCTTCAAACTTATAGTATCTCTCATTTCGTATATCAGTTGTTGCAAGTGTTGCAAAATATTTTCCACATCTTTGTGATGATGCAAAGAGGATTATTCTCTTGTAAATGTTATGTAACATTATTTATTGTCGAGTTTTTTTGAATAAGCTGAAATGAAGCGAAATTAATTCGTACTATTTTTATTTGTCACACTATTATTATGTTACATTGATAAATGGGGCTGCGTCGAATCTTTTATGCCATCCATTAATAAGAGTCTATCATTGAATATATGTTGAAATAGCATTTGTATATAACTTCTTATTTGCCAAATAATTTTAATGATTTCAGCAAAAAAAAAAAATTTTTTTTTGCAACTACAGTCAAACTTCCATAACTCGAACTTCTCTAACTCGAATTTTCTCTAACTCGAACTAATTTAATTGGCAGTAGCGTTAAAAGAAAAAATCACATACAATTTTCCTTCCGTAACTCGAACTTCCAGAAGTCGAAGTTCTCCATAACTCGAACAACAAACATACACATGAACTCTATAACTCGAAAAATTTTGCTTGTTTCGTTTGTTTCTTGAGCTGGTTTGTCTATTCTACGTGCTATTTTTATTTTTTTTTTCGGGGAATTACAATTTTATTCCTTTTTAGTTGCGTGAGTATCAGCTCTATGCATAATTCGGGCTAGATGATAAATGTTGAAATCAATTTTTTTAATTATTATGGCAACTAAACGTGTTTTAGAATGCTTATCAATTGAAAAAAAAATATAAACTTATAAAAGACGTCGAAGACGGATTAAAGAAAAAAGGAAGCGGCTGATATATATGGTATCTCGGCAAGCACGGTCTCAACAATTTTCAAAAATAAGGAATTAATTATCAACTCATTTGAATCTGGATTTTGTTTATGTAGTAAATGAGTTAGGATCCAAAAAGTCGACAAAGCAGTCCTCGATTGGTTTTCAGCAACGAGAAGCTAAAACATGCATGAGAAACTACTCAAAAGCCAACAAGAAATGATGTAGAAAGTTCTTTCCGAACATTAAGAAATTATTTACAGACAAATAGCGCAACAACTGATATGCACTACAACGCTTTAAGCACGTTAGAGTTATTTTTTACTGAAAATAACAAAATAAAAGTAAAATGTCAGTCACTTATTTCAGAATATTTTACTTAACTGTAATTTTTTAATTACATATATGAGTACATATGCTTGTTCTTTTATATTCTAAGTATGTAGTTTTTCATTCGAGGCTTTTTTAAATGAAAAACTTTTGCATAAAAAAATATAAACAAAAAAATTCTCTCTGAACTGCGGATACTTGATGAATAAATATGCCTTGACTCAGACATTATATTTGGCTGAATTCACCACTGCTAATTTTAAATCACATATTTTCTTTTCTTGCAAATATATTTAGGATTATATTACGATCACAGGATTTTTTTTTAATTTTAAAGTGTCAAAGTCTTACGACAATAGGTGTAAAACTTCAATGCTAAAAATTTTAGTTAAATCGAATAATGTTTTTGGGACGCGCATCCAGGTCATAGGTTGGATATATGCAAATTTTACTATAATTTAAAATAAATTTGCGATGGACTTACACAGGGTAAAAATCAAATTTTTTCATTAAATTCAATTTTCTGGGGAACAAAACATCTAAAAATGATTTAATCAACACTTGAACACGTATATTTTGACGTAATGATAAAATAGTGTAGCGCAATATAGTGATGAGTGCGTGATTGATTCTTGACAAATTAATAATAAGGTTTGTTATGATGAAATATCATCATAACACCCCTTTTTTATGATGATATTTTTTCTTCTGTCACACTAATTTACAAAACAAATAATTCAGGTTAATAACCTGAATCATCCGTATATATTCTAAACACCTGTCCATCTCTAATACATGTGTGTAGTGTATGTACATATATATGAAAGTAGAACATACATACATACAAACATACATACATACATATCTATAATAGTTTTTGATGAGTTCAAGAATATTAATTAAAAAAACAAACAAAATTTACGTTAACTATAAAACAAAATAAAAAACGTGAGTAAAGTTTGATGACTTAACACAATTTATTATTTATAATTCAATGACTTTTAACAAATAAAAATTTTTATTTGAGCTTAACACAAACATTTATTAACACCTAAAAAATATTGTTTATAAGAACACCCAGAAAACAGACAATTAAATTCATTGCCAAACGAATGGTTCAGTTGTTGCAATTGAACTTTTCTTTTGTGATTATAAAATTTCTACTGAAAGAATTATAATTTCTTTGTACTGTCTACATACTTTTTATATTCCAAAACAAAATTCTGTAGATAAAAAAAGTTTTACTATTAAAACTATACGATTGGCAATATTTCTGTTAATCACAACCGATACTATTATCTCTGTGCACTAGCGACCCGACCCAGTTTCGCACGGTTGATATCTACTAATGGCAAATAGAAAATTTAAAATTACGGTTTCCCAAATTTATCTTGAAATTTTAATTGTATGGGAGACCGCAGGTTATTTTTTATTTTGTATCCATTGTTCCAGAGTTACTGCATCCCTCTTAAACTTTATATTCATATTCATATGAACATAAAGAAACTAAATTTTTTAATGTGTCATGAAAAGTTATGTTTATTAACTCTTATTATTATTCAAAGTTGAATTTGAGTACATCTGTTGTTCCAGATCGTACTAAGTCCTCGTCTATATTATGGAATATTTATTGCAAAACTTTTTTAAATTCTCTTTCAAAATTGCATTCATGTCCTCGCAGTAAGACTAGGTATTCAAAACTTTTATTTGGTATGAAAACCTTCTTAGTAAAAGTCTTGCAACAAATGTTCCGTAATGTGGACGTCGACTTAAGAAATTTTTAACCATTTAACTTAAACAGAGTCTACGCTCTTCGTCATTAGAAATACGATTGTTATTGTTTTGTGTTGCGTGTAGAACGCGCAATGTGTTCTTCCATACGCAAAAATCGCACCACATATTATGATCAAATATGTATATGAACATAGGTATGTATATTTCTAAAAGACGAGTTATAAAATTATGTACTACCAGTTAAAAGAGCACTAAATTGATATTGATATCCATTCAAAAAATCAAAGTTTTTCCTACATTAGTGGCAGAAAATCCTTTTACTCTTGTTACAAATACATTAGTGGCAATAGATCCTTTTACTCTTGTTACAATAACAAGAGAGCAACTAGTTAAGTTTAATAGCAAATTCTAAATATTTGTAAAATAATAAAATTTATTTTTTAAAACAATAATCTTTAGTACTACATAGAAAATTTTTTAATTTTTTTCAAAAAAAAAATCGATAAATTTTGAACAAAAATCAAATTAATTAATTTACAAAATAATTTTCAAAATAAATTAGCAAAATATAAGAAAAAGAGCGCCGGTAACAGAACTACATGCGCCCGTATTACAAATAATTAAGTGAACAATTATATTTACATTGCAATATTCAAAAAGATTCGAAAATTAATAAAAATTCAATTAAAAATATTTAAATATTGTATCATGGATTTAATCAAGGCATATTTATTTATCAGGTAATCGCAGTTCGGGGATAATTTTTTTGCTCACATTTTTTTAGTGTGAATTTTTACATTTGAAATAAATGAGAGAAGAGAGAAAATTGTTTTTTATCTATTAACAGCTGAAATTTAAAAATTTAAATATATTATTTAAAAAAAACTTTATGTTTTGTCAACTCTAACAGCTGGAATTTTAAAATACGTGGATCAATAAACATACATACCCGTACATATGTACACACATGCATACATAAAATAATTTTCAAACCTAATAAATTAAAGTTTAATAAAACAACTAAACTAACTAAACTAAATAAACAAGCTTTAATAGGAAATCAAACTATAAAGAAACAAAAATAATTTTTAAATATAAAGTATTTGTTCTACAGCGATTACAGTTATTAACAAAAGAATTAAGACATTTTGTATAAATGTAGATAGGTGTTATTCTACATTTCGCTGGTGCTTATGGCGGGAGCTCAGCAAAAAAAAAAAAATACCCAACAAACATTTTAATTTCGCAATAAAGAGTTGAAAGTTTCTTAATATAGTTCTTCCCCACTTTCAGTTTATTAATACGGCAATTTCGTTGGAAGCAACTATTTACTTACCACGCTAACTTACAAAAAGACACTAAAAATTTAATTTTATAAAATAAATTTATCGGTTGGTAAAAACTAGCTGTAGAAAAAATTTGCTAATTGTAATATAACACAAAATTGAACCCGCCACAAAGGTTGTCTTTATGACAATGACGATTTCAAAATTTTAACAAAATCGAAAATTTTATATTTTTAATAAAAACTACTTTTTATATATCTGTGGCAATAAGTAATAACTGCATATGTCTGTTTTTATCGTTCTTTAGGAAAGCACTTTTAAATTTTTAAGTTAATTTTTATAAATGATTTTTTTTTAATAATAACTTACTCGCCAGAGGTAGTTTTAAATTGCGGGATTGCAATGATGTTAGCCTATGTCGACTTAAGCAGATATTCCTGTTTGTCTCGGATATCAAGCAATGAATAAGATATCTATGTTGTAGTAATTATCGAGCTTTTTTTACCATGAAATTAATTATTTTGTTAATTATCGCTGTACAATAGTACCTTTATAAATGAGTAAAATTTTCTTATTTTTATATCCTTCACCTGTGGTGCACAAGGATATATATAGCTTTGTCATTCCGTTTGTAATTTCTAAAATTTTCATTTCCGACCCCATAAAGTATATATTTTCTGAAATCTTATGAATAGAGGAGTCGATTAAGCCCTGACCGTCTGTTGGTTGAAATAAACTTTTAGAAGCAACTATATGTTCCTCAGATCTGTGTATGGTATCAATCTCTGGAAATATTCGAGAATGAATTTACAAACGAAAATCAAATTTTTTCAGCTTCTCGACAAACGAGAGAGTCAATGAACCCCCTCAATATTGGTATCAAATGAAAGGGCTTGACCAGTAAAATACAGTAAATTATTAAGAAATGTAAAATCCAAGATGGCGGAAATTTTTTTTTTAACTCAATCAATATGGGTATCAAATTAAAGGGCTTGACTAGTAGAATACAGATAACTACATACGTAAAATTTCAAAATCGAGGATGGCGTCGGAAATAGTAAAGAAAAATGGCGTATAACATGAAATATAGGTTAAGCCACGATGTCGGATAATACATATGTACATGATGGTGAAGGGTATTATCAGATTCGGAACAGCCGAATATAGCACTCTTACTTGTTTTAAGTTCGATTTGCTGTAAAATCGTGCTTTTTTAGTTATTTTTTTTAACAATAAATAAAGTATTTATTTTTTAATCTAAAATCAATACCAAAAGTATTTCTAAAATAGGCAAATTAAGGGTCTTCCAATAAGGTTTCTTGTGTGGGAGATAGCGCCTTTTTATTTAATAAAGGATTGGTCCATACCAATATCATGCAATTTCGGCCATACAAAATCATTAAACATCATTTGATAGCACAATTTATACACTGTCAATGTTTCTGCAGCCTTATTTGCGAAAAGTAAGGTCCAAAAACCTCACCAAACAGTCACACGTTAAGGATAGAGAGACCTTTAAACAGTAATTCTTGGGTTTCCCGAGCCCCAAATGCGGCAATTCTGCTTTTAAACGTAGACTCTGAGCTGAAATAAGATATTTCGGATAAGTTTGATGCATTTTAAGAGCTTAATCGGCAAAGACAACGTTTTTGGTGATCTTTAGAGTTAGGTTTTTATGTCAACTGAACTTTTATTTTCGAAAATATATTTCCGAATTATTTTCTACAACTTTGAATACATATATGGTGTAGGGTATAATTATTTTGTCATTGCGTGTTTAACACATCAAAATTTTATATTCTACAAAGTATATACATACATATTTTCTGACTCATCGTTTAAATTTGATTTATATTTCGGGATACAAAAAATCGTTCAACTTTGAAATTTGTCACAACTATAGAGAAGGAAACCGTCTTTAAGATATACATACATATACTTTTTTAGTTTTTAGAGATATAGCCTCTCGACTTAGTGGTCATAAAAATGACCTTAGACCTTAAAAAAATCAAATTCCAGAAAATGACAATATCGTACATACAACTTTGTAAATTTGTTAAGTCATATTTTTGGATCCATATGATTCAGTTACTTTAAACTTAATTTTTTCTTAGTTCTGTGATATACTTTGTACTTTCCAAAACTTTACAAATTTTGAGACAGGAATGTCAACAACAGCATGTTGATTTGAGCTGATTTAACACAGGATACACTTATACAGGTGGCAGTGCCAGCCCAGCTGATTATTTTTTGTGTTTCAATGCTTGTCAAACTCCATATATAAAAAAGAGATTTCAGTGCCAAGAATTGTCAAACTCCATACATAAAAAAAGAGATAAAAATCGCACTCCTTTATGATCTCACCTTAAGTAATTACACCATGGTTTAACATATATGTATTTCGTACATTTTTATTAATGGCGTGTTAAAATGGCGGATTATAGAAAATAAAACGAACACCTGGGGCTCAATTCTCGTTCTGTGAAACTGTGAAATGAAAAAGTTTTTGCGTAGCAAAGGGTATGGTGGCACCATATGATATTACACACAAAAACTTTTCATTTCATAGTCTCATAGAACGAGAATTGATACCCTGAACTGGATTTCACAGAACGATTAAAGCAAAAAAACTTATCTCGAGTAATACAAAAATAAATTATATTTAAATATAATTTAAAAAATATATTGTTACTTCTTAATTTACATGAAAATAGTTTTTGAGATTTTAAGCTGAATTAAATTAAATTTTTTACTTCCTTATTTTGCTTGTTCGGCTCTTTGCTTAGTTGAATGTATCATCATTTTATTTTTTATTTACACTAATTCAGTTCTTGTTAATATCTTAATACCAATATTAAAAATTAGTAGTTTTCTTTTGTGTTGTTAATAGAAATTTTTTTAACATAACTTTAATTCACATAGTTGTTTAATTAAAGTGCTTTACCGGTATTTGCGTATTCAGACATGTTAGTTTCGTTACGTACAAAGTCAAAGACATGTTAGTTACGTTACCGATACAAGTAAAAATACGAATAATCACCAATTATATGGAAAATTGAACTTGAAAATTCTTTCCACATATATTAATGAAATATTTAATATGAGCGGTGCCGTGATTTTATAATAAACCTTTAAACACTCTTAATTAAAATATTTTTTTTTCAACAAATTTTGAGTACCAATTATAGATGCCAATCCCGAAATCACGATTTTTTTCAATATATAAATTATTTATATAATAATTAATTTAAATAAATTAATTATTATAAAAATTCTTTATTAAATAAGAATGTTTAGAAAAATGACCTCAAAAGCCAAAAAAAAACATAAAAGTTTAACAAATAAAAATAAAAACAAGTAACAGTGCTATATTCGGCCGTGCCGAATCTTATATATCACCATTCATCCCATATAAAATACGTGCATACGTACACGTTAGAATAAATGTGGCATCGAGTCCCAGCTGAGCCAAAAAAATTTTATTTTATTTAATATGTTATTTATATTTTATTTTTTTTTTTAAATTTTTTTAACAAATTTTTTAAATTTTTTTTTTAAATTTTTTTAAAATTTTTTTTTTTGTAGTTTTTTTTATTATTTTTTTCTTATTTTTAATATTTTTTTTTTGTAATTTTTTTTTTTTTGTATGTTTTTTACATGTATGTATGTATGTTGTTGTTGTAATTGTGAAAAAAAACGAGGTGGTCGTGGTTTTTTGCTCATATCTCAGAAAGTTATGGGGCGATTGTGCTGAATTTCAATAGCGATTCATTCCTGGATATTTCAAAGAGATTGATACCATATACAGATCTGAGGAACATATAGTTACTTCTAAAAGTTGATTTCAACCAACACACGGACAGACGGGCAGACGTACAGACGGTCAGGGCTTAATCGACTCCTCTATTCATAAGCTTTCAGAAAATATATACTTTATGGGGTCGGAAATGAAAATTGTAGAAATTACAAACGGAATGACAAAGCTATATATACCCTTGTGCACCACAGGTGAAGGGTATAATTACAATTTATATAATATTTATTATTCTGGCAGTGATTTTTATTCAACTTTTAGAGAAACAATTAGGTGATAACGAAGGAAAACATGACTTAATTGAGTTTTGGGTTAGTGAAGCAAATGGCGATCGAACTGATAAATTTTACAATAAACTACTTATTGAAAAGGGTTCAAAAATGTTTCGAAAGTCGCCAACAAAAAATTAAGTTTTGCAAAAATATATTACAGAAGCAAAAAAGAAAAGAACTGGAACAAACTTCTTGAAATGTGTCATCGATTTTGTGAATTGAAAATTCCTTTAAAAAAACCATTTAAAGATTTAAAATTACCACAAACAAATGATTAAGAAATTGCTGTACATTAACCAAACGAATTAAAGTTAACATAAAGAGGCTAACTTCGAGCCGATAACTACGCAGACGAAGTCGCGGGCACAGGCTAGCATTAAATAAATAGAGAATTTGTAAATCAAGTAAGAGTGCTATATTCGTCCGTGCTGAAGCACAAAGATCGCACACTGAAGCTTGTGGTAAATGTATTCTATCGTTTTCAACGTGCAAGAGATGGTTAGTCCGGTTCAGAAGTGGTGATTTCTACACGAAAGACAAAGATCGTCGAGGCATTGCTGAATAATTGTTGTCAAACTGAACAAGTGGCAACAAATTCATTGGAAGCTACTGAAGCAGTAATTTAAAACGTTTGCGAGCAGTACCATCCATCTAAGAGCATGAAAATTGGGTACCATACAAATTAAAGCCAAGAGATCTTGAAGGACAATTTTAAATGTCTGAAATATTGCTTAAATGCTATAGAATAAAATCATTTTCGAACATTATTTGCGATGAAAAATGTATTTATTATATTAGAGATCGTATGTGAAGCCCGGGCAACCAACTGAATAGAACCCAAAGACAAATATCCATGGCGTTAAGGAACTGCTCGGTAATTGATAAGATTAAAAGTGTCCAATTATAATGAGCGGCTGAAATCTGGTCAAAGCATTGTAGGGAGCCTGCACCAAACGCGATTGATTTGATTGGAATATTCAAAGCAATTTCTCGCAATAGAATGGAAAAGATGTCCAAAATAATCGAAGGCCAAGCTGACAATGAAAAAGAGCCCGATGATGTTATGACTATAAAAACTGAAATATGTACCAAACAATTTAAAAAAGATATTGTTAAAAGTCTGATTTTGATTTAAAAATACTGAAATTATTGGAATAGTCTGAATTTGACTTCAATGATATTAAATTATAATTGGAAAAAATCGAATTAGTAAAATATTTTATTTTCTTAACTTGTTAGATTTTTGCTTTAAAATTTGTATATACAGTGGCTCACAGCTTATTTTATGCAGTGCATTTTTTTCTCTTTAAGGCTGCTGAAAACAGTAACTAAGTGGAGTTAGAAAATCAAATTGGTATCATGTGAAAGATAAAAAGCTCTAGTTTAAAAAAACAATTCATTTATTGAAAAAAATTACATTAAATAGCTTAGAAGCAACAAAAAACAAAAATACTACTTATTTTAACGTCACAGCTTAATTTATGCAACGCTTCTTTATGTAACGGTAACTAACGGTGCAATGTTTTTTTTTTTTAATTTACTTTGCTTTTAATTTCAAAAATAGTCTTCGTTGATATTTTATTGTGATTTTGTAGTTTGAAGTGATAATATAAAAAAAATTATAATGGGTCCGCGAACAACCTTAGAACAACGGGAATTGGTTTTAAACCATTTCAAAAACGGGTATTCGCAGCGAAAAATAGCTGAAATGGTTAACATAAAATCTTCTACCGTACAAAAAATCATTGAACGATTCCTTCATGAGAATCGGGTACACAATAAAGGCAGAGAGGCACCAAACAAAATATTTAACGCACATGATGAGCGACATATTTTAAGAAGAATAAAGGCAAATCCAAGGCTCTCAGCTCCCAAACTGGCCTCAGTAATTCATGCTGACTTAGGTAAAGAATGTTGTGTCGAAACAATTCGCCGCGTCTTGCGACAACATGATTTTAACGGCCGAGTTGCACGTAAGAAGCCCTTCATAAATCCGAAAAATAGACTATGCAGACAAAAATTCGCCAAAGAACATGTTTCGAAGGATGCATCTTTTTGGAATAATGTTATATTTGCTGACGAATCAAAATTCAATATATTCGGTTCAGATGGTATGTCTTACGTGTGGCGAAAGCTAAATACGGAGCTTAAGAAAGAAAATTTAAAGGCAACAGTGAAACACGGTGGTGGCAGTGTCATGGTTTGGGCGTGTATGTCGGCTGCTGGTACTGGAAACTTGGAATTTATTGAGTCAAACATGGACAGATTTAAGTACCTTCAGATCTTAAAGGACAATTTTTTACAGAGTGCGGAAAATCTCGGTATAAGATCGGATTTTCGATTTTATCAGGATAATGACCCAAAGCACAAGTCGGGTATTGTGCAAACTTGGCTGATATATAACTGCCCGCATTTGATGACACCACCACCACAGTCGCCAGACCTTAATGTCATTGAAAACTTATGGTCCATATTGGAAGCAAACATAAGAAAACATAACATTTCAAACAGAAATGATCTGAAGACGGTGCTAAAAACGGAGTGGAAGAATATTTCCCATACTATTACCCAAAAACTGGTTGCATCGATGCCAAGTCGCCTCAAATCTGTTTTAGACAACAAGGGCTACCACACCAAATACTAATTAAAGTTAATACCAGTCGTTACGCTGATCTTTTCAAAATCATAAACTGACGCATAAAATAAGCTGTGACGTTAAAATAAGTAGTATTTTTGTTTTTTGTTGCTTCTAAGCTATTTAATATAATTTTTTTAATAAATGAATTGTTTTGTTTAAACTAGAGCTATTTATCTTTTACATGATACCAATTTGATTTTCTAACTCCACTTAGTTACTGTTTTCAGCAGCCTTAAAGAGAAAAAAATGCACTGCATAAAATAAGCTGTGAGCCACTGTATTACTGCAATTAAGTCTCTTTTTTCAATATCAATACTTAATAATTTTAAACCCCTTAGCTTTGAGCCCCTCATAGATTTTTATGTAAATTTATTAAAAAAATGTTAAAAACAATATTTGCGAAAAATGTTTTCTTGCTTGTAAATATTAACTGAATACGTTTAAAATTATAATTTTTTAATTATTATAATGTATGAAGTATACTCATTGATTATTTGTGACAAAATGGTTATAACTCAAAATTCAAATATTTTAATCTAAATACTAGAGAACATTTTAATTTGCTTTTTCAAACAACTTTGTATTATGTTCAGAATTAGGAATGATGAATTTGGAAAATATTTGAAATAAAGAATTTAAAAGCATTTATACATCTATTATGTATACGTAAGTGTATTTATGTATTTGTTAAATCGAAAAGAACAACAACAAATTAAAGGCAATTTAAAATCAAATTTGTATTTCCACTTTGTACAGATATGGCCATAAAAATGGGTACCTAAAATTCAATTCTCTTTTACCAACTTTATATGGTTTGACAACACTGTTTTATATAACCATAAAAAATTTCGTTATTTAAAGTAAATTTTGTGAGTGTCAAAGATAAATAATTTCGAATTTTCCAAAAGTAAGAGTCGAAATGAAAATTTTTATTTCTTTTTGAAAATTTTGTTACAGTATAAAATTTTTCATCTATGTTACGAACCGTTTTGGTCCAGTGAGGTTTTCGGCTAGCCGGTTTGTGGTGATAGCTCAGGTAAGTTCCAACCCTCTCACTGCTCACGCATCCGCTCATAAAAAAGAACACATAAACAACATCAAATACATACTATAACAAACTCCACCACACGAAGAATTTACGAGAGTCAGGTGTTAACTCTTTGCCCACCCACCATGTCGTAGCAGCATCCGCTGAAAAATCTTTCTACGACCAGCATTGTAATGTTAAAGACTGGATACTGGCTCATGGGCTTTGGGATTATAATTAGTCCTATCCATTTAACGCATATTCAATTTGACGATGTACAAATTTTAATGTTTACAGAATAAAAAGACGTGGTGCTGTAAAAAAAAACTAAAAAACTAATAGTCCAACTACGGATGTATGCGTAGCAATGAAGCTTAATTAAATAATCAAATTTCGGCAAAAATTGCTTGAAGTATTTCTTTAAAAAAAAAGGAATTTACAGAAGGAGAAAGATTATTAAAATCGCTAAAAAGCAGGTTGTGGTCCGAAAGGAAATAGCAATAGCATCTTATACATAGAGTGATGAATGATTTATGTGGAAACGATGCTGGGCGATATACATAATTTAAAATTGTACATATTTAAATGACCACATATACTTATGTATAAGTATCTAATATATAAAATTCTCGTGTCGTGGTGTTTGTGATTAAATTCCTCCGAAATGGCTCGACCGATTTTCATGAAATTTTGTGTGCATATCGGGTAGGTCTGAGAATCGGTCAATATCTAATTTTCATACCCCTTAATGCCACGACTTTTTCACGTCCCTTTAAGGTAGGCCAGACTTCTTGAAATTTTCATATAATATAACTAAGACTCTGGTATGATTAATAGGAAACTTTTCTTACCACGCCAACTTTACCGTTTTTAGTATATTTCTTAAAATTGTACACAAATAGTCCATCCAATGCATAAAATAAACGTTATATTTTTCATACTCCTAAATAATTGGGGTGACCCACCCCAAGGACAATTTATGCCTCAGCTAAATAACGTAACGACTTTGATGAATCTGCGTACCGTAGAACACATATGGTTTACGTTTTTTTTTAATGTAAAAAATATTTCCTAGAAATAATTTATATGGCAAAACAACGTTTGCCGGGTCAGCTAGTATATGTTTTGATTTTTGAACGGAAATCTTTTAAATAATTTAACTTATGGTAAATACAAAAAAACAATAATAAGCCGTTTTTTAAGTTGTACCTTGTTTAATAAAATATATTTTACATTTAGGTTATTATTACAGTTATACTCTTTTTGTCTCAATTAGAAGATACACATACAGGTGCATAAATACATACTTGTATAATATTTACACAGTCAACAATATAGTCTTTCAAGAGTCAAGTTCATTTACTTATATGTAAGTATATTAAATAAAAAATAATAATTGTAAAACGCTTACGTTAATTAAAAATTTGTTGCAGTTTATCAACAGAACAGGAAAATGTGTAAATATTTTTCAATACCCTTCACAGTGAGTGTAAAGTTATATATTGGTTTGTCATTCCATGTGAAATTTTTACAATATTGATTTTCAACCCCATAATGTGTATATTTTCTAAAAGCTTATGAATTGGGAAGTCGATTTAACTTTGTCCGTCTGCCCGTCTGTAAGTTGAAATCTATTGGTATTAGAAATCAGCATAATCGCTCCCTAACTTTTCGAGATATGAGCAAATAAACAGGACTGCCTATGTTTTTTCGCTTATTTTTACAACAAAAGTTAAAATTTTCTAGCCCTAAGAAAATTTATAGACACGGTTGTTACTATTTATAGATTATTTAGAGATATTCATAAAAAATTTTGAAGAAATCAATCACTACTAGCCAAAGTTATAGGCAAAAATTATTTCCAAAAATATATATTTTTTTTCGTATTCATATGTAGATAAACCCACAAATTTTATTATATTATAACCATGCTTCACGTTTTTTTTTCCGTAAATCGTACATATAATTCTTTACTTAGAGCGTCTTACAATCTTTTCAAAGTCGATTCCGAACAAATTAATCTAAGCTTCATCGCTTCATAAAATGTTTCTCCCTTTTTTTTACTTTTAAATCTGGACCATTTTATGTAAGTTTTTGAAAATTGTAACCTGATCGCCAAATTTTTTTTTTTTTACCAAAGGAACTTTTATAACAATCTTTACCGGAAAATTTGCTTTATGTAAGCGTCACCAAACTGTTAAACAGCTAACAGAATTTCAAATTTCGGCAGAAATCTGTATTGATGACTTGAATGGGACTTTTTTTTGAAATTGAGACAATGTAATTATCAAGTCTAGCAATGGTTTTTACAGGCCTATCACTTCTATTTTTTATAAATTTTATAATGCAAAAGTAAAATTATCAGCCCAACTGATGGAGAAGCATTTTCACAAAATTTTTTGAATTCACCTTGATTTCATTTATAAATGCAGGGATAGAAAATGAGATTTTGTCTTCTTTACTAAACAATGAACCGTAATGTAATTTTTTGATAATAAATGCACAGAAATTTAAGTATGTTTGTTGCGTTAGCAGGATTTATATATTATTTTTTTAATAAAATTTTATTAACTTAAAGATATCATAACAACTTTTCAATCCCTGATATACGAATTGGCCTTGACAGAAAACATCCCCAAAAAAGTTACTTTGTTGTATTAATTCACCGGTGAATATACCTGCCTTGATAATAAAAAAATTAGCTTCAAACCTAATTTTAACAAATTATTTCTTCAAAAAAACACTTTGTAAATATGTATGTACATATTTGAATAAAAACACAATATAAAAATATAATTTGTATTTAATAATATTAAAAAAAACATCTGTATCAATCAGTAAATACAATTCTGTAGAAAACCAAAAAACGTTAATTTTTATGTTTTCTAAAAATTATTAAAGAAAAGAATTTTTATTTCAAAATACAAATAAATGTGTGTATTTACCTACTTCCACATATCTACATTTAAAGATTGAAAAAACAAAAACCACTATAAACGAAGTACAAAAAATATTTCCTTCTAGCTTTTTTTTAGTAACAAAAAAAAACCTTGATCACATTCATGTAAATTTATTCAAGCCATGTTCGCAATTTTCAAATATTCGCTTAAATAAGCGTGGTCACTATTTTTGGAAAATAATTATGTAATGTTATCATGATTTTTCTTGCAACAAAATTTTTTTAAAAAATTAAAAAAAAAAAATATAAAAAACAAGTAACAGTGCTATATTCGGCCGTGCCGAATCTTATATACCCTTCACAACGTGTAGTCATGCAATAACAATTGTTTGTATCACCATTTATCTATCTATATATATAAAAGTGAAACTCTGTGTGTGTGTGTGTGTGTGTGTTAGCTATAGACTCCGAAACTGTAAAACCGATCGGACTCAAACTTTGGCAAGTTGTTGTACACATACCAGGGAGTGTTTATGGATGGAAAAAGTGGGCGGGGCCACGCCCATAAAAATTAGTTATCATTTTTAGCTACTTTCACTTGACCGATTTTTCTGAAACTTTGCACACATATTGAGCTGTTATGATATTCAATTAAAATTCAGAATGTATTTTGATTTATTAAGGGGCGTAGCAACGCGCGCCGGGTTTGGCTAGTCTCATATAAAAAACGTACATATGTATATACTGGTTAGAATAAATGTGGCATCGAATCCCAGCTGAGCCAAAAAAATTTTATTTTATTTAATTTATTATTTATATTTTATTATTTTTTTGATATTTTTTTTTAAGTTTTTTTAAAAAATTTTTTTTTATGCCATTCACCTGTGGCGCACAAGGGTATATATAGCTTTGTCATTCCGTTTGTAATTTCTACAATTTTCATTTCCGACACCATAAAGTATATATTTTCTGAAAGCTTATAAATAGAGGAGTCGATTAAGCTCTGACTGTCTGTTCGTCTGTCCGTGTGTTGGTTGAAATCAACTTTTAGAAGCAACTATATGTTCCTCAGATCTGTGTATGGTATTAATCTCTTGGAAATATCCAGGAATGAATCGCTATTGAAATTCAGCACAATCGCCCCATAACTTTCTGAGATATGAGCAAAAAACCACGACCACCTCATTTTTTTACAGAATTACAACAACAACATACATAAAACAAGTAACAGTGCTATATTCGGCCGTGCCGAATCTTATATACCCTTCACAACGTGTAGTCATGCAATAACAATTGTTTGTATCACCATTCATCCCATATAAAATACGTGCATACGTACACGTTAGAATAAATGTGGCATCGAATCCCAGCTGAGCCAAAAAAATTTTATTTTATTTTATTTAATATATTATTTATATTTTATTATTTTTTTTTATATTTTTTTTAAATTTTTTTAAAAAATTTTTTTAGAAAAATTTTAAAAAATTTTTTTTAGAAAAATTAAAAAAAAATTTTTTTAAATTTTTTTTTTAAATTTTTTTTTAATTTTTTTAAAGTTTTTTTTGTAGTTTTTTTTTTATTATTTTTTTCTTATTTTTAATATTTTTTTTTTGTAATTTTTTTTGTTTGGTATGTTTTTTACATGTATGTATGTATGTATGTATGTATGTATGTATGTTGTTGTTGTAATTGTGAAAAAAAACGAGGTGGTCGTGGTTTTTTGCTCATATCTCAGAAAGTTATGGGGCGATTGTGCTGAATTTCAATAGCGTTTCATTCCTGGATATTTCCAAGAGATTGATACCATATACAGATCGGAGGAACATATAGTTGCTTCTAAAAGTTGATTTCAACCAACACACGGACAGACGGGCAGACGGATAGACGGACAGACGGTCAGGGCTTAATCGACTCCTCTATTCATAAGCTTTCAGAAAATATATACTTTATGGGATCGGAAATGAAAATTGTAGAAATTACAAACGGAATGACAAAGCTATATATACCCTTGTGCACCACAGGTGAAGGGTATAAAAGGGGTATATATAGGTTTGTCATTCCGTGTGAAATTTCTACAATTTTCATTTCCGACCCCATTAAGTATATATTTTCTGAAAGCTTATGAATAGGGGAGTCGATTAAGGCTTGTCAGTCTGTCCGTCTGACCGTTTGTCCGTGTGTATGTTGAAATCAACTTTTTGAAGACCCGACCCGGGTGAGGTATTAAAATATCAGAAATATTCGGGAGTAGAACGCTATTGAAAATCAGAAACATCGGTACATAAACAACTGAGATATGAGCAAAAACCCACGACCACCTCGATTTTTTTTTCACAAAAACAACATTACAACAACAACATACATACATACAAACGTGAATACTGGTTAGAGAAAACGTTGCATCAAATCCCAGCTGAGCTAAAAAAAAAATTTTTTTTTAATTTTTTTAAATTTTTTTTTATTTTTTTTTTATTGTTTTTTTTAATATATTATTTATATTTTTATTATTATTTTATTTTAATTTTGTTTTTTATTTTTTTTTTAAATTTTTTTTTAAATTTTTTTTTTAAATTTTTTTAAAAATTTTTTTTTTTTTTTTTTAACATACAAACGTGAATTTATAATTTTACAATGGGAAGATTTTTTTTATGTGTATGTACGTATTTCATATGGGATGAATGGTGACACAAACTACTGTTATTGCATGACTACACGTTGTGAAGGGTATATAAAATTCGGCACGGCCGAATATAGCGCTCTTACTTGTTCACTGTGTGAAGGGTATAAAAACAAAAACCATTTTTTTTGTGATGCGTATAAAAATGTCCAGCATAAACTTTGAAATACTTAGTAAAATAACTGTTACTCTCTCAATTTATGTTCTCATTTACTGGATTTTGAGTAAGCTAACGCAATCCAGTGAAAAATTGTGACAATTTATGAGTAAACGAACTAACCTAACAACAAAAGGTTATAATCAAAATAACATCATTTTCTTTTTTAAAATTATGTATTTTACATTGTACTATTTACTGCATTAAATTGTTAATTTTGTAAACATTTGACTTTGGCAGTTTGCACACTAAAATAACAATATATGTATGTACATATAAAATTATTGAATTTCTATAAATGATATTAAAGGCATTTTCGATGTCAAAAAAATTACACCAGTACTCTTATGATTTGTTTTAATACTTTCAAGAAAGTTTTCATCTGTCTTAAGTTGATGTTCGGTGAGTACTACTTTCGGTTTGCAATTTTAGGATCTTTTAAAAATGTATGGAAGGAAATAACCTCTATAATTTTTTTAACAAAAACTAGTAGCTACATTTTTTCCATCCAGCATTATTAAATGCTAAAAATTTTATGTAAGCAATTTGTCGGCGAGTTATGTACATATATAACTGCAATGATGGAAATGACGTTCACATAAACATAGTATTTGTGTTTCAATACATACAATGTAAATAGGTACATTAACATTTTTAGAAAAAAATATATTTAGTTAGATATTGCTAACAAAACATTGACAGCATGCTTGAAAAAAATAAACACTGTAGACATTTTTATACAATATTAAATTACATTTATTACGTTTTTATTTTAAAAATTTTCGTTTTTTTTCTATGGCATTTTTAAATAATATATAAAACTTTTTTTACATAAAAAAAAAATCATCATTTATGTAACTTAATTTATAACTACAAATACCGCATTAAAGCATAAAAATAATTTTATAGATTAAAATTTTTAAATACATACATATACACAGTTGAACCTCTATTATTCGAGTCGCAAGAGACCGGGTTCAGCATAGATAAAAACACGTTTTAAATAAGTTTTATAGTTATTATACTATGTATTTACTTTAAACAGTAAAACTTTTTTCGGCATAGTCATTGAGGTAATTCGTGGTAAGCCATATCCAACATTTTCACCTAAAAAATTTGATTCTTAACTTTTAAGAATACGACTGTAAGAGTTTAATTTTAGCATAGACTGATTTAAAAAAAAAATTTAAAAATACCGATCAATTAAACGTATACTCTTTAGCGAAAAAAAAATACCTTTGATAATATATATTAGTATAAACACACGAAAGTATGCCGGTTAGTTGAGGCTGGAATAATCGAGGTTCAACTTTAAATAATATAAATAATATATTTACTTACATAATATTTATAATAACTATATTAACATAAAACACATACATACATATATATTTGCAGTCAACATCTAAGAAATTTTAAAGATAAGGCTGGTGCTGGATGTGTTAGTTTTGGCGACAAAAATAAAATACTACTACATACAATTTCTTTAATAAGAAGTAGATATTCGTTGACTAAACAGCTTCACTTTTGCTTGTGGTCGGTATCAGAAGTTCCTTATCAGGTGCTTGCTTCCGTCTAAATGTAACATACGTATACAGAAGACTTGCAAATACACTGATATTAATGCCAATGCAATTTAGCCATGAAAATATATAATCACCACCAATAAACATGCCCAAATAAGTGACACATATGTTTTTTAAACACCCAACTATGGTGGTTGTCAAGGCCGAATTGTACTGTGTACACAGAATTGTGCTGTAAGACAATATGAATCCCATGAAACAGCTGAGTAGGAACTGTACAAGAAAATAGGGATTGTGCCAGTTTTTAAAAGACAATGACTGATCCAAATCCCCAGTCAGATATGTAATTGTCATGGCAGGTGCAAACATGAATAAAGAGTTGTAGAACATAAGACCATATTTGCCGATTTCTGAAGTATCTAATTTTTTTTTTACAAACACGCCATTGGCAGCTGTCAGAGCATTTGTTATCATCACAAAGGTATAGCCCTGCATGTTGAATGACAAATCATTGGAGGCAGCCAATAGGGCACCACTAATCATGCCATATACACTGACTTTTACGGCAAGAGAGGGGCGTATACCCAATATTTTTAATTCAAGCAACATGGTCATTAGTATGGAAAATCGACGTATTGCCGCAAACATAGGTAAACTTAAGGCCTGAGTGCCGCCCAGGCCAAACATCATATTGCCCAGAAATATCAATGGCAGGGGGAAGATCTTCTTGAATGTATTGCGTTGTAATGGTGGATAGTTGACTAGTTTAAGGCGCTTTCCTATGCTTAATACTACAATGCTTGCTGTTAACTGACCTAGGCTCAGGAACAGAAACGAGGGAAATCTATACGATGTGAGTACGGTCTTATTAACTACGGTTATCATAAATGAAGACAGTCCATAAAAAAGAGCACTGGCTATTTTCTTAAAATATAATGTTACATCTTCCTTTTGTTGATGTAACTCTTTGGAATTAAACTTTGACGAAGTCTCATCATTGCTATTGCTTATCTCCACTGTCAAGTACCCATTTTCTCCGTCACCTCCTTCTTCACCAACATTAGTAGATCTTGTTTCCATATTTCTTGGCTAAGTCCGACACGAAACCAGCTTTAAGCACTTCAGTAAACAATTAATTGCTTGTGTAATGAAGTTACTAAAAAAATTCGACAACACTTTCTTGATTTTTCTTTATACTTTTAATCCGTACATATAGTGAATACGTAAGTAATATATGTCGTACTTTTTGTTTTAATAAATTTTCTTTTAACAATTAATTTAACTCTTTATTTATCCATAATTTTGCTCCGGCTTGCTATCATCGTTATTCAGATTGCACTTATTTGTTTAAATTATTTTTTGCACTCTTCTAATTTAACTACCCCAAAATTTCAATAGACAAAATTTTTGCCTTTCTCTGTGTTTAACTTTATTATGGCCATTTTGACAGAGGTTCTTTTGAAGACTGACTGGCCCTACAAACGTCTGTTAATGGTATATATCGTTTTTGTTTTGCTCGTTTTCTTAATTTTTGACATATTTTTGCTAATCGACTATTTTCATAATTTGTATTAAAATTTTCGTCATATTTCAAAAAATTAAGTGATATAATTATTATATGTATACTCACTACGTTGTTATCTTTTAATATAATATTTTTTATTTAGTTTTACTAATGTTCAATTAAATTAAAATTTATTTTTCTTTGTCAAATCACTACTAAATTTAAAAATCAGCTGTTCAAATAAACAGAGTTGTTTTGTAAAAGTAAATGTCATTGAAATAATGCTCCATTTCCCAAATCATTTTATAAAGTACCAATTAATTGCTCTCAGGCAAGATGTAGTATACTATCTGGCTATCAGTATTGTTACAATAGAAAAAGCAAGACTTTTGACAAAGTATCTTATGTCGAAATAAAAAAACGTATTTTTATGTATGATATAAGTTTATTAAGCTAGGTTGCCTCTGTTAATCAGCTGCGTTTTTCTAATATGAGAAAATTACATAAATTTACTCTCTTCTCCTAAAATTTACAATTGTCAAACTTGATAAAAAAATTCTATTGAAAAATCCTCTCCGAAATGCAATCACCTAATATTATTATACCATGTGTATAACACTTTAAGTAAAAGGAAACAACTATTATAATTTTTAACCCCATTTTGTTCTTCTGCTTTCTTGATACATATGAATATATAATTAATGTAAAAAATACTCTCAATATATGGGCCTTTTACAGCAAGGCAAACAAACTTAAATTATAAATATTAATTATCTATTATTATTTTTTTATATTGACCATGCCGAATCTGATATTACCCTTCACCGTCGTTTATATTGATATAGTGACCAAAGCGCAACTTTACCCTTAGTTTAATTTTAATGTTATACATAATTTTGCTTTATTTTTTCCAATGCCATTTTTGATTTTAAATTTTTACATTTTTTCCCTCTTTTATGTCAGTTGTAAAATTATAAAATAAGGTTATATAATTTAAACATAATAAATAAAAAAAATTGACCATCCGTGACTCCAACCAGATTCCAGCTTGGTTCTGTTGTTTTTTAGCCACTTGAAAACATCCTATTTTAAAATTTTTATTTCATAAAAACTAATTAATTTTTAAAACATTAAAAAAAAGTAAAAAAAAACATTTCTTAAATATGTCTCAACTAGGATTCGAACCTACATTCATCCAGTTTGTATGAATATGACGCTTTAATACCGCATTCGGGTCAACATAAAAACTATTATTGCTCAATCGACTTCCCTAGTCATAAGCTCTCAGAAATATATATAGTTTATGGTGTTGCAAACAAATATTGTAGAAATTTCACTCTCTGGGAAGGGTATAAAAATATATATAGCTTACTTTTATTTGAGTACATATGTATATTATCAAGAACTTAATTAAGAATACCATCTCAATGTGTGTCAAATATGACATCAGTTAAAAGTCGCTTTATCGTGGTAACTTTTTTCGGTGTTTTGTAAATTTTCGCACTTTAAAAATTGCAAATTCCTTATTATTATGTTTAGAAATAATTATTTTTTTTATTTGCACATCAAACTACCTATGATTTGACATACAAAAACGTTAAGACACATTAGGATTACAAAAATACAGTTAAGTGATCAGTGCGCTTGTGTCGTTAGAGATTTATAAAAAGTATTTGATACCAAGGTACACTTATACAAGGCAGCGGTGCTAGCCCAGCAGACTATTTTTTTGTGTTCTGGAGTATGTCAAACTAAAAATTTAAAAAGAATGATTTCAACTCCGGAAATTGTCGAACTTCATACATAAAACACAGAGACATAAATTGCTCTCCTTTACGCTATCAACTTATGTAATTACAACATTCTTGATACAATATTTCAAGAATTGATCTTTGATGGAGCAAATAAAAAGAAAACCAAGTTTTTTTATAAAGGATTTATGTAAAGAATGATGTATTGTACCTATTAAAACTTTATACTCTGTTTTCGATTTTTCGCTATTATCAAGGCATATATATTCATCAAGTAATTGCAGTTCGGAGAGAATTCTTTTGTTAATATTTTTTATATATGAAATCTGACATTTAAAATTAATGAGAAAAGAGAGAAAATTGTTCTTTTTTTATTCATTTTGACAGCTGAAATTTAAAATAAGTGATGAAGAAAATAATCAGCTGACGAATCAAGAGTACGTGATGAATTTATATGCCTTTGCTAATATTTAGAAGTTACATATTTTTCTGAAAATCGCTAGGTTTTCATTGAAGTTAGTTTATTTTACATTACTGCTAGATAACTGATTTAAAAACAGCAAAAACAGCTGATCGCAGGTTTGATACATTTTGCAACAATATATATGTATACTTTACGGTGTGTTCAATAATTTATTTTTATTTTTTAATATTAATAGGTTAAAAAAATTTGAAAAAAATGCATAAGACTAAAAAGAAATCGAAGACCGCCAAATTGCCAAAGCCAATAAAAGTCAAAAAGGAAAAGTCAGATGAGGACCGCTTGCCGCAGCCAATGACACGTTACCTTGATGATAGACTGGAAATGGTTAAACAAATCTTTAACACTCTTAAACCTAAAACGATAGTAAATTTAGCTCCAGACTTTTTAAAGGTAATTTATCAAATATGTTTAAGTCAATACTTATGAAAAATTAAAAAAATATTGTAGACTCAGGCTTTGGAAGAAATCGAAGAGGCATGTCTTAATGAACTTTTGTGCATATCAACGAAACGTTTAAAATCAATTATTACGGCCACTAAGTGTCCTACGGACACAGAATCTTCCGATAATGACTCTGATGTGGAAAGGCATGAAGGTGAGATATATATATATATATATTTTATCAGGTAATGAACAATGGTTTAGTAATTATATTTAGTCAATACCTTATACATATGTATATAAATAACCAAAATTAATATATATTTTTTTAATATTCTTAAAGTTTAAGGGCCGTATTCATAGAAAATATTTTAGGTTTATTAAAGGCTTATTTGACAGATGTTGCAGGGAAATTTGTCAAATAAGCCTTCAATAAACCTAAAATATTTTTTATGAATACGGCCCTAAAAATTTTACAAATTAGTTGTAAATCTATAAACCACACAAAAAAAAATTTTTTTGTAGGTAGAGAATATTTTCAAAAATTTTTTATAAGCATGAATTTTTATAAAAATTTCTGATTTAAGTGGTTTTATGGATTTGAAACTGACATTGTGCTTTTTTTAATTTCAGAACATATTTCTTTAGAGGAAATATCATCAGACAGCGAAATTGAAGGGTCTAACTCAAAGAGAGGTAATTTTATTAAACATAAAATAATTTTGAAATTACAAGACTTTAATTTAACATAGATTTAGATTTATAATTATCTTTACATAAGTAGAATGTCTTGTGTTAGGTACACTTAAATTTCTCACCAACTTTCTGTGGAGGTACATAAAAGGCACGCATAACAACAACATCCTCACCTACACCCAATTGGACATGTTCATCTCCATCCTCTTTTCCTATCTCTAAAGTTATTATAAAGTCACCAGTTTCCAAGCATCCACATTGAAGTGCATACTCAATAACATAGTCAATTGGTTTATATTCACACACATTCATTTCCTTAGTGTACACTACAGGCTTTAGATTTCTTTGTAAATTAAGATTTTTAGTAAGTTCTAATAGATAATTACATTCATCTTCGTTATTTAACACATCGTCTTTAAGTGGTAGCACTAAATAAACCGGACAATAGATTTCAGTACGACTTAAGGCCTTGGCAGCAGTGACACATTTAGTGTGAAGAAAAATTGCTTGACATTCAATAGAACTGATGGTTCGTATGATGAAGTTGACAATAGATTGCATATTAGAAAGGATAGAATGCATTGCTTTTGTGCTTTCTACAACAGCTAAGCGAAAGTCCTTAATGGGTAACAGTTTCTTTACTATTATTGGGTATTTGTTACACCACGCACTTTTTTCTATAAACATACAATCGATTTTCCACAAAAATTCATGATTTTCAAATAACTTAAAGTCACTGCAACGCTCTAAAGGTACTGAACCAATTATTGGCTTTCCCAAACATTTAGCCATGGGTATGACGTCTTGCTTTATAGTTATATATACACTTTCGCTATTGTTAACAAGATTTGTTAGCCATAAATAGTCTAAATTTTTTATTATATCCTTTAAATCCAACATTTTTTGAGCAATGTATTCCAAATCAAGGCTACCAATTAATTTTAGTGCACAGTTTTTGAGTTTATGCTGTATCAATTTAATGAAGCGCACACAGCGTATATGAGGCAAAACAATAAAATCTACTTGAAGTTTTAAAGCCATTTCCAAATCGGTATTAAACATATCATTTAAAGTTTGCAATGGCAAACTATAACATTGATTTGGTAACTCTATGTAATCGTAGGATTTTACTATGCCAGCCTCTTCTATACGAATGCCAATAGAAGTTTTTAATTTCTTTACTACAATACCACGTACTTCAGGGCCAATAAGAATTTCATCTTGTAAATTTATATAAGGTAGATAATATTTTAAATTGATAACAAATGAAATTTCCATAAAGCATGAATTTCTATATGTCATATTTGTAGTGAGTGTTATGGTATTACCCCTTTGCAAGAATAAAGAACAATTATTACGTATTCTGCCAATACGACAGCAATCACCCGTAAATTGTAAAGCCAAACCAATTGTCACTCGTTGATAAAGCTCCTCTGATTGTTGCTCTTCGACGGCTCGTCTAATCACAACAACTAAAGTTTCCAGTTCGAATGGTTTGTTTGTCACCACATCTACCAAAAATGTTCGTGTATTGTTCTTTAGCAAACGTCTTACTTCTTCGTGTGTTGTATTATTCTCAACCTTGGCCATTAAGGCTAAATTGTAATAACGTCTTTTGGCGCGTTTACGTTGATGTTTGTCATAAGATTCACATACTTTTTTAAATTGCTCCAGCTGATACTCCAAATCTCTTTGGCCATTAAGTAAAACCGAAAATTCTTCCTTCGTTTTATCTTTTTCTTGTGTATTTTGAATAAAATCAATATTTTTAGTATCCATTTTTTATTTAAATTGTGCTCTCTTCTTTACAGTCAAAAAGAAAAAAACTTCTAAAGGTGGGGACGAAACTGAAGCTGTCAAAAAGGATACACCAACTGTAAATAATGCAGGTATGAATTTGTATAAATAATTTTGGCAAATATAAATTTATTTAAAGCACAAAATATAAATAATTTTACAACAGATTTTTGAAAAATATGAAAATTTACAATTCAAAATCGTGTTCGAATTTAAATTCAAAAAGGTTTTGAACATTGTAAAGGGTATAAACAAAGGTGTATTTACTTTAATATATATATTCTTATTGCTCTTATTTGACCTTTATTTAATAAAGTTTTTTAATTGATTTTTTAAGCTCGAGGTCTTTATAAATATTTGTTGATTTATTTTTTATTCAATATTTCGCTTCTCCTTTGTGTAGCATCTTCAGGAAAGGAATTGTGTGTTTTTACAAAATTTTTATATAATTTTCTGAAAATAAAAATTTTGTAAAAACACACAATATCTTTCCTGAAGATGCTACACAAACGAGTAGCGAAGTATTGAATAATAAATAAATCAACACATATTTATAAAAACCTCGAGCTTGAAAAATCAATTAAAAAATTCTAATATATGTATTTATATACTCTGAATCATTAACGTCACAATGTGCGCGTTTTATAAAAGTAAAGTCGACGAATCTAAGCGCAAATAGAAAGGGACTTAACGGTAAAATTTATTTATTTTCATTTTTCCCCTACTAAATTATCAAAATAACTTGATTTTAAGAAACTACAAAAAATTTATTTTTTTCCTTATGAACAATTAAAAAAAAAAAAAAAAAGAAAAATAATTTAATCTTTAAAATGGTTCTCCTGAACAAAACCTGTTTTTACTCTTAGGTCCCTTTCTCTATGCGCTGTCACATTAGATATACATCATCTTTATATGTATCAAATATTCTATATGTATGTTCATTCAATATTTATAGAATATGCTCAAAAAAATAATTTTCTATAAATTTCCCTGAATAACAGATTAATGACACATGTTTTGCATATTTTTCAACTGTCGGAAAATTTTATTATTCTTAGATATAAGGAATTTTGCAAATAAATTCCAATGTGTAGATTTTTTTTTTAAATTTTGATTTACAAGTTTTAAATTTTTTCCAAAACATAAGTTTTTATGAATTTTTAATCTATTATTTTTATTTACAAAAGATGGACAAATCAGTGTATTGGAGTTGCTAGAGCTACAGGCTCGTGCCCGGGCCATTCGTTCGCAATTGGCGCTTGAACCAGTTACTAAGATTGAGGTTGATTCCGATGGAGAAAAACGCAATGAAAAGGAGAAAAATAAATATTCAAAAATAGACGATAATACGAGTAAAAATGAACGTAAACGTCATTCAAGCGAAAGAGAATCTAGAGATTCTGCTAAAATAAAGCGAACTAACGGTTCAACAGAGAATCCTGGTTCTAAAACTTACACAGAAAAGGATATCGGTAAAAAGACAACAACAAAAGTCAAACTAAAGAGAACACACAGAAGTTCGGCTAATAAAGAAAAGGAGGACGAGACTTTAGAAAAACCGGCTAGCGAAAATAATAGGGATAAAAAGAAAGAGGAGGAAGAAAATTCTGACAAAGAAAAATCCAAGGAACAAGATAAACACACAGAACCAATAGTTACAGATATTAAGAAAGAGAAGAATAGCCGTTCGCCATCGCCTGATGTTATACCTATAGTAGCTGAACCTGAGACCTTATTTATAACCGATTCTTCAGATGAAGAAAACGACAAAAAAACTGCAAAAGCTACAAATGGTAAGACCATAAAAGAATTGAATGAAACAGAACAGCAAAACACTGAAAAAGAATTGCAGCCAGCTGATACAATTAATCAAAATTCGGAAAATTTAAAAGATGATAAAACAGAAACTCTATTAACAAAAGATGATTCAAATGCCACTAAGAATGACAGCATACAAAATTCCTCGGAAAATACTCAAGATACTCAATTCAAAATAAATGAACAAGATGATTGTCAAGACACGCAGGAGGGCAAGGATTTAAAAATTACCAACAAAGGAAAAAACTCCAAAAGCGACGATATATCGAAAAAGTCAAACGATGATACAAATTCTGCTAATCATTCGGATGATGATCAAAATGATGATGTCATCTCATTGGGCGGTGATTTGGAAAATGAAATGAATGAACAATTGGAGAATGAAGTGAATGCTATGCAATTGCCGTATAGTAAAAAAACAAATAAAAAATCTTTAAAGGATAATAATAAATCGCAAGATGACAGCCAAACAGATGATATAATTTCGCTGGAGTCTAGTGAAGATGAACATGGGAAGGATAATCAGGTAAAATGGAAAGATTGTTTTTTTCTTTTTAAATAACACTGAAAAACTTGCACTGTAATTTGTATTTTAGAGCAAAAATTAGGTCAATTATATTCATACATACAAGTTAATATGTATTTGTTAATAATATTTATTAATGCATCATGATATTTTAATTTTAATTCCATAATTCAAAAATCATAAAAATTATCGCTTTCCAGAAATATGTTTGATTCTAAAAAACTAAAAAAATAAATTTTATAAAAAAAGTTTTTGTTAAATTTTTAATTTATGCAAAAGATTCAAACATTTTTGATTGTTTCGATTTATAAAAAAATATATTAAAAATATAAATATGTATTCGGGAAATTATCAAAAAAAAAAAAAAAAGAAATTCAAGATTTTAATTTATTGCTTGTTTGCAATAAAAATAAGGTAAAAATTATTTAAATTTAATTTTTTCTTAAATATTTGTTGTTGTTTTAGTCTTGGCATTCCCGCTACATGAAAAGTTCAAAAGTTAGTAAAGTATTGGCTGCTTCACGTTTAGGCAAACGTGTTCGAGATAAAATCAAAAAGTCAAAACACTCAAAAAAGGATACTCAACGTGAAAATTCAGAAGCTGAAAAGGAAAAGACTATACCTGAATTCACTTCGAAGCATGAGGATGGTTCGATTGAACAATATAAAGAGCTTTTGGAAATGCGACAACGCAAACCGTCATCTTAAAAATATAATTTGTAAAAGTTATCTGTAAAATACTTTAATAATTCTACATTTAATTTAAATAAAAATTTTTAAAACGTTTCAAATCGCTTGTTGGTTTGATTTATTTTCTATACATTAATTCTTTCATTCTAAGGAGTGTCAGATTAAGATGCAGTGCAAAAAATACGAACAGCTACATTTGCAATTATAACCAAAGTTCTAGTGAAAATTTTATATATTAACATTTACTTTTCCGAAAAGAAAATTAAATTTAACTTTTTTCTTTAAACAATTCCATTGCTAATAGGGAATTTCTGTTTAATAAAAAATATTAAACACATGCAAATACTTATGTACTTATGTATGAGTATGTATACATACATGTATGTTAAATACATTAATTTTCTAAAGTGTTGCTTTTCCCAAGAGGGCGAAAAAGCTTAATTGTTGAAATACTTTCGAAATAAATGATTAGTAAAACCAATGCTAGTGACGTTGATATCGAAAAATAGTTCGAAAAATTTAAGTGAATTTGTGTTCAGTCTGAAAATTATACGAGTATAAGTATATTTTGGAAATATAGAATTTTTATAAATTAAACAACAAATTCAATTGAATAGTCAAAATTTTGTCTATTAGCTTACAAATTTTATAATTTCAAAATAACTTCTATTTCGTGACTTGCCTTATGAACTTCATCCTGGCGGTTCAGTTTTGCATCACTTTCTTAAGCAAATCTGGTCCTTTTTCGTCAATAGTGCGTTGGGACGGACCCCCACAAAAATGAGTCCAAAGGTGTTAAATTACACGAATGAAGTGACCAATTTACTGGTCCATTTCATGAGAATATTTGGTTTCCAAATGTTTGGCTCAATAAAGTGATGGTTTCACGCGCTGCATGACACGTTGTGCCGTCTTGTTGGAACCATTTCTCCTCCAAATAATGACATGAGGAATAATACACAATTTACGATTCCGACTAAAGTATTTCAGTTCGTTTTTGTCAACAACCTAGTTAATTTTTTGCATAAATAAGAGTTGGGCACTAGAATTGAGCACAAATCGTTACTTTAGTTCGTTTTTGACAACAACCTCGGTCGTTTTTTCCACTAACACCTTTTAATGTTGCGCACAAAACGTTACTTTATTTCATTTTTGCCAACAACCTCTATTAGATTGAGTTAAAAAGAGTTGGGTCAATTGGCTACTTTAGTTCGTTTTTGCCAACAACCTCTTTCATTTTTTGCACAAGGCAATTTAATACCGAGGTTGTCGGCAAAAATGAACGAAAGTAACGATTTGTGGCCAACTCTAGGTTAATCGGTTAGTTTAGTTTGATTTTGCCAAAAACCTAGTTCATTTTTTTTCACGAACCACAATGTAATTTTAAAGGGGTTTGGAGATTGAATAAACTAGTCGAACACAAGTTTAGATTCTAGTAAGAATTATAACCTTTCGATAATATTCCAATGGCAAATTGGCAAGCTGATACCTCATTAAACCCAACGTTACCAAATTCACGATTGAATTCGAACACCCACTTTAATAATAAATTTTTACCATTTGTACGTCCTTTTTTTATACCCTTCACCTGTGGTGCACAAGGGTATATATAGCTTTGTCATTCCGTTTGTAATTTCTACAATTTTCATTTCCGACCCCATAAAGTATATATTTTCTGAAAGCTTATGAATAGAGGAGTCGATTAAGCCCTGACCGTCTGTCCGTCTGTCCGTGTGTTGGTTGAAATCAACTTTTAGAGGCAACTATATGTTCCTCAGATCTGTATATGGTATCAATCTCTTGGAAATATCCAGGAATGAATCGCTATTGAAATTCAGCACAATCGCCCCATAACTTTCTGAGATATGAGCAAAAAACCACGACCACCTCGTTTTTTTACACAATTACAACAACATACATACATACATGCAAAAAACATGCCAAAAAAAAAAAATTACAAAAAAAAAAATATATTAAAAATAAAAAAAAATAATAAAAAAAATTACAATAAAAAAAATTTAAAAAAAATTTAAAAAAAATTAAAAAATATTTTTTAAACATTTTTGTAAAACAAATTTTTAAAAAAATTAAAAAAAATATATAAAAAAATAATAATAAAATATAAATAATATATTAAATAAAATAAAATTTTTTTGGCTCAGCTGGGATTCGATGCCACATTTATTCTAACGAGTACGTATGCACGTATTCTATATTAGCTGAATGGTGATATGAACAATTGTTATTGCATGACTACACGTTGTGAAGGGTATATAAGATTCGGCACCGCCAAATATAGCACTGTTACTTGTTTTTTTAATTTTTTAAAAAATTTTATTTTTATACCCTTCACACAGTGAACAAGTAACAGTGCTATATTCGGCCGTGCCGAATCTTATATACCCTTCACAAAGTGTAGTCATGCAATAACAATTGTTTGTATCATCATTCATCTCATATCAAATACGTACATATGTATATACTGGTTAGAATAAATGTGGCATCGAATCCCAGCTGAGCCAAAAAAATTTTATTTTATCTAATATATTATTTATATTTTGTTATTATTTTTTTTTTATATTTTTTTTTTAAATTTTTTTAAAAAATTTTTTTGAAAAAATTTTACAAAATTTTAAAAAATTTTTTTTTAAATTATTTAAAATTTTTTTTTTGTAATTTTTTTTATTATTTTTTTTTTATTTTTAATATTTTTTCTTTTTGTAATTTTTTCTTTTTTTGTATGGTTTTTACATATATTTATGTATGTATGTTGTTGTTGTAATTGTGAAAAAAAACGAGGTGGTCGTGGTTTTTTGCTCATATCTCAGAAAGTTATTGGGCGATTGTGCTGAATTTCAATAGCGATTCATTCCTGAATATTTCCAAGAGATTGATACTATTAGAGATCTGAGGAACATATAGTTGCTTCTAAAAGTTGATTTCAACCAACACACGGACAGACGGGCAGACGGACAGACGGACAGACGGTCGGGGCTTAATCGACTCCTCTATTCATAAGGTTTTAGAAAATATATACTTTATGGGGTCGGAAATGAAAATTGTAGAAATTACAAACGGAATGACAAAGCTATATATACCCTTGTGCACCACAGGTGAAGGGTATAAAAAGGGTATAATAGGTTTGTCATTCCGTGTGAAATTTCTACAATTTTCATTTCCGACCCCATAAAGTATATATTTTCTGAAAGCTTATGAATAGGGGAGTCGATTAAGCTCTGTCCGTCTGTCCGTGTGTATGTTGAAATCAACTTTTTGAAGCCCCCCGACATGGGATAGACCCGGGTAAGGTATTCAAATATCAGAAATATTCGGGAGTAGATCGGTATTGAAAATCAGAAACATCGGTACATAAACAACTGAGATATGAGCAAAAACCCATGACCACCTCGATTTTTTTTCACAAAAACAACATTACAACAACAACATACATACATACAAACGTTTATACTGGTTAGAGAAAACGTGGCATCGAATCCCAGCTGAGCCAAAAAAATATTTTTTTTTAATTTTTTTAAAACATAAATATGTTTTGAGAATACTAGGCTATGTCTAGTCTATGTCTATGTCCATGTCCATGTCCCTGTCCCTGTCCATGTCCATGCCCATGTCCATGTCCATGTCCATGTCCCTGTCCCTGTCCATGTCCATGTCCATGTCCATGCCCATGTCCATGCCCATGTCAATGTCAATGTCCATGTCAATGTCCATGTACATGTCTATGTCTATGTCCATGTCCATGTCTATGTCTATGTCTATGTCCCTGTACCTGTCCATGTCAATGTCCCTGTACCTGTCCATGTCAATGTCCATGTCCATGTCAATGTCCATGTCCATGTCTATGTCCATGTCCATGTCTATGTCTATGTCTATGTCTATGTCTATGTCTATGTCTATGTCTATGTCTGTGTCTATGTCCATGTCCATGTCTATGTCTATGTCTATGTCTATGTCTGTGTCTATGTCTAGTCTATGTCTATGTCTATGCCCATGTCTATGCCCATGTCTATGTCTAGTCTATGTCTATGTCTATGCCCATGTCTATGCCCATGTCTATGTCTATGTCTATGTCTATGTCCCTGTCCATGTCCATGCCCATGTCCCTGTCCATGTCCATGTCCATGCCCATGCCCATGTCCCTGTCCATGTCAATGTCAATGTCAATGTCCATGTCCATGTCAATGTCAATGTCCATGTCCATGTCCATGTACATTTACATGTACATGTACATGTCTATGTCCATGCCCATGTCTATGTCCATGTCTATGTCTATGTCTATGTCCATGTCTATTTCTATTTCTATGTCTATGTCTATGTCTATGTCTATGTCTATGTCTATGTCCATGTCTATGTCTATGTCTGTGTCTATGTCCATGTTTATGTCCATGTCTATTTCTATGTCTATGTCTATGTCTATGTCTATGTCTATGTCTAGTCTATGTCTAGTCTATGTCTAGTCTATGTCTAGTCTATGTCTAGTCTATGTCTAGTCTATGTCTAGTCTATGTCTAAACTATTTCTAGTCTATGTCTAGTCTAGTCTAGTTTATGTCTATGTCTAGTCTATGTCTATGTCTGTGTCTAGTCTATGTCTATGTCTAGACTATGTCTAGACTATGTCTAGACTATGTCTAGTCTATGTCTATATCTATGTGTAGTCTATGTGTAGTCTATGTCTAGTCTATGTCTAGTCTATGTCTAGTCTATGTCTAGTCTATGTCTAGTCTATGTCTAGTCTATGTCTAGTCTATGTATAGTCCATGTCTAGTCTATGTCTAGTCTTTGTCTAGTCTAGTTTATGTCTATGTCTATGTCTAGACTATGTCTATGTCTAGTCTATGTCTAGTCTATGTCTATGTCTAGACTATGTCTAGTCTATGTCTATATCTATGTGTAGTCTATGTCTAGTCTATGTCTAGTCTATGTCTAGTCTATGTCTAGTCTATGTCTAGTCTATGTCTAGTCTATGTCTAGTCTATGTCTAGTCTATGTCTAGTCTATGTCTAGTCTATGTCTAGTCTATGTCTAGTCTATGTCTAGTCTATGTCTAGTCTATGTCTAGTCTATGTCTAGTCTATGTCTAGTCTATGTCTAGTCTATGTCTAGTCTATGTCTAGTCTATGTCTGGCCTATGTCTAGTCTATGTCTAGTCTATGTCTATTCTATGTCTATGTCTATGTGTAGTCTATGTCTAGTCTATGTCTAGTCTATGTCTAGTCTATGTCTATGTCTAGACTATGTCTATGTCTAGTCTATGTCTAGTCTAGTTTATGTCTATGTCTAGACTATATCTAGACTATGTCTAGTCTATGTCTAGTCTATGTCTAGTTTAGTTTAGTCTAGTCTAGTCTAGTCTAGTCTATGTCTATGTCTAGTCTAGTCTAGTCTAGTCTAGTCTAGTCTAGTCTAGTCTAGTCTAGTCTAGTCTAGTCTAGTCTAGTCTAGTCTAGTCTAGTCTAGTCTAGTCTAGTCTAGTCTATGTCTATGTCTAGTCTAGTCTAGTCTAGTCTAGTCTAGTCTAGTCTAGTCTAGTCTAGTCTAGTCTAGTCTAGTCTAGTCTAGTCTAGTCTAGTCTAGTCTAGTCTAGTCTAGTCTAGTCTAGTCTAGTCTAGTCTAGTCTAGTCTAGTCTAGTCTAGTCTAGTCTAGTCTAGTCTAGTCTAGTCTAGTCTAGTCTAGTCTAGTCTAGTCTAGTCTATGTCTATGTCTAGTCTAGTCTAGTCTAGTCTATGTCTAGTCTATGTCTAGTATAGTCTAGTCTAGTCTAGTCTAGTCTAGTCTATGTCTAGTCTAGTCTATGTCTAGTCTAGTCTAGTCTAGTCTAGTCTAGTCTAGTCTAGTCTAGTCTAGTCTAGTCTAGTCTAGTCTAGTCTATGTCTAGTCTAGTCTAGTCTAGTCTAGTCTAGTCTATGTCTATGTCTATGTCTATATCTACGTCTATGTCTAGTCTATGTCTAGTCTATGTCTAGTCTATGTCTAGTCTATGTCTAGTCTATGTCTAGTCTATGTCTAGTCTATGTCTAGTCTATGTCTAGTCTATGTCTAGTCTATGTCTAGTCTATGTCTAGTCTATGTCTAGTCTATGTCTAGTCTATGTCTAGTCTATGTCTAGTCTATGTCTAGTCTATGTCTAGTCTATGTCTAGTCTATGTCTAGTCTATGTCTAGTCTATGTCTAGTCTATGTCTAGTCTATGTCTAGTCTATGTCTAGTCTATGTCTAGTCTATGTCTAGTCTATGTCTAGTCTATGTCTAGTCTATGTCTAGTCTATGTCTAGTCTATGTCTAGTCTATGTCTAGTCTATGTCTAGTCTATGTTTAAATTCTTAATTTGATTGGCAGAGGTACATAACCAAAATGCCAGAGCATGCCACGTTGGGTTTGTTTCCGCAAGTCGTCTTAAATCTGTAGAAAAAGTCGAAGACACCATCGTGTAGGAAGACAAAAACCTCCGAACAATAATTGAAATGAGATTCATGGTACTTTTCTAAATGCTATAACGAGTTTAATCGGTACCTTAAGTTATAAATAAATGAATTTAGTTAGTACTCCTTCAGAAAATCCAACTAAAAAAGCACGCGGTTAATTGAAGAATAGTCTGGAAACTGTATCACAGCACAGTTACGCGCCGCCACACAATTAACCCCGCGATAGTGGGACGCAAAACTGTCAAAGTCAGATAAAAGTCCTGATTGCCCTTAAATGGCAATGACGCTTGAGCTCTTCACCCGATCAAAGCTAAATAACTTGCTTTGGCATTAGTGACTGAATAATAAACAACAAATTTAAAAAAAAGTCACTATGTATTAGAAAAACATAGTCGCAACAATCTGACATAAGCCCGCTATCTTTGAAGACCCTTTTATTTGGATACGATGACTTACTACGAAATCAACCCAAAATTTTTATAATCTACATATTTAAAAATATTTATTATTTAAATAATTTAAGTGGAATTAAATAGATCTCGCAGAAAGATATTGAATCGAAACATGTATTTTACATAGCCAATGAGTAGCTATTTTACAGCGTTCTCAAACTTCTACTTTGTTGTCCCCAATTACCGAAATTGAAGCCAAAAAATGATATTTGTACATATCAAGCAATGAATACATTGAATACGTGTAAAAATTTAAATCAATATCTCTGTTTGGATTTGACAATCATTTATCTATAGAAAGATTGGAAAACGCTGGATTTAAACTTAGTACATATACATATGTATATATGTAATATGTATACATAATTAATTTTATCTAATACTACCCTGTCGGATTTCTGTGAGCTAACTCATAATAAGATTTACTTATGGCCAACTAATTTTGAACTAACTCATGTTTAGCACAAAACTGATGCAGAATGAGTGAGTACACACACTGATGCATGACTTATAAGAAGAAAAAAAAATACCTTAGAGATGTGATGCTAATAGTGGATTATTTTCAGAAAATTTGAAGACAAATAGGAAATAAATTTTTTTAATAAATTTTTAAAATGATTTTACATTAGTAATTTTGCGTAATTCCAATGAAATTTATTATTTACCGTCACCTTTTTTTTCATTAGAATTATACACAATTACTAATATAATTATTAAATAATATTCCAAATAGTCATAACTCTTAAATGTAATATGTGTGAATATTTACATGTGCATAGTCGGAACAGCAAATTGCTATATAATTTCACTGACAGATCAATTTATAATTTATTATTATCAATTTGTTAACTCATAGTAAGCTAGCTCAAAACTGATGCAGAGTGAGTGAGTACTGACTCATTCGTAGGACATCGTGTGTAAAAACTGAATAGCTTTTAACACAGTAAATGAGCTAGTTTTTGAGTCACCTATCACTCATTTCTGGCTAACCACTGACTAGTTTTGAGTTAGCTAAATTTCCGACAGGGTACATTTAAATACATACATACATACACAGTTGTAAAATAAATTCAATTTGTTAAGCAAAACTGCATTTGTAAATTGTGATTCAAAGGTGTAAGGACATACAATTTGGCAGATATGTGGAGATTTTTAACATTTTTATATTTTTACATTGAATTGGGTAAGAATATTTATACGACTTGAAAAAAACATTATTTTGTTTCTCTTAAAAAAAACAATTTATTTCCTACAAATAATGTAATTTATAATAAAATTTTAAAAACCTGTGTCGCTACACGAGATATTTTTTGAACGATCTAGAATAAGAAAAAATTTTCGTCTGCCTGTCTGTCTTCTTGAACTCGGTTGGATTAAAGCATATTCATAAGGAAAATATATGCATCGCGGTAACAAACACAACAATTTAAAAACATATGCATTTTGTTTTTATATAAATGTCAATGTCACAATTTTTTTCTTTAATTTCAATAATTTTTAAGAAACAACAATGTAAAAACTTTCTTTTCTTATTTTTTTTTAACGTGTTTAACAAAATTAAACTGTAAGTTATTTCTGTGGCTTGGAGCTAAAAGGGCCAATGTCACTTTTTTGCTCTTTTGAGTTAAACATTGCATTAGATTTGTTTTCTTGCTCTATTTCATTATGGCAAAACAGCTAAAGTCATACTTAACCCAGAACAGCTTCATAAATAAAATGCTGGCCAATGTCACTACGAAAGCATATATAAAAGTTAAAGTTCACTTCCAATTTTCTTAAAAGTAAACATTTTGACATTGGCCACAGATTTATTGTATAATAAAACAAGTAAAAGTGCTATATTCGGCCGTGCCGAATCTTATATACCCTTCACAACGTGTAGTCATGCAATAACAATTGTTTGTATCACCATTCTTCATCTCATATGAAATACGTACATACATACATATACAAAACATCCCATTGCAGAGTTATAATTTGAGCTTACGTATGTGTTTCCAAAAAAAAACATTAAAAAAAAAAAATGTATTAAAAACAAAACAAAAAAAAAATCAAAAAAAAATTAAAAAAAAAATTTTTTTTTAAAAATATTAAAAAAAATATATATAAAAAAAATAATAAAAATATTAATAATATTTTAAATTTAAAAAATTTTTTTTCTGGCTCAGCTGAGATGCCACGTTTACTCTAACCAGTATATATGTATGTTGGTGTTGTACTTGTGAAAAAAACGAGGTGGTCGTGTTTTTTTCCTCATATCTCAAAAAGTTATAGGATGATTGTGCTAAATTTCAATAGCGATTTATTCCCGGATATTTTCAAGAGATTGTCACTATACACAGATCTGAGGAACATATAGTTGCTTCTAAAAGTTGATTTCAACCAACACACGGACAGACAGATAGACGGACAGACGGTCAGGGCTTAATCGACTCCTCTTTTCATAAGCTTTCAGAAAATATTAACTTTATGGGGTCGGAAATGAAAATTGTAGAAACTACAAACGGAATGACAAAGCTATATATACCCTTGTGCACCACAGGTGAAGGGTATAAAAAAAATTAAGATTGACTGCAGACATATTACTAAAAAATGTTGGTCAAGTCTGATAAATTGTATATGAAGAAAAACAACAATCAGCTGATAGGATACGAGTACTTTATTAGTCTGCCTTGGGTTGGCTTGAAAAGTTCTGGAAGCATTAACTTTATTCGAACTTGACGGAAGTTTTATAATTTTTTTAGAATCTAACACGATTGTTTAGGTATAATTTCGATCGTAATCGAATGCCGTAACCATGGTTACGACATGATTACGACGGCCATATTATAGTTTCTATAACAATATTTGGTTGTCGAAAACAAGTAATAGTTATTTTTGTTTCATTTCATCATATATTTTGTCACGATAATCAAGCATTTGTTTGAATTGTATCATTTAATGATTACTTTTCGTAAAAATTTCAAAATGGTTATCATTGAAAAATAGTATGATTTAAAAAAAAATAATGCGACAAAAAAAACATTGAATTTAAGAGCATTAAAAATTACAAATAATCATTAAATAATAGGTGAGACAAAAGTATGATTACAAATTAATCAAGCTATGATTTGTCTTTAATAATAATTTGATTTCAACTGTTTTTCTTCTTGCTGAATAAATTTTTATTATTTTAAAAGTTTGAGATGTCAAAAAAATTAACAAAAATTTTGAAAAATTTACAAATAAACTACAAAATGTAAAAAAAATATTGATATAAAAATTGCAATTAAATTAGTAAGTACAATGAATATGTGTATGTTACAGCAAAAGAAAATATTTTGCCGTAAAAAAGCAAAGATTGTCAATTTCAATTGTAGTCATAATAATGATAACTGTTAACCATTATATGTTTTAACCATAATCATACAATTCAATCATAGTATGTTGCTCTTCGATTATGGTTACCACAACCATATCTTTTCTTTGCGTGTAGTAAATAGATTTTTATAAAATTTTATTATGGATGCACCTTGGTATCTGAGTTAAGATATAGAATACTTTTTATCGCGAGATAAAAAAGCAAAATGGTATTTCAAATGGTACCTACAACAATAAACTTTTTATTTGTACTAACAACAATATTTCTTATATGTTGTGGCAAAAAATATTTTGGCAAAAATGGCAAAACCAGCATTTTTTAGGAAATACTCAAGATTTTTTCGATCTCACTCCTTAATATGATCAATAAAGATACCACACAACACTAACTAAAAGAGGAATTGTATATGTAAGTGAAGACAAGAATGATAAATGATAAAACGCATGTTGGTACTCTCAAGATTGATAGAAATAAAGATTAAGCTACGAGAATGATGTATTTGGACCACAGCAAACGTAAGATCATTGCAAAATATACAAAAATTTTTAAGATTTACAATTTTTTGACAAATATATAATGTATGTATGCGATTAATTAAAATTAAAACTGTATCACATTACAGTTATACGATGCCACACAATTCACCACGCTAGAGTGAGATGCAAAACTCTTGAAGTCAAATGAAAAGGGACGCCCTGATAGCCCCTAAATGATAATAGAAAAAAAAAACACGCGAGCTCTTGATACTACCAGAGTTGAATTGCAGCAGTACATGCTTACTCTGAAACTTTTAGTCAACAGAGTTTTTTTATACCCTTCACAGTGAGTGTGAGTGTTTGTCATTTCGTGTGAAATTTGTTAAATTTTCATTTCCGACCCCATAAAGTATATATTTTCTGAAAGCTTATGAATAGTGGCGGGGAGTTAAGCACTGTCCGTTTGTCAGTCTGTCCGTGAGTATATTGAAGTTAACTTTTTAAAGCCCCCAGACATTTTTAAGACCCGTGTAAGATACCAAAATATCAGAAATATTTGGAAGCAGATCGGTATGATGAAAAAAACCTAGACCGCCTCGTATTTTCACACCAATACAAACTGGATGAACGTAGGTTCGAATCCCAGTTAAGACAAAAAAATTTATTTTTTTATTTTTTTAAAATACATACATACATAAACTTAATTTATTTTTTAACAATAGGATGTTTTTAAGCTTATAAAGCCATTATAAAGATAATGAAACATATATACATATATGTATGTACGTATGTCATTGGTGATACAATTGTTATTGCATGACTACACGCAGTGAAGGGTTAATAAGATTCGGCACGGCCAAATATAGCACTGTTACTTGTTTTTAAATACTTTTTAAGATATAACCATATACTAGGTCTTAGTGGTTATATTTTCACGTATTTCACTTAGTAGACAAACTTATATGTATGATGCTAGTCACATTTAAAAAAGCAAATTTTTTTATAAGAATTTTCGCAATTAAAAATGACGGGAGAAGAAATTTTGATATTGAAAGTCAGCTGATTTGTTGAAGCTAACTAATTTAATATGGATTTTTTGGCCTTGGATTTATTTTAACAAAATGTTTGTTTAGACAAACATGATTAAATTAAATTTTTGAAACAATACGAGTATTTTTAACCGATGCCGGATGTAAAACTGTTTACACCCAAACTGAAAAATTGACTTACTACTTGTTAAAACGCGAGATCCATTTATAATAGCCAGCCAGCAATAAGGAGATATGAAAATAATTCCCAACCACCATAAACATATTATTAAGTTTCTTAATTTTAATGGACTTGATATGAATGACCTTATAGATTTATTTTATTTTCAGTTTACGCCTTCGATCGTGTGTGCTACGAAAAGCATCTTCTACCGGTAAATGATGAGAATTCCTCAATTTTATTGAGAGATATTAGAAAATTGTATACATTTAGCTTTGGTATTACCCCAATATCTGCATCATATGAAAATAATGGACAAACTGTTATTATAAAATTTTTGTATGGAACAAAAAAAGTTATTGTCGAGAAAGGTCCTTATGAAGATGGCATATACGAATTCGAGTTCATGTATTTTAATTGGTTAAAGGAAAATCAAACTAAAATCGGAACTTTATTGCCCATTGAATTGCATTTGGTGTTTTTTGATCAGAAATATGGGTCGTACGAAAAAGCTATAAACAATAATTTCGGCTTAACCGTCTGGTCTATTAGATTTGCTGAGGTTTACTAAATTAAACTACATTAAATATTGTTTACTTAATAAAAATTATTCTATTTCCAAAGGGATATTCTTCCCAAGAAGCGGCGACAGAAGATTTTTACGATGCTTTGCTACACGTACGACAACCAAACACAAATGTTAAATTCAATTATCCTGAATTAGTCCTGCCATCCATTTATGATTTTACCGGAAACATTAAAGAATATTATGTATATCAAGGAAGACTTCTCTCAACTTTAAATTCCTGCAGTGCTGACGTTATCTGGATTGAGATTCCCAAAATCCATATAATAAGCTCTACGGAGGTACGACAAAAGAGTAAAGGTCTCGAATTAAAGTATTTTATATTTTTTTTTTATTTCAGCTCGAATTATTTCGAAATCTTTTGGCATTAGACGGTGAACTAATGATGAGTAAGACTCATGAGCCCATCGCCCCAAATGGTCCCATTTATAAACATGTACATGTTTCAGAAGAAGATGAAGATTTAAAGTTTCCGGTGTTTGAATATTTTAATGCAACTTCTGATGATCAAGAGACAAATTCAGTTGTTGGTTATCGTTATGGGAATATTTTTAAAATTTCTTTGAGTGTATTAAGTGTACGAGTATGTTTTAAAATTTTACATACATATGTACTATATAATTTTAAAATTTAAGCATATTAAAGCATAATCGTTTCTAAATAGGGATTGACAACCTACAAAGGGTTCGCATAATCAACCGTTGGAATGTATTGATTTTCATTTGGAATTGATTAAGAACAATTGAAAATCATTAAATACGAATAAAGTAAGAATGCATATTTTAAATTTATTGTAATTTTTTTTGTGCAAGTGACAGTTACGAAAGAACAACGAGTTTTAATTGTGAACACTTATTAAAGGGTAAAGGGGTATGTATTTTTGTTATACTGGTTTATTGGCCTTAATGGCTTAAAAAAACTGTGAATTGAAGAAATAAATAAATAAATAATCAATTTATATAATCATTTAATTAAAAAAACTTAATACTTAAATAGAATTGAAAATGTAAAGCCTTTATTAAGATCTAGATTATAATCTCTGGCAATTAGTTTACATACATAATTTTTATCCAAATGTAGGTGGTTATTTGCAAGATCAAATTCTCGATAACAATTTCTAAAAATCTTATCTTATATTTTTCATGTTATTAAAATGCATAGAGTAATCAAAAGTATACATATAAATATTATAACAGATAATCGAAAAGTAAAATTTTTTTTACAAATTTTCCATTTGCATATTTTTTGTTTCAAATGTTTTTTTGTGAGAGTTATTTTTTTTAATTACTCAGTATTTACTTAATAATTGGACGTAACCGGAAAAGTAAACGAATGGAGCTAAAGTTGACAAATGGCCAGTACAATCTTTAAAATACTAAGTTTTAGAAATGTCACTTTAATTTCTTAATTTGTATTCCCGTTTACTGGAAAAAACATTTGAAAATTTTCACAATTTTTGGTTAAACGTAATATTAACAGAATTCAGTTAAAAAAAAAAAACAAAACTATTTAATAAGAGACAATTTCGCATGTTTGTTTTTATAATAGTTTGATTAAACTGTCTATTTAGGAGAAATTATTGATGAATATGTGAGCATGTCACTTTATAAAAATGAACCATAAACTGAAAGATAAATAAATAAATTCTATATTTATTTAAATAAATTTTCTATGACGAAAAATTTGTTGTTACATTTTAATCTTTTTATTATTTTGTTAATCTTTGCAAAAGCCTAAATACAGGGGCTGAATTACGGCATTCGATCACGATCAAAATTTTACTCGAACGATCGAGTGCAAAAAAGATTATGATAAGAATTTTTCAATTTCGATTACGTTCGAATGCCGTAATTTGCCACCAGGTTTTAGTTTAAGCTAACTATTGGTAAATTGACAAGGTGTTCTAAGTATCGTATTGTCATAATTCTAAAAATTTTTAAAAAGATTTCAAAATAAACTAATATGCACTAACGTATTTTGTTTGAAATGATTTCTGTAATTTGATATACATTTTAAAATCTTTAAAATTTTATTTTAAAAATTCTTTCTTATACCCCTGACAGACATACAAATATAGGCATAAACTAGTTTTTTCGATGGTTTAATTGAAATTTAAGTTGACAGACACTCGATGCCAATAATTAAAATTAGGATCTGGAAGAAATTATTGGTTTTTCTTTATTGTAACTACACATTTTACCTAAAAATGATCGATCAGCTAAGTTTATGCTTCAATTACCTTTAACTTTTAACGTTAGGTTTATATCCTATACAAAAACTAATATTTAAGCTCAATTATTTTTCTTATATAACATTTGTTTTTTAATATAGTTTATATTTTCCGATTTTGGAAAATTTTCGCATACTAAATATACTATGGTGCGATTGGTTACAAGCTTATGAAAATAAGCTTAAAAAAATAAAAACCGGTTTTTTTTGGATAAAAAAAACCGGTGTATTCGATATTCGAAAAATCAACATTTAGAAAAAACCGTCAGCTGAAAGAGGAAAAAAACCGGGTTTTCCACCGGTTGTAAAACCGAGTCGATCACCCTAAAATTATTATATGACTTTGGAATAATGCTTCTAGCATACGTGTACACCTGACATTGATTTGGGTTTTTAATGCCCCTCTTTTCAACTTAAAATAACCCAACGAATATTTTACCACTAGGCATGTCTTATATACATATTTCCCAGTTTATTTTGTCATTGTTAATAAAAATAATGTAGTCAACGGCACTGAAGACAATGTGTTGATACTGATTAATGAAAATTTCTTCCACACTTATCTTTAAAGGAAATAAAAACGACAAATGCCGTCAGTGACAAATTTGAAAATATTTTTAAGGCATCTTTGACGACAATATCGTCTACGACAATCTGGTCAACTGGGTGATTTAAAATACCTTCAGTTTCATAGTGTATAATTTTATTAATTATTTAATAATTTAATTTGAAGTTAAATTTTTCCTGCTGTGTGATACATGCTTTAATTAATTTTCAATTACAAAGTTTTCAAAACATTGTATAAAGTTATTTTTTTATAAATACATTGTAAACTGATGTTTTCCCAGGACGACGATCTTAAATTAAATAAATGTACAAACATTTAACCACAATCTTTCAATGTATTTTTTTATTTGTGCAAAATTTTACATAAGTTCTATCTTTATAGAGAGATTTTGAAGAATTCTATAAAGAAATTTTTGATATTTTCTGTAAAAAGAAGCATTTACATTTTTGTATTAATTTTTTTATTTTATATGCTTTCAGTTTATAAAAGTTTTATTTTTTAAATTTAATTTAATTTAAGATATTTATGAAGGTATACCGAATGTTGTCGATATTTTACTTCCATGAAAAATTCGATATAGCCATTAATTTACAAAACTAATGTAAAAAAACTGCGTACTTAACTTTTAATTTTCTTTTATTTTCTGCTTTCTTGGTGTAGGTCCTTTAAAGGGTAAAAACAAATTTTAGAACATTATGGGTATCATATGAAGGTTAGGTTAGGTTGAAAAGGAGGGGTATAAAAGCCCAAACCCATGACAGGTATGCACTTATGCCCAGTTGGCATGTTGTGCGCTTCATATGGAAAACGGAATTCCCAAACAAAAATCATAAACATAATTTCCCATAAATAACGGACTAGTCCAAGAAGCCAGTCCCCTCAATGTAACGCCTTATGGATCTCCAGTTCGAGTTCACCAGGTATTCTAAGTTTGGCATAGTATCCACTGTAAAATTTTCGCGCATAATATGCCCAAACGCAGGAAAATCACAGAGGTAGTGTACCAAAGTCTCATCCTCTTCCTCGCATGCTCTACATGTTGTCTCCTCAGATAATCTCATGCGAGCTAGATGAGTTCTCAACTCCGTATGACCTGTAATTACACTGGTTAGTTTCCTAAGTGTAGGTCTACTTAGTCTCAGAATCTCCTTTGATTTCCCAAGATTTGGGTCACCCCATAGTGTTCTTGTCACCTTACCGACATCAGTGCTTTGCCATTTTCTGATATGTTCCTCCATCGCCCAACGTTTAAGTTCATCCTTAAATCGTTTAAGGGGTTTGGCGTTCTCCAAAGTTATAGTACTCAGAAGAGCTCCTATTTTGGATAATTTGTCGGCTTTCTCGTTTCCGATCAGCCCGTGATGGCTTGGTATCCATATTATCTCCAGATGTTCACAATTTTCATATGAGTTTATCTCGCTCTTGCATTACAAAACGTTCCGGGATTCAACTTTCTCCTTTCTCAATGTCTTAATCACTGATTGGCTAACCGTAAAGATACGAATCGGGGTTTCGCTATTCGTTTCCTTTATCCATTTAATTCCTTCCGTAATCGCCATGATCTCAGTCTGAAAAATAGTGTTGTGATCTGGTAGACGGAAGTATTTGCGTCTATTTCGGCTTATGTCGTATAAGCCCATTCCAGTTGTATGTATAAAGATCGATTCCATGGGTGTTTCTCATCCTGATTATATCATCCCATTCTCCTTCTTCCGGTATTATGGTGATGCAGTTAGTATTCTCATATCTCATCGGGATTTTATCACACTGTTAATTCCGTAATATTTCCCATCGGTAAGATATCCGTTATTCAGCCACTCATCTATTGCCATTAATCTTGTGGCAGCTAAGGCCGCTTTATATTTTGCCTGTATCTCAATTGGCCAAATGAAAGGAATAATCTGTGGATTGAATTTCCTTTTAATTCGTAGAAAAAAAAATTCCTCATATATTAATGTTTCTTTCTTATTTTTAAAATTTTAACAAGTGGTAAAAATTCATAGCGATATATCATAAATTATTTCTTAAATATTTCGATTATATTTTTTTAAAACATGGAAATATAAAATTTTGACTTTTTTTTATTTGTTTTTCAACAATAATGGGTTCGTTCATTTACTAAATGTTTTTACTATTTTTTACTTGACTTAACTGGATTGTTTACGTTTTATTTGGAAATTTGTGTAAACCAACGCAATTCGGTATAAATCTATCAAAACTTTTGAGTAAACCAACGTACATAATCATATTGATTAAAATTATTATAAATTTATACTAGAAACAAGTAAAATTTATTTACTGTATTCACAAGGTGTCCTTAATTCAATGTTCTATAATAATATAAAAAAAATCTGATTGTTGTAAACGATCCTTCATAACTAAGTGTGATATATCAAATTTAAGCCGTCAATCTTGCTTGAATTTTTGTCGTTAGCTTACAAATATTACAGACGACTCTGCTTAGCAAATTCTTAGCTCATCGCCGCAGGTATCATAATAGTTTTGACAGCACGATAAACATACCATATAGAGTAATATAATTTAAAGACGGTTTTTACTTGAAAAGTAACTGTTTTATACTATTGTGTAATCATAGAACATTATGACAATATGACATGTTAGAACACTTTCTGAATACAGTTATTATGTATGCTAAGAAAAATCTTATAAAAGAGACAAAAATCAAACAATCGAATTTGATAATACCCCTCACCATAATGTACATAGGTATAGTGACCACATCGTAGCTTAGTCTAGATACCAGATTTAATGTTAAATGCCATTTTGCTTTATTATATCAGACACCATCTTTGATTTTGAATTTTTACGTATCTAAAAGTATTTTACTAGTCAAGCCAATTAATTTGATACACATATTGACGGAGTTGAAAAAATTATCCGCCATTTTATTTAGGGTGCCATCTTGGATGTTAACTTTTTCATTGTTTACTGTACTGGTGCTGGTGTACTGGTCCAGCTCTTTCATTTGATTCTACTAGGCAAAGCAGTAATTACTATATTTGACCTATATATCCGCCATTTTGTTTCGGTCAAGCACGTTCGCTTAATATCAAGTTTGAAGGAATGGAATTGGGTACATTTTTAATTACTACATTTGACCCATATATAAATTTATGATACGCCATTTTGTAGTGACGACAATCATGGATTTATAATTTTTTTATAATGTATTACACTGTGCTACTCAAGCCCTTTCTTTTGATACCCATATCGGTTCTCTCGGTTATTCAGAAACTGAAAAAATCCATTTTCGTTTGTAAAATATAGGAAAAACACCACAGCACTTAAATTTTGGTGCTTATATCTCAATTAGTTTTAAACTGATTTATTAGTATATCTTAGCAATACTTTTTTTAGACCACTACTTGTATTTTTGTGTGTTTAGCGTGTCTGATAGTTAAATAGGAGCTTTAGAAAAAAAAAATTTAAATTTAAAATTTTTTTTTTCACCATATCTTTATCTATTAGAGACCAAATTGTCCAACACTTTTTATAAATAGTCGTCGGGGCATATCATCTATGTTATCCTAGGGCTATAAAATTTTTATTTTTCTGGTAAAAATGTAGGAAAAAATAATGACAGTCGTGTTTATTAGTTTATATCTCAGAAAGTTATAAAGCGATTGTGTTGGATTTAAATAGCGATTTATTGATGGATATTTGCCAGCGATTGATACTACATACAGATCTGAACAACTTGTGGGGGCCTCTAACAGTTGATTTCTACCAACACACGTATAGAAGGACATTATTCCCCTTTCAGAAAATATATACTTTAAAGAGTCGGATATAAATATTGTATTTAGAAATTACAAAAGGAATGACAAAGTTATGTATGCATGTTCTTGATATCACAGGTGAGGGGTATAAAGAGAAACACTGGAGTAAGAGGTTTTACTTATGAAGCGCACATCATGCCAACTGGGCATAAGTGCATACCCCCCCTCCTTTTCAACCTAACCTAACCTAAGAGGTTTTACTACAAATTTCTCATTTCCATTAAAAAATTGTTTTTTTTTTTTACACAGTGTTTTTTCAAGAATAATATAACTAATGGAAACTATACCTGCCGTATTCATAAAAATATTTAACATTTATTAAAGGCTTATTTGACAGATATTTAACAGAAATTTGTCAAATAAGCCTTCAAAAAACCTAAAATATATTTTAGCAGTACATGTAAATATAATCAAATTTTTAAATGCAAAACTAAATTGTTTGGGAACCACTACGTTAAACGTAATATGCACATAAGAAAGTCAATTGTATTAATTGTACACGTCCACAAAAGTTACTAAGTAGATTTTTGAAACTAACTAAGTTAGTGTGTTTTAGTAAATTGAAGAACAAAATCATAGAAATTTGATATGTTGAAATTTTTTATAGTTTTGTACTTTTATATCAATTTTGGTAAGAATGCTTATGAATGAATTGTCTTGCATAAATTTGATTCGTTAAAATATTTCTTAGTTTATACTTTTGATCGTATATGTTATGGAAAGTATCTCCTGCCAATTAATGAAGGGAATTATCAAATTTTTGTGAGAGATATTAGCGAAATACATGCAACTGGTTTTGGTTTTATTCCAAAACTTGGATTGTATGAAAATAATGGTCATTTTGTTACCATAAGATATTTGTATGAAAATTTAAAGCCATCTATTACGAATGGCCCATATAAGGATGACATATACGAATTAGAATTTATGTATTTTAATTGGTTGAAGGAAAATAAAACCGCAGCGACTGCAGTACCAATAGAACTACACTTGATGTTTTTCAATCGAAAATATGGAACATACGAAAAAGCGATGAAAAAAAATTTTGGCTTGACCATATGGTCCTTCAGATATACTGAAGTGAGTGCTGAAGATAAGTATCTTTGCATGTATCATTTAAAATGTTAAAATTTCATACATGAGCTATAAATATGAAACAGACTGTTTATTATTATAAGTAATTATTGACTTGCAAAAAACCTGTATAGACAACTGTATGAGTATGTAAATGTGCACCTAATTTAAAGTTTGCGTCTGCGACCCCATAAAGTATATATTTTATGAAAGCTTATGACTAGGGAAGTCCATAAAACAATGTATGTCTGTCGGTGTTAATGTTGAGATCAGTTTCTATAAGTCCCCGACATCGCTTAGACCTGTGTATGGTATCAAGGTTATAAGGCTGGTGCAAAGTTGCCTTCACACCCTCACTTAGAGACCAATACTGTGACGGTATCAAAATATCAAAAATATTTGGAAAGCAGTATTGAAAATCAGAAAAATCAGTCCATAAGAAAGAAACCATGTCCATCTCGTTTTATTACAACATATCTAAACAAACGTGGTATACTGGTAAGAGCGAACCTGGTTTCGAATTCAGCTGAGGCAAAATTTATTTTTCTTAATTTATTTTTTAATTATGGATATAAGCATCAATAAATATGGGTATAAAATAAAAGGGATTGACAAGTAGAATACAGTTAAAATTCAAAATCAATATGGCCAAGAAAATAATTAAGCAAATTATAGTGTGACATTAAATTTGAAAACTAGGCTAAGTTACGTTGTGGTAACTATACCTCTATACAAGATGGTAAAGGGTATTACCAGATTCGGCACGGCCAAATATAGCATTCTTACTTGTTTTCTTAAAGGGTTATTCTCCAAATGGACAAATATGGGAAGACTTCTATGATTGCTTGCGATATGTACAACATCCAAATACAATAATGGATTTTAAGCATCCGAGTGCATTTTTTCCATCAATTTATGCTCTAATTAAATATTACACTGAATATTATGTCTACCAAGGTAGACTTCCTTCGACAATCCATCCGTGTAGTGCTGATGTGATATGGGTTGAGTTTCCCGACACGCTGATTATAAATTCTGCAGAAGTATGAAAATATAGAATTAAATATCAATCAAATAAAGAAACCTAATCAAAAAATGTATTGTTTTGTCAATTTATTCCAGATCGAGATTTTTCGAAACATTTTGGCTTTTGACGGTAAACCAATGATGAGTAGATATCAAAATTCGTCTCCTCCAAATGGCCCAATTTATAAAAACGTTTTTAATGATTTTTCTAATGTAAAAGATTTTAAATTGGAGAATTTTGAATATTTTAATGCAACATCTAATGATGAAGATGATATAGATGATGTGGTTGCAATAGATGAAGACATGACAAACATGGCTGTTGGGTATTATGGAAATTTGTCCATTATATCAATTATAAGTTTACGAATATTGATACAAGTCATATGTGTAAGAAAATTATAAATCATTTATTTACAATTTAAAATCCTAAATTAATGTGCATATTCAACGGTTTAAGTTTTTACCCAGCAGAACTTTGCTTACTTAGTCAGTCAGAAAGTAATAATATTGAAATTAAAATGTTTAAAATTCTTTTAATATTTACTTTATTCACAAGGTGTCCTAACATGTCATAATGTTCTAGGATTTCACGGTAGTAAAAAAAAATTTTGTTATTTTTCAAGTAAAAACTGCCTTAAAATTTTACTACTCTGTATGGTATGTTTATTGTGCTGTCAACTATTTAGGTATCTGCGGCGATGTCTGTAATATTTGTAAGTCGCTGCCTCAGATATCCGTTAAAATAATCTGTTATCAAAAATTAAGCAAAATTAAAATGAATACAGTCAAACCCCGATAATTCGTAATCGCAAGGGACCGGCAATTTCTTACGAATTATAGGGGTTTTCGATTTAGAGGGGTTTTGATGTAACGGGGTTAAGATAAAATAAATACAAATTAACGGGGTTTTTCAATTTATTTACAAAAAGGATAAAAATAAACATAAAAAGCAATGTTAAAAATAAAACAAGTAAGAGCACTATATTCGGCTGTGCCGAATCTTGTATACCCACCACCAATTTTGTGTACATTTTAAGCACAATATTTATTATTTTGTTAACCGCTATGAATAATCTCTTTATAATAAAATATGTATCACTTTCTTTGTAGAGGGTGGTTATATTTTAAGGCCCCATGTTGAAGGTGAACCACACCTAAACTTCAACTTTTTTCTTGCATTTCATTTGACATTTTTCAATCTCAGACTAACTCAATTTGAACCGTGGAAAGATACGCAATCGAGCAACGCTTTTAAATATTAAAGATTTTCATAAAAATGGGCGTTCAAATCAAAATGCATTTTGTGCACTTCGTGATTCTTTTGGTCAACATAATCGGGAACCACTGCTGGTTTTTGTGATAGTGTGGCAAAAGAACAGTCAACCTCGCCTCATCATCATGCCTAACAATTGAGCATCAACATTGTCATTAAAAATTTGGACCATCAGATAGAGGAGTGGCGCCAAGGACGGGGGGGCCATTTGGCCGATATTTTGTTAAATACATAACTAAACTATACAAATATTATCATTATAAAAAGAAATAATAATAGTTTCTTAAATAATTTGTGTTTTATTTAAATTCAACATCGGTCCTTAAAATTTAACCACCCTCTATAACTTCGATATGCTACTAAAATGCTTTTGTAAATGTAGTCTTTCAATGAAAGTGGGCGTTAAAGTAATCGTGTCAATAAAGTTTCTGCTAATAAATACAACTTAGATATTTCAATATAGTCCTTTATTTTCCCAAAAACTTTGTCAATAGAGAAATTACATGAATTTAAGATAAACCGTTATGGGAGGTAGGCGTTAAAGTGGGCGTGTCAGCTAAACTTTTTGGCACAACGACTACATTGATTAGAAGGATATACGAAGCAAATTTGATCATCATACCTCTAATTTTGGCGGTTTTATGAGCGTTTAAATTTCATTAACGGTAGATAACGTGAAAAGTGGGCGTTATAGTAGGCATGTCAAAGTTGTTTTTGCGAATGAGTACAACTGAGGTGTTTCAATATAACCCTTTATTATTCCAAAATCTCTATTAATAGAGAAATTATATGAATTTTAGGTAAAACGTTATATGGGAGGTGGGCGTAAAAAATGGCGTGGCACCTCAATTTTCTTGCACAGTAATGATACTGCCTAGGAGGATATACGTAGCAAATTTGATCATCACACTTCTAATTTTGGCGGTTTTATGAGCTTTTAAATTTCATTAACGGTAGATAACGTGAAAAGTGGGCGTTATAGTAGGCGTGTCAAAGTTGTTCTTGCTAATGAGTACAACTTAGGTGTTTATGGTGGGCGTAAAAGTGGGCGTGGCACCCTAATTTTCTGGCACAGTAATGATACTGCCTAGGAGGATATACGTAGCAAATTTGATCATCACACTTCTAATTTTGGCGGTTTTATGAGCTTTTAAATTTCATTAACGGTAGATAACGTGAAAAGTGGGCGTTGTAGTAGGCGCGTCAAAGTTGTTTTTGCTAATGAGTACAACTTAGGTGTTTCAATATAGCCCTTTGTTATTCCAAAATCTTTATTAATAGAGAAATTATATGAATTTTAGGTAAAACGTTATATGGGAGGTGGGCGTAAAAGTGGGCGTGGCACCCGAATTTCCTGGCACAGTAATGATACTGCCTAGGAGGATATACGTAGCAAATTTGATCATCACACTTCTAATTTTGGCGGTTTTATGAGCTTTCAAATTTCATTAACGGTAGATAACGTGAAAAGTGGGCGTTATAGTAGGCGTGTCAAAGTTGTTTTTGCTAATGAGTACAATTTAGGTGTTTCAATATAGCCCTTTGTTATTCCAAAATCTTTATTAATAGAGAAATTATATGAATTTTAGGTAAAACGTTATATGGGAGGTGGGTGTAAAAGTGGGCGTGGCACATTGATTTGCCGTTACAAGAAAGCGTGTCACCAAAAAGCAAAGTGTGCAAAATTTCAGAGTCGTACATCCAATTTTGTTGCTTTTATGACGTTTTTGTTTTTAAATATACCGAAAAATACACTGTGCGGTATAAATTTTCGTACATTTTGATCGATAACTCCTCTCCTAATGCATAGATTTTGATCATTTTCGGGGAAAAATATTGTTTTTACTCAGGAAATATATATTCGAAGTTTCATGAGTCTACGTTAATGCGTTTGGACACAATTCCATTTTATTCGATGTTTGAAGGACACGGTTTTTTCGACCTACTCTTGCTTTTCGAGCTATAACTCCCTTCCTAATATTCCGATTTAGGCCATTTTCAATACCAAACAAACCTTGTCTATAAGAAAGATTCTGGCAAAATTTGAGCCCCCTAGCTTTTTCGGTGCGACCTCTATCGTGCTTTCAACAGACGGACAGATGGACAGACGGACAGACGGACAGACGGACGGACATAGCTAGATCGTCATCAAATCAAACCCTGATTCAGAATATATATACTTTATGGGGTCTAAAATGGATATTTCGATGTGTTACAAACGGAATGACAAAATGAATATACCCCCACCATTTTTTTGGTGGCGGGTATAAAAAAAAAATAAAAATAAATAAAATAAATTCATAATTAGCGTATAATACGTGTAATTTTAATAACAAACAAAATAATAAGAAAATAAAAATAAAACTGACAAATTAATTTTCTTAACTTAAAATACATAATATACATATTTACATTATCTAAAATTAAATAAAAAAAAATATGAGTGATTTGCATTTGTTTCAGACTTTTCTCACGAAGATTGTCGAAGGTATTTTCTATTTTTATTAATGAAATAAAAATTTCTTCGTCCACAGTATGATTGGAGACATAAAATCTTAATTTATTAATTGCCAATTTTGCATCTTTATTCGTCATTAAGGGAACTTCGCCATCATCGCCATCGTCATCACTTTCTATATTGTTAGCTTTTAGCATTCTTTCCATGTTTCTGTTGTTTTTATTACGAATTATAAGTGGTAGTTAGCAAACGATTTATAAGAGGTAAAGAAGATTTTTTAAACAAAAAATTACGAATTAGCGGGCGGACCAAAATATATGGAAATTTTACGAATTAACGACATTTTTTCAAGGGACCGACAGTTTATTACGAATTATCCGGAATAACGATTTATAGGGGTACGAAATATAGGGATTTGACTGTATATCACACTTAAATATGAAGGGTCGTTTACAACAGTCATCTTTTTTATGTTATTATTTTAGAACATTTGAATTTACGTCACCTTGTGAATACAGTATATATATGTTTAAAAAATACTACTTTATGTCATAAAATTTTGATTAAATAAAGTAAAAATCAAATAATGGCAAGAACTTTTTAATATTTCACTCGAAAATATGAAGATAAATTCAAAAAAATTTACTAAATAACAATTTGATCGACATTATTAAAATTTATTTACGCAGTGAAAAAATTTATATAAAAATTTTAAACTTCTATTTTATTGTTGATCTTTAAATGTTTTAAAGACTTTATTATTTTAAGTTTTAATCCCGACACCAGCCGAGTAGAATGCATTTTCGAAACCAGCTACGGTTTCATCATCAGCACTCTTTGATCGGAATGTCTTAGTGTTGGATGTAAATATCATCTATTTAACTCACAAGTTTATACGAAAATTGATTTTGTAAATTAAACTTTTTACATACAAATTCATATTTTTTTTCGCTGTAGTGAGTGAGAACGACATTTACCAAACTTAAGCTTTTCCCCTTTTTGTTATTCTTTTCAATTATTACATTTTTTATTCTTGCTTTAAACCATCAGTCTGATGGTAATGAAACTAGAAGCCATCAGTCTGATGGTAATGAACTAGAGCCAAAATAAAAAAAATTATAAAGTCTTTAATTTTAAACTTCTTTAACCGGCAGATAAAATTTTGGATTAAAAAGAAAGTAGATAATAGACTACCATATTTGGATTGTAATTTACTAAAATAAGGTACCAAGAATTAACTTCATCTGACAGACTAATTAATTTTTATTTAAAACATCCGAGAAGAACGATTATTAATACCGCCAAAAAATGTTTAAAAGGAGTTCTAGGTAGAAGCGACGTTGAGTTTTACAGTAAATGATAATAAAATTAAAGCCGTTTTGAGAAACAATTAATATCCTATAGAAACGATAGATGATCCATTAAAATATTTAACTTGAAAACAATAACAACATTTAAGAATAGGGAACCGCCGAAAAAATATATCAAATCTATGACGTATAATCCTGGTTTTTATGGAAAACTTTACAATTTTAACATTTATGACAAAGAAAAATATAAATTAGGGTAAAAAAAGCCAAATTTGGCCAATTCACTATGTGGCATAATAAAAACGAACCTTAAGAAATATGAAAAATCCAACATGATTTAGTATTATAGAGACGGTTTCAAAGTATGCGATACAAACAAAAGACATATATAAAACTCTAAAGAAGACATTTTCAAGAAGAGAATAGTTATTTAAAGAAATACATGATGGAAATGTTACACATAATTAACGCTCCATCCAGATTAGCGGGCAAAAGCTATTAACGGGAAATTTAGTGGTTTTTGCCAGTTCATCCTCTGTTAGCGATTTACTTTTTAAATTAAAGTTGTGATATTTTCTATGAAGTTTGACGTTTATATGCAATGCCAAGAGTTGTTTTTGCTTGTATGTATTCTAGTCGAAAATCAATTTTGTGGAAATTAGAAACGGAATATCAAAGCTATATACATAAGTATACCCTTGGCAATACCACAGGTCAAGGTTGTGAAAATGTACCTTTGGCAACATTAACGGAAAATTTTGGTTTAATGTGTCGATTACCGAGAAAGACGTCAGCGAAAAAAATGATAACAAATTAAAAAAAAAATCAAAGAATGTTTTGGTCACAGCTGTATCATGTAATTGTCAGTTATGGTCTTGACACGACTTGCAAGGGTAGTTTGCATCAAAGAGTGAGTACCACTATAAATCTATATATATAAAAGTGAAACTCTGTGTGTGTGTGTGTTAGCTATAGACTCCGAAACTGTAAAACCGATCGGACTCAAACTTTGGCAAGTTGTTGTACACATACCAGGGAGTGTTTATGGGTGGAAAATTGGGGGCGGGGCCACGCCCATAAAAATTAGTTATCAGTTTTAGCTACTTGCACTTAACCAATTTTTCTAAAACTTTGCACATATATCGAGCTGTCATGACTAAATAATTTCGTGATAAGAAAAGTGGGCGGGGCCACGCCCCTAAAAAAGTTTTAATTTTGAGGTACTTGCACTGGACCGATTATTCTGAAACTTTACACACATATTGAGCTGTTATGACTTTGCAATTTCGTGATTAGAAAAGTGGGCAGTGCCACGCCCATAAAAAAAGGTAACATTTTGATGTACTTGCACTGGACCGATTCTTCTGAAACTTTGCACACATATTGAGCTGTTATGACTTTACAATTTCGTGATTAGAAAAGTGGGCAATGCCACGCCCATAAAAAAATTATAATTTTTAGGTTTTTGCACTTGATATTCGATTAAAATTCAGAATGCATTTCGATTCGTTAAGAGGCGTAGCAACGCGCGCCGGGTTTGGCTAGTAATATATAAAATAAAAAAAAAATAAAAATTAAAAAAAAAATAAAAAAAAAAATAAAAAAATTAAAAAAATATATAAAAAAATATATAAAAAATTTTTTTTGGCTCATCTGGGAATTGATGCCTAACCAGTATACGAAGTTTGTATGTATGTATGTTGTTGTTGTTTGTGTAAAAAAAACGAGGTGGTTGAGTTTTTCCGCTCATATCTCCGAACTACTCCCGAATATTTCTGATATTTTAATACCTCACCCGGGTCGAGGCGATGTAAGGGGCTTCAAAAAGTTGATTTCAACATACACACGGATAGATGGTCAGACTGCCAGCGCTTAATCGACTCCCCTATTTATAAGCTTTCAGAAAATATATACTTTATGGGGTCGGAAATGAATATTGTAGAAATTTCCCACGGAATGACAAACCTATATATACCCTTTTTCACTGTGTGAAGGGCATAATAAAATGTGTATGTGTTGTGCAATTTAATCTAGAAAAAACGAAATTAGATTGAATTACATTTTAAAGGAATTGTTGACATTTTTTCAATTAACTTTTTTATAAATAATAAATGCAGTAACGTGAAACGTATCTAGTTTGTTTTAAATATTTTATAATTTTAATCATATTTAAAAATAACTAGATACAAAATTACGCTATTCAATTAATTTTCTAAAGTGCCAGTTTTCCCATATGGACAAAACTCTATCTTAACGTAGGTAATCTTATAATTACTTAAAATTTGACATACTTTTAGTATTAGAATTTACTGCAAATTTTCTATTAAAAGACAATTTTTAGATGTTGTTATGTGAAAAATATATAAATTTTTTAAGGTAAGTACAAGCTCTTTAACATCTAACTGTTTAAAATTATATTATGGAGAAGGGTACAACATAGTTTGGTTCGACCGAATACATGTATCTTATGTACACTTTCAACTCAGACGTAAACTTTTCCTTTGCAATATTCGTTGTCGTAAAGTTGTTATTTTATTTGTTGTGTTGTACAGTGTAATTTTTGTAACCGAAAAATTGGCATTTAATTTGAATTAAAAAAATTTTAACATTGGGTTCGTTCGTCTACTAGAAGTTTTACTATTTTTTACTTGACTTCACTGGATTGGTAACGTTTTATTTAGAAATTTGTATTAACGAACGCAATCCAGTAAAGTTCAGTAAAAAATAGTCAATGCTTTTGATAAACATATAATTTTATTTCTTTTTATTACAACTACACAATTGCTTTTAATAAACTCTATTAAAGTAATTGTTTTTTTGATTTAAATAATGTTAAATGAATTAAAAATCAAACTACTTTTAGAGTAATTTTTTATTATCAATTTAATACATACATACAGACATAAGTATTTATTTACTAAATCTAACCTGCATAGTTTACTCACTATTATTAATTTGATACGTTAAAGTTAATAGTGAGTTGGAACTATAAAGTTGTAAAAATCAGTCAATATGATAAAATTCTACATAGTATATTTTTACATCTACATGCATTTGGGTAAGAAAATTAAAATAAATATAACCCAAATAAGGTCAACATCGCTTGGTTGGTTTGTTATCGTGGTAGTTCACAACGCGCGAATTGTCAATTGGAATCTGTATGACCCCGTTTTGACAAGACCACCCAGATTTTACGTCTCTTAGAATCATTTTAAGAGGGGTGGGGAGTGTACTAGATTCACCTCGTATCCATAAGGTATTACAGCAGATCCTTTTATCTTACCTGGGATATCCGAGAGACTTTGTGTCTCTTGGAAGCTAGAGTAGCAGAGAAGATGCAGAATCCTTTCCCCTGCCTTTAAATCCAGATAGCTGCGACAATGGTCTTTCAAGGGAAGTCCGAGTCGGCTCACATAATTTTCTCATATCCAGTGACCCGTCAATATCACAATTTCGAGATACCCTAACAACGGCCCGTAAGTTGCAATATACGCCTGATATCAAAAAAAGGACCACGTAAGCCTGGCCACTCTACATGTATCCAGTCATTATTATTATTATTATTGTAATATTTTAAGATTAAATTTTTAAGTTGTGTTAAACTTGTTTCAAGTTTTATGATGTACATACTGTAGGATATATTATTTCATATAATTATTTAAAAGGGAAGACCAGTTTTAAACAGTTAAAAAACGCTGTCTCAAACTGTTTATTTTTGTTTTAAAAAATTTTGATATTCAAAACAGTGCTTAGTGTTGTTCTTTTTATTTTTAACCTTTAACCATGAGCATCAAATAAACATGTACGTACTTATCGCTCATTAACTTTAATAGTGTCATAACTTAAAATTTTTATATTTAAAACCGAGCACTACAAACGATAATAATAAAAAAAAAAAAAAATTTATAAATCTTCTTTAGGTATGGTGTATAACATGTGCACAATATAAACTCATTCCAGGTGTTGGCTATAACTTTTTCTATGTTCCTAGAAACATATGGATTCCACAACAAAAGCCCAGAGAGAGCGTGAGAGCGATCTAAACAAATAATATACGGATAGGGTTATGTCTGGACCTTATGGCGTATGGGGCAAAACTTGTTTCTAAATAGTTATTAACAGGTATTGCCACATGTGACCGAATCTTATTACAGTACAGGTTCCCTGTGATGTTCTAACCAGGATCATAATAGATAGGATCCTTTTGGGCCGACCACAATACAGAGCATTAAAATAGCGCCATGGATATCTAGTTCAGCTGGTTGGCCGAGCTTCACATATGACCTTTTACGCTTGCAATTATTACAATAGATCGCAAGTAATGATTCGATACAAAAATGATTTTCTTTCGCCTTTTAAGGTCTCTCGGCTTCAATTTGTACGACAAAAAAAATTTTCCAGCTTTTGGATGAATCCTGCTGCTTGCAAATATTTTGTAATTGCTGCTTGAGTAGCTCTAAATGATTTTGTAAACTCCTGTCAAGTTTGACAATGATATTTATGGAGTAGTGCTTTCACATCTCGGCTTTTTGGCTGGTATCCAAAAGCAAATATTAAAAATGAAGACATTATATCAACAAAGTAGTTACATATGTGTGTATGTTTAAAAAGTATCTAATTTGAAATTAGTGAAAAATAGTTTTTATTTTTGAATAACACATTTTAAACTTGCTTCTAAATATTCGAACTTTTAAGAACCCCTTGTTGGTCGATCTAGTATATACAATAGTTCTTAAGTTTTCTAGCTAGTCACGTTAGTCTTCTTTATATTTATGTGTGCAAATGTAATTTCGATCACATTAAATAGATTTTTTTCTTTATCATAATATTTTCCAGCTTATGCCGCAGATCGTATGTGTGTTGGAAAACATCAATCGTCAGTATATAATGGAAATTTTACAATTTTAAAAATAAGTATTATGAATTTACATCCGAGGGGATTTGGATATGATCCAAAATCAGTAACTTTCGAAAACAATGGAGAGACCGTAATTATAAAATACTTTTATGGAAACAAAAATGCAACTGTAGAGGATGGTCCTTATCTGGATAGCATATATCAGCTAGAATTCATGTATTTCAATTGGTTAAAGGAAAGTAAGGATGAAGTACCTTTTGAACTACATATGGTAATGTTCGATCAAAAATATGGTTCATATAGAAAAGCTATGAAAAAGAATTTCGGTTTGACCATCTGGTCTTTCAGATATTACAAGGTAGGTTTTAATGGAAAAATTCTACAGTGTTGCCAGAAAATACAAATGAAAAGAGGCTAAATGGATCTTAAAAGGAAGTCAAATCTAGCTAACTTTTATTGTTTTAAACAAGACTAACACGTTATCTATATAAATAATTTTTTTTTTGTTTTTTTAATTTCTGCGTTTGATGAACTTTGAATTTAAGTATTATTAACCTTAAAGGGCAAAATCACGATGAATGAAAAATGTTCTACTTTTATACTTAATTTTGTTAGACTCGTTTATAACTTGACTCTATTTAGCCTTTGCAATAAACACAAGAACTTTTTTGCATGCTTCGCAAATCGGTTTATTTTTATCCCCCCAGCAAAACAATGGCGTGGGGTTATATTCATATTTTCATTCCGTTTGTAACTCATCTTAATATTTTTTTTGGTCCCTATAAGTTATATATTTTCTGAGTCCTGGTTTTATTTTAAGACGATATAGCTCCGCTAAAAACAAGAAAGAGCTTAAACAGAAAAAGCTAAGGGATGAGATTTTGGCAGAATATTTTCTATCTATCAGAAATGTCTGATATTGAAAATCGGTCTATTATGAAGAGACTTTTAGCTTATAATGCAAGAGAAGGTCATAAAAAATGTCTTTCGGATATCCAATAAAAAATAAAATTTCACAGGTAAAAAAAATATATTTCCCTAAAAAGTTTCAAATCCATACATTACGAAAAAAGCAATAAATCAAAATGTATGAAAATTTACTTTGCATATAATCTTTTTTTAGTTTAATAAAATTTAAAATCCATAGAACAATATGTACGATTTTGCAAATTAAAGTTTTTGGTTAAAATTATTGTTGTATCGGAAAATGTAGGTGACGTGCCCATTTTAACGCCCACCTTTTATGTAATGTTCTTTCTTAAATTAATATGATTTCTCTATGGAAAAAGATTTAAAAGAATAATGGTCTCTGTGTTTTAATATCTAAGTAGAAATTATTCTTAGGAATTACTTTGACATGCCTTCATTATAAAGAAATTATTTTATAGTTATTAGAGTTGTTAACGAAATAATAAATTTTGTAGCAAAAAAGTACTACACAAAATTTGTAGGTGGGTATCAAAAATATTACTGTGAAAAGAGTTTGGAGGTAACTTTTAAATAAAATACGAAAAAATGGCGGCATTTATTGCATTGTGTAATTATAGTGTTACAAAATTGAAAAAGTTGCAAATTTTAACATAATAAAAAGATAAAGTTTTAGCCTTTTCAAGACGATTTTGCATATTAAATAAAAATCTAAAATAACTAGACTCTAAATAATAATTATTAGGGCTAAAGGTTAAAGAAATATTTTTTTTATAATACCGCTATGTCATTATTGCTAGAGGATTTTTTTGACATCTCGTGTGACGCCACCATATATTGCATACGTAGTATAAGACTTTTAGATATATTCGAAAAAAAGAAAGGTATTTTAAACCAGCAAACTCGGGCTAAAATCTGCTGAGATCTAAGCAAAGAAACAGAACTGCCTCTTTTATTTTTCTTTCTTTACACAAAAAATAACATTTGTCAGCTCTGCGATACCTTATAGACACGTTTATTGCTATTTGTATATGTAACATGTCTCTATAGTTTTTTTGTAGAAAGTTTTGAACAAATCAGTTATTAACCGGTAAAGTTATAAACAAAAATAATTCGGAAAAATATTTTTTTTTTAAATTATATTAAAATTTTTGTCTAGGCTACGATGGTAATACCAAATTATAAGCCGTAGTCCTAAAAATTACTTGAGAGAAAAACTGAGCTATCGGTTAGAAACAGACTGAGATATAAACATACAAAAAACTACTTTGGTGTTTTTTTCTAAATATTTCAAATAAAAATTGATTTTTGTCAGCATCAGGACATCCGAGAGACTCAATATGGGTTTAAATTTAATAAACAGAATACAATACAAAATTTAAAATTAAATGAAAGGACATAATCATTAGAATAAAATAAAATATAAACATGTAAGAGTAAAATCACGGTGAATGGAAAGTGTTCTACTTTTATACTTAATTTTGTTAGACTCGTATAAACGGACATAGCTAGATTGTCCTAAAATAAAACCAGGACTCAGAAAATATATAACTTATGGGATCTTAAATAAATATTTCGATTTGTTACTAACGGAATGGCAAAATTAATATTCCCCTCATACCATTTTTAGGTTGTGAGTATTAAAATGCAAGTAGACTGCAATATATGTAAGTGTAGCACTCTTATTTGCTTCTGATATTATTTTGTTCCAAAAATTTTTGTGGAGATATTACGGTTTAATTTTTCGTACTGGCATAAAAGAAAACTTTGGCTCAGGAAGTCTAGTATGGCAACATTAATATCAATACATATTTTAACTGCCGTATGGATAAAACTTTTTAAAGGTATAAAGAGGGTTTATTAAACTATTTAAACGTTTAATATTTTTTATAAATACGGCAGTAACCGTTTATTATATGGAAGTGCTATATTAAATACTTTATTTATAGGGAATTAGGGAAACAACTAAGGATTTTTATGACTTTTTGATAAACATACCAAAACCAAATACAAAAATCGAATTAGATCAGTCTCAAACTTTTCTGCCATCACTTTTTTCGTTAACTGAAATAACATCGGATTATCTTGTGTATCGAGGTGGACTTATGACGTCTTTAAATTCTTGTAGTGCTGACGTCATCTGGGTAGAGTTTTCTGAAAAACTTGAAATTACTACAAAGCAAGTACGATATAATACACAAACTAATAATTTAAATAAATATTAAGCTAATTGTTATAATTTATTTATTTATAATTTAGATTGGAATTGTTGGAAAACTTTTAGCCTCTGACAATGAAACATTGATGTCAAGATATCGCAGGTCTTTAGATCCCAAAGGCCGAATCTATAGGAATCTTGATAAGTATGACGATGGTTACAATATTACCGAAATGCACGATTTTCAATATTTTAATGCAACTTCTGATGACAATGATGAGAGTATTGATGATGATGAAGAAGAGATAAATGTAGCAGTTTTGCATTTCAAGAAATTTTCTATTTTATTATTTATAAGTTTTAGTATAATTTTGCTAATTTTGTAATAATAATAAAAAGATAAATAATATAAGCAGAAGAATACACTTTTCAATTAAAATTTGTTTTTAAATTGTATTTAAATCTTAAATTCCCTTTACCTCAATATACATTTTCAGAAACAAACTTAAGTGGTAAAATATTTATTTTTTTAAGGGAATTATAGTACGAAGCTGCCATTTATTAATTTTCGTCAATTTTGCTACAAGATCTATCTGATTTATATATTTTTTCTAAATAAAAAACATTGATTTTTGTATAAAAGCCGATACAGTTGTACTTTCCTCCTAAGCTTGAGCGTACAAATAAGCTTGGTATGTTGCTAAAACTTAAGCGTTTAGTATTTTCAAAAATCGAATTCCACGCGACTCAATTACTCATACCAAACCCAAGTTTGAAAAAGTTTACCTCATTTTTGAATAGGTAAAAAGGTTAAAAAATCAATTTATTCCCAACTCTTCATATAAACTTTTTTTCGTGAACAACCTTTTTGTTACCAAGACTTAGTACTGCCGGTAACTAAGCAAAAGCACAAGTGAGTCAAGTAAATAAAACATTTGTTTTCTTCGTAAATTTAAAGCGTTTAACAGACAATTCCAAAATGTCCTTTAAACCTGAAGAATATTTAAAACCAAAATTTGAGAAATTAAATTCAAAAATTAATAAACACGAAATGCAACAAAGTCAGGAATCAAATAATTCAGAGGATTTTGAGGAACTAATGATACAGCAAAGAAAAGGTTTAGCTTCAATAAAAGCCTCCTTAGATGATATTGAAAATGGTGTAAGTAAAGGAAGCAAAAATTACCCTGTGAAACGTGAATTTTAATTGCCATTATAATTTTAGATTAAACTAAGTAAACTGACATTGGATATTAAACCTGATGCTACCTCTATGCTGACTCGTGATAAGCGAAGGATTTTAAGAAGACCTAATCCATTTATTAAAATTAAACTACAAAAAACTTCGGAAATTGTGCTGTTTGAACAACGCAGCACAACAGTGCTAAAAGACACCGAAGAAGGTCGTTTGGTTGAAGAAGAAAACAGACGTTATGAGTATTTAACTGAAGGCGCGGGACGCAAACGTTTATGCTTTCCAGTCGAAACACAAACCACACAAGAACTTACCAAAACTCGTGGTGTTAATACGGACTCTATAGCGCGAAGCCATGTAACCTCATATGTATCGAATTTTGAAATGTTTGACACGTATAAAGATCTTGAGAAGACCACCCAAAGTGTGGATGTGGATGGTACACAAAAAATTCAAGTAACTACTTATAAAGTAGGAGGAGTGGATCAATTTGTTGCCATCAATCAATTGCCCAAGTTTAAATTGGCTTTAATGTTGACTATGCGCATTTTGGCGGGTAATATTTTCGAACATGAACAAAGAAGATTTCGTAACATGATTGTGTCAAATCCTTTAGCCTTAGAGGTGTACTATCGTTATAATGTAAAGCTTTTGTGGTCATTCGCAGCTGCTTTTTCTGCCAGTGAAAGTCGTTCTGTGGCGGACATAAGTTGGTGTCTTCACAATGGCGATATATTGGCAGTTGGATATGGAACATTCACCACCAATTGTGGAGTACTACCCAAAACCGGTAGTGTTTACATATGGAACATAAAAAATCCAGTTAATCCCGAGAGAATGTACAGCTTTCAAGCTCCCGTAATGACAGTAGAGTTTTCACCCTTTACACCACAACTTCTAGCCATTGGCCTCTATGACGGAAGCGTTTTCGTCTACAACATAAGTAATGTGGACAATCCTCAAATAAGTGTATCTTCTCGCCTGATTAGTGCCAGCTGTGAGCCAATAACTTCCATTAAATGGATTTCCCATAATGATAACGAAACAATATTGCATGATTTAGAGCCATTTTTGGCATTATCTAGAGATGGCATTATAACGCGCTACACAATAGTGAACAGCCCCAATCTTTTGGGATTTCAACAAATGAAATTGGATCGTATTGATGGTAATGTAGAAGGTTTAGAGGTTGCAAAGAAAGCTGTACAAATGGAAGCGAATCGTCATCCTCAAGGTGTTTATATATGTGTGGATCCTAGTGATAAGGATATCTATTATGTGCTTACCGACGAAGGCTGTTTGCATAAATGTTCGACCAATTACCCCAATCAACATTTACAAGTGTTGCAACTTCATGAGGCTGGAGTTAATTATATGGAATTTTCACCGTGGTCCCCGAAACTGTATTTAACGTGTGGTAACGATTGGTAAGTGAATAAGAGTAGAGTAGAGTAGTAAAAGAATTATTTATAAAAAATTACGAGTCGGATATGTATCAGAAAATATTTATTCTATTATTCTGGTTCCTTGTTCCGTTGTGAATCTCTCTGTTATTTATTCTCCAGATGTTATTTATATAATTTGAAAAAAATATATATAAACAAAAGAGTTATTTAATTTTTAGGACCCTGTTCAAAAGTCAAACCTTTCTAGTATTAAAACAAGTAAGAGCGCTATATTCGGCCGTGCCGAATCTTATATACCCTTCACAACGTGTAGTCATGCAATAACAGTAGTTTGTATCACCATTCATCCCATATAAAATACGTACATACATAAAAAAAATATACATATATAAAAAACATCCCATTGTAAAATTATACATTTACGTATGTATGTAAAAAAAAAAAATTTAAAAAAAAATTTATAAAAAAATTTAAAAAAAAAAATTAAAAAAAAAAAAATTTTTTAAAACAATTAAAATATATATAATTAATATAAAACAAAAAAAAATAAAAAAAAAAATTAAAAAAAAAAAATAATTAAAATATAAATAATATATTAAATAAAAAACAAGTAAAAGCGCTATATTCGGCCGTGCCGAATCTTATATACCCTTCACAACGTGTAGTCATGCAATAACAGTAAATTCACGTATGTATGTTAAAAAAAACAAAAAAAAAAATAAAAAATAAAAAAAAAATTTAAAAAAAAAAAATTTAAAAAAAAAATTAAAAAAAAAAAATTATTATATACATATATAATATATATAAAACAAAAAAAAAAATAAAAAAAAAATTAAAAAAAAAAAAATAAAAAAAATAATAATAAAAATATATATAATATATTAAATAAAAAATAAAAAAAAAATAAAAAAAAAATTAAAAAAAATTTTAAAAAAATTTTAAAAAAATTTAAAAAAAAATTTTTTTGCCTCAGCTGGGATTCGATGCCACGTTTTCTCTAACCAGTATACACGTTTGTATGAATGCATGTTGTTGTTGTAATGTTGTTTTTATGAAAAGAAAATCGAGGTGGTCGTGGGTTTTTGCTCATATCTCAGTTGTTTATGTACCGATGTTTCTGATTTTCAATACCGATCTACTCCCGAATATTTCTGATATTTTAATACCTTACCCGGGTCCAACCTATGTCGGGGGGCTTCAAAAAGTTGATTTCAACATACACACGGACAGACGGTCAGACGGTCAGACGGACAGACGGACAGACGGTCAGGGCTTAATCGACTCCTCTATTCATAAGCTTTCAGAAAATATATACTTTATGGGGTCGGAAATGAAAATTGTAGAAATTTCACACGGAATGACAAACCTATATATACCCTTTTTCACTGTGTGAAGGGTATAAAAAAAAATTTAAAAAAAAATTTTTTAAATATAAAAAAATTTTTTTTTTGGCTCAGCTGGGATTTGATGCCACGTTTTCTCTAACCAGTATACACGTTTGTATGTATGTATGTTGTTGTTGTAATGTTGTTTTTGTGAAAAAAAAAATCGAGGTGGTCGTGGGTTTTTGCTCATATCTCAGTTGTTTATGTACCGATGTTTCTGATTTTCAATAGCGATCTACTCCCGAATATTTCTGATATTTTAATACCTCACCCGGGTCCAAGCGATGTCGGGGGGCTTCAAAAAGTTGATTTCAACATACACACGGACAGACGGTCAGACGGACAGACGGACAGACTGACAGACTGACAGAGCTTAATCGACTTCCCTATTCATAAGCTTTCAGAAAATATATACTTTATGGGGTCGGAAATGAAAATTGTAGAAATTTCACACGGAATGACATACCTATATATACCCTTTTTCACTGTGTGAAGGGTATAATAATGTACTTCAAACCTCTTTTTTTTTTTTTTTTGCGCCACCCTCCGACTGAATCAATATCATAGTCAGGGTACACTTAATAAGGTAGTTTCAATTGATTAGCTAATCATCAGCTAAACCTTTCTAAATGTCAAAATTTCATAAATTTTCTTTCTTTTTACATAAATGTCAAACTTTATATAAAAAATTCAAATTTCTACAAAGTTGAATTAACTTTAATATAATAATGAATTAATGTTTGTAATTATAAATGAAAGTGTTTGATATAAATACAAAAATTAAGATTATTTTTTCAGGTGCATACGCATTTGGTTAGTTGGTATTCAAAAACCGTTGATAACTTTAAAATATTACATGGGTCCAGTTCATATCGCTAGTTGGAGTACAACACATTCTACTATTATTTTGGCATTGCATCGCAATTCATTGGATGTCTGGGACTTAAAGCAAAGCATATTGAAACCAGCTTCGAGTACTCAAGTCAAAGCAGAACCCTACTACACTACATTTAAGTTAATTTTGCATAATACATATTAATGTAAGTTTTTAAAACAAAGCATACTTCTCTTTATTGCAGAGTCTCCCTCTGTGGCCGCTCGTTGGCAGTAGGCAACAGTAATGGCATTGTGGATATGTTAGCCTTTGAAGACATGCCATTTTCACCACATTTTCAATATGATCATTTGGAGAAAACTATATACAAAATATTGGCCAATCAAAGGGAATTGTTGAAGGATGTTAAAAGTTTAGGTTCTTTTGGTTATTAAATTAGACATTTAAAAATATTTTGCATCTTCTGTAATGAATTAAGTAGTAACATTCGTAGCCTAAAAAAACAAAAAAAAACCTTCAAAAACACCAAAACAATAACGACGACAACGTTAGAAATATCAAATAATAACCTCTTATCCACCCCCGGCCCATACGCCGGTTGGCAAGCACACTTGGTCTGCTCTTCAATATCATAAAAACCAAATAAAAAATTTTATAGAAAAAAATATCAAATTTCACTCATTCACTCAAATTAAAAAGGCTTTTATCCCAGTCATATTTTCCCAACTGTGTGTGTGTGAGTTGTGTGGCTGTGCATGAGAAGTAGCACTTTGAAACATGCGCTTGAATATGGAACTACCAGAAAAAAAGGAAGAAAATATAAAAATTTTACTCAATTATTGTATTTTGGAAGAGAAAGTAGAAATAGGAAAGGAAAAAAAAAATGTGTGAGCATTAAAAATATACATAAGTATAAAATATTTTGAAAATGATGAAAAACGCGTGCTGTCTTTGACGTTGGTTGATAAAATTTTTTTTTTTAATGCATTGAAGAGGAAAGCGTGACTAGCATTTTTTTCATTTGGCGTCACTTTTGCAAACCTACACATCGAAAGTTTATCTAAAAGAAACTTACACGTACTAACCAAGTCAATAAGATTGTTGGTCTTAAATACCCGCAAAATATTAAACTATCAACTGAAACTGGTCCTAACGATGTTCCGAATTTAAGAAGGAACAATAAAAAAACATTCCTTGCGATGGTCGGAAGAATAAAGTAAAAAGCATTGGCATTGAGATAATGTATAATTTAATAAAAATTTAATTTTATATTTATTTCTCCAGAAGATTTAATTCTCTATTTTTTGGTTGGGGAAACATGGGACTCTTATTTTTTTATATTTTTTTTTTGTGGTGAGGTAGGAAAATCCCTTAAATCATCAGATGTCGTCAAATCCGGTAAAAACCTACCTCCTAAGAATTTCTTTATCTGGAACAGTGTTCGCATTACTTCTGATAGAGAATCAGAGTGGTTTAGTCACGTTACTCTATTGCCTGCGTCCAGGCTGGTAATGGTTATCTCCTATCCAGGTCAATCTTCTTCATTTTTAGGATATTTTCTGCGTATTTCGGAAAATTATATAAAGTTAAGTCGACTTTTACCGCATAATTTATTCGTTTTGGCTAATTTGAGCTGCTCTTTTGAAACCATATTTCATATTTTACAGAAATCACTACCATATTGAAGAATTCAGAATTAACAAATGTGTACATTTAAAGCACAATATTTATTATTTTGTTAATCGCTATTGAATAATCTCTTTATAATAAAATATGTATCATTTTCTTTGTAGAGGGTGGTTAAATTTTAAGGGCCCATGTTGAAGGTGAACTACACCTAGTCTTTAAATTTGTTTTCTGCATTTCATTTCTCAATCTCAAACTTACTCAATTTTATCCGTGGAAAGATACGTAAATGAGCAACGCTTTAAAGTTATTCAGGTTTTTTATAAAAATGGGCGTTCAAATCAAAATGCATTTTGTGCACTTCGTAATACTTTTGATCAACATAATCGTTTAAATTCGTCCACAATCGGGAGAATTGTAAAAAATATTTAAATTTCTGCAAAACCGGTCTGTATAAAATGTTAGAAAATTTGTGAATGCCTTCTTAGTTCGTTGAATGGGAACCATAGTGTGGCAAAAGAGCAGTCAACCTCGACTAATCATCATGCCCAACAATTGAGCATCAACATTGTCATTGAAAATTTGGACCATCAGATAGAGCAGTGGCGCCAAGGATGGGGGGGGCTATTTGGCCGATATTTTGTTAAATACATAATTGAACCATACAAATATTATCATTATAAAAAAAAATGATAATAATTTCTTAAATAATTTGTGTTTTATTTAAAATCAACATCGGCCCTTAAAGTGTAACCACCCTTAATAACTTCGATAGTAAAATATTTTCATAAATTTAGTCTTTTAGTGAAAGTGGGCGTTAAAGTAGGCGTGTCAATAAAGTTTCTGCTAATAAATACAACTTAGATATTTCAATATAGTCCTTTATTTTCCCAAAAACTTTGTCAATAGAGAAATTACATGAATTTAAGATAAACCGTTATATGGGAGGTAGGCGTTAAAGTGGGCGTGCCACTTAAACTTTTTGTCACAACAATTACATTAGAAGGATATATGTAGCAAATTTCATCATCACACCTTTAATTTTGGCGGTTTTATGAGCTTTTAAATTTCATTAACGGTATATAACGTGAAAAGTGGCGTTATAGTAGGCGTGTCAAAGTTATTTTTGCGAATGAGTACAACTTAGGTGTTTCAATATAGCCCTTTATTATTCCAAAATATTTATTAATAGAGAAATTATATGAGTTTTAGGTAAAACGTTATATGGGAGGTGGGCGTAAAAGTGGGCGTGGCATATTGCTTTTCTGGCACAGAAAAGCCTCTCACTAAAAAGCAAAGTGTGCAAAATCTCAGAATCGTACATCCAAGTTTGTTGCTTTTATGATGTTTTTGTTTTTAAATATACTGAAAAATACACTGCGCGGTATACATTTTCGTACATTTTTATCTATAACTCCTTTCCTAATGCATAGATGTAAACAATTTTTGGGGAGAGATATTTTTTTGACTCGAGAAATATATATTCGAAGTTTCATGACTGTACGTTAATGCGTTTAGACACAATTCCATTTTATTCGATGTTCGAAAGACACGGTTTTTTCGACCTACTCTTGCATTACGAGCTATAACTCACTTCCTAATATTTCGATTTAGCCCATTTTCAATACCAAACAAAATTTGTCTATAAGAAAGATTCTGGAAAAATGTGAGCCCCCTAGCTTTTTCGGTGCGACCTCTATCGTGCTTTCAACAGACGGGCAGACGGACGGACATAGATAGATCGTCATCAAATCAAACCCTGATTCAGAATATATATACTTTATGGGGTCTAAAATGGATATTTCGATGTGTTACAAACGGAATGACAAAATGAATATACCCCCACCATTTTTTTAGTGGCGGGTATAAATGTATTTAAATAACAACGAACTGGGTAGCGTATTACAAAACTGCAAATAGAGACATTTCGATGTATTTGGCGTACTTTCGCAGTTTGGTTTAGCTTAGATAATCAAATGAACCCAGTGTTGTCTTCTATTCTTAATATTTTTTATATAAATTTTTAATTAATTTCCCCATATACACCAAAAAACTTATATATTTTTATAAACAATCAAAAAATTTATTATATTTTTGGAAAATTATTTATTTTTACAGCAAGATTTCGTTAAGTTGCCTACTTTGTAGTCACGTCATCATCACTGATACGTGTCTCTGATATGTGACTGTGTATTTGTAAATAAATAAAATGGATATTGGAAATTAATGTTGTTCGTTATCAGTGAGATTTATAAAATTCAACAAACATCATTATTAATATAATATTACAACAAAGTCTCATACTCATAATCGTCGCGCGACGCAACAAAACAGACATTTTTCATGTGAAAATAAAAACACTTGCAGATTCAATGGGAGATCCATTCATTTCTTTGTATGTACATATTTAATGTGGGTGTGTGTGTGTGCGTGTATGTGGGAGAGCGAGTATGATTTAAACTAAAATCTCCGTAAAATTTCCTTATAATTCGTATATTTTCATATTTTTTTTTGTTTTTTTAACTACAAGCCGGTATTCCACAGAATTTTTAATATACACACAATTATTAAAGTAATGGGTGTTTTGTATTTATGTATGTGTTTGTATAGCAGGATGTATATGCATAAATGTATGTATGTACGTACGTACGTATGTTTACTATATAAAACTATGATTCATTAACTTTTCAAAAGTAATTATTAAAAAGTTTTTAGGATATACATTTGTACCATAAAACTAAACAGTAAATAAAAGTAACTAACCACTTTGTTAGTTTTTTTTTTTAATAAAAACCAGCTGACCTAAATTTTTTCTTTATTGCAAATCGACAGAGAATTCTAATGAATAATAATAATAATAAAAATATAAAATTTTTATATAAATAATCTTCATTTTCATTAATGTTTTTCTATTTTGAATATATTTTGAGGGTTATAATTTTAATTGCGAGGGTTTCTTTTTCTTTGTTTTTGGCATTTGCCGGAAATAACTCAATGTTTTCAAACAATTTTTTTTTTATAAAATGTGCATACACATACATACATATATATTTAAATTTCTTTTTAACATGAAATATTTAAATTTTTATTATTGCTGTTTCTGTTACCATTTTCTATTGTTTATGCTTTTTCCTATTTTTTATTTCTTTTAGGCTGACTTCAGTTTTTCTTTCCTACACTTTTTATAGTTTTTGAAGTTTTTATAAAAACTAAGGGCTTTTATGAAAAGTTATATCAAATTTGTCTTTTTCTTTAAATACTAAATATGTATGTGTGTATCTAGAAGCAAGACCTAATGCTTTGATGAATATTAAAGTTAAGAAAGTAAACTACTTAAATCATTGTGTTAAAAGTTCTTTTTAATCAATTTAATTTACGTGTAGTCAAATAGGCAATTAACCGAACATTTTTTTAAATATAAAATTAATGGATTTCGTTTACATGTTCATAATGAAAAATATGTCACATGCTTGTGGAGACTTAGTCGAATAAAAATATTAAAAACAAAGCAGATGATTGGATACGAATACCTCATTATCCAATCAGCTGATTATTACTTTTATATACAACTAGAAAAGCCCGGCGCGCGTTGCTACGCCCCTTAATGAATAAAAGTGCATTCTGAATTTTAATTAAATATCAAAAAGCTGCCACTTTTCTAATCACTGTATAGTCATGACAGCTCAATATGTGTGTGCAAAGTTTCAGAAAAATCGGTCCATTGCAAGTACCATAAAATTATAACTTTTTTTTAATGGGCGTGACCCTGCCCACTTTTATAATCACGAAATTATATAGTCATAACAGCTCAATATGTGTGCAAAGTTTTAGAAAAATCGGTTTAGTGCAAGTAGCTAAAACTGATAACTAATTTTGTATGGGCTTGGCCCCGCCCACTTTTTGCCACCCATAAACACTCCCTGGAATGTGTACAACAACTTGCTAAAGTTTGAGTACGATCGGTTTTACAGTTTCGGAGTCTATAGCTAACACACACACACACACAGAGTTTTACTTTTATATATATAGATTTGTCAGACTTACCATTTTTTTTAATAATATGTCTGCATCTGTCAAACTGATTTTTTTTATTTTGATTCTACAATAAATAATTTGGAGTTTCAGTTTGTTTAAAAGGTTTAAAAAATAAAAAAATGGAAAAACAAAGTTTTTAGGTTGAAATTTCGTATAAATTATTAAAATTAATAAAAAAAAATTTTTTTTTGACATATGCAGACATTTATACAAAAACAAAATGTATGTGTTTTATAATTATTGTGTTTGTTGCCGCAATGCTTATACCTTATTAATATGTCTTGATTCAAAATATTCTGAGTATAAAGAATTTGTCAAGAATATTTAATTTCTTATACATACATACATATAATATAAATACAAACACATATATTTAATTATTTTATAGCAGTACAATTACTAATTACATATGTTCTAATTTTTTTAACCGAACGGATCAGAGTCTTTAGAGTGAATCAAACCCGCAACACCCAGAATAGAATACTACTATTTAGTACACCGCAACACCGCAAAAATTTGCAAAATTCTGTCAGCTAATTACTAAAAATATTAATGTAAAAGTAAATTATTGAATTACTCACGAAATTGAAAATAAAATTTGTTATATATTTAGTTAGCGATTTTGATAGTGATAGTAACGTCTGGAGGACTAAACCTTTTATAAAACATTTTCAGAAAAGATTTTATTTTTTACACAAGATTTTTAATACCTACAAGTAGTTTATTAGTATAGTTTTTCCAAAAGGGGCTGATTTGTCAAAAAAAATATTCTTATTTTTAACCGATCAAATAATCGTAATTTTGTGAGGAATTCAATAATTTCCTTTCTCATAACATTTTTGATAATTACATAGCTGACAGTATTTTGCAAATACTTTTAAAATGCAAAATTAATAAAAACAAGTAACAGTGCTATATTCGGCCGTGCCGAATCTTATATACCCTTCACAACGTGTAGTCATGCAATAACAATTGTTTGTATCACCATTCATCTCATATAAAATACGTACATACATACATGCAAAAAAACATACCAAAAAAAAAAAAAAATTACAAAAAAAATATATTAAAAATAAAAAAATAAAAAATAATAAAAACAAGTAACAGTGCCACCTGGATAACGATCTTGCCGCGATGTGGTGGCTTAAGTGACAGCTGTGGTACCTTTCTCAGGGGCTGATTTTTAGTAGACGAGATACTTGTATCTCGCTACTCGAAGTCGGTCAATGAGGCATGTGCTAAAAGCGGTCATAACAAAAGGTTATCCAATCCCATCCTATTCTCCCTTTTCCTTAACCTCCTCTTACTCCTCCTCCCTCTCCCCCACTTGTAAGGTTAAGGTGGTAGGAAGCAGTGCCGAGAACCTGAATGGCTAGTTAGTGGATAAAGAGGACTAGTCGTTAACAGCTCCCCTCCGGTGCCTATGACATGGGCCGGTTGTATTACTCGTCCAGTCCACGTACGCCCTCACTGTGTGGATGGTCCATCCCCTTACGTGCTCACTCGTGGGACCAAAATATGAAAGAAACAGAAAATAAAAAGAAAAGCACACGGAAACAGGAAAAAATTAAATCGGATGAGTTGGGTATCTCATCTGAAGACGACCTTCTGGCCTCTAGCCAAGAGACGTTGGTCGACTTATTAGGCAGAGAGGGAGCCAGTCATAGCACCCTGTTGCCCTCCAATACCCCTTCTAATACCCTTCAACTCGACGTCAAGGCTGACGACAAATTGAAGAGGAGGAAACAAAGAAAGAGGAGTCAGAATGACATCCTCAAAGCTAAATACAATAAGGCGGTTTTTATTCTTGACAAGATAGCCAAGAACACCGCCAGTGGTATTCCCCATGAACGCGACGAGGAAGATCGCGTCAAATACCAGGCTGTGGTAGATGAGTACCTTAAGTTTAAGGATTCCTTACCCAGCACATCAAAATAGGCAACTACTGAGGTGAGGTCCAAGCGAAACCGATCTCAGACAGAGGGAGGTAAATCGCCCAAAAGGAGAAAGGTCGCCGATAAAAAGACCACTCCGGGACTAGCCACGAACGCTACGTCGACATCTGCCAGGCGCCCCTTTAATGAAGTGGTAAAAGACCATCTCATTCTGGCCCTGGCAAACGAAAAGGATGGTGCCATCAGTCCTGTAGTAACAGAATGGGGTGCCATAGAGTCTAAACTAGCAGAGCTCGTTATGGATTACGTGCTCACTAGTAAGACTGGACAGGCTCCCTGTTTTGACTCCGGTGAGATACACCGGGGCTACAGGGTAATCAAGTGCTTGGACGGGTTCTCAAAGGACTTTCTCAGCAAGTGCATCGCTCAGATTAGCGGTGACTGGGAAGGCTTAAGTCTTAAGCTCATCCCTGCTGAAGAGATTCCAATGAGACCTCGGGCAAGGATTTGGTTACCAAAAATGAAGGCCGATGCTCAAAAGATGCTGGAGTGTCTGAAGATTCAGAACCCTAGCATCCCAATGGATGATTGGTTGATCATCCGCACCGAGCAGGGTGATAAACACACTTGCCTCACCCTCGCCATCACCGAATCGGCAACAATGAAGCTCGAAAAGACGGGCTTCAAACTGTTTTTCGGTGTGCGGGAAGCAAAGGTGAAGGTATTCCGACCAACAGGTTCAGGTGAAGCGGATGTCGTTGAAGCCGCCAACGCTCTGCTGTCTGGGATGAACCTCTCGGAACCATCCAATAAATAACATAATGGCACTTAAAATAGTCCAAATTAATCTGCAGCACTCGAAATGCGCTACAGATAATCTTCGGATGCTCTTAGCTGAGGAGGATCTGGACATTGGACTATTGCAGGAACCCTGGGTAGTCAACTCGGTGGTAAAAGGGTTCCCGTCCTCATTATACAAAGTACTCTACGCAAAAGATTGTGGTAAGCCTAGGTCATGTCTTATTGCCAAAAGGAATATTAACATTTTTCTTTGTACGCAGCTTAGCTCAGCGGACCTTACAGTTGCAAGGGTCGAACTGCCAAACAGAGAAAGCTTCATAATTGCCTCGAGCTACATGGCGCATAAGAAGCCTGCTCCGCCAGTGGAAGTGAGTAATCTCCTAGCCTCAATTGGGGTATCTGACGATATAGTCCTGGGCTGCGATGCCAATGCAAGGCACACGATCTGGGGCAGCACTGAGATTAATGAACGTGGTGAGTATACCCTTGATTTCATTAATACTAACAAGTTAAGTATATGTAACTCTGGTAACACCCCAACATTTATTTTTCCAAGTTCGGTTAATTACAATGGATGGGAGGAGGTACTGGACATTACACTCATGAATAGTAAGTCTAGGATATCAGTTGATAGGTGGAGGGTATCCAGTAAGAGGTCTTTTTCCGATCATAACTGGATTCTCTTCGAGATTAGACTTCGTGACGAGATTACGACACCGCGTTTTCGGAACCCAAGAAGAACTGATTGGTTTAAGTTCAATGGGGTCGTAAAGCGTAAATTGGGTAAACTGCCAGTTATCGAAGATTCGATAACTGGTCTTGAGGAAATGGAGAAGTGTTTCAGCAACGTTATGGTGAAAGCCTTCGAAATTTCCTGCCCTATGACGAAGGTTAGGAAAACCTTCCCTCCATGGTGGAGCTCGGAGCTCTCTGGCCTTCGGAGGGAGGCACGTAGGGCCTTTAATAAATGTTATGAAAGCAAATCGTGGCAGCCGTACCGCGATAAGCTGAAAGCTTATAAGAAGGCTATAGCGGCCGCAAAAAGAAGTTCATGGAGAGACTTCTGCGGGTCTATAGACAGCACTAGGGACACAGCGCGACTTAGTAAGATTCTAGCCAGGGATCAGTCAACTCCGACCTATATAAAAAGGGAAGATGACTCCTAGTCTGAATCTTCGGCTGAATCCCTTGATATCCTTATGAACACTCACTTTCCGGGATGCAGGGAGGTTGATACGGGAATCGTGAGTGCGGATAGGACCCATTCCGTGGTCGATGGGAACATATTTTCTTACGAGAGAATCTCGTGGGCGATTGATAGTTTCTCCCCATATAAATCACCTGGACCTGATGGAATTCTGCCACGTATGTTGCAGAGTGCCAAGGGATATGTTATTCCCTGGCTCCAGAGGATTTTCATGCTCTGCCTATCTCTAAATTATATTCCTGGGAATTGGAGAAGGGTCAGGGTCGTTTTTATTCCGAAGATCGGAAGGAGAAGTCATGATAGTGCGAAAGACTTTCGTCCGATTAGCCTTTCATCTTTTCAGCTTAAAACACTGGAACGACTCATCGACACTCATATCAGGCAGCGACTGGAGGGAACGACGCGTTTGTCGGGCAGTCAGCATGCCTATCTTAAGGGACGCTCTATGGAGACGGCTCTACATGAGGTCGTGGTGACTATAGAGAGGTCTCTCGAATTCGGGCAGTATACTATGGCAGCCTTCTTGGATATAGAAGGGGCCTTCAATAACGTAACCACCCTTGCGATTCAGCATGCCCTCACTGGTCTAGATGTTGAGGAGTACATCAGCAACTGGCTAGTGTCCATGCTGAGCACAAGGGTGGTTATTGCTAATCTTGGTAACACCACTATGTCAAGGCTAGTGGAGAGAGGTACACCTCAGGGCGGTGTGATCTCTCCACTGCTTTGGCTTATTGTTGTTAACAAGATTCTTATTGAACTGGACAATAGCTTGATAAAGGTCGTGGCTTATGCGGACGATGTTGTGATACTGGTATCGGGACTGTTTCCGGACGTGATTAGTGATATCATGTCCGACGCCTTGAGATTACTAAGAAACTGGGCCACGGACAGCGGTCTAGTAGTAAATCCAAGCAAAACGGAACTGGTACTGTTCACGACAAAGACCAGGATTCCAAGCTTCAGACCACCGAGGTTGGGGAACTGCGAAATTCCCCTATCGGATAGGGCGAAATATCTGGGTATTATCCTGGACTCTAAATTGTCATGGAAGCTGAACGTCCAGCACAGGGTGAAGAAGGCTACGGTGGCCTACTACACGTGTCGTGGGATGTTTGGTAGGAAATGGGGACTTACCCCCAACATGATTAAATGGATGTATACGGCCGTAGTACGTCCGATTCTCACTTATGGATCTCTGGTATGGTGGACTGCAACAGGGCGTAAGTATGTTGTGGACCAGTTGTATAGAGTACAGAGATCGGCGTGCATTGGGATAACGGGAGCGATGCGAACTAGTCCTTCGGAGGCGCTGAACACTATGTTGCATCTCGTTCCCATAGATATTCATATATTGGCCACATCCGCAAGTAGTGCGGTGAGGCTTAATGCGACTGGATGTTGGAGGTCGAGGACGTATGGCCATGCGAGTATATTGGCCACGCTGCCTTCGAGCGTGAATCAACCCTCTGACTACATTACGCCCTACATGGATTTTGATGGGGCGTTCAGGGTTCTTATTCCCTCCAGGAGAGAGTGGAATGGGGGTCGCCTTTTGGGGAGTTTTGACACCAGGATCTATACTGACGGTTCGAGGATGGAATGTGGTGTTGGATCTGGTGTCTTCTCTGATGGACCGGAGATTGAACTCTCCTTCCGTCTTCCGGATGATTGCAGCGTTTTTCAGGCGGAAGTACTCGCTATCAGGGAAGCATGTAGGATACTGAATGACGGGAATATCCACGGGGGCATTGGTATATTTGTCGACAGTCAGGCGGCACTCTTGTCACTCAGGTCATACATTATTACGTCTAAATTAGTTGGCCAATGTAGAAAGGAACTGTCAAGGCTTGGTCAGCGGGCTGACGTTACTCTAGTTTGGATTCCTGCGCATAAGGGCCACTATGGTAACGAGCGTGCTGATGAGCTAGCCAGGGGAGGATCTGCTCTGGATATCTCTAATGCAATTGCAGTTGCAATCCCGTTGGGGACTATTAAGAGCAGAATCTCCAGACACTTTCTCCGGAAGGCTGATAACAGGTGGCATGGGCTGAGCACGTGTAAGGTGGCACGGCTTACGTGGCCCTCTTTTGATGCACGACGTACATTGCAACTCACCAGTCGGAGTCGGAGGGACATATCGAGGTTGCTGGCGGTATTGACGGGTCACTGGATGTTAGGCAAACATGCAAGTCGGCTCGGACTCCCATCGAACGACCATTGTCGCAGTTGTCTGGATAGAGAGAAGGAGGAATCGGTTTTCCACTTTCTCTGCGAATGTCCTGCACTGGCGGCTAAGAGACACAGATTTCTGGGCGAACATATACTAGATGGCCTCTCTGCGATATCTGAAGTTGGACTGAATTATCTACTGAGATATCTCAGGGCCACGGGGTGGATCTAGTACCCTTACTCTTGGATTTTATTCTGAGATACACTAGAAGCTGACGAGTGATGTGGTCCTGTCAAAACGGAGTCATACAGACTCTACTTGACTGTTGGCGTGCAGCGAACTACCACGATAACCAACCAACCAACCAACAGTGCTATATTCGGCCGTGCCGAATCTTATATACCCTTCACAACGTGTAGTCATGCAATAACAATTGTTTGCATCACCATTCATCTCATATAAAATACGTACATACATGCAAAAAAACATACAAAAAAAAAAAAAAAAATTGCAAAAAAAATATATTAAAAATAAAAAAATAAAAAATAATAAAAACAAGTAACTGTGCTATATTCGGCCGTGACGAATCTTATTTACCCTTCACAACGTGTAGTCATGCAACAACAATTGTTTGTATTACCATTCATCTCATATGAAATACGTACATATGTATATACTGGTTAGAATAAATGTGGCATCGAATCCCAGCTGAGCCAAAAAAAATTTATTTTATTTTATTTAATATATTATTTATATTTTATTTTTTTTTTTTTTAATTTTTTTTAAATTTTTTTAAATTTTTTTTTAAATTTTTTTTAAAATTTTTTTTATTTTTTTTTGTAATTTTTTTTTTTTTTTTATGTTTTTTACATGTATGTATGTATGTATGTATGTATGTATGTATGTATGTATGTATGTATGTATGTATGTATGTATGTATGTATGTATGTATGTATGTATGTATGTATGTATGTATGTATGTATGTATGTATGTATGTTGTTGTAATTGTGTAAAAAAACGAGGTGGTCGTGGTTTTTTGCTCATATCTCAGAAAGTTATGAGGCGATTGTGCTGAATTTCAATAGCGATTCATTCCTGGATATTTCCAAGAGATTGATACCATATACAGATCTGAGGAACATATAGTTGCTTCTAAAAGTTGATTTCAACCAACACACGGACAGACAGACAGACGGACATACGGTCAGGGCTTCATCGACTCCTCTATTCATAAGCTTTCAGAAAATATATACTTTATGGGGTCGGAAATGAAAATTGTAGAAATTACAAACGGAATGACAAAGCTATATATACCCTTGTGCACCACAGGTGAAGGGTATAAAAACAACTACTTTCACCCATGGTGTAATTACATGAGGTGATAGCGTTAAGGAGAGCAATTTTTGTCTCTCTTTTTTATGTATGGAGTTTGACAATTTCCGGAGTTGAAATAATTTTTTTTAATATGTAGGTAGTTTGACATACTCCAGAACACAAAAAAATAGTCAGCCACCTTGTATAAGTGTACCCTGCGTCTATCTATAAATCTGATGGGGAATAAAATAAAACAAGTTTCGCTAATTTTGTGGTACAATTTAATGCCTTTGTTGCTGTTGCTTCTCTTATATATGTATATATATCTACAACTTTTTTTTTTCATAATTATTAAATTCCTTGCAATACTGGCACTTCCATACATTTTAACAAATATGTATGTGATATAGCTGTTTTGTATGTATGTACGAAGTACATACTTATGTGTTAAATTCTTATGAGAGTGCAAAATGTAAACAAAAATAGTAACAAAGGCAACAACAAGAGTTGATATTGGCATTGTCGAATACTTATAGCCTACACATGAACTGTATCGTCCAATAAAAAACAATAAATTCGTACATCTTTCGCATTTGTTGGCGATTTCTAGAACTTTTTTTGCGCCCTCCCTCAAGTGTATATTTATTAAAATATTATAAGTAGGAAAGTCAGTTGAGCAATGTCCATAAGTTGGTCGTCGAAATAAACTATACATTGCTCGCTTCCGAATTAGTATGTCCTTATCTTTCTAACTAACAATCAGGAAGTGTGTCAGAAAAAACATATACACATTATTTTTATGCAAAACTTATACTTGGCCCAGCATTTATCGTTTTTTTTATAACGTTAGCCTTTAATAATATTAGAGTATCTTATTAAAATCATTCATTATTTCGGTCGAAACGGGCAGCGAAATAAAAGTAGGTGAAAAAATAATTAAAAATTTTCGAAAATATTCAATATGAACTTTCAGAAAAATAGCAAAAGATCTGAAGATTCATCGTTACACTGTTTTAAAAGCCATTAAACAGTATAAAGAATACTGGAACATTAAGAGAAAACCTGAATCAGGAAATAAAGGTTGTAACAGAGATTTGTAAGGTAAAGAAAGTCGAACAATTCTTCCAAAGAGCACCGAACACTTCTATCAGAAAAGCAGCTCGTAATGATAAATGCTCTGATTATTTTGTGCTCAGAGCCAAAACTGATGTTGAAGTCGATTAAAATTTCAGAAAGTTCCACATCGCAATGTGATAAAAAAAATTTTAGTCAAACTTTATAAAAAATACACCTGTTGTGTTGTTGATGTACTAGCATATTTTTAACAACTTTCGGGTCAAGTTTTTTATGTGGATTCAAGAACAATATCGGACAAAAAAACAAAAAAATTCCCCAGTAGTTTTTTGTGTGGCAAGCTATTTGCAGTTGTGGCAAAAGAACTGTCCACAACTTCAGCCTGAGGAATGATATTAGGCTCTTTAAAAAAAAGAATTAAAAAATACAGTAAAGGTATTCCAGGACAATATTAAGCATCATTGGACAACCTCACCAAAAATGGAAGGATTTTCGGGTAAAGTGGATAATTTGGTAAATATCTAGAATATGCTAACATTTTAATGCTTAATGAATCTGTACAATATTTGGATAAATTTACGTATATGTCAGAATTTTAAATTTAAAAGGTTAAAATTTTATTTAATTTAAATTAGCCTTTTCTGATTCACTCTTTAGTGGCACCAAATTTCCAGTTGTAATTTCAATTATTACTTTTAAAAAATCTCTAACGAATTTTAATTTTGTTCAAAACAACTGTTAGGTCCAATATTGATTTTTTAATAAAAGGGATTGACTATTAGAATACATAGAAATAATTCCAAATACAAAATGGAGTTCAAAATAAAATGGCCACTTTCATAATTTTTCAACACTCATCATATGGGTATTCAGCTAATATTTTAAGCTGTTCTTGAAAGTGTTAAAAAATTAATGTTGACTATAATGCTCTGCGGTAGACCCATTTGACAGTAATCTAGTTGTAAATGATTTTATAAGCTAAAAATATTACTTTATTCTAACAATTTATTTCGACTTTAATTCTTTTCTTTAAGGTAACAATTTATTTCGACTTTAATTCTTTTCTTTAAGGTAACACAATTAACTGTTTACACAATGTATAAAAAAGAAATTAATAATACAACAAACATCTTTTAAACGGGACGACACTATAGTGATGGTCAGTAATGCCACTTTGGGCCGAGTGGACCAAAACTGGTAGATTTATTTTATTTGAGCATAACTTGGTAGCTCGTTAAAAACCCGCCACCAAAAAAATGGTGGGGGTATATTCATTTTTTGTTATTGAAATTTAATGTTTAATAAATAGCTTCGTATTTATTATTTAAAGGCGAAAATGTAGTAGATAACTAATAAGATAATGTCAATGAATAATATTTAATTGACATGATAAAGAAAATGAACTCGGCAAAGAAAGATGTAGAATTGCTCTAAAATATGATATTTCAAACCGTCTACCCCAAATATGTAAATATATATAAACGCATAATACCTTGAATGTCAGCATTTAAGAAGTGAGTAAATTCATCCCGATAAAACAGGGGTATATGCTTCGTCTAAGTACCAATTTGATCAATATATAAAAAATAAATAAATAACATAAACATATATTTAAAAAAATATATTATTTATATAAAAAACTTTTAAAATTATTTAAATGAACAAAGCATATATTTAAATTTATTAATTTTATAAATTATATTTAGTATAGTATTTCATATATTAAATTTTATTTATTTTGGTTTCCAAATATTAAAAAAGGTAATTTAAGAAAAATGGTATGTTTTGATAGGACTTGGTCCGATTTTGAGAAACATTTGTTAAGAAAATTATTTTCGTCGTTTCATCCCTGGTGGCAGTACTGACTACACTCTCTTTGTGTTTATTTTTTTAATCATACACATCAAGGCACATTTATTCATCAGGTACTCTTGATTCGTCAGCTGATTATTTTTTTCAACACTTATTATTAATTTCAGCTGTCAAAATCTATATATATATAAGTGAAAGTGTGTGTGTGTGTGTGTGTTAGCTATAGACTCCGAAACTGTAAAACCGATCGGACTCAAACTTTGGCAAGTTGTTGTACACATACTAGGGAGTGTTTATGGGTGGAAAAAAGTGGGCGGGGCCACGCCCATAAAAAATTAGTTATAATTTTTAGCTACTTGCACTTGACCGATTTTTCTGAAACTTTGCACACATATCGAGCTGTCATGACTAAATAATTTCGTGAGAAGAAAAGTGGGCGGGGTCACGCCCCTAAAAAAGTTTTAATTTTGAGGTACTTGCACTGGACCGATTTTTCTGAAACTTTGCACACATATTGAACTGTCATGACTTTATAATTTCGTGATTAAAAAAGTGGGCAGGGCCACGCCCATAAAAAAAAGTTGTAATTTTGAGGTACTTGCACTGGACCGATTTTTCTGAAACTTTGCACACATACTGAACTGTTATGACTTTAGAATTTCGTGATTAGAAAAGTGGGCAGTGCCACGCCTATAAAAAAAGGTATCATTTTGAGGTATTTGCACTGGACCGATTTTTCTGAAACTTTGCACACATATTGAGCTGTTATGACTTTACAATTTCGTGATTACAAAGGTGAGCAGGGCCACGCCCATAAAAAGAAATTATAATTTTAAGGATCTTGCACTGGACCGATTCTTCTGAAACTTTGCACACATATTGAGCTGTTATGACTTTCCTGATTTTTCCTGATTAGAAAAGTGGGCAGTACCACGCCCATAAAAAAAATTATAATTTTTAGGTTTTTGCACTTGATATTCAATTAAAATTCAGAATGCATTTTGATTCATTAAGGGGCGTAGCAACGAGCGCCGGAATTTTCTAGTGCATAAATAAAAACCAATTTTCTTTCTTTTCTAATTTATTTCAAATGTCAAACTTCATATAAAAAATATATAAACAAAAAATTCTCCCCGAAGTGCAATTACCTGATGAATAAATATGCCTTGATACACATAAAGAACTGTTTTAACAAAAACAATTTATATCCCCAGCAAAAACTAGGCTCTTCCTAAACACCATACTTTTCAATGACTATTGCATATCGTATGACTTACTAGGAAGTATTTTAGTAATGACTTGATTTATAATGTGATACTTAAGTATTTATTTTCAGACATTTGCTTTGATACACAATACAATTTCTTGTAGCGAAATTTGCTAGAAGTCATTCAAATACACAACTTTTTATAATTCTTATTTTTAGTTTAACGCGCTTAGGGTATGCGTAATAATTATTTTGACAATAGCGGCAAAGCATTTCATTACCAAAGTGATGACTTATAGATTTTTACTGATTTTTAAATTTCAGTGTTCGTTCTTAAAAGAACCGAACTACTATTGTAAGTCCAAAATATTAATGTATTATATAGGTTATTAAAACAAGTACTTATTTATTGCTATAAAAGTAAGTGCTTATTTAAGTACCTATTCATAAGCACCCGTAGTATGTACTTATACAAGTCCCTCTTTGTAAGTGAGGGTGGTAAGTACTTGCCTCCAATGACATCGCCCTGTTAAAATAATGAGTTTATATGCCAAATTGTAAGTAGTGAAGAACTGTTTTCTAGTACTTTCAACTCATTATATTGTAATGTGTTATTATGGTGGGTCAGCATACATAACTTGGTTTTTGTTTGTTTTGTTACGGTTTTTTGTTATAGCTTGCGCATATATTAGTAGAAACTTTAATCGCTTGTAACTCTTAAAATACCGAACCAATTTTAATAGGAGATTGTACATATTTACAGGGAAATCTACTTGCCTATTAATTTACGTATGTATAAGGTAAAATACTTACATATGTATGTTTATCAAATAGCATTAAAATATTTTCCAAATGAAACCCTGTACTGAGTATTCAAAATACGTATTTAAGGAGCTAATACACGGCATGTTTTTTACATCTGACTTGTCAAATTCTCCACTGCTAATACAGACATGTCGTGTGTTACCTTTAAAACATTACTTCTGTAAAAAAACATGTGTTGAGACATCTGACAAAATTTTAATTAGAGTGCGCTCTATTTTCCTCTGTCAAAACATGTGACATCAGTCGTTGGCAGAAATCTCTGCTGCTGCAAAGCAGTCAGCGTAAAAGTAAAATTTTGACAGACATGTAGATTTACATATGTCTCACAAATTTTAAAGTCAGATGTAAAAAACATGCCGTGTATTATAGCCTTTACATGACCAGATGGACGGACTAACAATGTTAATTCGACTTGGAAATTCGAACTAGCACGATCGGTGCAATTAAAGTTAGGATGTGACTAGTTTATTTTGGCGTTATGACTTTGGTTGTATAGTAAATACTTTTTAATACAAGTTCTTTTTGCTAAAAACATTCTTAATAATAAACAATTTTTGAAATTGTGAAAAATATTTGATTTTATTACTTTTTATTAGTCTCTATAAATTTTTAGATAAATTTGCTTAAAATCGTTTGATTATAGAAAAAATAAATTTGTTTCTACGTTTGTTAAACAAATAATTAATTTTAAAAATTAATTCTGAGTATATTTAAAATTTTAATACATTTTTAGATGCTAAATTTTGATTAAATTTACTAATAAGTTTTCTTTTTTTAATTTTTTTATAACTATAAAAAACTTTCTTTTTTATCACAAAAACAGCTGATAAATGCTGTATTAAGACATACATCAAGCATACTCAGCAAGCATTGTGGTAAACTTTTTTAAAATGTAATTTTATGTAATTGATGAAATAATTTTTATTTTTTTCGGTGTAACACATGCAAACTCACATCTATAGATACTACTTGAAGGCTTGATACGTATTTTGATTGTGTTTAGTCACCTCAAGAGATTTTAAGTCACATATTTGTTTGTTATCCTGTTTTGCTTATTTATCGACTTAAAAAAATGAATATTTAAAACCGTATCCATTTGTCTAACACAATATACAATAAGTGTAAAGAATATTTAAGAATTAAAAAAAAAAAAATTGATTTAAACACAAAGATATTATATATTGGTATCAACTGATTGTGTAAAGTTATCAACAGTCTGTTAAACTTTAATATCCTCACAACCCATTGTAAAGAACATAAAAAAGTAAATCATAATAGAAGTAAGTAAGTATGGCCTAGAACAAAATATTTTCTATGTGCAAGAAAGATTCTGTCTGTGCCTGTGTGTGTGAGAGTAGTTGCGGGTGTATTTTGAATAAGGTGGTGGAAATCTTTGTTACTGTGAGTTAATTTTTCTATTCTTGTTTTTGTAATAATTCAGACAAAACACAAACAAAAAACAAAATCCGCTATATTTTTTCTTACAGCATGTGTGTGGGTGTGTGTATTGGCCCAAAAAGAAAATAAAAATAATTACAACAATAGAGCAGTAAGAAAGTAATGAAAAAGAGACGAGTGTGTGCAGTTGGAAAATTTTACTGTTATTACTCTCTCTGCATCCTGTAGCCTGACGTTTATGGCTTAAAAAATACTCAAGGCGGAAAATTCAAATCAGTCTACAGAAAACGCGTACTTGAACAAGAAGTAGCCGGTCGTGGCTACACTTTCGGCGTGTAATATTTTGTCGGTATGATAAATAAGTGATACACCCTGTTTAAGTTCTGTAAGTTGAGATTCTATTAAAAAAAAAAGTTATCAAAAAGAATAACAAAAATTTAGAAAAATCTAATAAAAATAAACAAAAGAAGAAAAAAATTTCTACATCAAAAGGGATATAAAACTGCCTAAGGATAAGAGATTAACGGAAAATAATTAATAAAAAAGAGCTTTCTGTAGAGCAAGCTCTAAAGTAAAGAAAATTTTTCGGTGAAAATTAATAAAAAAAATTTTTACACTAAAGTAATAGAAAGTCAAATTAATATAAAATATAAAACAACAACATATGGACCATTCATAATTTAAGGATATTAAATTAAAATGTATACATGTGTATATGTATTTCTTTCTATATTTAAATGTATGTATTATGTATGGGTCTGTGTGTGTGAAATTTTCTATAAGGATTTTCGTTAGCCATAGAGAGTGAACAACAAGAGTAAGAAAATTTGTGTAAGGGTGCTAGTGTTGACTAAATATATGTAAATACTACAAATACATATAAATCATAACAAAATTCACAAATGTGAATGACATTTATGTCACCACGGCTAATATGTACACACACTCGTTAATAAGATTTAAATTTAAAAAAGAAAAACTTAAACTATTTAAACGCCAAATTTAATAAAAATTTCTAAGTTTTTGTACAAAAAACTCTTTAAAATAATAATCACAATGATATTAGAAATAGAAAAAGAAGGGGAGGAAAAGAGTACACTTTTATTTTGTTATAACAATTACTACTACAAGCATAAGCGTTGAAAGGCTTTTAGTAGATTAAATGTTATTAAAATATGTTAAGTAATATAAACAAAATAAAAAAACATTGAAAAATACAAATAAATAAAAATTTATAAATAAATAAAAAATTAAAGAAAATAAAAAAAAAAAACTTAAAATAAAACGTCTATAGTGTAAAGTGTAACAAAGTCATGACGACGTTGTTGATAATGTTGTCAAGTGGTTTATTACACCAACTACAACTACAACAATTAAGAAACTCTTTTGATAAACATTTACAGTTAAATTATAAAAGGACTAATATGCCTAAAGACATTGTGAGTCCCAAATTGTTTTTTTTTACAGTAAATCAATAAAACTGAATTTATAATAATTAACTTTATTTATAAATAGTTTATATTAAAAGAAAAAAACAATAAATTAAACTACTCTATACTACCACCTACATATATAGCCAGCCCACTTTGCTATTTCCCCCCTTTCCTAAAAAAAAAAAAATAAAAATTTATAAAATTTAAGCAAATAACCACAAACATTCTAAATTTATAAAATTGGCTTAACTTGATTGTTATAACTATATTAAATCTATATCCCATACAAATATAAAACATATAATCCTTTGCTTGTTACACTTATTTATGTAAATATTTTTATATTTTAATTATATAATAGTAAATATTATCTATGCATATATTCAATAATAATGTATATACATAAATATTTTAATAATAATTATATATTTAACGGAACGATATTATAATACATACTATATATATATTTATTATACATCATAAGAGATTGGATATTTAGGCTTTTGTCTACATTTTATTACAACCTTCACACAGTGAAAAAGGGTATATATAGGTTTGTCATTCCGTGTGAAATTTCTACATTTTCATTTCCGACCCCATAAAGTATATATTTTCTGAAAGCTTTTGAATAAGGGATTCGATTAATCTCTATCAGTCTGTCCGTATGTCCATGTGTATGTTGAAATCAACTTTTTGAAGCCCCCCGACTCGCTTGGCCAAGGGTGAGGTATTAAAATATCAGAAATATTCGAGCCAATATTGAGCCAAAAATTTTTTCTTGTTTTATATTTATTATTTATATTTTTATTATTGTTTTTTAAATTTTTTTTTTAAATTTTTTTTTTAAATTTTATTTTTAATTTTTTTTTTATTTTATATATTATTTATATTTTTATTATTATTTTTTTTTAATTTTTTTTTGGTTTTATATTTATTATTTATATTTTAATTATTTTTTTAAAATTGTTTTTTAATTTTTTTAATTTTTTTTTTTTATTTTTGTTTTAACATACATACGTAAATTTATAATTTTACAATGGGATGTTTTTATATATGTATGTTTTTTATATGTATGTACGTATTTCATATGGGATGAATGGTGATACAAACAATTGTTATTGCATGACTTCACGTTGTAAAGGGTATATAAGATTCGGCACGGCCGAATATAGCACTTTTACTTGTTTTTAACTCTATATATAAAGGCCACCTAAAGGTATGCAACTGGTATTTTAAAAGCTTAAGCCATTTGATAATTTGGTTTTTGACAGGATTTAGATTAAACGTTTTATAGTTGTATTAATCCATGTTTGTATGTATAGCATGTTAAAATTCCACCACAAATTTCATAGGTCTATTGTATATAGTTCTTTTTTTTATCGAATTAAGCAGAAGTATGTAGCCAACAAAATTACTGGACTTGGTCTAATTTTACTATAAGTCAGATATTCCAATTTAAGGTTTTGAAAGTTATATTTTTTGCGAAATAAATCGGAATTTAAATTGTTTTTATGTCATGAAGACTTTTTTTTACTGAGTTATTGAGTTTTCTTGTATAAGTTCTTGAAATGAGACTGACTGAAAGAGAATCACTTTATCATCTAGAACCTCTCAGAGTTTATTTAAAAACATCCCAGCAAAATAACACGTTACAAAATAATGAGTTAGAAAGTCTAGAAAACAGTACTTAACTACTTACAATTTGACATCTAAACCCATTATTTTAACACTGCGATGCCATTGGAGGCAAGTACTTACCACGCTCGCTTACAAATAGGGACTCGTGTAAGTATTTATCTTATCTTAAATAAGCACTTACTTTTATAGCAATAAATAAGTACTTGATTTTAAAAACCCAAAAATCACCCATTAATATTATGGACTTACAGAAGTAGTTCGGTTGTTTTAAGAACGAAGACTCGGTTAGTTTATTCTGCGATACGTTATTTTGAAATTTAAAAATCAGTGAAAAAGATATCACTTTTTTAATGAAATGTCTTGTGTATTTGAATGACAGACAATATGTAATAATCATTTCCCATATTTTTTCCACAAAAATTATTATTTTTATACCCGCCAACAAAAAAATGGTGGGGGTATATTCATTTTGTCATTCCGTTTGTAACACATCGAAATATCCATTTTAGACCCCATAAAGTATATACATTCTGAATAAGGGTTTAATTTGATGACGATCTAGCTATGTCCGTATGTCTGTCCGTCTTTATTAAAATATCTAAGTTGTATTTATTAGCAGAAACTTTATTGACACGCCGGACAGATGTTGATTTTAAATAAAACACGAATTATTTAAGAAATTATTATCATTTCTTTTTATAATGATAATATTTGTATGGTTCAATTTTGTATGGAACAAAATATGGGCCAAATGCAACCCCCCCCCCCCCCCATCCTCGGCGCCACTCCTCTATCTGATGGTTCAAATTTTCAATGACAATGTTGATGCTCAATTGTTGGGCACGATGATGAATCAAGGTTGACTGCTCTTTTGCCAGACTATCGCGAGAAACAGCAATGGTTCCCATTCAACGAACTAAGAAGGCAGTCACAGGTGTTCTCACATTTTATACAGACCTGTTTTGCAGAAATTTAAATATTTTTTACAATTCTTCCGATTGTGGATGAATTTGAACGATTATGTTGATCAAAAGAATCACGAAGTGCACAAAATGCATTTTGATTTGATCGCCCATTTTAATTAGAAACCTGAATAACTTTAACGCGTTGCTCATTTGCGTATCTTTCCTTTGTTCAAATTGAGTTAGTTTGAGATTAAGAAATATCAAATGAAATTAAAAAAAAAACTTGTTGTTTATGTGTTATGTGTTCACCTTTAACATGGGCCCTTAAAATTTAACCACCCTCCACAATGAAAGTGATGCATATTTTATTATAAAGAGATTATTCCATAGCGATTAACAAAATAATAAATGTTGTGCTTTAAATGTTCACAAAATTGGTGGTGGGTATAAAAGATTCGGCACAGCCGAATATAGTGCTCTTACTTGTTATAAATGAAATGCCTCTAGGACTATTCGAGAAAATTTTTGACAAATCGGCCACTAATCGTTAATGTTATAGGCAAAAATTACTTGGAGAATATATATTCTTGTCTATATATTTCAAGTTTCTCAAGCTTTTAAAATTTTTTTGGACCTACTGGTGACACTAAGAATCATAACTTTTTTCCAAGAACAACTAATAAATTAGTTTGAAACTAACTGAGATATAAGCACCAAAATACAACTACGTCGGCGTTTTTCCTAAAACTAACAAGCGAAAGTCGATCTTTTACAGCTTTAAGAACACCGTGAAGCTCAATATGGTAATTAGATCAAGAATCACAACTAGCGGAATATAATACACTATACAACAGTTTCAAAGTTTATTTTTGCTACTTTAAAATGGCGAACAAAATGTACTTATTGAAAAATGTACCCATTTCAACTCCAACATAATTGTTATCAGTTGAAAAGGTTTGAGGAGCAGAATTCAATGAACTATGAAGAAGTGTAGAATCCAAAATGGCGTCCGGAATTAAATGGTACATAGGTTTTTCTCTAAAATCATTGATGGATAGAATATAGCTAACTATGTTAAAATTTATATCAAAGATGGCGTCGGAAATAGTAAAGAAAAATGACATACAATAGTTTTGAAATTTAGGCTACGCTACAATATGTCATGTACGATATGTACATGATGGTAGGGTAGCGGTCACCAACTGGCAGACCGAGGTCCGGATCCGGACCGTAGACATATTTTATGCAGACGTTGTGTTAACAATACAAAATTTTACATTATGGAACAACAAATTCATGAGAAATATTTTCGTCTCGACATCAGCCTTTGAGATGATCCGTTAACTAACAAATAATAGGAAAACCAGGCTGTGTTGAGTAATAAAAGCTTCTCTCCAGATGGAAATGATCGATTTCCAAGAAAATAAAATTTTAAAACACCAAAAAAAGGAAGTTTCTCGTCAAGAGTTTTGGATAAAATTTAAAATTAAAAAAATTAGCCATGAAACTTTTCACTTTGTTTGGGTCAACATATGTTTGTGAAGCAGCATTTTCTAAGATGAACTTCAATAAAAATTAATTCCGAAACAGACTTGCCGATGAACATCCCCAAGATTTAATGAGAATAGACTGCACAAGCTTTACTTTAAACTTTAGACGTATAATCCAAGACAAAAAATGTATTTTTTTTTCGTTATTTTTTTAAAAACCCTTAGTACTTACTTCTTTTTATTCAAAGCATTGGTTTATTATTTAATAAAATAATGCATCGAAACCCATTCGTTTTATTTGTCCATTGATACAGTATATAAACACATTATTTAAATAGTTCAGTTTATTACCTTTCGGACCGTGACGGTCGTTATTTTTTTAAAAACGGATCCCAAATGAAAGTAGTTGGTGACCGCTGGTTTAGGATATTAAACGATACAGAACGACTGAAAAAATCACTCTTGTTAATATTTTATTTTGTTGTAATATATTTACTAAGTTTTCTAAACATCTACTGCTGTATTCATAAAAAATATTTTAGGTTTATTGAAGGCTTATTTGACAGATGTTGTACAGAAATTTGTCAAATAAGCCTTTAATAATCCTAAAATATTTTTTATAAATACGACAGCTAATAAATAACACGACGCTAACAATGTAAAAAATATTAATCTACCTATATTCTATATATAATCTACCTGTATTTTTTATTTTATTTTGAAAGTGTAATTAAATGAGTTTTCAAATATAATGTTATTTTTTCTTCTGTTTTCCCTAATATATTTTTCCCAAGAATCGTAGGTAGTCCAAACCCTAGTCATGGCTAAGAAACTCTGAAAATATTTATTAAATATATAACATATTTTCGTAGTTTCTATTTCACTTAATTTTGCCACGATCTTAAAAAGTTGTTACACGTTGAACGTGAACATATTTTGAAGCAGTGGTGGTTCGAAACTAAAATGTATGCAAATAAGAAACAATTCTGACATTTAGGAATTAAAACATATGGTTGTTCAAAAAATAATTGGATTTCATCAAACTTAACCTGTGATGTTTTTTTGCCGTTCAACCATCAAGGACTGCTATTGTCAACAGTTATTAAGGAGTTGAACATTTATTTTATAATTGAAGGACCACGATGTTCGTTCCCCTGCATTATTAGTTCCTATTTTTTTATCTCTATCCATTACGAATTTGGAAATTCATACGGTGCTAATTATAAAAACATTCTATAGTTTAATTACAATAAAATTGTTGTCGCTTTTTTTATTTTTATATTTTTATTGATTAAATTTTTCGTGTTGTCATTATTATAAATTTATTAAATTGAAAAACTGTCGTACAATATTTATATTTGTTTATGCTAAATTCAGTTGAAGGAGAGCAGTTGACAGCGAACAATTTGTATATGTGTAAATTCCACTTACTTCCCACCCCCCACAGTACTTAAGATTTTCAACTGTTATCATCTATCCGCTCTTGTTACCTACCTACTGCTCATTTTATAATTTGTTTATTAATAATATTAAATTTTAACAATTTTTCTGTGAGTTCTTAATATGGCTGATAGCAAAAGTTCCAACAAATACTTGTGTATGTGCAAGTGATAGATACAGCATGTGATTATGATAAAATACTATAAAATTTTTGCGATAATGTAACTTTTTTCCAATTTTGTATTTTTTTTTTGTATTTTACTCTGGCCTCGATAATTTTGTTTCACATAATGTGTTGCACACGTTTTGAAAAAAAAAATAATCAAAAAAATTATATAAAAAAAATATAGTGAGAGGGTGGAATTTGGAGTAAATTGCGTTTAACTGGTTGCTTGGTGGATTGTTTGTCTCGTAGATGATAGAAAATTATACGAGTTTTTATGACATAAATTCTATGTTGTTTGAGTTGTTGCTGCTTTTGTTATGAGTTATTTGCTAAAGATTAAAACAATTTTTAATAATGTTCAGTAATGAAAAAAATAAAATTGTCCTTTCCACCCCCAAAGGGCGTAACGAAACCATTCTGGGGGGTACATTGACTCCCCAAAATTGTTTTTAAGAATTTTAAAAAATTAACTTTTTACATTTAACATGCATTTAAAATTATATTTATATTATATACCAGAAATATTTTTAAGCTTTTACCACCACCAGGAAAAATCTGTAGTTACGCCAATGCTCCCCCTCGCTCATGTCATACACACACACACACACACACACACACACTGAAACAAACTTAAAAATATACATTCAAACATACATTTTTTCATTTTGCCTAGATAAGTGTGTTTTAATGTAAAAAGAAAATAAAGTTTTTGGGGCTAAAAATATTTACTTTTATACAAAAATCAATAAATTTTATACGGTACTATTTTATTTATTTATATTTTTTTTATTATATTTCGGAGATTTACTATTTAATTGTTATGAACCATAATTCAGTGGTATGCTACAATCACTGTAGGGTATTAAATATTATAAAGGGTGGTCCAAACATAATGCATGAAATTTATTGCGAATTACAGCTTTTTTGCCCAACTTAATTTGATATTTCTTTGTTTCAGTCAAGGTGAATTCATACAGGTGAAATTATTAGCCCAGCTGATGGTTGAATTCGGCTTGATTTCATTTATTAAAGCAGAGATGGAAAATGAGATTTTGGTTTCAGTATTAAGAAATTAACTTAAATGTACTTTTTCAATAATAAATGTATCAAATTTATATATATTTGTTGTTTTTGCATCATTTATAATGTGTTTCACAAATATAATTCCTTTCTTTTTAGTAAAGTGTTATTAAATTAAACATATCACAATAAGTTGTCCATCCCTGTTATATGAATTGGCTATGACAGAAAACATCTCCTAAAAAGTTGCTTTGTTGTATAAATTTGACGTTGCATATACATACCTGCATGAATATGCCTTGATTTCAGTGTTTGAAAATTCATTAGAATTTCAAGCGCGTTAAGAAAAAAAATTATCTTCAGTGACGAGGCACACTTTTACCTGAGTGGATTTGTTAACAAGCAGAATTGCCACATTTGTACAAATGAGAAACCCCGAGTGATTTTGAAAAGTGACTATTTGGCTTATGGGTTAGCGGCATCATAGAGCCGTACTTCTTCAAAAATGAGGTTGGCCAAGCAGTTATCGTGTTCGCTAAACATAGATGATAACAGAATTCTTCTTGCCAGAAAATAAAGATATGGACCTGGACGATATATGGTTCTAACACGATGATGCCAGTTGACACACAGTCAACGAAAGAATGGCTCTTTTGAGTGAGAAATTCAATGGCCATGCTATCTCACGTAGTGGCGATGTTAATTGTCCGCCACTATCAAATGATTTGACACCGTTAGACTTTTTTCAAGAGCTTAAGAATGAGATAGTTCGGCACATTAACGACATTTAACCTCAATTATGTCTCAGTGTCATTGAAAATATGGACCATCGGATGGAAGTATGCCACTGAAGCCTTAGCGAGATTTTGGTCGATATTTGGTTTCACACATAATTTTCATAGATCCCTCTATCATTATAAAAGAAAAGATAATAATTTGACCTTTTTGTTTTATTTACAAATTACTATCGTGCGTTTTGGTTGCACCACCCTATACAAAATAGTTAAAGGTGACTCTTTTTAATTTTTCATCCAACTTTTTGTTTTAAACGAATATTTGTATTTTAGTCAGGCTTGAGTTTAAATAAAAAGATGAACGAATAATTTGAAAAGGTATATTTTATTGGACACCAGTCGATTGGAATGCATTTTCGAAACGAGCTACGGTTTCACCAACGGCACTCTTTGAGCGGTAATTCAGTGTTGGGTCTATATATCATATATTTAACTCCCAGGTTTTTAGCTAATTGAATTTTTTTAATTCGGAAATTCAGTTGTTTAAAGCTTTAAAAAAATAGATTTACTTTGAAGCTCAAATCATATTAAAGCTTTATTTAAGTCATGTTTAGATTTTAGAAGATTTACACTTAGGCAACTGTTGCCAACATTATATTCTGTTATCTTCTTTGAAAAGGGAAAATCAGAAAGAAGTTAGGCGGTAAAAAGTAGAGAAAATAAACATCATTGATCTTAGCTACTTCGGAATGGCGTATAAAGTTGTTTTTGTACAGTGCTTCAGTATCCTCGAGTGTAGCATAGGCGTATTTTATATTTTATAGTTGGAAACGACCTAGAAGGGCGATATGATACTCCCTAATATTAGAATCAAATAGATCTACAAATTATCAGAAACTTATGTTTTTCATCGCTTGTTTAGTAGTCGGCTACACCGTAAACCATGTAACGCAGCTGAAAGCTACGACCCAGCTAGACTGTTGAGTCAGTGAATCACAAGAAGTCCGTTATAATCTCGCGATAGTAAACATCATTCATGATAAATGCTTGGACGACATCGTTATCGAAGAAGTACGGCTCGATGATGCTGTCAGCCCATAAAACGCACCAAACAGTCACTCTTTCGCCTTTTCAACAATCACTCCTTAACAATCACTTGTTAACGAATCCACTGAAGTAAAATTATGCTGAAGAAAAAATTCACAAAGTGCCACAATGCATAGTGATTTGAACTCCCATTTTCGTAAAAGGCTTTAAAAGTCTTAACGCGCTACTCAGTTGTGTAGCTCTCCATGATTAAATGTGTCAAACACTGAAACAAAGAAATGTTAAATTAAGTTTGGAGAAAAACTTAACGTTAAGGTGTGGCTTACAATTAATATTGTGCATTGTGATTGGACTACCCTTTAGTATAAGTGACGCTTCCTTTCTGCGCATTAATTTTTTTAACATTTTATGTTTTTCATTAATATTTTTTTTTATACCCATTGTAAACTCGTTAAGTTTCTGAAGTACTCCTTTCACATACAATTATTCATAAATCCTGCAGGTTTTCATAACATAATTCCAATGGACCTTTTTTAATAACTTTATAATAAACACGATTGTGTTATTTTACATGCTCATTGCAATTTATTTATTTTTTTCTGGTACAACGACGTTTACAACAGCGATCGTTGGACCTTAAGTACAGGCTAGATAAAGAAAGTCTATGAAAGGACAATGTTTGATATAGTATAACATTGCAACAAGTTCAGTAAAATGCATTAAACACATAGATGACAGCAGGCAACTGGCTACAATCTGTTAAAATTAAAATACTACATGGCTAAACGAGCTCCATTATCTTTGTAGCAGCTAAGGCTAATTTATATTTTCGTAGGCGACAATAAATAAATCAAGTGCCGCCAATATATTAAGAATTGTGAAATAAATGTGAGCTTAAAAATATTTTATTTTATTTTATTTTATTTTATTTAGAAAAGTTAAAATATTTAAAATGTATTAACTATACAGAAGTGTTAAACATTTGAAATATTTTTCTTTATTTTTACGTGTAATTTGTATATTTTAAATAAATAATTTATTTTAATAAACAATCTTAAAAGAAATTGTCATCTTTGGTATTCAAAATCAATTGAGTTGTTATCTCGTCGCTAATGACGCTTAAAAAGTATCCTACGCTTTGTGATCTGTAACTCGTACGTACATTTATTAAAATTTTTTGAGTGAAGCGAAGGATGCTAAAAAGTGTTTAACATGTGGTGTGAATTGACTCCTTCCTACCAGCATCCTCGCGGTCGCTAATAATAATCCTTGCATCTCAATAGCCTGATTTGTATATAAAGTTTTAATTTGTTTTTACTTTTATTTGTCTTATTAATTTCGCGTATATGCGAAAAATAAATCGATTAAAAGTGAGATAATTGGCGTAATTGTCTATTTTATTATCACAACTTTGTCATAAGTAGCCAAAACTGTTGGGCATATACATACATACCTTTACATGTTCGCTTCGTAAAAATGCATAACAAAAATTTCGGTAAAAATTTTTACAATTTTATTACATTAAAAAAATTGTTTTTTTTTCCATATTGTTATACGAAAGTTAAATGTGTATGTGTGAGTGCTTAATTTTTCATTTTGTTTATTTTTTAAAATATTTCTGCAGCAATAACTTTGGATGTGTTTTTATGCAGAAGGTGGCCACATCCATCCACACATATTTGTTTTTCAGTTTATACAATTTTTTTTGTACAACATTTAAAATAAAACTGGTGCTTGAGTTTAAAGAAACATGGAATGTAATATCTGCCGTATTCATAAAAGATAATTTAGGTATATCAAAGGCTTATTTTACAGGTGTTATACAAAAATTTGTCAAATAATCCTCCAATAAACCTAAAACATTTTTTGAATAATCATAAGTATTGAAATATGTACGTAAATCGATCAAAAAATATTTTTTTTTTAAATATTTATAGGATTTTATTTTATTTTTTTTTTTTAAATTCTGAGAGATTATAAAAAAAGTTGTCTTTGATATTATTTATCTGGAACTAATTTCAGGAAAATTAAGTTAATGTACGCTAAGTTGTGATGTTGTTTTTTATTATTTGGATATTTGAAGTAACAGTTTTGGAAAATATTTGAAAAGACATATTGTTAGGCTTTAAATATTTGCTTATAGCACTTAGTGCTAAATATTTCATTCAAGTTGTGTTTTGCAACATTAAAAGTTTTATAAAAGTTATAAAATTTTCTTCTTTTTATACCCTTCACCTGTGGTGCACAAGGGTATATATAGCTTTGTCATTCCGTTTGTAATTTCTATTTTCATTTCAGACCCCATAAAGTGTATATTAATTAATATTAATCAATATTAATATCAATTCGATATCAATTTTAAAATTTGGATTTTCTTAAAGCGTATTTCTGACAAATTCAGAAAATTCGAAATTTGTCAAACCTAAAAAATTCTGCGATTCTGGTTTTACTAGTTTTATGTGATTTTTTCAATTGTTAGTTAAACCCTTTTGAAATTTTATCTTTAAAAATATTGCACCTATTAAATACGTAACATATATTTTAATAATCATGTTCTTAATGTGGTGATTGAGATGTATAATAAACTTGTATATTATATTATAGCTTTCAAACATGGAATTTCAGATTTAAAACAAGTAAGAGTGCTATATTCGGCCGTGCCGAATCTGATAATACCCTTCACCATCATATACATATGAAGGTATAATCACACATCGTAGCTTAACCTATATTTTATGTTATACGACATTTTTCTTTATTATTTCCGACGCCATCCTTGATTTTGAATTTTTACGTAGTTAACTGTATGCTACTAGTCAAGCCCTTTTATTTGATACCTATATTGATGGGGTAAAAAAAATTCGCTCCGCTATTTTGTTTAAGACGCCATCTTGGATTTTACCTTTTTCAATAATTTACTGTATTCTACTTTTCAAGCCATCTCATTTGATACCAATATTGAGAGGGTTCAAGAAGTTACATTTTAAAATACCAAATTTGGCCCATATATAAATTTATTGTCTGCCATTTTGTAGTGGCGGCCAACATGAATTTTAATATATATATAGTTCTTATATTGCGCTAGTCAAGTCCTTTCAGATGATACCAATTTTGGCTCTCTCGATTGTCTAGAAGCTGAAGAAATTGATTTTCGTTTGTAAATTTTTGGAATATATGTTTTTAAGAAAAGATTTTGCCTATAACTTTACCGATTAGAGCCCGCTTTATCCAAAATTATTCACGAATATCTCTAGAGGCCTATAAATTATTCTATGGCTGAAAAATTTTAATTTTGGTTGTAAAAATATGGGAAAAAACAGAGGTAGTCGTATTTATTTGCTCATATCTCAAGAAGTTATAGGGCGATTGTGCCGAATTTCAATAGCGCTTCCCAGATATTTCTAAAAGATTAATGTCATACAAAGATCTGAGAAACATATGGTGGCTTTTAAAAGTTGATTTCAACCAACACGTGGACAGACGAGCAGAAGGACAGACGATCAGGGCTTAATCGACTTCTCTATTCATAAGCTTTCAGAAAATATGTACTTAATGGGGACGGAAATGAAAATTGAAGAAAGTACAAACGGAACGACAAAGCTATATATACCCTTGTGCACCACAGGTGAAGGGTATAAAAATATGGCTGTTGTGAACGATTTTTCATAACTAAGTGTAAACTTAAATAGCCGATCTTGCTTACTTTTTTATAACAGATCTTTCAACGGATATCAGAAAGCCGGCTTCAAAATATTACAGACGGATCGGCCGCCGTTATGTTAGCACAATTAGTATATAAATACCATACACTGTAGAATTATTTTAAAACAGTTTTTACTTAAAAAGCAACAAAAATTTTTTTAAACCATTAAGAAATTCTAGAACATTATGACATAATGACATGTTAGGACACTTTGTGAATACAGTATACATAAATACAATATATAGTAACTTTATTGAGAGAGTAACTGCCTTAAAAAAGTCTGAATTCTGCAACGTATTTTAGATGCCAATTCGTAAAGAAAACTAAAAATCATTGATCAGATTATTGCTCAGACTAGGACGGTTATATGAGGCAGAGACATAGAAAAAGTTTCTTGGATCCGTGATAACTTTCAAAGTAATTTTTACAATAATAAACTCTATACACAAGTCGTATGTTTAAGAACCTTTAAATCATAAAATAATTTCGTTAATACTTTATTTGTTTAATATTTGTTAAAACATCTACCAGTCTTAATGGGAAAACCGTGATATAGATTTTGTAATATAATCTGTTAATGCATTCATACATAAAAATAACAAATATATATATATATATTGTATTTATTTAAACTTATGTAGAAAGTCTTATTTTATTATTTTGCACACATACAAACACATTTCTGCAGACTTTGGCGGTACCCTGCAGATAATATTGGGCTACGTGATCCATTGTAGCTGAAATGGACTAGTTACAACATGGTCATTGACTATGTTAATTTTAAACAAGTGTTCGTTTTTTTAACGATTGCCTATAGTGTTGTTAAGAACTGCATAATGGTAGAGTAGGCGATCCATCGAGTAGTGACGAAAAGTTATTTTAATACCACCTCAATGTAATGCAATGCTGGGTTAGATGGTCCAGCCTTAGGACATCGTAGTGTTAAAACTTCCAATTTTTCTGTATACATTTGTGTGATCTTTGTACTAGTTCTACTCCATAAAGAAGTATACTTTACATGCGTGCATTGACTAATTGAGTTATGTGCAGAGTATGGTTTAACATACACATACTTACTTGCGTACCATGTATCTTTAATGGGCTCTGTGATACTACCGCCCGATTATTAGGAGGATTCTGGTTAACATTTTTGCTAATGATTTAACGAATATTAATTTTTAAATTTTCACTGTTGCGAATAACAACAAATATGCAAATATTCACCGAATTTTTTTTTTATCACAAATAGTGCAAGACTTGTCATTCCGTGTGAAATTTCTACTATATTCATTTTCGACCCCATATAGTATATATATTTTCTGAAAGCTAATGAATAGAGAAGTCGATCAAGCAACCCGCGTGTATGTAGGAATCAGTGTTTAAAGCCCACCGACATCGCCTACACTGGTCTATATTTTTAAAATATCTTCGGGAGAAAATCGGTATTGAAAATCAACACAATCGCCTAACAAATTTCAAAAGCAAATAAAACGACTGTTTCTTTCTATAATTTATAGACACGTTTGTGACTATTTAGCATCTAGAGGTATTCAAAATGGTGTCCTTGATTAAATGGAGGATATATGAGTCAAATATAGTAGTTACGGCTTTGTCCCTTTTAAACCCCAAAATATTGGCATTAAATGAAAGTGCTTAACCACTGAAATTAGTAAAATATTAGAAAATTATAAGATCCAAGATGGCGTCTTAAACAAAATGCCGGAAAATTTTTTAACCCCCTCAATATGGATATCAAATGAAAGGGCTTGACTAGTAGAATACAGCAACAATTTAAAAATTCAAAATCAAAGATGGCGTCGGAAATTATAAAAGAATAAGCAAATAACAATAATGTGCTGTTTTTAGAATGCGAACGATTACTTTTAGTGGACGTCTGGCGTGTAATTTGTTTTTTGTTACAATAAACTAAATCTAGGAGAAGCTACGATGTGTTCATTAACATATGTTTGTGATGGTGAAAGTTATTATGAGATTCGTCATTGCCGAATATAGTAGTCTTACTTACTTTTATATCTACAAGATCCAGTAGATTTTCGTTTAAGTTGATCTAAGTTATCCTACATGGATTTAATTTAAATTTTTTTCTTTATGACATGTAATAACTTAGTTTTATTATATTAGTATTATTATAATCATACACATTTAAAATGCTTCAAAGTTATCTACCTAAAATGAAAAATTTTTGTAAATTTTTCTATCTCTAAGCAGTGCTTTTCTAGTGTGTGTGGCCTTACTTACTTTTCAGAGATAAGCGAATACAAATTATTCCTTGTTTGGTGACAGTTATTAGAACTGTAGGGTAACGCACACACGCACGCATTCATATGTATTTAAACAAATAATAAAAACTACAACGAAAAACTCATATTTTATTTTACTTTTTTGAGTGTCAAAAATGAAAGAAAGAAAATAATTTGATGGTTTACAAAGTCGCAATTTACGCTAAAGTCTCTGTATGTATGTAACACATATACATACATGCATACATACTTATGTATATTTTTATAAATATGTATCTATGTTTGTGTGTGTGAATAGTTAAGTTAAAAGAAGGGGGGCCTGTAGAGGTAGTTGGCTTTATAGTTTAGTTAGTCCGAGCAGAGAAGGTATGTGTGTGGTGGTGGTGTGTGTGGTCTGCTTGCTAGTAGTTAGATGTGATGTTGCCAAATGTTGAAAATTTTCCTTAAGTTTTTTTTTTGTACTCAATTTCTATTTGTTTATGTTGTTGCCGTTTTGGTTTTTATTTCTTATCTCCCAACAGAGAAATTTGAAGAATTTTTAGGAAGTTTTTGTAAAGTTTTTTTCTCTATTTTTTTTTTTTTACTTCTTCAATAAGATTTGGTTTCTTTCAAATGGTTGAGTTTTCATATAATTTTTTTTTCTCTACATTTAATGCGATGGGGTGTGTGGGTATACAAAGCAAAATTGTAAAGAAATGCAAGAAAAAGAGGTTACAAGGGGTTGTAAGGATATTTGCTCAAACACTCGTACATTACCATAGATTCTGGAGTATCGGTAACTTTATTTCTACTTACATATATTGGGGGGGAAAAAAGTTTTGGAAAAAAAAGAAATAAATAGCAAAGCCAGCAAGATAAAAATTCTGCAAAGTGATAATAATTACTAAAAATTTAAGAGTGGGGGTAGTGATTTGTGTGTGTGTGAGTGTGCATGATATTGGGCATTTTTCATATCAGTCATTTACACTTGTGTATGTATTTTAATTAGAATTAGAGAAATAATTATAAGATAAATTTAATATTTTTTCTTATAAATTTTTTGTAAGAACAAATATTTTTTCGATATTAAATATTAAGCAGGGATGTTAGATTTTAGATTTTAATTAAGAAATATTTCTACACGAGCATCGTGAGCATTAGGATGATTCTTTGTAAAAGCTTTAGTTTTGTCTTAGATTTAACGATTATGGAGTAAGTGCGGGTAATAAAGTATATTGGTTTGTCGACGGTAAAATTTTTAGTTTTTGTCCGATTAAAATATGATTTAACCATCTACATGCTACGTGTGCTAGGTTTCGAAATATATTAAACGCAAATTTTTCGAGATATTTAAGAAAATATTGAAAATCCTATTAAACGCCACTTTGAAAGATGTGCAAGTAATGTGATGTAGTGTGTATAGATAGATACACAAAATGTTTTTGATGCAAACAGCATACCTATTTCACCATCTCGAACAGCCTGTATAGCTTTTGTCATATCCCCAGCTATCCATTTCTTTATTTCACATTTTTTTTGGCATTCTGCATTCTTTGAAGGCATGTATATTGAGTAATTGCATATATTCTTAATAAGTTAAAAATAAACTCGTAAAAGAAAAATTTGATTTTTACCACCAACCAAAAAAAAAAAATAGTCGACCCACAACGCAAATATTTTCGACTGATTCTCAGAATGATATATCGTTGCTCTCTAGATTATCTGAGAGCCTCAAACTATTAAGCTTGTTTCCGTTATTCCTATATTGTGAGTTAAAGAAAAATGTTACCATACCACATTACCAGCGTATACCACATTACCCGCACTCACTCTACTTTGGACATACATATATAAGTTATCAAAAAATAAATTACATCTTCAACCGACTGTGTTATCGATCACATAGGGCACAATAATGGCAATTAGCATATTTTGCATTTACGTATTAAACAATTAAATGGCAGAGAGACGTACATTACTAAACATTTCTTGGTTTTTTTTACTTTTTTGGAATCTCTGCTCGAACTTCAGCGTCATTTTTGTAATTATACTTCTCATCTATGTATGATCCCAAGAGTATATATGTGACCGAGAAAAGGGACCTAGTGTGTGAAAATGAAGTTTTGAGAAAAACGCATTTAAAGTTTCATAAAGCATTATCACTATGAACACACCTTCAGATGGTAGATGCGATTTGGTATGGTCACTTATGATTGGGTGCCGACTTTGATGACGTCATGCCTAAAAAACAAAAAAAAATTTTAATGTTTTTCTCATTTTTAGTGATTTTTCAAAGTGCGTTTTTTACGTTTTTATGGGGTAAATAAATTTGTATCAAAAATCTAATTCATTTCATCTTATTCTATCCCCTTTTAGGTACCAGAATCCACTCTTAAGTCCAAATCCGTTTTTCGACACACTAGGTCCCTTTTCTCGGAGAAGGTCATATATAGATTTGTTATTCATCTTTAATTTCTACAATATTTATTTCCGACCCCATAAAGTAAAGCTGATGAATAAAATAGTGGATTGAGCAATGTCCTTCTGACCGTGCTATGCTTTAAATCAACTTTTAAAGGTCTCTATAAGATGCTCAGATCTGTATGTAGTAACATTTTTTTAGAAATATTTGAGAACGAATCGCTATTAAAATACAGAACAACCACCCTATAAATTTATGAGATATGAGCAAGAAACACAACTAAATATGTTGTTTTTTTATATTTTTACCATAAAAATTAAAGTTTTTTAGCTTTACTACGATTAAAATAAACGTTATTATCTACTTCTGGCGCTATTCGTATCACCAATAATCACTAATGGGCAAAGTTATAGGCAAATACAATTTCGAAAAAATATATTTTATTAATATATCATGTTACTAAGGCACCTAGTAAATTTTTGGACACGCTAAAGACACCAAATAATAAGCCGTGACCTCGAAAATTATTGCTGATTAAAAAATGGGCTTAAAACTGAATGAGATATAAGCATCGAAATACAACTACATCCGTGTTTTTCCTAAAATTAACAAAAAAAAACGATTTTTCCAACTTTATACAAGAGTCGATATGAATATCAAATAAAATGGCCTGGCTAGCAGAATATAACACATTCTAAAAAAATTAAAATCAATAATGACCGCCACTACAAAACAATAAATTTATATATGGATCAAATCTAGTAATTAAGAATTTAACCACTTCAACCCTGTTAATATTAATTATACAGTAAATATATATTGGTCAAAGAAAGTAAGTACGGATTTGTCCCCTTCAACCGCTACAATGTTGCTATGAAAAGAAAGGGCTTGACTAGTACAATGCTCCATCAATACGGGTATCAAATAAGAAGGTTTGGTTAGTGGAATACAATTATCTATTAAAAAATTCATAATCAAAAATAGTGTCAGATGTAATAAAGCAAAGTTGTATTTATAACTTAAAAATAAAATCTAGGCTAAGCTACGATTTGGTCACTATACCCATGAATATAATAATAAATCAGACCAAAATATAGCATTCTTACTTGTTTGTTAAATAATTTAAACAACGTGCGAAATTGTTATGAAGGAAAACAACTTAAATCTGCTTATTAGGTAACTTCTCAAATTTAAAAGGCTAAAAGCCGTATTCATAAAAAATACTTTAGGTTTATTTGACAAATTTCTCTACAACATCTCTCAAATAAGCCTTTAATAAACCTAAAATATTTTTTATGAATACGGCCCTAAGGCATGAGGAATGCCTTCTCCAAATCGAAAATAGTTAACCTTTAATGATTTGCTTCAAAGTACATGCAAATGCATGCGAAAAATCTTAAACAGTTCATGTAAACAAACATTATTAATTAATCTACTGTGCATGCGTTTTATGCACTTATAAGAATGAAATGAATTTTGTTAAAATATTCAAATAAAGACGTGGGATCCATATGCTTCCACGAAACATTTTCATTTGACCATCACAATGGACCGTATTGGTCTCTAGGTGAGGGTGTGAGGATAACTTTGCACCAGCCTTACCTACCTGCACGATATTACGCAGTTGTTTTACATTCCATTGCGGTATGCGCATTCCTCTTCGTGTGCTAAAAGTTGTAGCCGTAATATTCATTCTACGGTTATGTTGTCTTTAATCAGTTTTGTAAAATGGTTGTTGTTCCAGCTAAGTAGATTATTGTTCGCTTGGATGGATCATATAGAGTTAACCCCCCTTCATTAAGTTCCGAAACTCGAAAAATCATGGTGAACATTTTGGTCCGTCCTCTGCCGGTGATCGAACCTGGGGTACTTCGTTTTTTAGGAAAATACTTCAATCACTACCCTACGCCTCCTCCCAAGAATATGATTGTTTTGTAAATGTAACGAAACCAACGTACATAGTGTTCATCAGGTAACAAAATGCTTCATCAAATTTTGAGAATTGCACTGAATTTAGCGGTAAAGATATGTTCAGTTCATATCTTTCAGAACAGGATAACGCTACGTATAAATTGATTTAGCGATTTAATCTCTTACAGACTAAACATAAAATGACCACCATTTTTTGCAGTTTAAGCCAGCTAGGCTTTGGTTATTAGGTTTTTTTTTAAAGCAAGAGGTCTCCCACAATAAGAACAATCAAAATTAAGCCAAATATTTAAGCTAACTTCATCTAAGTTACAACTCTCTTCATATCTAACATAATTGCATTTAAGAAAAAAAGAGTTCCATAAACAACTTACTTACAACATGTGTTATTAATATTTCAGCACTTAGCTGCCCTTATTGCAAAACTCTTTAAATTCCTTTATGTGCATATAAATATGTGAAGATAGAATTTATTAAAAAAAATGTCTAAGTTAGAAATTTATTAAAAAATTTTTAAAATAAAACAGATTTCTTTAAATCTTTCTTCTGCTTTATGTTTTTACCTTAGAGTACAGAATTATATTTGACAGGACTACAATACAAAAGTCCTTGCTACTTAACGGTAAATATACTTAGTAACTTGTAATGTGCTCTCAAGCATATCCTTTAAAGAAAACTAAGTGCATTGTTCATAAGGCAGGAGAGGGTGTTTTTGTGTAAAATGTCATGTATGTCTCAACATTAGAAAAGGTGTTAGAATTTAATGCCTGTGTCTGGCCATAGCAGTGGAAAAAAGAGTGTGCAAGTGTGTGTGTGTGTGTGCGTTTGCGTCTACAAAAAATAAAACTATTTGACAGGACATACACACATGTCTATAATTTATCAAACATTAGAAAAAAGGACCTTAGAAATCATATTCATATTTTTTTGTTTTCTGTTTTAATTTAAACAAACGCACATTTTTTCAAATTCATAATTAGAAATAAATAAACGGATGGCTGAATGCATTGAAATGAAATTTAAAATTTTTATTAAAGGGGTGTTACGATTACAGCTCATAATGGAATTGTGTTTTCAGATAAATAACTATTGTTTGGTCAGTGACAGTTGTGGGTGAGTGTAACTCTGACATTGGCATGGCAGTTTTGGTGTTAGAAAGGGGATGTTTTTTAAATATGTTCCTTTTAATTCTGCTGATTTCTATTGTCAATAATTAGAGGTTGTTTTAAAGTTTTTTTTTTTTATTTTTATCTCTGTTGTTATTATTTTATTCAAAACATAGACAATTATTTTAATTGTAGTTTATTAAAGGTGTTTTCTGTTAACATGTGGTTTATTTGGATTTTAGAAATTTAGATAATGACTCATTTTTTAACCATGTGACATTTTGAAATGTACTTAATGAGATATTAGTTAATGTGTTTATATTTGTTACTAATTTTCCAAATAAAATAAATATTTGTTAAAAAATCCATCATATCTTAATCCAGCAAAAATCAATTTTTACGTTTGGCTTATTTGCTTCCAAAGACGCTCGTAAAAGTCATGATTTTTAAATGCAATGTCGCACTTTGTAATTCTTTTTTTTTTTTTTTTGCTAGCGCTAATTTAATTTTTAACATAAGCAGCTTAGTCGTGCCTTCCCTTTACGCAGTGCTGAAAAAGACAGCAGCAAGTAAGCGAAAAATAAAAAACAATATTACCATTGAAATAAATTTGTCTTCTTTTTCTTACTGCTAAAATATTAAGCAGCGCAGAAGACATAGTTTGGTGCGCTATGTGCATTACCTTGTATGCAATACGGTAAGCAAATAAAGTGTGCACTGCCTAAACAATCTAAATATTTTTGGTAGGCAGGCATAGATAATGGTTTTAGGGTTAGTATACCGACCGACTTAATATGACTTTTAGAGTCGAATATGGTACAATTGTTTGTCATGACTAAACTACTGACTGTTTTTTTATCGATAAAACTTCCGATAGGGGTAAGTTTAAAACCAGCTGTCATACCAATAAAGTGTGTCAGACTTTTTTCTAAATACTTTGGCAAATTTATGGTGAAAGACTTAATAAAAATTAATTTCAATTACGAAATTAATGCTATTAATTAAAGTTTTATTTGATTTTTTTCCAATCATCAAAATGATTCTTTGAATTTAATTAATATTAATAATTTTAATTGAAGAATATTACCAACAATTCCAAAATAAAACAAGTAAGAGCGCTGTGTCGAAATTTAGATACCCATCAGCAAATTTTTGTTATGCTTTTGTATCACAATAAAGTGGGCGTATCGTACTAATTTTTGACTTTGAGGCTAGAAAACCATCAAAGCTTTGTATATCTAGTTTTGGCATTTTTATAACTCACAGTCTCGTATCATAGGTTGAGGTCGAGTAGTTAACTGGTAGCTTTGTGAAATAAGAGTCTCTGGGGTTAACGGTCTCTTACCTAATAAAGACACTGTGTGGTTAAGCATGTAGTTTGAGTTGGTTTTCCATTGGTATCCTGCGGGTTATCAACTCAAAGCCTCGCATCCATAGGGTGAGGACGAGTAGTCAGCTAAGGCGTTGTGAAATAGTTGTCTCCGGGGTTATACTAAAGAGTCTCTTTCCTAATGAAGGCACTAGTGTGGAAGTGCGTGTAGTGTCTGTTGGTTTTCCAGTGGTATCCTGCGGATTATCAACACGCATTTTTGCAGCACAAATGGTCCGCCTGCGTCCGTTTTATCCGCATAGTAAGCCTAGGCGCCCACAGTAACAATTCCGTCAACGCCTATACGTTTAGCCGTCGTCGTTATATTAGTTTTACGAAATAGCGTATGAGAAAATGTTGTGAATTTTAAATATTTAATAAACATTTTGAATTTAGTCCACGCAATTTTGCTTTTATTTTAAAGCGCTCAGTAAAATATAAATTATTGTGACAAAACGGTAAGTTATAACCCAGCTGAGAAAAAAGGTTCGTTGATATTAGATTATACCGCATTTTCTAACATAATAAAATTAACCAGAAAGCAACTTTTGTAAATTTGTAGCAACATACATACATCAAATTGAGTTGCTTTTATGAGCTTTTGAATTTCATTGATTTTAGATAATTTAAGAATTGAGCGTGAAAGTAGACGTGTAATATCAATTTCTGCTTATGAACTCAACTTAGATGTTGCAATATAGTGTCGATATAGAAATTCTATGAATTAAAGAGAAAAGTATGATATGGATTGTAGGCGTTAAAGTGGACGTGTCACCTTTTTACAAGATAGCCTTACATACAAAATTTTAGCATCCAACATTTAATTAACTTGCTTCTGTGAGCTTTTTTTTTTTGAATCAAATGATCGTATGAACTCAACTTAGATATTTGCATTATAGAATCATTTATTCTTCCAAAATCTTTGTCAATAGAGAAATTATATAAAATAGGAAAAAATATTATATGGAAAGCAGGCGTGTCAACTTCATTTTCTGTTATGCCAATAATATTCACGAACAAGCTATATTTGCGGAACTGTAGAATCGGTTGCTTGTTGGTTTTATGATGTTTTTAATTTGAAATAGACTTTAACTGTAATTGTGGGAGTTAAAGTTTCGTAAATAAAAATATAACTTATTTTATAATAGATATATTGGAGCATCTTTCAGGGAAACATAATTTTTTTACTCAGTAAATATACATGTAAAATTTTATTACATTATAAGCTATAACTCTCTCACTATTGCAGCTATTTTAACCCTTCTAATACCAAACAGATTCTGGCAAAATTTAATCTTCCTAGCTTTTTTTGTTTGAGCTTTATTGTGCTTTCGATTGGCCGACAGACGGATGATCAAAGATAGATCGTCTAAAAATGACAACTAAACTCAAAAAGTTAATACTTTTGGGATTCTAAATAAATATTTCGATGTGTTACAAACGGAATGACAAAATGAATATATTCCCGCAACATTTGTTGTTGGTTGGTATAAGAAAGCTGTAAATATCAGGCATTACCTTTTTAATAATTTTTATACCCGGCACCAAAAAAATGGTGGGGGTATATTCATTTTGTCATTCCGTTTGTAACACACCGAAATATCCATTTTAGACCCCATAAAGTATATTCATATATTCTGAATCGGGGTTTGATTTGATGACGATCTAGCTATGTCCGTCCGTCTGTTGAAAGCACGATAGAGGTCGCACCAAATTTTGCCAGAATCTTTCTTATAGACAAGGTTTGTTTAGTATTGAAAATGGGCTAAATCAGAATATTAGGAAGATAGTTATAGCTCGAAAAGCAAGAGTAGGTCGAAAAAACCGTGTCCTTCAAACATCGAATAAAATGGAATTGTGTCCAAACGCATTAACGTAGGATCATGAAACTTCGAATATATATTTCCTGAGTAAAAACAATATTTTTTCCCGAAAATTATCTAAATCTATGTAGCAGAAACTTTATTGACACGCCTACTTTAACGCCCATTTTCATTGAAAGACTACATTTACAAAAGCATTTTAGTAGCATATCGAAGTTATAAAGGGCGGTTAAATTTTAAGGACCGATGTTGAATTTAAAAAAAACACAAATTATTTAGGATATTATTATTATTTCTTTTTGTAATTATAATATTTGTATGGTTCAATAATGTATTTAACAAAATATCGGCTAAATGGCCCCCCCATCCTTGGCGACACTCATCTACCTGATGGTCCAAATTTTCAATGACAATGTTTATGCTCAATTCTTGGGCATGATGATGAGGCGAGGTTGACTGCTCTTTTGCCACACTATCGCAAAAACCAGCAGTTGTTCCCATTCAACGAACTAAGAAGGCATTCCCAGATTTTCTAACATTTTATACAGACCTGTTTTGCAGAAATTTAAATATTTTTTACAATTCTCCCGATTGTGGACGAATTTGAATGATTATGTTGATCAGAAGAATTACGAAGTGCACAAAATGCATTTTGATTTGAACGCCCATTTTAATAAAAATCCTGAATAACTTTAACTCGTTGCTTACTTGCGTATATTTCCACGGATCAAATTGAGTAAGTTTGAGATTGAGAAATGTCAAATGAAATGCAGAAAACAAAATTAAAGACTAGGTGTAGTTCACCTTCAACATGGGCCCTTAAAATTTAACCACCCTCTACAAAGAAAGTGATACATATTTTAATTTAAAGAGATTATTCCATAATGATTAACAAAATAATTAATATTGTGCTTTAAATGTACACAGAATTGGTGGAGGGTATAAAAGATTCGGCACAGCCGAATATAGTGCTCTTACTTGTTTAATATCTATTTTTTTTTTTAATATTTTATTTATATTCAACAATTTGCTTTGTATACTACTAGTAGAACCTGGACCGCTAAGCTGGCCCTAACAAATTTTTTGCATTTTATTCAGTATATATGAGGGTATCACTCACCCTTCTCCCCCTTTACAGTTTCAATTAGATAGACCAAAAATACATTGTACACATAAGGCATTACGATTCATGATTTGGTAACAGATAAATAAACTAGTTATTGACTGCAGCGCCATCTGTCGGGTTAATTTGTGAATCCAAACCATCCAGGGCGCCACCCAAAAGCATCCAAAAAAATTCATTTAAATCGGTCCAGCCGTTCAGAATGAGTTTAGTGACATACACACGTACAGTATTGAATTGTATATATAAAGATTTAAAATAATTTTTAAAATATGTTTGTATGTAAACTTTAAGTTTATACAAAGGCCTTCCTTCATTCAATAGTTTAAAATTGAATATTTGCTCTAGAAAGCAAAAACTTAAATTACATCCTAACACGAAGTATTGTTTACATGTCAGTTTTGTGCTTTTTCTTGTAGTTGCGGTATTTTTATTTAACCAAGTTCAATGTACAAAATAAATGTAATGAAAGCATACAGACATACTTATTTACTAACAGTTCACATACATTGAAATATATGTATGTACAAACTATTTGTAAAACTTAAAATGTATGTATATCCATGCATAGATACATACATTTGTATGCATGCCTGCAAGTGTGTGTGTGTATTGAAATATTAGAAACAAAACATTGAAAATGAAAGTGAAAATTGACTAGTCTATATACATACATATACATATATACCTACATACATACACATCAAAATAAATATAAAAAAAAAATATTTACACACATATCTATGTATGTATGAATGTATGTTCGAGTATGTGTAGTTTACTATTTTGAAAGTGAAAGTCAATTGAAAACCTTGACCATTTGCTGACCAATGAATTTTTGTTGTTGCTGTTTCAAAACACTAACCAAGTTTTTCAAATATGTTTGTACATATTATACTCGCACTATACAATAAACCTACATACGAAATTAAACTTAAATATGTATATGTATGTATACTATACGTATAAGTTTTAGTGTAAATATGTACATGTATGAGTGTAAACATATTTGCAATACAGATTCGCACAAACTTAAAGATTTACGTGTGGTACTTTTGTGTAGCAATTTTCAACATTTACATGGTACTAACTGGCAAGGACCAAATCTCCCATAAGTATCACATCATGTTTTATTCTTTAAAATCACATCTTGATAAAGTTTATTTTTAAACGACATTTTTTAAATATTTCCACTTATTATAAAACGTTTGCTTTTGCATTTTTAAAAGTTTTAAATAAAAATTTTTAATACAATTTTTAATAAAATTTTTTGTACAAAAATTTTTGAAAATTTTCTCAAAAAATATTTAAAATTTTCTCAAAAAATATTTAAAATTTTCTTAAAAAATTTAAAAAAAAATTTTTTTATATCATTTCTTTTTACAAAAATTGTTTAATGTTTACATTTTATTATTTCTGTGGCAAAAAAAAATAATTGCGTAAGTCGACATAAGCTAAAATAGAAATAATTACACCATTGCAATCCCGAAATTTAAAACTACCTTCAGGCGAATTTTCAAATATTTTGGACGACTTTACAGGAGGGTTTAGCGTAGAAGCGTTTGGTCAATATTCCTTTAATGAATAACATTATTTCGAATATTAATTTGATCCCTATTTGATCCTTGAATTACGCAACTCATCATTTACATAATAGTTCTAATTTTTAAGGCAGTCATTTAAAAAAAAAGAACTCCAAAATTAAAAATTTTTTTTATGGAATACTGTTACAAGTGACATAAACAGTTTTTTCTTATTGCCACAGCAATATAAAATTATCCAAAGAAATAGTTTTCTCGTAATTAATTTTGATAAAAGGATAATTTATAAAAATTTTCTTTATTAGAAATATTGTCTCAAATATAATTAATATATTTTTAGAACAGAAAACAATTGGATAAATATTCATTTAAAAAATTTGACAGAATTTGAATAAAAGAAAATTTTAGATACATTTTTGAAAACTTTTTATTAAAGAAAAATAAAGAATCGTGGTTTTTACGTATTTAAATGTTTGGCAAGTTCTCCAATCTATATGCTTATACGAAAATAATCTGGCAAAATTTAAGCTTGCATGTGGAATGTGGAACGATAAAATGTATATGCAGTGAAAACTCTCTGTAATAGACAACGCTCGCCTATAACGCTTGTCTATTTTTGAGAGGTGTTTAATAAGAAACCAAGAAGAGATCATTAAAATTTTGGTAATTCAAATACATACATATAAAAATTAAATGCCACTGTCTTTTTCTTAAAATTTTTGTTATAAGTTCTATTCTCGGTTGTGTATTTTTTAAAACCTTTTAAAGTAACTGAAACTGTGAATTATTTATTTCAAAATGAAAACTAAAAAAATAAGTTTGACAGATGCAGACAAATTATTAAAAAAGTTGGTACCACTGATAAAATGTATTTAAAAACCAACAATCAGCTGATTGAATACGAGTACCTTAGCTAAACTTGGTTTCTGTTTTAAATTCAGGAATTATTTTAAATAAATTCAACTTTTTTTGAGGTCATTTTTGACACAAAAATCAATAAACATAATTGACAACAAAAAGTAAGTTTCGTGAATACCCTATACAAAGCACAAAAACATAAATAACCAGCAAAAAAAAAAACTTAACAAAAATTGATTTTGTAGGGTTTCTGCTGATAAAGTGATTTAATTTAAGTAAAAACATTAATGATTTTAACGTGTCGTTGGAGAGCATATGTTTATATTAATATATCGGGTTATTAAGGTTTGATTTTAAACAGGCTTTTTTTGCTCGATCACATACGACTCATATCAAACTGCTTTGTAATTTTTATTCGGTTTCCAATTCATTATGAAAAGACTCACACCACATAGCGTCTCAAAATTGTTCAGATAACAAAAAACAGCATTCTGTGGGAAATCCTTTTCGTGCGATTTGAGATACTTACGATGCGCATAATCGACTTACTGAAACCACTCTTCGTATTTTGGCAACCCAAAGAGTACCAAGAGCTATCGTTATGTCCATTAAATCAACGGTATGGTATGGCTTATGAGCTGGTGGAATCATTGATCCATATTTCCTCAAAAATTAGGCAAATCAAATTGCTATTGGCAATGGTAACCGTTACCGCACCATATTTACCGACACTGTGCTTTCTGAAATTCAAGTGCATTGTCTCGTTGGACTCTGATTTTAACAGCTCAATCAGCCATCATTTTGCTGAGTATTAAATTTCACGTTTGGCCACATAGATTGTACGATTGTTCACCTTTGGAATATTTTCTCTGAATATTTATAAAGTCTGAGGCTTTTAGGAATAACCCAGCTTCGAATGATGCTTCGGAAGCCAATATTTCTTGTGTTATTCGAACGAGTCGTCCAAATGGACAACCTCAGTCGTAGTCGTAGCCAACATCGTTTTCAAACAGCAAATGCCAAATTGTTCTTCTAACTGATAATACTAATTTTAAGTTTATTTTTAAATTCATGTCTTTTATTTTAAATTATAAATCAAAACAAACGATGAATCACCCGATATTAATAAGCTTTACTACATTCTACACCATTTTTCATTGGAATTGAGAAAATTCCAATTGAAATTGAGAATTTCAATTTAAAATTGAGAAAACTCCAAATGAAAATGAGAAATTGTTATTGCGAAAAACCCGAATGAAAATGAGAATTTCAAATTGAAATTGAGAAAATTCCAAATAAAATTAAGAAATTTTAATTTGAAATTGAGAAATTTCCAAGTGAAAATGAGAAAAAATATATGTGTTCATACATAAGAACATATGTATTTAAAAATCAATAAAGTTTTTTTTTATATATTTGAAATATATATGTACATTGTGTTAATCTAATGGACAGTCGTAGAGGTTCGTTTGTGTTATCAAAACTTAATTGAAATTTTTATATATAAAAAATTATATTTTCTCATTTTCTCAATTTGATTTGAAATTTTCTTAATTTCATTTGGAATATTCTCAATTTCAATTTGAAATTCTCATTTTCATTTGGAATTTCAAATTGAAATTCTTAATTTCATATGGAATTTTCTCCATTTCAAATTGAAATTCTCAATTTCAATTGGAATTTTCTTAATTTCTTTGAAATTCTCTCAATTTCATTGAAATATAGTGTAGTCATTTCGCACTTATGGAGCCATTAGGAATAAATGCTTTTACACTATTGATTTATAAATATTGAAAATATAATTCCATTTTTTTTTTTTGCTGGGTAAATATGTATGTTGCTTCAGAATTTCCAAATGAAAAATATTTGAAATCAAAGTAAAAATATGCAAAAGCGATGCCAGATTTGCGAAATTAAGCAAAACTCTTCTAAAAGTTATTTGTAATCGTATGAAAATTTCCACTTAATGGATGATTTTAAACCAAAATACATACAAAATGTTTGTCCTTGTCCATATGAGGAAGATTCATTCACCTCTTTGATATAAGGTTTTAGACTTTTTGTCCACTGTATTCTGTTAAGTGTTTTAAATGCCATAAGGGTTAAAATTTACTCTTACACTTATGTATGTACAAAAACAGTTTGTGAAATATTTAAAAAAATTCTCGATTTGCAAAAAAGATTCCTCATTTTTTTCTACCTTTTTTATACATTTTCAGATATAAAAGATTTATTCCTCAAATTGAGTTTTTGATATACACAGATATTTTAAAATATGTTTGTTTTTATTAAAATTGCAAAAATACTTATTTAATAATTTTTCTCTTTTTGTAGAAAATTATTGATAAACTGATACGCACTTTTTTAAATTTATGCAACATATTCTCATCATATTTATGGAACATTTTTGCATTAAACTATAAAATGATTGCATATTAACAGAAAATGTTTGAAAAATGGCAATGTACTAAATAAAAGCCCTAGTCCTTTTTCGTTTAAAGTTTTAACCATCTTTTTTAGATCAATTTACGTGCGCTCATACATATTTGTCTGTGTACAAATGTACGTTTGCTAAACATACGCACGAGTGCACTTTGCAAAAAACACATACAAACTAATAATCCTGAATATGTATGTCTCCCGTTGTATGAACGTACTTGTATAACATTTATATGTATGAAAACGTTTGTATGTCAGCCTGCGTGTACCTACATATGTATGTATGTATGTATGAATTGAAAAACTTTTACCGGCATTTTTTGCTAATATAGATATAACAAACCACAAATTCTATTTTCTATATTCTCATTTCTCATCAAGTTTTTTCTCCCACCTCATCAAAAATGTTAATAGTGTTTGTTCTCTATCTACTACACTCTAGCTCAGTCCAACGGTATGCGCCGAATCCTTGCAAAAATGAAAGTTTAGTTCTTGTTATGTTTGTGTGTATTAGGAATTGAGTATGATTTGTTGTTGTTACTTTTTGTAATTTGACGATTACAAGTAGAAGTTTTTTTTTTTGTTTAGTCTAAACGTGTTTAGAATTTCTCTCTCATATAAGTATATTAGGATGACCCAAAAATATGCTGTTCTTTTTAATTGAGAATAAATATTCTAAGCATTTTCTTTACTAGGGAGTTTGTCAACAAATTTTTATAATGTAGAGTTTGTTGTAAAATGTTACGTTTATAAAAATATTTTAAGTTTATGTTCTTACATATGTAAGTATGTATCACAGTGTGCATTTGGCACAGTAAAATAAATATGTTGAAAAAAATTGCAATAAAGAAGATTTTTTAGCGCTACCCTTGTATGTACATTTAAAAGTATAATGATAATTTCGCTTTGTTGCCTAATTTTTTGTTTGTTTTGTATATTTGTAATAATTTCGATATTATATTATATATTATGGTTTCCATCTTCCATCTATAGTAGTTTATGCAAAGATACGTAACATATGTTATATATATATATATATATATATGTTAACATATGTAAGTATTTATGTATGTGTGTACATATGTACAGAGACAGTAAAATGTAGGTTTATTAGCATATTATGTATGTGATTTGTTTCTAACATACACATCTTAATATTTTATTATTTTTAAATGCAGGTCGATGTGTTTATATGCTTTTCGAAATGTTTTCATGGTTTGTACGTTCGTAGTTGTTGTTTATGATATCAAAGGAGTAGTTTGTTTTAGCCTTGCATTGACTTTTGTTGCAGTACATATAAAGACAGCCAGCGCTACATTTGTACTAACTTTTATCAATACATATGCATGTATAGTATATGATTGCGTATTCTTTATACATTTGTACATGCAAACATATAACCTGTTGATTATGAAATTTTCAAAATCAACAATTGTTTTCTATTCGATTGAAAATCTGCAATAACTTTTTACTACTAACATATTTTTTTTTTTACATATTTTGCTTTGCAAAAATGTTCGGAAATTTTTTCTCATTAATCAAAGTTAGTATGTGTATACAGATTTATAAAAAAATGTCGATGAATTCATTTTACACGTAAAGTTTAAAGAAAAAATCGATTATGTAATAATCTATGTATATAAAAATCAATGTGTGTTTGTATGTTTGTATGTTTTTTTGTGCTTTATAGACGGTTAAACGGCTGGACCGATTTCCTTGAAATTTTCACAGAATCTTTCTGTATGTCTGGAAGGAACTATAGGCTATACTTTGGCTTGAAATTGTAAGTGGGCGGGGTTCCACGCCCTATTAAAGAATAAGTATTAAATATTATATATTACGAAAGTTAATGCAGCTAGAGTCTTCAAATTAAGTACGGTAAACTTTGACATCCACACGAACATTTAGGTAAAAAATGGGCGGACTTTCAATAGTAGGAGTGGCCACATGAATTAAATACTAAATTTCGTATATTTGAAAAACGATATCGATAAGAGTACTAAAATTTTGCAAGAGCAACTTTGACACCAAAATAAACATTTATGGAAAAAATCGGTATATTAGAAATAGTGGGCGTGGCAGTTCTCATAGCAATTAAATACTAAAATTCGTATATTCGGGAAGCGATAACAGTTAGAGTACCCAAATTTTGCACGAGAAGCTTTGACATCTATATGACTATTTTGATAAGAAATGGATGCTTTAGTAATAGTGGGCGTGACACCTGTCATATGAATTAAATACAAAAATTCGTATATCTGGGAAGCGATAATAGTTAGAGTACCCAAATTTTGCAAGAGACACTTTGACGTCTATATGATTATTTGAATAAGAAATGGTTGATTTAGTAATAGTGGGCGTGGCACCTGTCATATGAATTAAATACAAAAATTCGTACATCTGGGAAGCGATAATAGTTAGAGTACCCAAATTTTGCAAGAGACACTTTGACGTCTATATGATTATTTGAATAAGAAATGGTTGATTTAGTAATAGTGGGCGTGGCACCTGTCATATGAATTAAATACAAAAATTCGTATATCTGGGAAGCGATAATAGTTAGAGTACCCAAAGTTTGCAAGAGACACTTTGACGTCCATATGATTATTTGAATAAGAAATTGTTGATTTAGTAATAGTAGGCGTGGCACTTGCAAAATAAATATATTTTTGAACTATTTTTATTTCATTACGATGGGGGTGGCGAAGCACACCGGGTATTAGCTAGTTAATGTATAAATAAAATTATTTAGTACATATTTCTTAAGCATTCTTCTTTAGCTTTTCTAAATATTTAGGAAAATCTTTTAAAATATTGTATACTTTTTTCAATGTTTCTTAAGCATATATTTTCCTAATATACGAGCTTGACATCAGTTTCAGTTACATAACAAAAATGTTTAAGAGTATATTTAATCCAATATTTCGCTACCACATTGGGTACCTTCTTCAGGAAAAAAATTATTTGTGATTGAGACACATATAGTATTGTAATAAAATAATTTTTATATAAAAAACTGATCTCAAGCTTGTGTATAAGAACAACATATGGAAAATATTTAAATATATTTGTGGCAATAAGGGAAAACTGCTAATGTCTGTTTTTATAGTTTTTCAGGAAAGCACTTTTACGTTTTTGAGTAGATTTTTTAAAGTTGATTTCCTTTTTAATTAAAGACTATTATATGATTTCTGGGCTATACAAATTACACATCATACATTTTCACACATTTTTGTGTATTTAGCTAAATTATAATTTAAAATAAGTTATTATTCCAAATGATATTATTCTTAAAACAAAGATATGCAATAAGTTTTTATGCTATAGCTTCCTGTATGTCGTTCGAAATAGTTAAAATGTTGCCTGAGAGAAGTTTTGAATTTACAGAATTGCAATGATGTGATTATCTCCATTTTAGCTCATGTCGACTTCAGCAGTTTTTCCTTTTTTGGCACAAATATTTATATTAAGAACACAAAATATTACAATACAGAAGCATCTTTATGGGAATGGTGTAATTATATAAGTCAATTGCATTTCGGAGAGAATTTTTTGAAAAAAAATTTTTTATATAAAATTTGTCAATTGGAAATTACGAGGAAAAGAAAAAATTTATGAAATTTTGACATTTTGAAAGAAACAGCTGATGGTCAACTAAAACTACCTTATTAAGTGCATCCTGTTTATGGGAAAATTATTTTATTTTTATGATAATAAATATATTATATTTTGTTTTATCAAGATTATCATGTGTATTCGTGCGAATGTACATTTACAAATGAAGAAAATAAAGTAAATTTAAAGTTCTAGCAAGTTTGTGCCCCTTTCAATTTTTCTTGCCTCTCATTTCAATAAACATAAAACTTGGGCGCGTAAACTTGCTCGGTCTAAGTGGAATATATAGACTCGTTTAAATAGACTGAAAATTGTAATGATTACATTAATTGTTTAAAAAGAAATTCGATTTATTGTTAATAAAGTTCAAATATGTACGTTTTTACTTTTTTCCTATTGCTATCCCTCCCAAAGATAAATGCTGTTCAAAAAAGTACCAAAATTCAGTTTTTACCTGTTTTATCCCCTTAAAACTCAAAATTTCCAAAAAGTACCAGACACTAATCCAATTATTTTTAACAGGCTCTTTGGTCTTTTCTGAATTTTTGTGATATCTTTATTAAGCCTGGAGATACTTAGTTACCGATCTTACACTTTTTTACCCGTAAAACGCTCGACGGATTTTGTGCAAACTTCACATAAACCATCTACCATCCGAACAAAACCTAAATATTTGGTTCGGATAGGTGAGCCCATTCTTGAGTTATAAAATTACAACGAATAGTGGCATTGATTTATAAAGGGTCCGCCATCTAACGTTTTTGTTTTCAACTAGTGCTTATTTCGTGAATGGTAACACTAAGCTCATGTCTGATTTGACAGATAATTAGTTTTATCCTTCCGCTGAACGAATATGATTGTGTATACGCTTGAACAACGCTGGGAAATATTGCGACATTACTTTGGCCGATATTGCCAAAAAAAAATCATCTCTTCAGATGAAGCTCATTTTGATGTTGGCGGGCACTTGGGGCACAGAAAACCTGCACGCATACATTGAAAAGCCGATACACCCAAAACGAGTCACTGTTTGGTGCGGATTTTGGTGCAGAGCCATAATTGGGCCAGATTAAAAAAGTTATTTGGCGGACCCTTTATATATATAGATTTCTAGTTTATTAATGGCAGAGGTGTAAAAACTAAAATTTTTTTAGGGTTGATTTCAAATATTTGTTTAAGTACAATAAACTGCACAATTTGGCATAATTTTTGTTCTCTACACAGTTGTTTAATAAATCTTTTTCTTTTTTCATAAATCTAAGCCTTACAAATTGAAATTCTCTTCGATTTAATCTAAAATCGAGGGAAACAATTACACAAGAAGAAGACTTGTTGAAATAAATATTGTGCAATCAAACCGTTTTATCTAAATATTGAAATTTCAAAAAAACTTTACGTCATATCTCAAAAAGTACTCTTCTCTTTCCGTCCACGAAATGTATGTATTTATGCTTACATGCATACATACGTAAAACAGTTAAACGAATTTGATTTGTATACTAAACAAAAAAATTTGTCAAAGCTGAATATTTAAACGATTTTCATTCTTTGGGCAATAAAGAAAACACCATTAATCAAAATGGCTGATATTCAAAACTAGGCTAGATCTACTCGTATTGTAAAAATCACAATTACGTTACAACTAAACTAAAACTTTTTAAACCACTAGATACACCCTCCTGTCAATGAGAACTACCAGAAAAAGTTAATGTTTTTCCAACAGAAAGTTATTAATTGGACAATATTAAAGAAAATAAAGAGTCACAAATACACTGGCAAACAAGTATATACAAAGTTTTTTTTTTTTTTTTTTAATAACAAAACCAACAACAATATCTAATACTAAAATAATAACAACAACAAAATACAAACACAAAAATCTAAACGATAAAACATTGTCATCAAACAGAGTGAGTGCGAGTACATATGCACCCTGCAGTTTTTATATGAACACGTTTAACGGCTTATTTGGTTGGTTATTAATCAACTAATTTTTTTTATTGATTTGGAACAAGTATGAAAATACTAGACCATGAATAAATTAAGGAAGTATATGTATGTATGTGAAGTTATATTTTTAAAGAAAGGATAATTTTGGAGTTATTACAGCATGGCAGTAAAAGGATAAATATTTCAACTGCCTTATTCATAAATATTATAAAGGGTTTATAAAACAAATTTTTTGCGAAAACTTGGTTTAAACTTTTTGGAGTATAAGTGATGTTTTAAAGTTGGCAGCATAATTTTTTGCAGTCATTACTTTAGATACCACTGTTGCATATCGTTTGTCCTTAAACCAATTTTTAATAATTTCTTAAAATTTGTTTTTTTTGGTATTTGAAGGCTACGTATCCACTTGTCTTTTTAATGTAAAATCTTTGCCCAGAAACTGCCTAAAATCTTTAAACTTTGTTTAAACATTGGTGTATTATAGTTGAGCATTTTTTCGACTCATTTTATATGTTCTCTCTCTCTCTCTCTCTCTCTCTCTGTATGAAACGTCATTTGCAGCTTCTTCGTTTTACATTAACATATATGATAAAAGCTCAAGTGTTATTCGTATGTATATATTTTTAGACAAAACGGTCTGGATTTGGTAAAGTTATAGGAAAACATAATTTAGAAGACATTTTTTTATAAATAAAATTCTGAATACTTCAAGAGTCAAGTAATTACTCTTAAACATAATAAAAAGTGTTTCTTTTAGAGGCATAGATTTTTTTTTTAACAATAAAACAAACAAAAATTCCATTACACGAACAAATTTTTGGCTTTATTAGTTTAAAAATTCCAATTCATTTAATATTTAAAAGTAATTTCTAACATATGGCCTCTGCTACTGCGTCTTATGAACTCCATCCTGGCTTACAGCCAAACCTAAATAGGAGCGACAAGCGTTTTGCTAAGCGCTAACGCTGAAGTGAAAAACCTAAAAAAGGAGCGTCAACGTTGTGTATTGAACAATAATGTTTAATTATGTTTTTTTTTTTTTAAATAATATTGAGTAAATAGAAAAAAAATTGAGATAAATCGCTACATTGATATGTTAATAGTTGAACTGACATTACTTTTCAACATTTATAAAAGAAAAAAAAAACAGCTGCACTGCAATCAACTTTAATGTCGACGCTTTGTCAAATTTGGATTTTCCAATTGGAAATAGTTGATGCTGTGGTATTTTAGTTTGCTTTATACAAATTTTGTTAGGCATGAGCATTTTCGATAGACAAAAAAAACGCTTGCTGCTTTTGTAATTTCTAGAGCACAGTACACTTAGAAGAAATTTTAGACCCCAAATGGCATCCCAAAAGGAGATATCGTCGCGGCTTTGACATGATCGGTAATGTGATATATTTTGAAATTTTTTATTGCACTATTTTGAACCTTAATTGATCGTGCATCTATCCACCGAACCGTTTAGGGATATCTTGATTGGTTCAAAAATAAACAATAGTCGGTATGTACAAGTTTAATACTATAAAGCAAAAAAAATGAGATGTTTTTGTTTTGCTCTCCTGAAAACTAAGTAAAAACACATAAGTGAATTTGTTTGAGCAACGACGACATATAAATATTTGTTCAAATCCAAAACAAATAATAAAACAAAATTGTAGAGCTTGACTAGTACAATAGAGTGTAAAGTGAAAAATTCCATGTTCAAGATTTGGCGAATTACATATTTTTAACAACCCCCAATATGTCAATCAAATAAAAGGGTTTGATTAGTAGAATACGGTATACTTCAAACAGAAAAAAAAATCCAATAAGGCGTCCGATACATAATGAATTTTTATATGGTATTTTGATCCTAGAATCATCATTTATAAATTTATTGAGACTACACTCAGAACATTTCAGATACCTACTTGTTGGTGAAGGACATGTAAGAATCGGCACTGTCATTATTGTTTTTTGTTTGTTTATGCTGTTGTGTATTGAAACGTTTTGCAGAACTTTAATTTTTCGTCTGACCACATGTGGTGTACACTGTACTGTGAAGTGGATAGAAAATTAAGATCGTCACTTTTTAGAATTAGAGATTATTTAAAGGTGATTTAAGTTTTTTTTATTTTTTTCTCTCTGTTAAATAATCTTTTGCATTAATAGTCGGATCTTAAAGTGTGATATATCAATGTTTTTGTCTCAAGGAGACCAATGTTTATTTTAAGAGTCATTGACGTAAGAAAAATTTAAAAAAGCTACCATAACGTGTGGCTTCAAAAAATATACATAAATTTTAACACCATTATCGCAATACTTCCTTACCAAAAGTTAAATGACTTTTTGCGAGCCTTAATTTTCCGATATTACAGTGATACTAGGCTGTTAGAAAATAAGATGGGCAGCCTTCTCCTGTAACTCGCTAAAGCTACATTTCTATCGCTTAAACTCTACAAAATATATTAAGAGATTTTTGCAGCCTGAATCTCCAAGTAAACAGCCCTGCAGCTGAAGCTAAATAACTATATCACTTAAATTATAAAAAAATATTTAGATATTTCTGGCTAATTATATGTGATTAAGATATTTTTTAGAGCGTTAGCGATAGAGATTCATCTTTAAAGAGTTAAAGAATAAGGCTACTGGTGGGAAAAACCTAAAATTGTCAATTGCCTTAAGAGTAAAATAAAAACATCGGTATATCACAATTTAAAATTTGACTGCAAATACTAAGGAGCTGAGTAAAATGTTCTAACAGTTTTTTGTTCTATGTCATACTACTTCCAATCCCTATACTTCTGTGTAATTAATTAATTAATATTAGTAAAATAAATTATTAATCACTCGAAAAGTTTTTCTCTACAGCTTTGTTTGTGTTTTCAAGCAAAGTCACAACAACAATATAATGATGAAATGATAAATCGAAGCAAAGACATCAAGTACAATAGAACACATACAAGCAGTACACAAACAAAAAGTTTTTACATCCTGTGAACTTATCTCATTACAGAACATTAAAAGCTAAAGTCCCTATGTTTACTAACAAAAGCTTGAAACATGTCTTGAATGTTCTATTTCAGTTTGAAAGTTCTATATCTGATTCGGCTTTATTTTATTCCAACGTTTTTCAGTTCTGTTAAATTTTCCGATGTTTTGATATTTTGCAAGAAAGTATTTTATAATGAGACTAACACACACACTTTTTTTAATTTAGTAAGATAACCTGTAATTCATTTTTCTTAAACTTGTGCATCTCTTTAGTAAATATCGAAGATAAAACGAAAAATGTAAAAAGGCGACTCCTAGGTTCAACAAAAAATATAAATTATATTTGAAAGTATATTGTGAACTTTTATGTTCTTATAATATGGTGGGCTACTGTAAATGTTAGACTTTGCAAGATTAAGTTTTTAACAACCCTTTTTTGGACTAATTTTAATATTTATGTACGATTTAAAAAATATCCTAAAATATATTTTAGAACCAACATTGGGAATATGAATTCAAAACTTTGTTTATTGTTTTCAAATTAACAAAAAAAATGTGGATAAATTAATCATCATAAAAACTGCAGGGAACAGGCATGTAATAATGTTTAAGCTTCAAAGTATACATTTGTATACATGTGTGCATGTGTGTTAATATTATAATGATAATATCATGTATAAAAGTCTAAAGAGTATGTATGAAAATTATTTGACAAAAAAAAAAAAAAAAGAAATTGGAAAATAAAAATTATTATTACTAAAAGAGGCGGAGCCTGATAGGTTTTTCCCTATACCACATATTCACATGCATACATATGTATGTATGTACATGCATTAAACAAACTCATACATATAAACACTTAAAAGTTACTCACTCATACATACATACATAAAACACACACTTATTCACATCACACATAAACTAACATATTCATATTTACTTAATAAACATTACTCATAAAATATTACAACTTTTTTCCAATTTTTTTCTTCTCTATTTTGTTTTTACTGTTACTACGATTTTTATATTATTTTTCATTCTATTACTATTGTTGTAGTTTTTATATTGTTACTAGTTGTTGTTATTGTTGGTATTTTTAAGGGAAAATTTTTATTATTTTTGATAGATTTCTTATCGTTGGTATTTTTTGGGGTGTTTTTATCGAGGTTTTTCCACCAAAAAAAAACAATGTTTAATAGTAAAATTGGAAAAATGTTACAAAAAAAGTAAAAAAAAAAATAAAATTTTTGGTGTTGTGTCTTTTTGCTTTTCAAGATGAAATAACAACAACTATAGTAACACCTAAATGGAAATTGTTGCAATAAAAGTGCATTTTAGTTGTTGTTGTTGTTACTTAAAAATCTGTAATAATTTAGGGAGGGGTTGTTCTTTTTTTTCCCGATCTTTGTCCCTGTGTTTGTTGTTGTATGTTTGTTCGATTTTTGATTTGGTTGATTTGTGCGGTTGGCGCTTATTTATTTAAAACTAACAACAACACAAGTAACAATAAGTACAAAAGTACTGCACAAAAAAAATTGATTGCATTTTGAGGCAAAAAATTGTGTGTGTTTTAATGGTGTGTTGATTTTTTTTCTGCTGCATCATCTAGTGTTAAATAGCACGTTTAAAAGGATACAACACACATATCAAAACGCAGCTAATGCGCGCATGTGCATCAGAATTTAAAATTTTTTTTTTCGAGAAAACAGAAAACGCTTACCAAATTTCAAACGGTTATCTTTTTAAAAAACTTTAAATTAAAAGCAAATAAAAAATCACTTACGTTTACAATTAAAATGGCATAGGAAGTTAAAAAAAAGTGTTAAAAAAGATACATATGAAATAACAATAAAAAAAAAAAAAAAATAAATAAATTCCAAGCCAAAGGATTAAATCAAATAATAATATATGAGTAGGTATACAAAAAATGAAAAAGTGAAAAATTTAAAAAGTTACTGTAAAAGTTTTTTAAAATTTTAAAAACGAAATTTAATTAAAAATAAAAACAAAATTTTAGCAAACATTAAACAATATTTATAAAACAAAACTTTAATACTCTTTTCATAAAATAAATTTTTTAAAAGAATTTTCAAAACAAGTTGGAAAAATCGTTTAAATTTATTTGATAATTTGAAATATTTTTTTTTTATTTTAAAAATTTTGGGGTGGTCGCTATAAACAGATCTGTTTCACTACAACTGGCAATGGTTAGTTACTTAAGTGTGGAACTTTAAAAGTTATTATATTTAATTAATAAATTTATTCAAAAAATATTTAAAATTTAAAAATCAATTAGTTTTTAAACATCTTAAAAAAAATTTTGATTTTTTAAATGTATACAAAATTTTCTCAAAGTTATAGATAGATCTTCGAAAATAACAAAAAAAAAACTTTTTCATAATTTTTTTTGGAAGATTTTTATTTTTAATATTATTGATAATTTCTTTAGAAATTATAACTATTTTTTTTTTAAATCCAAGTCAAAATTTTATCAATAACATTCATAACAATTTCTTGGTTATGTATTCAAATATTATTGATTTGGCTAGAGGTCAGTTACTGTTATAAATACATTGAAAAAGGAAGTAATTTTATATGTAATTTATTTGTTCCCAATATTTCGAAAAACTTCGTTGATCATCTTCAGACGATAATTATTTTTAAAAATAATATTAAACCGTCAATATGAATATTCCTTTTTAAACCCTTCACACACAAGTGAAAAAGGTTTGTAATTTCGTGTGAAATTTCAACAATTTTCATTTCCGACCCCATAAAGTATATAAAGTCAATTAAGCTCTGTCAGCCTGACCGTCTGTCTGTATGTATGTTGAAATTTACTTTTTGTAGCCTTCCAACATCCTGGATTGGAAATATTCGGGAGCAGATCGGTATTGAAAATCAGAAAAAGCAGTACATAAACAACTGAGATATGAAGAAAAAACCACGACCATCTGGTTTTTTTCACATACAATCCATACATACAACATATCGAATCCCAGCTGAGTCATAAAAAATTATTTTTTACAATTTTTTTATTTTTTTTTATTTTTTATTTTATATTACATATTTATATTTTTATTATTTTATTTTTTTAATTTTTTTTTTATTTAAAAAAAAAAATTTTTTTAATAACTGACCTCTAGCCGCATCAATAATATTTACATTAATAATATTCTTGAAAATTTTTGTTTGTTTTGTAATTGCATATATAAATAAATAAAAGGGCATATAGAAATTTTTTAATTATGTATAGATTCTAAATCTATTAAAAAATAATTGCAAATTGTATCATAAAAAAAAAAAAAAATTCATAGCATTGATATTAAAGACAAATTTTTAAAACTATCAATCAATTAATATTTTTAATTGTCTATACTCGTAAGAGCCATTAACATCCTCATATAATTTAAATTAAATACATACAAGTACATGTATGTATGTATATCGATTATTTTCCCATATAAAATATACATTTATATGTATGTGTGTTCTTATTTGCAAGCATAATTTTATTTCATTTTTGTTTTATATGTATATGTACCTTCAAGCCGTAAAATTTCAGTTAAAATATATATATTTGTTGTTGGTACAAAATAAAGTTTAAGAATAAGAAGAAGAAAAAAAAAATAAATAAATGAAATTTATGCCTAAAGCTCTGTGTATAACAATAATAACCCCACCTTCTTAACTAACTACCACTACAAATATAAAAATGTACACATGCACACTTACAAAATATATTAACTTATACAAATACAATAACAACAATATGTACACAAGTAAAAATCCCTTTTAACTTTACTAACCAAAAACTAAATTGGAAAAAATGCAAAAAAGAAAACGTAAAATAAAACTAAAAAAAAAGAAAAAATTTACACAAGATTGTATATTATGAAAAATAAAGCCAGACCAACAACAATAACAACACAAACAAATAAACAAGGACTAAAACTACGACGACTAAGAGTCAGTCAGCCAGTCAGTTAGTCAGTCAGCCATTCAACTAACGAATAATTTCAACCATGGAAACTTAATTTATGTTTTTGTTGGTCTCCCCATACCCCCAACTTTTAATTCATCACCTCCACTGTAACTACTCCCACCCTGTCTATACCTTTTTTGCCATATAGACCAGCGTAGTAGTATAAGAATTTTCCTCTTTTTTCAATTTTGTTGTTGTTGTTGTTGGTTATGGTTTGGCTTTACATTTTGTTGTTTTTGTTTTTACAATATATAAAAATTGTTGTTTGCTTTTTTTTGTATGTTTCGCTACGTTTTCTTTTTATTATTTTGAGATTTTGTTTTTATTTCATTTTCAACACAAAAACCAAATGGCCAGAAGTGAAAAGGACTAAAAACTTTCTTTCCATTTTGGGCAGTTCCATTGAGCCGATGGAACAAGCTAACTTAGTTTTAAATAAAATTTAACAAATTTTTTTTTTAAAAGTGCAAGAATATCGGTATTTTGTATTATTCTATAAGGCTGGGTCTCCACGTAGCAATAGCTAAAACGTCGGCAGAATGATATTTATTTATTATACCCTTCACCTGTGCTGCACAGTTTTCATTTCCGATCCCATAAAGTATATATTTTCTGAAAGCTTATGAATAGAGGAGTCGATTAAGCCCATCTGTCCGTGTGTTGGTTAAAATCAACTTTTATATAAATAAATAATATAAATCTTTTGGAAATATCCGGGAATGAAATGCTATTGAAATTCAGCACAATCGTCCCATAACTTTCTGAGATATGAGCAAATAAACACGACTGCCTCTGTTTTTTCCCATATTTTTACCACCAAAATTAAAATTTTTCAGCCATAGAATAATTTATATATACCATTTTTATTATTTGTAGATATAATATGCCTCTAGAGATATTCGTGAAAATTTTTGGATAAAGCGAGCTCTAATCGGTAAAGTTATAGGCAACATTTTTTTTTTTTAAATATATATTCCAAAAATTTACAAACGAAAATCAATTTTTCTAAGCTTCTAGACAACCGAGAGTCAATATTGGTACCATCTGAAAGGACTTGACTAGAACAATAAAAGTACCATAAAAAACTTTAAATTTATGTTGGCCGCAACTACAAAATGGCGGACAATATATTTTCATATGGGTCAAATCTGGTGTTTTAAAATGTAACTTCTTGAACCCTCTCAATATTGGTATCAAATGAAAGGGCTTGACCAGTAGAATACAGTAAATTATTAAATAAAAAATTTAAAATCCAAGATGGCGTCTTAAACAAAATGGCGAAGCGAATTTTCTTAACCCCAACAGTAGGATATCAAATGAAAGGGCTTGACCAGTAAAATACAGTAAATTATTAAAAAATGTAAAATCCAAGATGGCATCTAAAACATAATGGCGGAACAAATTTTTTAACCCCATCAATATGGGTATAAAACAAAAAGGCTTGACTAGTAGAATACAGATAACTACGTAAAAATTCAAAATCAAGGATGGCGTCGGAAATAATAAGGAAAAATGGCGTAAAATATGAAATATAGGTTAAGCTACGATGTGGGATTATACCTATGTACATGATGGTGAAGGTATTATCAGATTCGGCACGGTCGAATATAGCACTCGTACTTGTTGCTAAAGTATGTTTATTTTCATTGGGTTGAAAACACGACACACGTAATTTATTCATAAAATTTAATATTTTTGTTTTAACTTTTATGGGTTTTTTTTGAAAAATTTTTAGCAGGTAAAATTATTTTAATTTTTCTTTGTTTTTTGCAAGAAAAACAATAAATTGAAAGTAAAATAAACGATTTTGACAGCTTATTGTGGAAATAATTGCTTAAGCAATCAGCAGAGTAATGATTGCGCAATACATTGGTACATATAGCAATTGGCTGTCTACACGTCGCAATTTCTATGGAAGCGTTTAAATTTGACAATTGCGGTAAACGTTAGCAAAGAATATGGTGGATACGACGAGTAATCATTAAATACAATTTAGAGTTCGAATAACAGCTTATAGTATGGCCATATTAAAAAATATTTCACTTAAATAAACTGAAACATTTGCAAAAACACAAATAAAAACAATTTTTTAGTCAACTTAATTAATTATTAAAGTAAGAACAAACTTTATTTTCTAAAAAGTTGAAAACTAAAACCAAATATAGTAAATATGGTCTTATTGTACCAATTTGTTTGTTGTTCGCCGGTGTAAGAAATAGAAAAAAACCCGGTGCGCTTGCTACGCCCCTTAATGAATAAAAATGCATTCTGAATTTTAATGGAATATCAAGTGCTAGAAGCTAAGAGTTATAACTTTTTTAATGGGCGTGACACTGCCCACTTTTCTAATCACCGAAATTGTAAAGTCATGACAGCTCAATATGTGTTTCAGAAAAATCGATCTAGTGGAAGTAGCTAAAAATGATAACTTATTTTTCATGGGCGTGGCAGTGCCCACTTTTCTAATCACGAAATTGTATAGTCACGAGAATTCAATGTGTGTGCAAAATTTCAGAAAAATCGGTCAAGTGCAAGTTGCTGAAAATGATATTTTAGTTTTTATGGGCGAAACCACGCCCACTTTTTACCATCTATAAACACTCCTTGGAATGTTTGTGCTATTCGACTCTGGAACAATTTTCCAACAAAAATCAGAAATATAAGCAACGCTGCACGTTTTAAAACTTAAATTTTTGAACATTTTGCTTAACGACTTTTTTTTCTTTCTTAAATACAATATTCTCATTATATTATATTCGCTCATTAATGATATCTAGTAAATGTAAACAGTTTTCTTTAACTTTAACAATATGTAACGATGTGTTGTTTTAAGATATTAATCTTGTTATGCAGGATATCAAATAAATAAATAAATAAATAATCTTCTTTTGGGAAAAACTTGCCAAAGTTTGAGTCCGATCGGCTTTACGGTTTCGGAGTCTATAGCTAACACACACACAAGCAGCCAGAGTTTCACTTTTATATATATGTATATAGATGACAAATAATCCCGGTGAAAAATATGCCGTTACTCTCGGTTGTGCGCCTAGAAGAACTAATCCTACCCCAGAAATCGTCTACTTTTTTTAAGTTTTCCTACACTTTTGTTTAGCAAATACATCTCTTATCGTCAGCATAAGCTTATGGGTAAACTTTTTAAATTTTTTTTTTGCTAATTTCCACCAAATATTTATTTTTAAGTTTAACTTTTTTGTAATAAAAATAATAATTTTTATTTAAAATAATAACAACCAAAATATTTTATGACTGACTAAAAGGTTTATTACTCACTTGTGAGCAAAAACAAATGGATTCATATTTTTTAGATTTCATATTTTATCGTAATGTATAACATTTTCAAGATCGCGACTCACTTTCAAAAACCTTTTTTTTTCTAAAATACAAAACAAAAAATTCCTTTTGTTAATTTGAACGAATTTTTTTATAATAAAGATTAAAAAAAAATTTCTAAAAATTAATTTAATCTTTCACAGAAAAAAGAAATCGATGTAAAATCGTTATACTTTTAGACACAAAAAAGTCAATAAGTACTCATGCAATTTACTCTACTTCCTTAAGTTTAACAGTGTCCCAAAACGACAAATCTCCAGCAAAAGTCTTGAAAATTTACTAAACGGTGCAAAATGTTGTTTTCTGTCGAGCTGTGTACTTAAATTTTTTACATTCTTAAAATATCACTTTTGACCAAATGTCCGGCTAGATTAGTAAAATACCCCTATGTGCGTTAAAGTATTGCCGATGTAACAATACCGCTCGTTTTGGGATAAATTTCTCATGCTATAATTAACATGATTTCGCTCTTTTAAGGCTCTTAAAAGCCAACAGATTTTTTTCCTTTACTTTTATTTTGCAATTTTTTTATAATTTTTTCCAATTTATTTTTATTTTTTCTGTATGGGCTCAAAAGTTTCTTAAGAATGAAATTTATTTAGCCAAGTCATGTTGTACAACAAAAACGAAAAATATAAGTTTTATAAAAGACATCAACTTTTACCCAAATATGTAGAAGTAAAGAAAAATAAACCAAAAATGCGAGTGAGTGAGTAAGTGGGTGATTGGGTTGGTTGGTCTATGCAAAGGGGGTGAAGCTGGTAAATTTGAGAAAAACATGGAAAATGGGGAAGGGGGGACAAGACACAAACAAAAGCAGGGTAGCGATGGGGAGTTAAAATTGAAAGAGGAAATTTATAACATAAAAACTCTGCAAGAGTATGAAAAAAATCAGATGATTTTGTATAAAATTATACACTTTTTTTCTTTTCATTATTTTATACAATATTTTTTTCTTTATTTTCATACTTTATTTTCTGCATTATTTTCTTATGAGAAAACTTACAAGAGCAAAAAAAACCTACTTTTTGGTGTAAAACTAAATGATGGCACGGTGGGGGCGTGAATTGTGAATTGAGAATAGTGAATTGTGAATATTAGTATGTATGTGTGTATATTGGTTGGCAAACAGAATGGCAGGCTGGCTGGCTGGCTGATTTTTCCTTTAATTTTTATACAATTTTTTGGTTACTTTTTCTTGTTTGAAGCAGAAACAAAAAAAAATAAAAATAAATGTAAAACTAAAAGAAACAGCAGCATTTGTTGAGGGTGGTGGGAGATTGATCGGTCGGGGATGGTCGGCCGGTAGTAGGAAATACACAAGAAAATGAACAAATTATGTATAATGGAAAATTTCTTTTCATAGAATTTGCACAAAAATTAAAAAAAATATATAAAAATAAAATAAATTTTGTGGTATGTAAAAGTATATATGTGTGTGTGTGTGTGTGTGTATGTACATTAGACTGTAAATACTTACACTCAACACATATTCTTACATCCATTTATGTATACTTATGCTCATATGCTGCTGCTACCGGGTGTATGTACGAATCTTTGCATTAAAATATTTATTGTTGCCAGGATTTTTCAAACAAAAAAAAAAAAAAAAAAAAAATTTTATTTCCCTTTAACTTTATTTTTTATAAAGTATTTTTTTCTCCGTGTATTTGCTGGTAAGTGCTTGCTTGTGTATGAGTTAAGGTTGCAAAGTGTTACTAGGCTGAAGTATACTTTTTTTTCTTTTTTGCAGAGTAGGGGACGGAACATAAGTGTTTGTTTGTATGTCTCCGTGTATGTGGAAAAGCTTATTATAAAAGTTTAATAATAAAGTATAAAAAAAAACTGAAAATAAATTAGTCATGCGCAAAAATTACCAATATTGGAAAAAAGTAATTTTTAATTAAACATTTTTATTAAAAAAAATATACACATACATATATTACATACATATATATACACACATACTATAATATTTCTCTTTCCCTTATGGCATCCCTTTATTAAACAAAAAAAAAAATAATAATAATAATATTGTACATACATAATTACTTTAAAAAAAAAACTTGCAAAAAATATGAAAATTACTGCATGTTCAAAGCATGTCTATCACTTTTTAAAATAAGGGTCAGTTTGTTGGAAGGATTGGGATCTTAACCTTTAATCTGTTATTTTAATATTGTTTTCCCAGCTTAATGAGATCTAAAGAATTAAGATAGCATTTTAAATGAAAATCTATGGCATCAATGGTGTGTAGAGATCATGTAGACAATTTATTATATTTTAAATTTCTTAAAAATTTTAATGAATTCTTTGCTTATAGAATATTTTTTGTTAGTACTTTTATCAATTTTCAACTGAAACTTGTAACGGCAAACTGACCCTTAATAATGAAGAAAATTTAAATTTATTGTCAGCAAACTCAAGCTAATTGTTATTCTTGTATTACTTTAATTTTAGTAATAACAAAAATGGCCGCTTCTATATATGCAACCCCACCGCCTGATTTAAGTAGCGAGGATACGGCATTATCTGATGTATCCAATACTTCATCAACAACAGCAACAAATAATGCAACAACAGCAGCAACAGCAACATTAAAACATTTAACAGCAACTACAAACACAACCAACAACAAAAACACATGTGAGGAAGTAACGACATCAACAAAAACAACATCAGCAACAACAACAACAGCTACAACATCTATAACAACATTAACGAATAATAACAATAATAATAATAATAACAGTAAACCAAAACGCACAATAGCTGATGTTCTTAAAGACAACAGCAGCAAATCCCTTGACACAACACAATGCTCTTCCAAACTACCCAATATGGGAAGCTCTACAAATGCCGCTCGCGATAACGAAAGCGTGAATGACAATGAGGATGCTAAACAACAGCAGTTAGCTGCCGTAGCTGTGGCAGCTAATGCAGCCATGCAACTTCAACTGTTGGAAGCCATAAATGATGCTGCAAAAAAACGACGTAAACAGCACAATCCCAGTCGGATGGATGAGGAAGGAAGCCAACCAACAAATGCCTCTGGCGCACCCACTGTCGACTACGAGGATAAATTATCGAAAATGTTTTTGCCCAAATCAATGGAACAGTTTAAGGAAACGTTTGAATTGTTACAGCAGCAACACATAGAAAACATATCAAAAACTCAGGAATTGAATGACGACAAAATGGCAAAGTTTTCTCAAATAGATGAACACGAGCAGCATAATCAACATCAGCATCAGCCAGCATTTAATAATCCATATCATACCTTCTGTAAGGAGTGTGGTGAAAATTTTGAAAACGAATTTAAGCTCAGTTTACACATGCTACAAGAGCACAATGAAACCGGGGAAGGGTTTGGAAATAATCAAAATATTACATCAAATATGACACCATTGGATATTTTGGCCTCGGTAAAAGTGAAATTAGAAAGACCTGAATGTGAGTCTCCCTCCTCGAATCATAATTCGGATCAAGGAAATGTAACACAAGATCGCAATGCGTCCTCTTTGGCAATGCTAACGAATGGTAAAGTTCAGCAGCAGCAGCAGCAACAACAGGCACAGTGGATGGGTGCCCCGACTATGCCCACCATGGGTTTTCCTTTTCCACCAGAAGCAGCAGCGGCGGCTGCTCTACAAGCAGGTGGTTATTTGCCCTTACTAGGTGTTACCGGTTTTCCCGGTGTTGATGGTCTTAATCGCCCTCCTCTAAGAATTTTCAATCCTGAAGCATTTTGCGAACTGTGCAATAAAGAGTTTTGCAACAAGTATTTCCTTAAAACGCACAAGGCCAACAAACACGGTATCTATGATCCCAGTAGTGATGGTCTTAGCTCCAGCCAACAACAACAGCAGCAAAACAGCATGAATGCCATGAATCAAATGTTTCAATTGCAAATGCAACAGCAGCATCAGCACCTTCAACAGCAGCAACAAATGCAAATGGAATTGGCCCAACAGAAAATGTTAAATGAACAGCAGCGCAAGGATAGTGAAGTAAACTCGACCACCATGAGCACATCAAATAATAATGTCAATACAAAAGCCACACACAGCTCCAGCAGCATTTCACAGCAACAGCAAGTAACACCCCCAGCTCCACCACCAGTATTTTGTGATATTTGCTCAAAACGTTTTACAAATGTTTTTGCCATGCGTCGCCATCGAGTCAAGGCTCACGAGCAAAACTCCACTAATAATTCACAGCGCAACAGTCCCTCGGAGACTTCCAACAGTTCAATGGATACGACTACAACCTCATCCCAAATACAAGATATGCAGTCGGGCAAACAATTTCAAATGCCCGAAGGTTTTCGTCAAGATTTCGTTTTGGAACAAGAAGAAGTCTCATTTACGCCACAACCCCGCAAATTGTCACCTCAATTTCAGCAACAGGCCCGTGAAGCCAACTTTTCCCATGACAAATTAAAACGCCTTGGTGTGCTTAATCCTGAGTCGTTTTGCGAAATCTGCTGTAAAGAGTACTGCAATAAATATTTTTTACGCACGCACAAATGGAAACGACATGGCATTTTTATGCCACCGGAAGAAACAGAAAATCCTCAAAAAATGCCTACTTGGCCATTTATGAATATGCCTGGTATTCCGGTTAACTTAATGATGGCTCAACGCATGATGAGCGGAAGCGAAACAATGGCAGATGACTCCGCTCAACAGACCAGTAAACGCATAAAATTAGAGCAACACGATGAAGATGATGTGATAAAAGACACCAGCATTGATGAAAATCAAGAAAATCGTAGTGAAAATAATCAGGTATTAAGTGTGCCCTCGACACCAGAACCTAATAAATCAATAACCGAGAGCCAAAGTCCTGAAGCCACCGCCATGGGCTTGCAAAATCTGCAAAAGCTACAGACTATGATACAGCAGTTAAATGATCTTAATGGTAAGAGACCCATAGCGTGTCATTTGTGTGGCAGGGAATTGGAAAATCAATATGCTTTGCAGGCCCACATAGTGTCCGAACATGCAGGTGGTATGGAAGGAGCTATGGCGTCCATAAATCTACCTACTCAGCTACTTATGCAACAACAGGCTTTGCTCAAACAGTCTCCCAGTGGTTCACCCAGTTCTTTAATGCCTCTCATGGGTATGCCTGGGGAACTTCGGTGTACTCCTTGTGAACGGGAGTTCGCCAACTTGTCAGAATTTCAAAAACATATCGCTGAAGTTCATCTTTTAACTAATAACTCAGGCAGCCCCTTACGTGAGGGTTTCGTTACCCCTGAAAGACCGATTAATTCCTCTATGGCTCCGAGTACCCGACCTCCATACACGATAACGCCCACCAGCAGTTATTGCGAGATCTGTAATAAGGAATTGTGCAATAAGTACTTCATGAAGACTCACATGCAACGTATGCACGGCATAGAAATAGAGAATGGGGCCCAGATAGGAGGCGTTGTATGTAATATTTGCAATAAGGAATTGTGTAGTAAATATTTCCTAAGAGTTCACAAACACAATACCCATGGCATCATAGAGGATGGGGCTCCTTTACCGCAGCCGCGACAAAATGGCCTAAATTTGGAATCAGCTTTGCAGCAACAAATAATGGAGACGGAGGGCTTGAACAGAAGTCTCAATATGAGTCCCTTTGGTAGTGGCGGTTCAGAGGGTAAAAATGATTCCTACCCTTCAGCAACATATACCGAAATTTGTCCTATATGCACAAGACGTTTTCGCAACGTTAAATGGCTGAGATGCCATTTGATAAGCGAACATGGTCCGGCTGGCATGGATAAAGTGCGTGAAATAGAACAACAATATGGCGGCAGTTTAAGTAAACCCTCTAGTCCTACTCTAAAAATACCCAACGGCTCTAGCTCGGCTGGTTCGTGTGCCACACCCAGCAATGTACCCTCACCAGCGCAATTGGCGCAAGCTCTGCAAAATCTTAATGCACAACATTTGTTGCAAAATGCACCGAAAAACAATATGGCGGCTACTGCAGCCAATAGTGAACATAATCCGCAATCGCCGCAGCTAAAGGAATATCAATGTTCCATGTGTCCCTTTACAACACCCTATTATGCATTTCTATTCATACACGAGCGTACACATTCTATAATCAATAACAATGATCAGGAACAGGAACAAGATTATCAAGTGGAAAAGGCAGCAGACCAAGAGGAACAACATTTAACTGATGAAAGTAAATTGCTGAAAAGAAAACCCAGCCGCGATTTAAAATCTCCAACAGAAATTGTCACTTTAGATGATACAGAAGAAAATGATGAACAACCCGAAGCCAAACTAATTAAGCCTACTAATCTATCAATGCGTACACCTTCACCCACCGAAATAACATCCACCACCAACCGCGAGAATTTACAAAAACCGAATTCACCTAATACTCTAGCAACACAAGATAACAGCATAAGCGATAGTAAAGATTTAACGCGAGCCTCACTTTCCCCCAAGGGATTTAGATCCACAGCCTGCTCGCCAATCTTTAGTAATATGCAGCAACAGCTACTGCAAGAAATTTCGCAACAATCTGGCAAAACTGCCTCATTTGCTGTTCCTCGTGAAGCTGATTCTGCGGCTGCTCAAATGCAGGCATTCATTATTGAGACCGTGGATCAAAACGATGATACAAATGTAAGTAACAGGTTTGTGCCCGCTATTGTCTATTTACCCGTCAAAGAACGTCTTACAGGTACTATGAAATTATCATTTAATTTAACGCCTGTCTAAAATGTCCTCTTTGGGCTAGATCTGGCAATAGCGCCTACAAAAATGATTCTCTTTCAAGAATGGGGGTATATGAGAATTAAAAGAATTATTGAGAATACAATATAGTCGAGACGTTGCGTAACATGCACAAATTTAATTGTGCATGTGTATTAGAATAAAAAGGGAAATTGCGAAAGGAAACTTCAGTAATTTTTTCAACTCGAATTTATTCAATTATTTTATTGTGTCTTTAGTTATATTCTCTTCCCTGTTCTCTTCTTGAACTAAAGAAAATTATTGCAGCCAGCTGTTTTTATTTTATTTTTGTTTTGGAATCATTTACCCTTCAAAGAGACATATTTTTTTTTTTACAAAATTTTTAAGTATTTTAAATATTTAGTAACAAAGACTGAGTGTTGAAAATATAATTAAAATATAAAATAATTTTTTACATACAAATACGTATATTCATTTAAAGTACCTGGCCCTTGATAATTTTCTTTAAGATTGAAAGAGAGTCATTATAAAATATTACATTTCTTAAAAGTGATGGTTAGAAAAGTTCCTACATGTTGTTCTATATGAAAATCTTATATACATAAAAATTATTAAAAACCAAAATAAAAAAAAAAACATTTGAAAAATACATTATAAATAAGTACATATGTATAACAGAAAAGTTAGAAAAAAAAGCTAAACAAAATACGTAAAACCTAAAGGAAGAAAGTCATAGGAAAACCATAGTTGGATAAAAAAAGTAGTAACAATAAAGTTTTAACATAAATAGCAGGGTTCTAAACAGAATTTAAGACGAAATATTCCAAAAATAAACTGCTTTGCTCAAATTAAAAAAATATATATATGATATAAAGAATTTATAGCCCAGTTAAATAACCACATAAATCTTATAGGCCAAAAGTGTTTTTTTTTTACAAAAGAAAAAAGTAACCTTAAACTAAAGCACTTTGTATATATAGAATAAAAAATAAATAAATAGGAGAACTATATAAAAAAAAACATCAGGAATTTCTTTAAGGCTAAAAGAAAATAAAATAAAATAAAACACATTATTAAAAACTTTTCTCAGGTCAGAAGTACAATTTATGTAGTTATTAAAACAAAATATATAAACATAAAATAAAATAAAAAACTAAGGCTACCTCAAATCAAAAATTATATAAGAAAAACTAAAACAAACAATAATTTTTTCTCAAAACATTATAAAAATTATATAAAGAAGTTTTGATTTTATTTAGTTTGTATTTACATATATTTTTTTGAAAATATTTTTTTAACTAAATCCATTCCAAAAAAAAAAAATAACTTTCTAGTCAAAAATTCAGCGAAACTTTAAATATTTAAACAAACAAAAATATCTAGTCAAATGATTTTCCTTGCATGCTTAGCATGTAAATATTTATTTGAAGCAAATTAATTTAATACAAAAATTAGCAACTAGATAAAAAAAAAATCATGCAAATCATAAAAAAAGAAATGAAATTGGGGTAGACCCACCCCATATGTTCAATACTTTGCTTATGATTTTTTTTTTACATTTTATTGGTTGCTAAATTTTTACCATTTAATTTGTTATTTTTATTAAAAAAATATTTTACTTATAAATTTTAATATTTATTTTATAAATTGAAAAATTTTAGTTTTACTTTTTTTTATTTTATTTATGTATTTAATATAATTATTACAAAAACATTTTAGCAACTGCTATTTCATTCCAAATCAATCTTCAATTTAAAAAAAATTTTTAATTTTTTTTAAAACAGCTGTGTGCCTTAATAGCAATTGCTAAAATTATAATTATAAATACATTCATAAGCAGCATTTATTATTCCTTGTCTTAATGTATATAATTTTTTTTTAAACTTATTTAACTATTTTAATTTATAATTTAAATAAATTTACTATCTGCATACTTAATTATATTTTATTTTATTTTATTTCAAAAATTATAAACAAAAAAAAATCAATAAAAATTTTAATTTTTTAAAAATTGTTTTCATAAATATATATCTTTCTATTTACCTTTGTATTTTTATTTACAACTTTTTTTTAGTAATATTTTTACAAATAAGAGAAACCCGCAGATTCTTGTTTAGGTTCGCTCATTTTTGAGAATACTCTCAAAAAATATAATTTTAAGTAAAATGAGTTAAAATATTAAAGAACATTTACGTTTTTCTTTTATTAAAACATATTATAATTTTTGGTTTTTAAAACAATATTTTTAATCAAAATTATTTATTTCTAAAATGAAATTAAATAGGTTAATAAGATTTCTGGGTTTATTCCGTTTGTAATTTCTACATTATTCATTTGCGCCCCCATAAATTGTATATATTCCGAATCCTTTTAAATAGGGAAGTAAATTTTGTTATGTCCATCCGTATGAGCGTTGAAATCAACTTTTTGAAGTCCTTATATATCCCAAAGCTTCTTACATGATATCAGTTTGCCATAAATACTTTCGAGAATTTGGGTATTGAGAATCGGTAATTTCAATTCATCAGCGGTTGAGATATAAACAAAAAACTTTGTAAGCCTCTGCTCTCTGCTATATTCTATTAAAAGAAGAAATAACAACAAAAGCGACGATGTATGTATGTAATGACACTAATGTATGTATGCATGTATGTATGTATGTATGTATGTATGTATGTATGTATGTATGTATGTATGTATGTATGTATGTATGTATGTATGTATGTATGTATGTATGTATGTATGTATGTATGTATGTATGTATGTATGTATGTATGTATGTATGTATGTATGTATGTATGTATGTATGTATGTATGTATGTATGTATGTATGTATGTATGTATGTATGTATGTATGTATGTATGTATGTATGTATGTATGTATGTATGTATGTATGTATGTATATATGTATGTATGTATGTATGTATGTATGTATGTATGTAAGTATGTATGTATGTATGTATATATGTATGTATGTATGTATGTATGTATTTATGTATGTATGTATAGGATGGTAAAAAATTTCATTTGTTCCAATGTATGTAATGCGAAGTTTTTCGTTTGTTTACTGTACGTTGCATGAACATAATCACACACAACAGAAAGGTATGTACCTGCATAATGACATGCCATAGACGGCATTAAAAGCTTTACTAAAGTCAGTGTAAATTACATCATTTTGATTTTGTTCAGCAAAACCAGCAGCACAAAAGTAACAGTCAAGCAACCATTTCAAAAACCATGTTGTAAAGAAGACAATATAAATTCCACTTGATAATAAAGGTGGTCTGTTACGATTTTCTCAATGAGTTTGGGTATGGTACTAAGTTAGCAATGTAATTTCTGCAGCAAGAGTTCTTCCATGTAAATGCAAGAAAATCAGACTTTTTTGACATATTAAAAATTAAAGTAAGAGGGGCAGCCAAAGCCCCTCGGAAATCTCGGAATTCCATCCGTTTAAAAGACAAACTTATCTGGTGTGAAACAATTTGCTTTCTTTTAATATAATTTATTAAAATAATAATTTTATTTTTACAGTCAAAAGTTATTAAAATTTTCATAGTTTTTAATTATAATTTTTTTTATCGTGTTTTTAAGTAGTTACCGAGAAAAAGTACTGCCAAGTCTTGTATTTATTTGTTTACATTTGCAAATACAGTTTGATCTTGTTAAGGCATATCCTTCTAGAAAAAAGTACTTCTCCTAAGGGTTGTTGCTTTGAAATTTTTCTAGTGAACTTATTTATTTTTTATTAGAACATATTGATTTTCCTAATACGGGTTATTTGTAATATGTAATTTGTATGGATCTCTATTTCTTGTATGAGTTTTTATTTCTTTTAAAAAAATGCTGGTTTAATAAATATCTTCTTCTCTCTATCCTATTACATTTTAAATTGTCATTTAATTTGTCTCACTTACAACTCGATTACAACTATTATTACGCTTGTTGTTGTTATTGCGGTTGTAATTTAGAACTCATGCTGTGATTTTATAGGGTTTCACAGAGTCTCTATGTGTCGTCGTAAATGACATTTTAATTAGATACTCTTTCAGTCTTTCCTTTCACAACCCATTTTTTTTTTTTTGTTAACAATTTTCAAATGTTATTGACTTTAATTGATGCTTTTGTGTAAGTGGCGAATCTTGAATCTATTTAAATTGTGTATTTATTTATTAATCTACTTTTCTTTCACTTTGCAGTTTAATATATTTTTGATAATAGAAATGGTTGTATGCATGTAGCATAATTATGTCTTAATTTTTGTTTAAATTGCTATAAAATAAAGTTATTGAAAATATTTAGGGGACAGTTTTTTTTTTATAATTTTATTAATGCTTTGAACGAGTAATTTTAAATTAAATGTAAATTGTACAAAATTCTTGTTTTGAAAAACTATTTTCAAATTTCTTTAAAATTAAATTTAACAATGGAATAACCTTTCAACTTAAAGTATTTGTTCGAAAAATTTCAACAATTGAAAAATAGACTCGTTAAATATTTTAATTAACAGACACTAAGGGCAAATAACGTTATTTGTTATCGATAGGAATATTCCAATGAATTATATTCTTTATACCAGTGCTATTCAATCTTTTTGGCTCGTGTACCACCAAATTCACGACAAACTTTTCGCGTACCACCAAAAACAATATAATGTAAACAATTTTAAAATTTTTAATCTATTTTATTTATTAATAATAAAAAACAATAAAATTAAAAAAAAATAATAAAAATTACAAAAAACATAAGAACATGTACATTAAAGGTATACTTTTAGGATGATTTTTCTTTTTGTTTCCAATTGCAAAATAGAAATCGTTAAAATTTTAAAAGAATTCGCGTACCAACTGGAAATTTTTCGCGTACCACCAAGTGGTACGCGTACCATAGGTTGAATAGCACTGCTTTATACCATATTACTTTCAACTTAATTATTTCAATGTGATATCAATGATGTTATCAAAAATTAACAACTATGATGAGTTTATATTTCAACGTTAAATGAAATTAGTCTAGTGTTTATTTTAAAAATAGCCTAAGTCAATTTAACGCTTGAAAGAGTTTTATATCAAGAGAGATTAATTATATTGTTGCCCAAAATAGAAATATTTTTAATATATTCAAACGCAATAAATTAAACAACACGAAACAGAAAATATTTATACGATTTACACCACTTTCATAATTAAGGTCACAAAAGGCGTTATTATTCAAAAGTTGCGGAAGATTCTTTATATAAAAGGCTTCCTCATCAGCTTTTTCAAATACATTTTTGATATTTTTGGTGATTATATTGATTAGCTTTTAATCCATCAATGCATTTTACACTGCGTATTAGTATATTAACGACCATATTAATTTTTAAAATTTATTAAAAGTTCGATAAACTTTGAAATTAATTATGAATATGAGGGTAAATTCCGATTAAGATAATTCTGGACATAACAAAGGATAAACCTCACGTTAATATTAAGTCTTGTTTATATGTATACAAAAATAAATGAGCCTTGCTTAATGCTTAGATAAAAATATATGTTTGTATTTTCGTTAAAAAAAAGCTTAACATAAAAAAAAATCGAAAAACACCGACCTGTTTTTAATCACATAAAATTTTTAAGAAGACTCTAACGCAATACAAAAAATTTGGTTTCAAATATTGGAGCCTATTTTGTATCTAGTATGGAAAAACACAATTTAACCTTATGCACAAAAAAAACTTAAAAACAGTGTTGTCACTGGGGGTCTTTGACCCCGTTTTATTGTCTTCTTAATTTTATTAATTAATTTATTATTATTATTAATTTTATTCCACGTGTGTGCTGGCCTTCAGATACGACGACTTCCTTATGAATTCCAAGCAACTGGCTGTTTAGTAATTTCATATGGCGGTTTGCGCATCGTGTTGCTATTTTTCTTTCGGATTTTCATATATATAGGTTGTTGGTTTATTACTTCCCATAAACGGGCGTTAGATATTGTTATGGACCTGAATTTGCATAAAATTTATCGTTAGCAGTTGTTGACAAAAACATGTATAGGTTAGACATGTGTGGACGTATTACAACTTTTCACATTTCAGACCAATACAGTAGCGTGGATTTGACATTGAAGTTAAATAGGCTTATTTTAGTTCATGTCAATATCGATGTCGAGTTCTTAACAGGTTTCAGCTGTCCAAAGATTTGTTGTGCTTTATTAATTCGTGCAGTAATGTCATCTTTTGAGCCACTAGATTTGCTTAATATGCTGCCCAAGTGCAAAAGGTACACAGAAAAAAATAAATATTAATTTCAATTACGAAATTAATACTATTAATTAAAAAAATGTTTAATTTTGCTCCAATCATCAAAATGATACTATTAATTAAATAAAAATTAATAGTTGTAATTGAAAATATATTGCGAAAAATATCAATTAAAACAGTATTAAAAAATTAATTAAAATTTTCCTAATTTTTAAAAATTATTTTAATTAATTTAATCATGTCTATAATTGGAATTTGCGATTTATATAAATAAAGAACTTATTGTATCAATAATTTATATTATTAAAACTGTTTTAAATACAATTACCCAAAAAGAAAAAATTTATTTTTTTAATATTTTGGCATAACATATATTTTAATTACATTTTATTACTTATACAATAATAATTTAATATAAGATGTATGGTTTCACAAGTATACATACTATGCCAAGTCAAACGCCGGATTTCTGAAAATAATTGGTAGCATCAGTAACCTAAACATTATGGAATATTTACCGATAAAAAAGCTTGTTCAGAGTGTAGACTACTACTGACTTACCTATTAAAATGGGAATCTTGAGCAATATACCAGAATACAAAAAATATTGGCTTTGGACACATCTAGAATGAAACTGAAACAATTTCAAAACAAGATATATTTATTATGTGTGTGCACCTACCAGAAGTATCTCTTGTAGATTGTTCACTATTTTTTTTATTCTGCTCCTTGGATAACAAATATTAAATTCATCCTTTGAAAGCAAATTTTCAAAAAATGTCATTTAAAATAAATTTTTTTTTTTCAACTGACAGATATCTCAATGTTTTTTGAAAGTATTTTATATCAATTAAAAAAAATTAATTAAATTAAATAAAATTTTAATTAGAATTTGAAAACATGCCAAAAAATCAATTAATTAAAAAAATTTAAGGAATATTTTTTTCTGTGTATTTACGTTATCGACGTTTACCTTGTAGAGTAAAATTTTGGCCAAATTTGGAATGTATTCTCATTGTTTTTGTTTTGCAGATGTTTATCTTGAGTCCAACAGAAAGGGCCATTTCACTAACACATGTCAATTTCGATTACATATTGGAGCATGAATGACAGTTTAATCTGCAGAACCCACCAAGTCGAGAAAGCAGTTTATTTGTAATGGTTACAATACACATCAATGCAGCTCTCCAGTATTTACCGTTATTTGTTGCTCAATTGTTTCTCGTGAAGTATTCTCGCTCATGTAGAATTTTTGTTCATACTCTTTATAAGGAACACCTTTGCATTTCAGCGCATTTCAAATTGCAAAGTGATTCGAGGTGTCAAAGGCTTTTTCAAAATCTAAATAAATAAGATTCAGGGCGATCTCCACTCAACTATAACTAATCTGGCTTGTTCCCTCCGAAAACAGGGGAGAATGCACGTTGATAAGCCGCTTAGTATTACGTGCGTGATCACCTTTTTTTGAAGATTGACAATTACGTCTCCTAAAGCTTTTATATATTTGTGGACTTTTAACAAAATATCTGAAGTCAGGATAAGACCTTTTTTGAAATTGCTTAAATCTGTGGTCGCAAGGAAAAACAAGGTAACTCCATTTTTCCAAAAAGTTGAAAAAACACAAAAAATTTTATGGATTTTGGATTTACCATCACTCTGTCAGATCAAAATTTTGAAAAAGTATCACATTTAAGAGTAATCTACAAAATAAAAATCGCTCAAATACCAGTTTTTAGGAAAAAAAAGGTAACTCCATGTGTTTTAAGGAAAAATCAGGTAACTCCATAATATCTTAAAGAAAAACACTAGGAGATTGATCGTTGATGTAAACAATAATTGAAACTAGAATTCTATCATTAACATACAACAAAATTAACTGAATTCCTTTATTTTTAACAGCAAACTAAAAACTAAAAAATTTAAAATTTTCGATTTTCAAATCAATACGAAATTCATTACTTTTTTTTTGATAACAATTTAAAATTACAAGTTTAGTCTCTTTTGCTGCAACCTTGACAATCTTCTCCATAAGACGATGCATAAGACGATGAAAAGTTGCCTTAACTCCATAAAATATAAGAATAAATTCAAACAATGAAATTTTTAGGAAAAACCAGGTAACTCCATTTTTAGGTAAAAATCAGGTAACTGACCTTGATTTTCGCTTCTGACGGGTAAAAAGTTTTTTCCTGCAACCCAAAATGTTCAACAGGATGTAAAATTATGTTTTTTTTTTAATGCGCAGACATTAGAATATAAATTTAAAAAAAAAACTAGTAAAATATATCGAAAACTTTAAATGCGTCTTTCTCGTGTTTTAAAAAAATGGAGTTACCTTGTTTTTCCTTGCGACCACAGAAATATAAAAGAATTCATTAAATTTTACATTGAGTTAATTTCTTGAAATTTTTTTATTAAGAATTTTTGTGATATTTCTTTTGCATACATTTTGTTTGTTCTCAGTTTTTTGTTTTACATTGTAATTTAAAAAAAAAATTTAATCCAATTGTTTTATAATATTCGCGAAGAATAACGTAAATACTTCAAAAGACTACATGAAACAATTTCCCCTTATGTATATGGTGCAGTATAAGTTGCTTTATTTACGCTAACTGGCTTACGATGCAAATAAAAGGTCTAAAATATTGATTGAGGTGTCTTGCCAAAAGTCCATAGGTTTCAATATTCATCAGATTTATTTTATCCTAAATTCCAAATTTAAAATGTTGCATTAAAACTTCTTATCAATGGTCACAAGTAGAAAGCCCTAACTCCTCTCTTTTAAGAAATAGAGTTTTTCAGTGATTCCAATATATTTTAGACAAATACACCTCCACACAAAAATTTAATGCAATAGTATCAAAAATAACACTTTTACAAGAAATTTTACAAAAGAAATTACTTAATGATAATACAGTTTCTATTACGTTTTTGCCTTTTCCTGTAAAGCTAAAATTATTTGAGTTAGGGCCTTTCTGCTTGTGACCAACGTTATGTAGAAAGATTGATTTGTTTATGTATAGATTGCCTAAGAAGCTTTTGTTAGTTTATTTCCCTGCAGATAGTATTGGACTATGTCATCCATTGCAGCTGCAATAGACATGGTTCTAATTGACCAAGATATTTTTATACCCTTCACACAGTGAAAAAGGGTATATATAGCTTTGTCATTCCGTTTGTAATTTCTACAATTTTCATTTCCGACCCCATAAAGTATATATTTTCTGAAAGCTTATGAATAGGGGAGTCGATTAAGCGCTGTCAGTCTGTCAGTCTGACCGTCTGTCCGTCTGACCGTCTGTCCGTGTGTATGTTGAAATCAACTTTTTGAAGCCCCCCGACATCGCTTGGATTAGGGTGAGGTATTAAAATATCAGAAATATTCGGGAGTAGATCGCTATTGAAAATCAGAAACATCGGTACATAAACAACTCAGATATGAGCAAAAACCCACGACCACCTCGATTTTGTTTTCACAAAAACAACATTACAACAACAACATACATACATACAAACGTGTATACTGGTTAGAGAAAACGTGGCATCGAATCCCAGCTGAGAAAAAAAAATTTTTTTTAATATTTTTTATTTTTTTTTTAATATTTTTTTTTTATTTTTTTGTTTTATATTTATTATATATATTTTGAATATTTAAAAAAAAATTTTTTTTTTTAAATTTTTTTTTTTAATTTATTTTTTAAATTTTTTTTTTAAATTTTTTTTTATTTTTTTTTTAACATACATTTGTACGTAAATTTATAATTTTACAATGGGATGTTTTCATATATGTATGTTTTTTATATGTATGTACGTATAACATATGGAATGGTGATACAAACTACTGTTATTGCATGACTACACGTTGTGAAGGGTATATAAGATTCGGCACGGCCGAATATAGCGCTCTTACTTGTTAAACAAGAGTTTGTTGTTAAGAGAATGTTTGTTGTTAAGAGATTGTATCAGTATAGTCAGAAACTGTAGAATGGGCGTTTAGGTACTCCATCGAGTAGTGACAAAGAGTAGCTTTAAAACTACTCTGATTAAACGCAAAGCTGGGTTTTGTTTGCTCCACACATTATGGAGTATACTTTACACGCTTGAATGGACTAGTCGCATTATCTGCAGGGTTTACGCTATAAATTTTCTTTTTTATATCAAACCCACCGTTGCCACATGCAAGTGCAAGTGAAAAAAAACCAATACACTAACACTTTTGTGCCAACACAACCACACTTTGGCAACCTGCGACTCAGCTTGCGAAGAAATTTTTAAGCAAGTATAAAACAGTGTTGTCTAATACTGAGTTTTTTGTTAACTCACCTAATATATTATACAATTGTGGTAAATAATTCAGCTATTTTTTTAAATAAATATGTATATATGTATATGAAGAATATTAAGAAAAATTATAAATATTCATTTAAAATTTAAGTTTTAATATAAATATAAATTTAAAAAAAAAAATTATATTAAAAAGTTATATGTCTAAAGGTAACGTTCAATAGTGGCTATTGACAACACTTAATTACCAATTGAAGCAGCGCTATTTGTTTTAAATTTATTTGAAGTTGATTTGTTGACTACATTTTAAAAATGAACTTGCACTGTGCTGTGTATCCACTCAAAAAATTGTTGTGTTTTTTTGGCATTTCTCCTGATTTTCGTTAATAATACGTATACACTACTTGCAAGTAAATACTTGCTTGTGGCAACGTAGGGTAAGCAGAAGACAATTGTTGCGAATATTATAAGCCGGTTAGAAATTTTTAATTGATTAAAACTAGATTTTTATTTTTTTTTTCATTCTTCATTTCACTATTAGTGACGATTATAATTTGTATTCAAAACTAAAGTATGCCCTCCCTCATTGATTTAAAAAAGAAAATCTTTACATTTTATCCTAAAAAATTCTATTGATTTTTTTAAGGTTTTATAGCAGTTTTATGTTAAAAAAAATATAGATTTTTCATTGTTTTGCCGTTAATCCCTAAAGTAGCCATACAAATAATTTTCCCCTGTTCGATGATCAACTCAATTCAATGACAAACAACCAGCAGCAGCGGTAGCGGCAGCTGTCGCTAGCTGCTTTTATTGTGTGTAAGGCAGTGAACGTGGCTCGCTACATAGTAGTTGTTAATGTAAAAAAATTAGAATAGAACCATTTGACCGTGTTAGTTTTAAGTACAAGTGTCTGTCTGTTATGGACATTTGCTGTTGTTGTAGTTGATTTCCCTGCAAGTTTTTTTTATAGGGGAGTTTTTTTTTCCTATTTTCTATTATTTATAACGATTTCAATTTATGAATATAAAAAAAACTGCAGATGCATTTTTATCTTGAGTAAATAATTCTAAAACACAGCAGGATCGAGCATGTGATTATTGACTAGTTGGTGTTTTTTGTATATTTGTATTTTTTAGGACAACTGCTAAATCGTTTTTAATGCGGAAGTGATTTTCTTTTCTACATAATAACAAAAAACTGAAAATTGCTATTAAAAAAAATAAATTAAACTTAATAGTAATGAGGGTGTTTATTTATTTCGTTTTTTTTTCTTCATAGTTTATGAAAATTAAGGACCAATAATAAAGTGCTGTTAAGAAATGGTAATTAGTTTTTTTCCACACACAAGGTTTATTTCAATAAATTTATGGAGGTTTTTTATGTGGGAGATTCTAATCAGTAATAAAAAATATTTCGAATAATGTTTCACGCAAGAACAACATTTTTTGATGAATTTAAAATAAAAATGAAATTAAATTAGCCACAAATTTTGTGTAATAAGAGATTTGACTTTTAGTTTTTAAACAAATGGATGGTGTGTTTAAAGTGTTTTTATAAACTGCGAGATCTCTTAAAATATTTAAATAAGATTTACAAATTAAAAATTTGTAAACATCTTTAAATAAATAAATGTTTATTTGAAGGTATTATTTTGCTTGACCTGATAGAGTAATACCATTCCTAATGCTTTGGCAAAAATATGCCAACTGATTTATACTTACCCCACGTTGCCACAAGCAAGTAATTACCAAGGCACATTTAGTCCTCAGGTAGCCTTGATTCGTCAGCTGATTTCTGTATTTATTTAAAATTTTAGCTGTCAAGCTCCACAGATAAAAAACAATTTTCTCTCTTCTCTCATTTATTTCAAATGTCAAACTTCATATTAAAAAAATTTAAACAAAATTTTTCTTTTCGAACTGCGTTTACCTGATAAATAAAAATGCCTTAAAAATTTAAATATGTTTTTAATTTAAAAACCTTATAACTACGATATAAATCACATAATTTTATAATTTCTCCATTGTTTAAAATTTCTTCCATTTTCCATTTCAAAAATATGAAATTTAATTCAAAATAAATGGCGCTACTTCAATAGTTAACTTAGTGTTGCCAAGTAGTTACTATTGAAGGTGTAGTGAACCTGTAGGCATTCAATTTGTTAATAAGTTTTATTGAAAAATATTTTATTATATTCTTTATTAGCTAAATTATTCGCCACAATTGCTAATGAGAAACGAACGAAACGAAAAACTCAGTAGTCGCAACACTATTTTTCGTTTTGTCACTTTACTTGCCTCAAGTTTAAAAATTTTACTTGCTTCAAAACTTCATTGCAAGCTGAGTCACAGTTAGCAAAAGTGTGGTTGTGTTGGTAAAGAAGTGTGAGTGTATTGACTTTTTTTCACTTGCACATGGGGCTAAGTCTGTTAGAAAGGGTTCTTATTAGTATTTGCTTAAATTCCACAGATTATCGGAACGATTGAGAAAAAGTAAACGTTTAATGCTTACATTGCCTACAAGCCTTTCGATTTGTAGTATAAGCTATTCAATGTGCTGATTAAAGTCGGTAGATTTTTGTTTGTGACAAATTTTCTATTTCGAACCGTCTTATATCTCGAATTGTTTAACTCTATAGGTTAAACAAAACCATTTTCTTAAATTACTTGAGTTCTTGTACTAGTAGATGCGCTGAAATGCGGTACTAATTTTTAATTTTTTTTTATTCGTTGTTGGGAAAAGTGTGTCAACTAAGAAGTAAGATTATAAAGGCTTAAAATAAGGCAAATTTTGTTATAGAGATATGTGAATGCAACAGTAAAAAATCGATTTTATTTAAAAAGTTTTTATTTTTTACGTTTCTTTAACTCATTTTCGCTTTTAATTTTGATATTCTACAAACAAAGCTGTAAAAAAACTTTTTCTTTTTTTAGTGAGAGTAGTGTTTTGTTATTTATGTTTACACTGAAATATAGTGATTGGAAATAGTGTGCAATAGAACATATAACTTTTGGAACATTTTACGCAGCTCCATAAAATCTATTTTTGTCAATATTTAACATCGGATTCGTTCGTTTACTAAAAGTCTTTAATATTTTTTGCTGCACTTTACTGGATTGTTTACGTTTTATTTGGATATGAGTGTAAACAAACGCAATCCAGTAAAGTTCAGTAGAAAACAGTCGATACTTTTGTGTAAACGAACGAACATATAATTAAACAAAATTCGGAATTTTTAACCAAATAGACAATTAGATAAAAATATTGTCTTAAATAATTTATTTGCGAAAATTTGTTTGAAAAATAACAATTTTTTTAATAATTTTCTCTAAACTCATCACAGCCATATATTGAACTCTGACTTGTTCACTTACAAATTTCTTATAAAATTTTCACCACCCCCTTTTTCCTCTTCGGACAGGATACAACAGTTGACAAAATCAACACATAAGTATAACGTAGCTTTAACGTTAGGGGATGAGTGTAATCGGAAATGGTTTCGATTTTGCATTTCGAAAAGCATTCTTCATAATTAAACAACACACGTGCCAATGCAAATTTTTTCTAATCTTTTGTTATCAATTCGTATGCAAGATTTTCTTGTTATACTTTTTTTTTCATTTCTTTTTTACCCCGACATTTTAATCGCCATGACAACAATTAAAATAATTACAATTTTTGTTATACGATACTTTGCACAAGAACTTTACTTCTCCTAAATACATAAAGTGGTGTATGATACGTATTCATGTAAATTAATAAATATTCTCAATATAGAGAGAAATAAAATTGGAAAAAATTCCATTATTTTTGCATCCCAACAAACACCCTTAAAGATGGTGAATTTAATAAAATGTATGTATTTTAGATATTGTATTGCCAAATTTTTCTATAAATTTTTTTTAAATCTATTCACTAAAATACGTTGACGACCTTTGTCTTGGAAAGTTCATTTCACAAATATAGTGTTTTAAAGGAAAATCTATTGAATTTATTTATGCCAATTTACAATAGTTTTTCTTTTTTGGTGTGCGTGTGTGTTTTCGTTGTTTTTGTTGTTTTTGAAATCCATAAAAATGTTTATTGCCCATTCTACTTTTTCTATTCGATTTGTTTGTTTGTTTGTTGCATGTTAAAATCCCCATTCTACATAATAGAATTTCGTGTGTTTTGCATAGGGGTGCATTATTTAATTTGGATTTTTTATTTATTAGAAATTTTGAAATACATTTGCATGTTTAAAAATCAAAAACCATTAATATTTTTATTGTATTTGTCATAGATATTTCTATTCGCTTAAATAGTTTGCAAAATTTTTGTGTTTCTATAGAGAAAAAAGCAGTTCAAAGTCATATAATTTATGGCACAAAAACAAAAAAGGAAAGAAAAAAAGTCAACAAAATTAATTTTAAAAGATTTTTTCGATTTTGATTTATAAGGGGAAGGACTGCGAAGAATATTTACGAAGAAATAGTTGTTAGTAAAGAGAAAAAATCACAGTGCTATTCATGTTATTCAGATTCAGTTTTAAAACTGAATTATTACTTAGGTATTTGGTATGTGGAACAAATGTTGCTCTATTTCTGCTCTTTTTATATGTTTTTGTTAGAAAATTAGAGATATTGGCCACTCGTGATAATCAGAGACTTTATACTTCAATACAGCTTAATTAAGCACATTTCTTTCTACATTTACTGTTCTAGAATGTAAACTAACAGTTCCATTATCCATACAAGCAAATGAACTCAAACCCACAATATGTCAATTAGGCATACGTGTGTACCTGTCACGGGTTTGTGCTTTTAGTGCTGTTCTTTTTCAATCTTACCTAAAATGAACTGTTCGGCAGCATAATATTAATTTGTTCAATAAACTAAATATAAACAAGAAACTTTATACAAGAATTATTCAACCAAATCTCTAAATCTGTTATTTTCTGGAACAAACACATATTCAAAATAACTTCTTTATTTTATTATTATTATTTTTTTTTAATAAATGACACTGATTAGGAACAACCCAAGGCGAATTTATACAGGTGAAATTATCAGCATCAAGGCGAATTCATACAGGTGAAATTATCAGCCCAGCTGATTGGGAAAATTGTTGTCAAAATTGGTTGAATTCGCTTTGATTTCATTTATTAATGCAGGGATGGAAAATGAAATTTTGGTTTCGGTATTAAACAATTAACTTGATTGTACTTTTTTGATAGTAAATGCGCTAATTTATGTATATTTGTTGCTTTTGCGTCATTAATAATATGTTTAAAAAATTTATAATAAATAGTTATAGAAATACAAGTCATTCAGTTTTTACGTAAACGACACCCATATTTTTGTGTGACTGCATAAATAACGTAACTGATATTAAAAAATGTACGATTCACCGCATAATTAACAAAATAAACAAATAAATTGATTAAAAAGAACAACCAATATTTAAACATGTAATTATTGCCTGTCAGTTTTAATCTACACATTTAATCGCAAGTAACTTTTCACTAACGATCATGAAGCTTATGATTACAATATTATTAGTATTTACATGCAATTGTTTTTCACAATAATGTAGAAATATTATTTTTCTTACACCCTGGTGACGGGCAGCTTTATTCGGAAACAAACGACTGGATAAATTTTTGTATTTTTTTGTTCAGTTTTCAATTTTATGAAGACGGTTTTTATGAAAAATAATCGGGAAAAATGTATAATTGGGGGTTTTCAAGTGACTTTATAATCAGAGTTGTATTTTAGTCAATTAATTTATGCTTGAATAAGGTATATTCATAAGGAATCTGTTTGTCTATTTGTCTGCAATTGAAGGATCGCCGCGAATAACGTTGCAAATGACAAAATAGTATTTTTTTAAGAGAGCAAAAAAAGGTATTTAAAAGGTTTGATTATCTCTTTTCTTATTTTTTTTTTTTAGTTTATCAAAAATATTAAAAATTAAAAATTCACAAAATCAAGAAATTCAAGTTTCAAATAACATATAAATTAACTGTTTTTATTTTTTTTAGTGGAAAAACGTTTCATATCCAAAATTTTGTTTTTGTTTCGTATGATTTTTCACTATTTCTAAACCTTTTATTTTTATTGTCTTTCCAATTTTTCTACAAATACTTTTCATTTTGTACCTCTGGGGCTCAATTCTCGTTCTGTGAAACTGTGAAATGAGAAAGTTTTTGTATAGCAAAGGGTATGGTGGCACCATATGATATGACACACAAAAACTTTTCATTTCATAGTTTCATAGAACGAGAATTGATACCCTGTTACACTTATCAATCACTTTCGACAATTCCGTTCGTAGCATTTTTCTAATAACTTACAACGTTCTTCCACTGACTGGCTCATTGTAATTGCGTTTTGACGGTGATAAAATGCATAATTTTGATATTTTGGTGTTTGAACAAATGTAAGAGAGTAATTCCTACGGTAATCCGCAAAAAACAGGTTTTGCAAAATTTGTCTTTTACAACGTTATTCGCGGCTTTGCTTCAATTGTCAAACAATTTTTTTCCTTGATTTAAATATTTCTTTAAAAACTTCATAGTGAAAACTTTATTTTCTCTATTTATTTTCGTTTACTTTTAATTAAAAAATTTTTTTTAAAAAATTGTTAAACCAACCAAAATATTATATAACTTATTGCCGACAAATAGTAAAATAAATTGATAGCTGAAGACAATATATTTTAAAAAAATTGCCACCACTGGTAAAGTCTAAATAATAAAACATTCAGCTGATTGGATTTGACTACCTTTAAAATCTACCCTGTGCTTCTATTAATTCCAAAATTACATACCTTGACACCACTAGTAAACAATTCGAGCACTGCTGATTTTAATTGTGCAAGTCGTGTATTCAGTAGGACTGCCGAATCGTATTTATTTATTTCAATCATATTTTCACTGTTATAGATCTTTCAACGATTTGTAATTTGTTATGTAGTTTGACTAAAATCAAAAATTTTTTATAAACAGGACAACAAGAGCAAAATATTTTTTTTATAAAAAAGACAACGTTAAAAGAGCTTAAAAATCTCGTGTCTTTGCTTTTGGTTAATACATTTTATATGCGAATATTTTTAACAGTTGAAAATATAGTTTTAAGTTTTTGACTTCTTTTTGACATCTTATCAAATTCTTATACATACGAGTATTTGTCTTATTTGCATTGCTGCCATCCGCTATTACTATCATCATATCAGTGAGCTGTTTATTTGCAAATAATATTTATTTTAATTGGGCTTGCATATTAACGTAGATGATTTTAAGAAGTTTTTAAATCGAAATAGAAAATATTTATAAATAGATGTATGTCTGCGTCCTCTCTTTTACTTGTATTGCACTAAAACTATCATTCGGTGTATTCACAAGAAGTCATAATCATAATTTCCTAAAAATTTTAAAATTAAAAAAAAATATTGTTGTTTTGTTTTTGCAAAAATGTTTAAACCTCTTTTAAATTTTTGAAAATTATAACATTATGACAATACGATCTTAGAACACCTTGAGAATTCACCAACTATTTTTTGTAATTTAACACCGTTTTTTCCTACCTTCCCTGAAAGGCATACTTCCCCTTAACATAAATATTTATTGTTCCTCTAAAAGCAGAACTTGACAATTTTACTTTAACATTTTTTGCACCATAATACACACACCCTTAATATATATTTTTTTCATTAAAATTTCAAATAAAATGCTACATATTTTGCCACTATTTTTGTTGCAGTTTTGTTTTGTGGCAGTTTTTATAAATTGATATGCAAATTTAAAGCATTACAACATTAACATAATGCAATTTTCATAACTGTCTGCCAGAGTATACAAAAAACCTTCTGTCAACAGATTTATGCAAAATTTGGGCAAATTTTGTTAAACTTTTTTGTGGACAAACGAGAAGTAACTAATGAAAAATGACAGATATGTGCATATGTGTGTGTATGTGGCATGAACAAATTGACTGCAAAATTTCTATTTTAATTTGTTTTTTTTTAGTTGTTTTCAAGAAGAAGGTTGAAGATTAAGGTGATTGGTGGTGGATTTGCTTATTTCTTAATCTGGTCATAATTGTGATTTATAGAGATGTGGATAGGTTTTCAATGGTAATTTTCGGTTAAGTGAAATAAATGCTGGAGACATTTGGATTATAACAAATTATATTCTTGCATGTTAGTCGGACAAAATTAAAAAAAATTTTGAGAAACAAAAATAAGCTACTAAAATTGTAAATGACACATTGTAAAAACTTTAAGAGCGTTGCTGTCTCAGCACCCTCCAGGCATATTTTTTAAAATATACATCCTCCACAGATGATATTTGAAATTTCTATTACTGCACTTCTGCCAAGAGTTTATAGAGTTTATCGATTAAAAGAGTTCTACCTGCACCAACCCATCACCCAAAGCTGCAGATTCCCTCTTCACGAGTTCATCAGCAGCTTAATTCCCAGCTAGAACTAGAAAAAATATCGGTTCAAAGTCACCATTTGATTTTAACATTATTTCTATTTTATTTCTTGTTAAATAGAATAAATTTAATTTAAAAAAAAATTATACCACAAAGTCACTTTTGGCTCACCCAGTATATTTTCAATACAATCAGATGAAATCTTGGCTTAAACTGAAATTAGGTACGACGATCTAATTTTGACTACAAGGCACCCTAATCACCGTCACCTCATTTGTAGACGCACACTTATTGAGTTCAAATCCATCCGCCCTACACGTTTTATAAGCATCTGATTACCAAGTGCAATAAAAATTCTCTTCCCTTGCATTTAATATATGGACAGCAAACCAAGCATTTCTGTGTGATATAATGACACACTTCCCCAGACACAAGGTGCAGGATAGTTTAAACTTAAGTGAGTATGTATATAACATCACCTACTCTCCCGTTGATTGACAATGATAGTAGTCTCATCTACACTTTTATATCACTATCAATATATTGCTTAAGCCATGAAAGAAACCAGTGGTCTTGCTAGATTGGATAACAAATAATTTATATTTGATTTCGAAAAACCTGAAAAACCGTCATAATTAATTTTTTAGGTTTTCGTCAGTTAATTATTTTTTTCTTGACTTATTTTAAATTTCAGCTGTCAAAGTCTTTAGATAAAAAATAATTTTCTCTCCTCTCTCATTTATTTCAAATGTCAAACATCATATATGTGGCTTGGAGCTAAAAGGGCCAATGTCAAAATATTTACTTTTGAGAAAATTGAAATTGAACTTTAATTTTTATGGGTGCTTTCATAGTGACATTGGCCAGCATTTTATTTATGAAGCTGTTCTGGGTTAAATATGACTTTAGCTGTTTTGCCATAATGATTAACTCAAAAGAGCAAAAAAGTGACATTGGCCCTTTTAGCTCCAAGCCACAGTTATATAACAAATATAAACAAAAAAATTCTCTCCGAACTGCAATTACCTGATGAATTAATATACTTTGGGTTTGACAATTTTTTAACAAAAAGAGTTCTAAGTTGCCAGCTATTTAGGAATAACTGCCATATGCATAAATATATTTAAATTTTTATTAAAGGCTTTTTAATCAAATTTTCCAAAGAAAATCAGTTTAGTAAACCCTTTATAAACGTTTAAAAAGCAAATATTACAATCAAAATTACGGTTAGTATGTGTTCGAAAATACTAAATACTTAACTGCCATATTTATAAAAAATATTTTAGGTTTATTAAGGGCTTTTTTGACAGATGTTGATAGAAATTTGTGAAATAAGCCTTTTAGTAGACTTAAAATATTTTATATGAATACGTTAGTTAAAGTATTTATAATTTTATTTTATTTTAATCTTGATAAAGATTTCGTATTTGTACAGCCTGATGCTGCTAAAACATTTCTAAGAACTTGTAAAATGCAATCATTCGTTTGTATAAATTATAGACGTGATTGAGGAAGATATGACAAATGTTTTGCTAATTATTGGCAACTTTTTTTCTATTTTTTAATTTTTTTAGTATATAAAATACAATAAAATAGATTTCAACTAAAAGGAAAACAAAACCAGTTCATATTTCTGCAGGCACTATTCTGAAAGCCTGGCTCTTATTCTATTTATGTTTCGAATTTCAAATAAATCTGTTAAGACAGTTAGAAACTACATTTTTATATTTTATTTTACGAAAGCCCTGTCGTATTCGTTGTCGCATTTTTTATCCGATACTGTATTTTCATTACGTTTATTTTTATTTTTTTTTTGATACAAAGAATTTCGACTAAAATTTTTGCTATCTGACCGGCCAGTAATATAAGTACAGTGTAGAGTACAGTGTTTAATTTTCAAGCCATTAATTGTTCATAAAGAAAATTACAGGACATCGTTTTCATTCAAAATATTGCGACCGATTTTTAAAAAACCTTTAACTACAAAATATATTTTTTCTGTGATTTTATGTTTCTTTTTAAAGAGATTTAAAAATTTTTATTGATAATTCACTTAAATTTACAAAAAAAAAATTGGAATGGATTTTTTACAATTTTTTTTTATTTTTTTTTTTTTGTTTTTAATTTAAAATTTAAATTTTTATGAAAATCGTCTTCATTTTCTAGTTTTTAAGAAACGAGCACAAAATCAAAATTTTTTTTTGGATTCATCCAAAATTAGCATTAAGTAACTTTATATAAATTATTAAACAAAACCAAACATACATTGTAATTGTGTTTTGTATTTATTTATCCTTTTCTTAAAAAAAAGACAAAAAAAAAGAACGAAAAACTATTTTTTAAAACAAAATTTTCAAAATTGTTTTTATGAATGTATTTGAAAAATAATAATAAAAAATTCAAAAACAAAAAATCCAAAAACCATGAGCATGAAATCAAAATGGACTCAATGGAGAATTTTTTTCCCCTTTGAGTCACAAATCAAAATTAGTTATAAGTTTGAATTTAAATTTAAATAAAAATTAAAACAAAAAAAAAATCAATTGGCATTAAAAATATTGGTAAATGACACACAATTGGCAGAAGCAGAAATAAATTTTTTAAATTTTTATTAATATATATTAACTGCTATTATTATTTTTTGTAATTGGCATACAAACAAAACAACTTAAATGTTTTATTAAGTTATAAAACAATTATAAATTTAATTAAAGAAAATACACACTACGAGCAAAAATCAAAATTATTCAAAATATTTAAATTTAAGAACAAACCATATTTAAATTCAATTAAAAAATTTAAAAAAAAAAATTACATTAAAAAGACATTTACATTATTCCAAAAAAACTGCAAAAAAAACAAAAATTTTAATTCTAATTTATATTGCATTTGTTAAAGGAAACAAATTATAAATGAAGAAAAAAAAATAAAAATTTTCTTTGTACTGCAAGTTAAACTCCTCAACCCAAATAAGGACAATTTTTAAATTTCCGCAATACACACCATACAACTTAATAGATACCAAATAGATAATAAAGATTATATCATATTATGATTGTAAACAAACAGACACAAATATTAAACAAAAAATCAATATGTGTTATTTAAATAAATCAAAAAAAGATATGTATGTAATAATAAGTATATAAAAGTAAAAAATAATAAATTATAACACTTATCAAAATAAATAAAAAGTACATTATATTATAATATAAAACCAAATAAATGTGTTTTGAATTATAAACAAAATAATAATAATAGTAAAAGAACTTTTAAATAAATACAATTTACTAAAGAACAAATCACAATAAATATTTATTTCGAATCTCTGTAAAAATAAAAAAAAAAATAAAACATTAAAAGACTTTTAATTATCAAAAATTTAACATTCAATTTTTTAAACCACTCGTCCTACTGTGATCTAGTTTTTAACAAACATTATAATTTATAAATGTAAAAAATTTAGGGTTTCGGAACAAGGCACACACATACTAGTAGTCTTGTCGTGCCAGCCGATCGATGAAGTTTGGTAATATACAACATCAATATTTTCAATAATCAATTGGCTAATTCACAAGGGCGTCCTAAGTGTCATAAAGTCATAATTACCCAAAAATTTTCAAATGATTGTTAAGTTTTGTATTGTTTATTGTAAAGTTTTTAGACGATTTAAATTTTTTTAAAAATTATGACAATACGATACGTAGGACACCTTGTGAATTAGGCAAGTAATTTGATTTGTTTTTGCTTAATTGTACCAGTCTTGCGAAATGATTATGATTATTTCGGTATTATGATGTTTAATTAATTTTTACACAAAGTTAATTAAATCTATTGGGGGATTCACAATAGTGTCATAAAATCATATGTCCTATAATAATAGCATGAAAAATAAAGACTATTGTGAACCATCCCTCAAAATTAAGTGTGCTATTTAAAATTTACATCAGCTGATGTAAAACAATTATACAAATGAATATTTTCTTTCATAATGCAAAAAACAAGTGAAAAAAAAACAAAATAATAGCCAGTTTGTGCGAAAAGTACATTTTAGATGTTGTAATGGCAGACTTAAGTAAATATGTAAGTCACAACAAAAACAGTAGAGTCTTTAGCCGATATTATTCGACGCCGCCAGAGATATGTAATCAAAAATTAGCAACTGCGCTTAAATTTGGATGGCGGCTTGGCTTAGCCGGCTAAGCCGTTTAGCACAGGTCTCTGCTTAATAAATACGACAGCACAGTAAACATAGCGTACAAAGTTCTATTATTATAAGACACTTTTTGCTTGAAAAGCAACAACAACATTTTTAAACTATTGTAAAATATTAAAACAATATGACAATATTACAAGATAAGACACCTTATGAATCACCCATATGTTTTATTTGTTTCTATTCTTGCATCTTTAATTACACTTTTCGTAGTTCTTTACATATCAAATATAAAGGGTTGGCCAAAAGTCACCATGTGGTTTAACAATTAAATAACTTTTTCATTTACAGTGCACTTTCGAAAACTTTAAAACCCGGAAACATGAACGACTACGAAATGTGAAAACTGTTTATTGTCCGTTGACTATTCTCAAACTTAAAAAATGTTTTTTTTAACTTAACTTGTTAATGATTTTTTATTTCTTTTTCAAATTTAGAGTATAACATTCTGTTAAGATCAATGATGCTTTTTTTAGCTGTTTCTTGACATTTTCAATGTCCGAGTAAACAGACCAACGAAAAACTATTTATAATTACTAAAAATGTCAGTAAAAAAATTTTGGAAAACTATTTTGAATTTGGTGTCTTATTATTAGGACACCGATGATAACAATTCTTTATGTCACTTGAGAGAAATTTGACAAGCTGCTGGAGAAAAGAGCGGTCTTTTTTCAGGTATTTAGCCTACAGGTTTTTAGTATAAATAATTTGAATTCTTAAATATTTAGTACGACTTTTAAGGTTTGAAGACATCCTATGCTTGCAAAATAATGCAATAATAATTTTGAAACGAAATTTAAAGAATGCGAAACTTGTTTAATTTAGAATCAAATATATACAAGCTGACACTGCCGTTTGCTTTAAAGTTGAGCCAGAAATTAAAAAAAACTCCAAATGATGCATTAAAAGCATTTGATAAAATGAAAAAGTTGATCAAAGCGAAATAAAGACGAGTTAAGGAAATCTTTAGAAACAGGCTGCGCTTAAGATAATCGAACAAAACACTTACCACCAAAAAATAAGCGATTACTTTTCTACAGGTAATTTTTCTGTTCTTAATATTTTTTTAAAACTCTAATTGGAAAATAAAAATTTTTTTTAAAATTTTATAAAAACTTATAAGTCTGATTTTAATTTAATTGTAAGTTGCTACACCTCGCAAATATGAAAAAAAATTTAAACGAGTAAAGTCTTGTTAAAAATTTGTTCATATTATCGAGAGTGCACTGTATATTTTTTTTACTAATTTTATTTAGATTATGAAATATACAAAATCGAAATTTTGTTCACTAAGTATGGAAAACAATGTCACTTAAATGGTCCCTGCCACAATTCTTGACTTGAGTTGAAGGAATGTCTAGGGCATATTCATATACATACATATACTCGCCTTTTCAAATGACCACAAAGAAAATATGTATGTAGTCTCATGCTGACAAATCTAAAGATAGTGCTGGCTAAATAATTTCCGAATTTCCGCAAATTATTCGCTCTCTTCGGAGGCGTGACTTATGTGAATTCGTTAAATTTACTAAATAGGAAGAACAATTTTGAAAGTATAATTATTCAGCAACAACAAAGTTGACAAGCCGATTAAGATAGAAATGCTTTGTGGAGGCCCTGTGCTCTCAAAGGGAGTATCTACGAATTTCAGTATGACTATGTCTTGATAAATGTGTCTTGAACGTATTTATGTACTGTTACACTTAACATCCACTTTAATGGCAGACATGGAATTTTCATTCAATCATATGAAAGGGGTGTGTTTTAATGGTTGACCGATCTATCAACTCTATTATTATTTGTTCTGAATTTAATTTGCAATTTATCTTTTACATCAGTTAGAAATTTGTGTCGAAAATTGTGGCTCTCTTCGAGAATGTTATCTTGTGCAATATTCGTAATATTCTTTAAAAAAAAGTTTACATTTTGGTTAGAAAACATAACAGAAAAAAATCAACAACAAAATCTGCAAAAAAATCAACGCTTGGTGCCTGCACGCTTGGTGCACTGCACCTCTGAAAAAACTACATCAGCGTATTGTTTATTTTTAAATACCCAAGTGAATAGGACTCTAAGAGAAAACATGTTTTTTCCAACAGGGCAGCGCTATATGCAATAAACAGAGAGCGTCAAATAAACGACTTACTTATCAAAATGTTGATTGAAAGCTTTGGTGTCGCTCAATTAAAAATTGCCTAATGAAAATGAAAGCAAAAAGAAAAAAATTAAAAAGCGCCCAAAAATTTTGAAATTCTTTTCATATGGAAAAGCGCTTTAAAAATAAAATTTATAAAAAAAAATATTTTAAACTGTTATTTATATTTATTAAAAATAAGATAATTTTGCAGAAAATATGTTAGAGCTTCTCTCAAAAAGAAGGTGTTGTAGGCAGCAGGATTTTGCCAGGTGCTGGGAATTTAATTCGTATTTTCATATTACGCCACTTTAACTTTTTTGCTAGACTCGAAAAAGCGTAGAATGCATGCTAAGTCTACGTTACAACCCAAAAAATCATAGTTTAGTGCGGTTTACATGATTAGGGCGTCATCGGTCTATCTGTCTTTAAGTCCAAAACGGGTGTCAATGTCGTAAATGGAAAACGCTGCAGGCAGATAATTTCAGTTTTTTTTTTTTGATTTCTTATGTCATTGAAAATCATCTGAAGAAGCAATGGTTCCAACAAGATGGCGCGTGAAATCAACACTTCGTTAAGCCAAGCGTTTGGTGTCCGAATGATCTCAAGAACTGAACCTGCAAATTGTACACTTCGTTCGTGAATTTGACACCTAAAGATTACTTTTTGTGAGGTTAACGTCAAATCGTTAGTCTAAGCTGACAAACCAGCAACGATTGATCATTTAGAACCAAACATTCGACGTACGTATTGGTAAAATATGAACGGGTGTCCTTGAAAAATTAAGTCAAAATTGGGGCTGGGATAACGTTCATAAGGCGCAGTCGCGAAGACAATACATCAAAAATTATTTTGAAATATTTAATGCTATACAATTTTGTGGTCATTCCTTTAAATTTCTTGCAATTTATTTTTAATAAAACTTTTACGAGTCTAAAAAATTACAATATGCTTGGATCCAGCCAAAGGCTTAAGTGAAAACGACGATTCGAGTTCAAGAGCATTTCCATTCCTACAAACACTTTTTAAGCGAACACTAAGAATAAGAAATTCTTTCAAAAGTCATAGAAAATTGATCTATATAATGAACTACATTAGAGCCAGTTGTGGCATCTACATACATCTTCTACATACATCTTAAAAATTTAAAGAATATTGTTATCCTTCTAATCGATATTTTAAGTGTGTGATCTCAGAATATTATTCTAATTCAAACTTGTAAACTTTGGCAAAAAAAAACATTTATAACAAGTAAGAGCACTATATTCGGCTGTGCTGAATATTTTATACCCACCACCAATTTTGTGTACATTTAAAGCACAATATTTATTATTTTGTTAATCGCTATGGAATAATCTCTTTATAATAAAATATGTATCACTTTCTTTGTAGAGGGTGGTTAAATTTGAAGGGCCCATGTTGGAGGTGAACTACACCTAGACGTCATATTTGTTTTCTGCATTTCATTTGACATTTCTCAATCTCAGACTAACTTAATTTGAACAGTGGAAAGATACGCAAATAAGCAACGCGTTAAAGTTATTCATTATTTTTATTAAAATGGGCATTCAAATCAAAATGCATTTTGTGAACTTCGTGATTCTTTTGGTAAACTTAATCGTTCAAATTCGTCCACAATCGGGAGAATTATAAAAAATATTTAAATTTCTGCAAAACAGGTCTGTATCAAATGTTGTTAACATCTGTGAATGCCTTTTTAGTTCGTTAAATAAGAACCATTGCTGTTTATCGCAATAGTGTGGCAAAAGTGCAGTCAACCTCGATTCATCATCGTGCCCATCAATTGAGCATTAACATTGTCATTGAAATTTAGACCATCGGTTAGAGGTGTGGCGCCGAGGTTAGGGGAGCCATTTGGCCGATATTTTGCTCCGTACATAATTGAACCATACAAATATTATCATATAAAAAGAAATGATAATAATTTCCTAAATAATTTGTGTTTTATCTAAAATCAACGTCGGCCCTAAAAATTTAACCACCCTTTATAACTTCGAAATGTTAGTAAAATGTTTTCGTAAATGAAAGTGGGCGTTAAATTAGGCGTGTCAATAAAGTTTCTGCTAATAAACTTAACTTAGATATTTCAATATAGTCCTTTAGTACTCCAAAAACTTTGTCCATAGAGATATAACATGAATTTAAGATAAACCGTTATATGGGAGGTAGGCGTTAAAGTGGGCGTGTCACCTTCATTTTCTGGCATAACAATGACATTAATTAGAAGGATATACGTAGCAAATTTCATCATCATACCTCTAATATTATCAGCTTTATGAGCTTTTAAATTTTTTTGGTGGCGGGTATAAAAACAAATTGGTCAACTTGTTAAAACCATTTCAATTCGTCGTGGAGAAGTTCTTTGTATATTTATAAATCATTTAATTTTTTTTTAATTATTAAAATAACATAAAACTAATAATTTATAAAAAAAAAAGCTATTATTAGTTTCGTAGAACATGACGCTGGCTTTAACATGATGCTCAATGCTGGCATGTTGTCACACCCAATACTCTCTAGAAACCAAACTTTTATAGTTATTTTTTACGCATGAATAAAAACAGATTGATCAAACTTTGCACATGATTTAAATTCTTCATATAAAAGAAACTGCTAAAACGTCCTAATATGTTTCTTAACAAAAAAAAGTCTCTATGACAAAAAGTTGACTTCAAGTGAAACAATCAAAATCAAAATAAACTTATCACATGCTTTCCTTCCTCTTCAACTTTTTTTGACATAATATTGATTTATCCTTATTAAAAATCAGAAAATATGTCATAATTTTCTTATTTTCAGCTTTTTGTCAAAAAAAAAAAAAAAAAAAAATGAATGAAAGGAAGCTAGAAAAGAAATCACTCCCTTTTTCAACAAAGTAAGTTGTTTGGTTTCGCATGTGTAAGGGGATGTATGGAAGTGAAATATCTCTTATAGAAATCATGTATTAAACCTTAAGATAAAGGTACAATTTTGAGTATGTAATGTACTCGTACTTAAGTAGAACACTATACATTACATTTTGAAAAGGGGGGTGTTTTTTCCATTTCTTTTCTTTTAGGTTTTCACACTTAAATTGTTTGAGTATTTACAGAAAACTTTTGGTAAATTTTGTTATCTTTAAGCAAAAATGCTTAAACCTTGACTATTAAAATTCTTTAATATTTAATCGATATTTATGGAAAATGTTAAATTATTAACTGTTCTTAAAACAAATCAAGGAATCACCCTAAAAATTCTCTAACTGCACATTACGCCACCAGAAATTGTTACCCATCACATACATACACACCTTGTTGTTGCCTGACAAAATCTCAAAAGAAAAAAAAACTATTTCCATTTTTTTCCGTTGATTCCTCTTTCTATAAAATTTTTGCAAAATGAATCTTTGACATCGTACATTCATACATTTCCCCCGCCTCTGATTAATAACAAATTGTGAAATGAGGAGACAAGAAAAAACAAGTAAGAGTGCTATATTCGGCCGTGCCGAATCTGATAATACCCTTCACCATCATGTACATAGGTTATATCCCACATCGTAGCTTAACATATATTTCATGTTTTACGCCATTTTTCTTTATTATTTTCAACGCCATTCTCGATTTGGAATTTTTACGTGGTTATCTGTATTATACTAGTCAAGCCTTTTTGTTTGATACCCATATTGATGGGGTTAAAAAAATTTGTTCCGCCATTATGTTTTAGACGCCATCTTGGATTTTACATTTTTTAATAATTTACTGTATTTTACTGGTCAAGCCCTTTTATTCGATACCAATGTTAAGGGGGTTCAAGAAGTTACATTTTAAAATACCTGATTTGACGAATTTATAAGTTTACTGTTCGCCATTTTGTAGTGGCGGCCAACATGAATTTTGATTTTTTTATAGCGCTTATATTGCGCTAGTCAAGTCCTTTCAGATGATACCAATATTGACTCTCGGTTGTCTAGAAGCTTAGAAAAATTGATTTTCGTTTGTAAATTTTTGGAATATATATTTAAAAAAAAAAATGTTGCCTATAACTTTACCGATTAGAGCCCGCTTTATCCAAAATTTTTCACGAATATCTCTAGAGGCATATTATATCTACAAATAGTAAAAATCGTATCTATAAATTATTCTATCGCTGAAAAATTTTAATTTTGGTGGTAAAAATATGAGAAAAAAACAGAGGCAGTCGTGTTTATTTGCTCATATCTCAGAAAGTTATCCGGCGATTATGCTAAATTTCAATAGCGATTCATTCCCGGATATTTCCAAAAGCTGATTTCAACCAACACACGGACAGACGGTCAAGGCTTAATCGACTTCTCTATTCATAAACTTTCAGAAAATAAATACTTTATGGTGTCGTAAATGAAAATTGTAGAAATTACAAACGGAATGACAAAGCTATATATACCCTTGTGCACCACATGTGTAGCGTATAAAAATTTATGTATTTAGAAAAACAAAAAGAAAGATTTTCTGTACTAGGGCATAAAGTATAAAGCATATTTATTTAAAGTAGTGATGTTACAAGCACAATCAGATTAAATAAAGGTACAAGGCGTACATACATACATAGCCATACAATAACCCACACACATGCTAGTACCCCCACATGTGTACTTGTTCATATCCCTCGTTTTAGTTACTACTGGTTAAAGTGTGTGCACAAAGTCCGTTTATGCCTCCTGACAATGTCAGATATGGTTGTTAACAATAAAGGGACTATCGTTACCTTTTAAAATCTGTGTGTACGTGTGCGTGCGTGTCTTTATAAGATATTTTTAAGTAGAAAATTGTTTTAATATAAAAATAATTCTTTAGTTTTTATACATATTTTTATTGCTGTAAATGTGGGGTAATTTCTGGACTAAAAATTAAATACTACTTACGTCGATATAAGGTTAAAAAAGGGATAATCCCAATGCCTGGAACTCAAAACTATCTATAGGCAAATGTTCAACTATTTCAAACAATTTTACAGGAAGGTATAGCCTGAAAACCTATTGCCTATGGCCTATATTTTGAAGGAACAATTTCATTTGGAATATTAATATTAACTTATACTTTCGTGTATGGCCAGTGTGTTATCTTTCGGCTTGTGGCCCATTTACAGTCTATCGCTTTTCTTCAAAAGTCACAAGTTCTTTGAGATTTCTCTACTCTACTCTGAATGTGGTCTCACCAGAATATCCTTCAATCAAGTACTTCTCCTAAGTATTTGACTTTTTAATTGAATTTTCTTATCCAGAAAAACGGGATAGCTCTATACACAGGTATCTTCCTCTTTTTTGTAAACAAATTTCCGTCCGATGAGCTTCTGTTGTTTTTTTGCACTCAATATCACGATTTTTCTTCCCTGATCAGTATCGCAACATCATCTGCGTAACAGATGGGTTTGAAACTCTCATTTGATAGAATTTTTTAGTAGACTATGTGGTTACTCATAGCAACGGAGATATGATGCCTCCCTGTACGGTTTCTAGATATACTTTGTCTCTTATTCTTAATGGCTTTGTCTGGCAGTTTGTTCACCTGTTTCTTAACATTTTGCTTATCCAAGGAATTAGGTCGTCATTTGACCTTAGGTTTTCCAGGCAACCATTACGTTTTGAGATCATTATATATTGAAAGCTCCTTCTATCTCTATAAAGGCGGCCTAGGTCAAAGGAACTTTCTATGTGATAAGCAACTTCCTGCGGAGCTGTCTTTTCTTGATGAATTAACATTGGTTTCAAAATTTCAATTTGTGGTTTCTAAGCATTAATTACAAATCCTGCATATTATTTTTTAACTCTTACATATAAACTTCAAATGTATACCAGCGACTTACGCATACGTGGTTATTCTAGTTTGTCATTTACATATGTGTGTGTGGAAAATTCATTTTCGGTCTGTCCAGCCGTTTTTTAGTTTTAGTAGGAGTAGGATTTTTAATTTTAATAATTTATTTTTTTTTAATTTCAACTTGAAATGGTGTAGTAGTAATTAAAAACATTAGTAGAGTTTTCTATTATTTATATTTCTATAATTTTTGTTCAACTTAAAAATGAAATACTTTTTAATCGATTTTAGAATGACACGCACTTAAACGTTAATGAGACAATAAATAAACTAAAGACTGAGGCGAGTTATTTTTGAAAAATTCAAAGTAGTTTATAAATGATTATAAGACATTGATTATAATTATTTGAAAATTCTTTCTATTAAAAAGTCAAAACTTATGAAAAAAAATTCAATAAATAATGGCCAATTTTTAGGAAAAATATGTTTTGATCGTTGTATTTACTGACTCAAGGTTAGGGTTTGGGATTTCCCGGTCTTTTTATGTTCCCGGGAAACGGGAATTAAAAAATCGTCTTCCCGGGAATTCCCGGGATTCCCGAAAATAATATTTCTTTTAAAATAAATAATGTTTGTTAACTTTAACATCACGATTTGGTTAATAATTCATTGTTTTAGTAGTATTTTATTTTCCTTTAGAGTCCTTATTGTGTCAGCATTACATCTTCCGGAAATATAAACTTAACCCAAATTATAAAAATAATTATTGGCATTTAAACAGATATCTTTTTTGGGCAACACTACTCCACTCGTCTAATACAAGAGCAAACCTTAAATTGTCGCAAATTTGACTCGATATTGTTTTCACCATCGTATTTTTAACGGCGTTGTAATATTTTATTACAATGTTTTTAACATCAGTTTCATTTTGGTAACGTCATTTTTTTACTGAAAAAAACTTTGACGAATAAAAGAACTTTGTGTAATTGTTCGAACAGATATTCCATCGACTTCTGCCAGTTTTGAAAAAATTTCTGGTAATGTTTGGTTGTCTAAAAAACTTTTAATGGTGAAATTTTTTTTTTATTTGATGCAGGTGTTGAAGAATCGTTTTCAAATTTTATTTTATGAACGAAAAGAAGATGCCGTATGAGGCCACTAGTACTACCGCCCATGAACATTAACCTTTTCGGGAAATATTACATTGTGCTGCGTTGTCTACTTTTGAAAATAGTTCCAAACTTCAGACATTTTGCTTCTATTTAAGCAAAGTGAATTTAAAAAAAAGTATTATTAGAAAAATTCAATCATAAATAAAAAAATTATACTTACAAATTCTGTGACCACTTTTAAAAACAATTTGTGATTATATTTATAAAAATGAACCACGGAAACTACTGATGGTTTTACGGTTGTTATAAAAAACATTTATATACAAGAAAACATTTAATTATGTATGTATATAATTAATTCACTTGAAATTTATAAGCACTTATTAAAAATAATTCCAGAAAGTCGTTAATTTTGACGTGAAAAATTTTTGCCGATGATGTTTGTTTTACTTTTACATAGTCGTATTTGAGAAAAGTTGTAAATACTTAACAAACAAAAAATGCTAAATGCTAATGTGGTTCATTCCCGCGACTTATTATACTTCCCAAGCCCTACTCAAGGTGTATGTGTTTTTTATTAATTAATTAGATGGTTTTGGAAACTCAGTTTATTACTTATTTTTCTTGTATTTTAACGTATATCGAATCAAAAATATAATTAAAAAGCAAATTTCAATACAAAGTAATGACAAACTTCAAATATTAAAAAAGAGAGAATAAAATTAAGTAAATAATTTCAATTCTTTCGACGACGTTTTTTATAAAAAAATCAATAAATAAAAGATCAGTAAGAAAGGTAGCAGCCAAACACACATACATATGTTTATGCCTTTGCATTTTCTCATAATTTTTACATTTTAGCAATTCCATCCGTAATATCAATGACGCTAATACCATGAAAAAGGATTTAAATGAGCCCCTGTAGGAAGTAGTGAAATTAACGTAAAAAATTGTGATAAAAAACGAGAGGTAATGAAAAATATAATAATTAATAATATAAAAGATAATAAATTTTATACCTACTTAGCTTTGACCGATATATATGTACGTTAAGTGTGACTAATATTTATGTTATCTTTGCCTAGGAAAGAGCTATAGAGTAAGTAGAGCAGATATTTGTTTTACAATCGATCGTACTAATAAGTAAGAGCAAGACGCAAAGTGACATATACAAAATTTTCAGTAATTTTTTTCATATCGCCCTTAAGATACTAATAAAAACATTGTTCGACGTTATAACCGATACCAGTCATATAACCGGTCATATCCATCACTAATCTTGTAGGGCAGAGAAGAGAGAAAATGTAAGACATTTTGACATTTGGAAAGTAACTGCTGATAATCTGCTGATCAATTAAAATTACCTAACTAAGCGTATATGGGGGTCAAAGAAAAGTAAGGCACTAACCTTACTCACTGTCCTCTAAGTGCTCTGGCTCTGGAAACCGACTTCGTTAGAAAATTTCGATGCAATGTGCTGACTTGGAGGCCTGCTGGCTGCCTTAGCACTAGGATCGGCTACTCAGGCCTAATCAGCTATTCATTCTAAACTATTTCAATTAACTAAGCCGCAACAGAAAATTACAATCAAGCCGATCAACCGATGTAGACCTTTTGTGGCCTTATGTTTCTTATAGGAACTACAGTATAAAATGTATAATTCAGTGTATATATATATATATATATATATATATATATATATATGTATATGTATATGCTATAGCCTTTGGTTTATACTTATAAACCTTAAATATTTTTAATTAATTACACCGTTTGAATCCAACAATAGTATACAGGGGTCTTTATTAAAAGATGTTTGCTTTTAAAAGGCAGCAACAATATTTATACAACATTGAAAAATTATGACAATTTAAAACTAAAAATTTTTTAATAAATGACAAACACCTATTGACTGGGAAATCCAAAGAATTGTTATCACTGCAAATTAGTTGTAAAAAAAATAATATATAAAATTTAAGAAAAATTTCTTAAATCACACATAAAAATTAAAAACTGTTTAAATTATTTGTTTTTAAAGAATTTTTTTTTCAAAAACAACTTGATACAGTCTTTTAACACGAACGCCTTTTCAAAAAAAAAAACATTAATTAACCACGTACACTCACTATAACGGAGGGGACAATATTTACAACTAAAATATAACTATCATATGTGTTTATATTCTGTATGAAGAAAAATATTTATAAATTTTTATTTTTTAACATATGCAGCGTGTATTTTAAAGAAGCGCACACATTTACATATATGAATGTGTGAGTCTATAACGGCTTAACTGAAATAAAAGGTATACAGGACTTTCACACATTCCAATCGTACTATAGTAATTTTTTTTTAATTTTCTAGTAGCAATTTTGGTCTTCTTTTGAAACTTCCATAATTTCAGGTTTATTTATTATTATCGTTCTTCGAACAATTTGAAAAGCCCCAATTTTTAAAACACCGATTTTTGGTTTTTTACACGTAAACCAGGTTTGGATAACCATTTTTTTTATATGTTTTCATATTAAAAAAAAAACATAAATTTTATTTAGTTAAATTTAGTTAAATTTATTGAAAATTAAAAAGAATTGAAAAAAATCTGATTTTAAAATTTATATCAAATCATAATATAAACTTCTCAATACATTAACATTATAACTTTAATGGCAACAACTAAAAGTGCAACGTTCGGCAGTGCTGAATCTGATAATACCCTACACCATTAATACATAGGTAAAATGTCCTCATCGTAGCATACTGTAGATTCCAGATTTAATGTTTTATGCCATTTTGCTTTATAATTGCGGATAGAACTGGCAAAGTTGTTTAATTTGGATTAAAAAGGGGATATTTTTATACCCTTCACCTGTGGTGCACAAGGGTATATATAGCTTTGTCATTCCGTTTGTAATTTCTACAATTTTCATTTCCGACCCCATAAAGTATATATATATTCTGAAAGCTTATGAATAGAGGAATCGATTAAGCCCTGACCGTCTGCCCGTCTGTCCGTGTGTTGGTTGAAGTCAACTTTTAGAAGCAACTATATGTTCCTCAGATCTGTTTATGGTATCAATCTCTTGGAAATATCGAGGAATGAATCGCTATTGAAATTCAGCACAATCGCCCCATAACTTTCTGAGATATGAGCAAAAAACCACGACCACCTCGTTTTTTTCACAATTACAACAACAACCTACATACATACTGGTTAAAGTAAACGTGGCATCGAATTCCAGCTGAGCCAAAAAAAAATTATTTTATTTTATTTAATATATTATTTATATTTTATTATTATTTTTTTATATTTTTTTTTTAATTTTTTAAAATTTTTTTTTTAAATTTTTTTTTAATTTTTTTTATTTTTAATATATTTTTTTTGGTAATTTTTTTTTTTTTTTTTTTTGGTATGTGTTTTACATGTATGTACGTATTCTTCTACTTATTAAATACTAGATTTGACCCATATATACATTTATTGTATACTACTTGGTAGTGGCGGCAATCATAAATCTAAATTATATTTAGCCAGTCAAGCCCTTTCATTTCATACCTATATCGACTCTATCGGTTGCCTTAACGCTGAAAGGACCGTTTTTCGTTTGTAAATTTTAGAAAAAAGACCAACGTAGTTTTAGTTAAGTGCTTCTATCTCAGTTGGTTTTAAACCGATTTGTAAGGTTTTCTTAGGAATAATTTTCGATGCTGCGAAACGTCTTAAAAAATTATTTAGGAGCTTGAGAAACTTAATATATTTTAAAACTATACTTTTTTTCAAATTGATTTGTCCAAAATTTGTTACGAATATCCATTCACAAATAAGAACAAACGCGATGATATATTATATTAGTATATAACTCCTCATATTTCAGAAAGTTGTTTGTATGGGCAAGGACATAAACGAATATAAACAAACCAAAATATTCGATATTGCCGAAATTTCTAAACATAAGAACCGGTTTCTCGAATAATTAGAAGGCTAACAAATTTTAAAAATTAGAAAAATATAAAAAAAAATTGATTTTTTAAATAATTCGAAATAGCAAAAGTCCCACTTCATTCATCCTATGGAATAGTTAATACAAAAATGTTGCCTTCCTGATTATTATACTTATGTATTATATTCGTAATGTAGAGCGTTCGTACTACTACTAGACGACCACTATATAAAAAAAATTAAATTAAAAATATTTATTTCCAAATTGCAATTAAATGATGTTCATATACATACATATACATATATATTTATATAAAATATCAATTCCACTTGAAAAATTAAAAACGTTTTACTTTCTGAAAATGGACTTGTTTTACTTTTTCTTCAGAAAAAAAAAGTATTCTGTGATAGGCCTAATAAGTTTAATTATACCTGCTATATACATGCATACATATTTATAAAACTTTTCCATGTATCTACTTACATACATCATGTATATTTTAAAACTTTTCCATGTGTCTACTTACGTACATACATTTTAGTTGTGTTGATTTTTTAGTTTTACTTTTTAAGAATTATTAAGTTGATTTTTTTTTAGTTTCTATTTTTGTTTTAAAACATATGCCTATGAACAACGCCAATATTTCTACCAGCTTTACGCCTAATCATCCTTCAAATTTTGTTATACATGTGTGTGTGTGTGTGTACGTGTGTCCATATTAATGCGTATTTTTTATATCAATTTAAATAATTGTAACCAACCATTTGTTATTGAATAGCGCGTGTCATATTTTTACAACCCCCCACATTAACAAAAATTAAAAAAAAACTCTATAGTAAATAAATATATATGTATGTATGCAAGTAAATGTATATGGTATTTTTAATTCGGTAGTTTTATGTTTAATTTGTTTTACGTTTGTTTTTTAGAATTGTGGAAATGTGAACTACATATTTAAATTGTTTTGAACAATTTTCTTTTACTAATCACTTTTATTGGAACACCATTTCCAGAAGCATTCAACTTAATACATTTGATGATGACGCTATTTTGTAATTAAATTAAGTATTTCTATATGTATATAATCGCTGCAGAACTCTTTATTTTTAAACATTATTTTCTACCTTATAACTACTTAGATCGAAAATGTTTAGTTTCTTCTTGACTTGTAGAAGAACAAATATAATTTATTTTTCTTTAAATCAAAAGCTGAGCAAAACAAAAATGAAATTTAAATTTCCTTAAGCAAACAAATCTGTGGCAAAAAGGAATAACTGCTTAAGTCGACATAAGCAGAAATTGATATAATAAGACTATTGCAATCTGGCAGTTTAAAACTAACTTAACGTGAATTTTCAACTATTTTGAACAACTTAACAGAAAGTTATAGCGTAAAAACATTTTGTTTATATTTTTTCAACGAACAATATAATTTTATTTAATTTAATTAAGTACTTAGAACAACAAGAGTACAATTCTTTTATAGTTCAAACGGTACAACTTAATAGGACATTAAATAAAAATACAAATATTAAAAATATAAATTTTAACTTGTGTCATATATTTTAATAAGTTAAAAAATTTTAAATAAATTAAATTATATTTGTTGCGATTGCTCAAACTACTTTGATCAAAAATTCTTAAAGAAGTTAACTATTAAGTGTAATTTAATCGAAAAAAAAACAATACTTTTTGTACTGTTCTCTTCCGCAATGCGCATTATATATCTGTGGCTTGGAGCTAAAAGGGTTAATGTCACTTTTTTGAGTTAATCATTGCATTAGATTTGTTTTCTTGCTCTATTTCATTATGGTAAAACAGCTAAAGTCATACTTAACCCAGAACAGCTTCATCAATAAAATGCTGGCCAATGTCACTATGAAAGCATCTATAAATGTTAAAGTTCAATTCCAACTTTCTCAAAAGTAAATATTTTGACATTGGCCCTTTTAGCTCCAAGCCACAGATATAATAGTAAGGATTTCCAATAAATTAATAGCGTTAAAAAAAAACAGTTAGTATATTTAGTAGGGTGATCGATTATTCGACATTTCTAAGAAACCGGTTTTCAAATAGTTTGAAAATTAGAATTAAAGAAAAAACCGGTTGCTTTTTTGAAAACTTAGAAAAAACAGGTTAATCGGTCGAATACATAATATATAATTCTTTCTTATACCCATGACAGAGATACATATATAGGTATAAACTAGTTTGTTCTATGGTGTTATTGCATTTTAAGTTGACACACATTTAATGGGGTTATTATAAAATGCTGTTATTTAAAATAAAGATGTTAAAGGACAGACACTTTTTATTCAATTACCTTTAACTTTTAAGGTTAAGTTTATAAATTTGAAAATTCCATTGTTCCAACACATGAAACAAAGTATGGCAACTAAATTGTGATTTATATTTCTTTTTTACTTCGACCTTTTTAGTTTTTTTATATTAGTGAGACAAAACAGTAAATAAATCATCCAAAATGTTATTTCGTTTTGTAAAATTTTTTAAGAACTAAATTAATTTGTTAAAAGTAATCGGTTTTGCTCTGGTACTGCCATATTAAAAAAAAAATTGTTACAAGAGGTTTTAATAATGAAAAATATTAAGAGTCACTTCACTGCTCACTGTAGTAAAATTTACCTTTTACTAACATTAACTTTGTAGGCAAGTTGTAATAATGATCCTTTGTGTGCCAAACTATTTTAGTATACAAGTCATATGTTATCAGAAATATTAGTTAAGCTATGGGTAGTCTTTAGTACAAGTCGCTAGATTTCGTAGAAGCAAAATATTATGAAATTCGAAAATGAGATCAAAAAGTATTGCAAAGTACAATAATTTGTTAAAAAAAATTTAACTGATTATTACAGCAAATTATAAGCGCCACAACGTATAAAATACCTACTCTCCATTTAAGACAAATAATTTTTTACCTAATTTTTATTCTTATTTTACATTTATTTTTGAAACAATAAATACATTTCTTAGAATATTATGGAAGGGTATTTAATAAATTTGCTGATTTTTTCAAATTTTTTAAGTAATGAATATAGTATGGCACGTTTGGTTTCAAAGGTAAATGAACATAAAACAAAAAATGAAATATACCGGCTTCTGTGAGTGAAACAACCGGTGTATTCGACATTCGAAAAATTAACATTTGCAAAAAAAACCGCCAGCTGAAAGAGTAAAAAACCGGTTGTAAAACCGAATCGATCACCCTAATATTTAGGTAATATTCAGGTCATGCATCTGCCATGTAAAAATTTCTCATATAAATAGAATGGAGTTTTCTTAGGCAGAAATTTATGCAAAAATATAATGTAACGCATGCGTAGATAGTCAACCAAGTCACAATCTTTTCATAACGAGCAAGCCCATATACATAAAGCTGGAGTTACATACCATCCGGTCATGCGTTGCTGCGTTTGATACTTTTTCACCATTTTATACGTTTCTAATATCAAGTTACACACAATGCGTTTTATGCATCAATTTTTTTTTTGTTTTGATCAGCTGTTGTGTTTATATTTTTATTAACTAAAAACAATTTTGCCAAAATGGAAAGTGATATTGATATTTTAATTCTTGGAATTCACCGAGTTTATCTATATGATAATTTGTGCTACAATGGCCTACAAAAAGCACGAAAATAACACGAGCATCAATAAGCTTCTCGTCAATTGCACTTGTTTTCTTTTAATAATAAACAAACAGAGATGACACTCAGCACATAATAGTTATCGATAAATAGAATAAAAATTTTGGAAATGAAAAAATTGTGTTTAAAATTAGTTTTTAAGTAATTTTTTCTTAAAAGTAATTATAAACTGTATTTTGAATACTTTTTCATTTATTAAAAACATTTTTTAACACAAAAAAATAGAAAAATTAAATCCACCACACAAACAGATTTATCGATAACATTGAAAAAAAAAAATATTATTTGTCATCCATGGCTATCAACAACAGCTGACATTTATTCATATTTTATGCGACGGATACAAAAGTAGAAAGTAAACCTACTTTGCTGCGTTGATACGTTTGTGCATTCTTTGCGTTTTGCTGTGTAACTTGTCACATGGTACAATCATCAGGTAGCCTCAGTTCTGAAACAACAAAATCCTAAATGTATTTTGTTGCTGGAAAACGACGACTTAAATGTTAAATAATCAGCTGTTTTAGTGAGGCTACCTGATAATTGTATCACGACTTGTCACATACAATTGCACTGATTCTACTTTTTGACAGATGCATAAAAAGGAACAACGGATAGAACGCATGGTATGTAACTCCAGCTTAACTCGTAGCATTGTTAAAGCATACATGTAACTTAAGTGTGGAGCGATATTCGCGTTTACTGTTGAGTTCAGCAAAAAGAGTTACTAGAGGTAGTATTAAGCGAATGACAAGGTTTCGTTCTACATTTAAAGTCATCCGTAAACTAAGAAGTTTTATAATTTAGAATTACTATTTATCCTAACTTATAGTTTAACTAAATATATGAGAACCGATATGCTCTTTGATTTAAACAGCACGAAATTCTTTACCACGAAACTTACCACCAAAAAAATAGTGTGGCTGTACACTCATTTTGTCTTTCCGTTTGTAATACATCGAAATATCTATATTAGAACCCAATAAGGTATTTTCTAAATCGGGGTTTAATTTTATGACGATCTAGATATGTCCGTCCACCTGTCAGTCTGTTGAAAGCACAATAGAGCTCGAAATTAAAAAGTTAGGTGTATCAAGAATATTTCTATTACATATGGAATGTTTGGTATTGAAAATGTGCTAAATCGGTATATTAGGAAGAGAGTTATAGCTTGTAAGTAATATAATGTCTTTCTTACGTCGAATTAAATGTGATTGTGTCTAAACGAAAAAACTTAGAGCGATAAAATTTTGCAAGTATATTGCTTGAATAAAAAAATATCTTTCCCTGAAAATTCTTCAAATTTATACAATAAGAAAGGAGCTATTGATAGATCAAAATGTAGGAAAATTTATACTGCACAGTGTCTTTTTCAGTAAATTTAAAACGCAATAAAACTGACTAAATTAGATGTACAAATCTGAAATTTTGCAAACATTTTCTTTGATCAATAGATTTATAAACACAAAAGTAGGGGTGACACGTATTCTTTTACGCCTACCTCCCGTATAAAACGTCATCTTAAATACATTTAATTTCTATATGGAAAAAGGTTTTGAAAGGTTTTGCAGGTGTCAAACACCTGCATGATCTGTTTTCGATCAATCGGTTTTAAATCTTCCAGATGCGTAAATATAATAACAAAAAACGGATAAAATACTCACATTTTAAACGCCTGGTTGATAAATTTGCCTTGAGCTCGAACATAATTTAGAAAATAAATTGTGTATTAAGATTTCTCTTTTTAAACCTTTTTATATTTTAACATTTTATTATGAATATAGGAATAGAGCTTTAAATTACATCATAAGCAGAAAAGTAAAGAAAACAATAAAACTATTTTTTTATAAATTTTATTAAACTAATTGTAAAATTTATGACTTCACATGCTTCCGACGCAAACTTTCTTCTATGGAGTGACGAAAATGTCTAAGAAATCCCTGGACTGCGAAAGCATTGGCCTCAGCAAAGGCACATATCGTATTGCCAGCAGCCCACTCAGAGATTTTCCAAAGCCAATCAATTTCTTCATGCTGGCCAATACCCAAACCAAATTGCTGACAATATTCATGGGCCCACACAGAAAGAGCACGACATCGGTTACACTGATGACAGCAGGCTGTTTTATAAAACTTTAAAATACGTGTAGTGGACTCCAAAATATCCTGAGATTTATTCAGGACTATAACAGCACCAGTACCTAAGAAACTGTTTTCATTTTTTAATGATTCCAGATCTAGTTTCAAATCACTGCATATGTGTTTAGGTAGCATGGGTGTTGAAATACCTCCCGGTATGACAGCCAACAAATTGTCCCAGCCACCGTTTACACCACCCGCATGATGTTGAATCAAGTCACGCAGTGGTATACCCAGATTTTCTTCCACCGTACAAGGTCTTTCCACATTGCCCGATATGTTAAAAAGTTTAGTACTAGGACTATGAGGTGGACAACCGAGATTTGCAAACCATTTACTACCTCGACGGCATATTGAAGGCACTATAGCCACGGTTTCAACATTAAGTAAAGTTGTGGGCTTATCCCAAATACCCTTTTCCGAAGGGTACGGTGGTTTCCTGTGAGGCCTAGCTTCCGAACCTTGCAGACAATTGAGCAAAGCTGTTTCTTCCCCAGAAATATATTTTCCTGCTCCGCGCTGTATGAAAATGTCAAAATGAAAACCACTGTCACATGCATTTACACCAACTAGACCAGCTTCATACGCTTCAACTACAGCCGTTTGTAAATTACAGGCCTCGTTATAAAATGTGTTTCTTACAAATATTAAGGCCGCTCTGGCAGAAATGGCACGTCCCACTAGTAAGGCACCTTCTATTATCTTTTGAGGTTCATGGCGCATTATTTCTCGATCTTTACATGTACCCGGCTCACCCTCGGCGCCATTAACTACCACATATCTGGGTGATGCTTTCATTTTCTGCATAAATCTTAATTTTTTGCCTACAGGATAACATGCTCCACCACGACCTCTAACACCTGAATTGACCAGTTCATTAACGATCCATTCAGGACCCTTTTTAATAATTTCTCTAGTTTTATGCCAATCTCCACGTGAAACGGCATCGCAGAGGTGCCAATCATGCCGTCCATATAGATTAGTAAAAATGCGATCATCATCTGTCAGTAACTGAAACTTTTTGGCTGAATGGGTGTTGTATTTCGTACAGAGATATTTCTTCCACCGGTGCGGGAACAAATTCTTAATTGTTGGGGAAATTTTTTTAATGTTTGACAACATTTTTGAAATTACTTTAAAATCAATAATCAAAAAAGTCAAGTTTATTTTATTATACGAGGGGTGTTTTTATCATTATTGAAAGGAATTATAGAAATTACCTAACACTTAACTAGTTTAATCGCAGTTGATCGCAGTTAAATGAAAAATAGTATGCCAATGCAACGTAATATTTTACAACACTAATATGTTTCACACCTCAATTAGGGAAGTTCTAAAAAAAGGGTCCGCCATCTAACTTTTTTTCAACTAGTGCTTATTTCATGAATGGCAACACTTAGCCCATGTCTGATTTGACAGATAATTAGTTGTATCCTTCCGCTAAACGAATATGGTTGTGTATACGCTTGAACAACACTGGGAGATATTGCGACATTACTTTGGCCGATTTTGCCAAAAAAAAATTATGTTTTCAGATGAAGCTCATTTTGATCTTGGCGGGTATGTAAACAAGCAAAATTGTCGCATTTGGGGCACAGAAAACCCGCACGCATACATTAAAAAGGCGATACACCTAAAACCAGTCTCTGTTTAATGAGGATTTTGGTCCAGTGGCATAATTGGGCCATTTTTCTTTGAAAATGAACAAGGAGTGGCCGTAGTCAATGCGATCGTTATCGGGCCATGTTAAACGAATTTTTGTTCACAAAAATTGAAGAGGAGGATATTGGCAACATTTGGTTTCAACAGGACGGCGCTACGTGCCACACAGCCGAAGCTACACTTTTTTATTGCAAAAAAAAACCAATTTTATATTATATTTAAACTGGAGGGATATTAATTGTTGTCCCAGATAAAATGATTTATCTTATTAAATAGAGAACTGTAGAATGACGTCTTGTGTCTTAATTATTTAAACAAATCGTTGAATTCGTCAAATTTTTTTTTGTTTAAACAAAATTTTAATTTTTCTTAAAAAAAACTGATAAAATAATGCAAGAAAAAATGCATTTTTATAATTTTCCAGTCATGGATTAAAAAAATTAGTTTTTACCATTTACCTTCGTAATAGCCTCTATTTTAGTAGATCTTTTGTTTGCAAATTTAGTTTTAAATATTAATTTTTTATAATTTTTATTTGGAAAAATTAACAAATCATCTAAAACAAGTAAGAGTATTATATTCGGCCGTTCCCAATCTTATATACCCTTTACAACGTGTAGTCATGCAATAACAATTGTTTGTATCACCATTAATCTCAAATGAAATACTTACATACATATAAAAAAGATACATATAAAAAACATCCCATTGCAAAATTATAAATTGAGTTAATGTATGTTTAAAAAATAATAAAAAAAAAAAATAGAAAAAAATACTAGAAAAAAAAAATAAATAAAAATATAAAAATAACAATTTTTTTGACTCAACTGAAATTCGATGCCACGTTCAGTCTGACCAGTTTGTATGTATGTATGTATGTATGTATATGTGTATGTTGTTATGAAAAAAACAAGGTGGTCGTGGTTTTTCCCTCATATCTCAGTTGTTTATGTACCGATTTTCAATACTGATCTGCTCCCGAATATTTCCAATCTTTTAATACTTCACGTGGCTCCAACCGATGTCGTTGAAAAGTTGATTTTAACATACAGACGATCAGACGGACAGACTGCCAGCGCTTAATCGACTCCCCTGTTCATAAGCTCTCAGAAAATATATACTTTATGGGGTCGGAAATAAAAATTGTAGAAATTTCACAAGGAATGACAAACCTATATATATCGTTTTTCAGTTTTCTGTGAAGTCTAAAAAAATCATGTTTATAATAAACTTTGATAAATTCTTCACCAGTAAAATTATTGAAGTTTTTGTTGTTTTTATTTTCTTGTTAAAATTTTACTAAAATGAATTTCAAATAAATTGAATACTTAAATCCTCCAAAAAAAAAAAATAAATAACTTAAAGGTAATTACAACACATATATTTATTTAAAACCTATACATACACAAGCAAATGTATTTTTGTGCATACCCGGAATTGATAAACACATGTTAACACACATATATATGTACATAGATAAAGCGTGATTTTTTAAGAGCTACAGGAGTGTTTAAAAAAAACACATAAAATTCAGAAAAATGCATGAAATCTTTATTTAAATCGATAGTACGGTCCATATAATTTAATGTTTGAAGATTATTTCATGCAAATGTTGATCGTGACTGCGCCTCAAATGGTCCATCCGCGTAGTCCAATTTTGGCATACTCTTTCCAACATTTCGGCCGGTATCTCATGAATAAATGCTTCAATGTTGTCTTCCAATGCGTCAATTGAAGCGGGCATGTGTGTATAGACATGAGCTTTAACATAGCCGCACAAAAAATAGTCTAAAGGCTTTAAATCGCACGATCTAGGGGGCCAATTGACCAGTCCCGAACGTGAAATAAAATGTTCACCGAACTCGCCTCTGAATAAGTCCATTGTTAAAAGTGCTGTGTGGCATGTGGCACCGTCTTGTTGAAACCACATGTCATGCAAATCAAGCTCTTGCATTTTGGGCAAAAATAAGTTGGATATCATCTCACGGTAGCGCTCACCATTCACAGTTACGTTACGATTCGCATAATCTTTGAAGAAGTACGGTCCAAAATGCCACCAGCCCATAAACCGCACCAAGCTGTGACTTTTTCTGGATGCATTGGTAGCTCTTGCAATGCTTCTGGCTGATCTTCACTCCAAAATCGACAATTCTACTTATTAACGTTCCCATTGAGCCAAAAATGAGCTTCGTCGCTGAACACAATTTTTCGATAAGAAGCGCGCGATGAACTTTCTTAACAGAGCACGCATTTTAATAATAAAATTCAATAATTTGCAAGCCTTGTTCGTTTGTAAGACGATTCATGGTTCAATTAAAGACCAAACTGAAGATTTTTGACAGTGAAACAAAACACAAAACGTGCGTCAGCTGTTTAAACCAGTGTTGCCAAAAAGATAATAGCCAAAAAATCACCCATTTACAAATATTTATATTCAAACGCATTCTGTTGTTTCCTTTTTTTTTTTGTTCACCTTTCTTTAAGGTCAAACTAAAAAATTCAACATAAATGCAGACGCAAATAAATAAATGAATTATTCTTTTCAACCCAGTTTTTTTTTTTTTTAATAAAAACTGAAGCAGACTAGTCCCAGATCTTAAACTTGATATCAAGGAAACCTACAACTTTAATATTGTAACGTTGTCATTAGAATTCGATATGACCCTGTAAAAAAAGTCGAGTTTTTCGAAGCACTGATATTAAATGTTAAAATTGAAGCACGTTCATATGCACGGGAACAAATAAAGATTAATTGCAATTACAAAATTTATATTATTAATTAAAATTTTATTTGATTTGTCTACAATCATCAAAATGATACTATTAATTAAATGAGAATTAATAATTTTAATTGTAAAATATTGCAAAAAACATCAATTAAGACAGTATATATTAAAAAATTAATCAAAATTCCTAGAATTTTTAAAAATTATTTGAATTACTTTAATCAGGCCTATAAATGAAATTTGGGATAAATATGAATAAAGTTTTTATTGTATCAGTCATATAAATTATTAAACCCGAACCCGAAAATAAAACAGATGCATGTTTTATAAATTTTTTTAAATAGAGAGGGGTGCATACATATATTTTTATTTCCATCATATTATAATGATAAGAAAAATATAAAGCATAAGAATGTTTATCAATATCGTCCACAATCGGGAGAATTGTAAAAAATATTTAAATTTCAGCAAAACAAGTCTGTTTGAAATGTGAAAATATCTGTGAATGCCTTCATAGTTCGTTGAATGGGAAACATTGCTGTTTTTCACGATAACGTGGCAAAAGAGCAGTCAACCTCGACTCATCATCGTGCCCAACAATTGAACATCAACATTGTCATTGAAAATTTAAACCATCGGAAGGAAGTGTGCCGCCGAGGTCTTAATATTAGGAACTGGTTGCACACCAAACGTCATATTTTCCTCGACCTAGGCACAAAGAAATTTTACCGTTAAAAAATCTTGATCAAACCGAAGAAAGGAAATGAATTAATTACTTACCTATTAAGTTTCGAATCCATGGGAATGTATTTGGATACAAGGACTATTGTCTTAAGTCACATCTTAAATAAAGTTCAAGTACTATATTATATTAGAAACAAAAACCCGGTTTTTTTTATATGTATGAACTTACCTGACCTATTATTATATTATTAATATCACTTTTTCACCTTTTTTTTACAAGATACATATGTACATTTATTTCTTTTTCAATAAATTTTTTTTAAACTGAAAGAAATTTCAAATCTTTCAAAAAAACTTAATATCAATTAAATAATTCATATTTGCAAAAAATTCAATTATTACTTTATATGAAAAATGTAAATCAACAATTTTGTCTGTGCAAGTAAGTTCAGAATAAGCTTAAAATTTGGTTTAAAAAATATAGCTGTTAAATTTATTTATTTAAGAAAGTTTTTTTAAATATTTTTATTCAGCCTAAGGTATTTTAAATTCTGTCAAAGTTTTTTTTAACATAATTTTATTATTTAAATCTTATTTTAATATGGTTTTATTTATTCAAATTTAGTGTTATAATCTGTGTAGAACCTAATTACAGAACTCTATATAATTTATACTATTCTAAACGTTTAAAAGTGTGTTTTTAAAGTATTTGGGTGTATTTTGTAATAATTTTGTTTTGTATTCTTTGTAAACGTAAAGCAAAATAAAAGTAATAAAAATTAGACATTTAAACGGAGTATCTACACATGTATACATACACATGTAAACACTGTTATCAAGTTTACTTTTTTCCTTCAATTTTACTTTTAATATTTTTAGTTTTACTTTTCTTAATTTTACTATCAAAAGTCCAAACCAGGCAACGGATGCTGTTGCTGCTACCCCATTTAATACACTTCCATACATATACATCTACACAATAATATTTACACATGCATTTAAATATGTGTGTACGTATGTGGGCTTTGCAGGGTTGCTATATTATCGACTATTGTCCACCAATATTTTGTGAATTATTTGCAAAAAAAAATTGTATTTGACTAAAAGATTCAGTGAAATTAAACTTTAAGTTTCTTGTGAAATAATTGTTCAATTCACAACCTCGTATTGTGTTCAGTATCGTCTATTAAAATACATTTTTAGTTTATTTGCTTGTGAACACATTTTCTGTTTTATCGGTGTATGCTTGTATTGCTAAATGTTAAAAAATATTAAACGTCAGGTAAATAAAAAACAGGAATGGAAAAGTTGATGAATTCTTACTTCTGCAAGGCTAAAAAAAATATTTTAAAACAATTTTTAGTAACACATTTTAACAAAGATAAAAAAAAGTTTAGCAAAATATTTAAGATAAAAATCTATTACAGATTCGTTATTTTGGACGTAAAAAAAATAGTACAAAAGTTTTTTTTGTTTTTTTTTTGATTCTACAAAATATTTTAATTTTCCATCCCTGTATGAATCCAATATATTACATTGAGAACTTATGAAATGAAATTTTATTGTTTTAAAAAATTTTCAATGGAACAACAAGCATACAATACTGTAAGCACATACATAAATAGTACCAATAGTATATTACAACGGTGTCATTAATTTATCTCCCAAATTAAAATTTTATTTACTTTTGCAAATTCCCTGTGTTAAAGTTTTGTATACGTAAACCATCTTAATTGTGTGCAAGAATGAGCTTTGAATGGCAGTTAGGACAAAAAAAAATAAATTTCGAAATATAAAAAAAAGGAAATTTATGTTTCTACTAGCTTGTGCCCGCGACTTTGTCTGCGTAGATATCGAGATAAAAGTATTAACAACAAAAATAAAAATATTTACAACACAAACAACCCGTTTAGGATGTGTGATGATGAGTTTGCCAACGACTTCGCGTTATTTTCGTGATAAAAAGTACCCTATGTGTTAATCTAGGTTGTTATCTATCTATCTATCTATGTGCCGAATTTCATTTGGTTCCGTTCAGCCGTTTTTGCGTGATTGAGTAACAAATATCCAAACATACAAACATTCACATTTATTATATTAGTAAGATTATTTTTATTTTTAATGAACTTTGTATTGAAAACAATATTTTTAACGATTCACCTCATGGGAGCTTGGACCAAAAATAAACTGACCAATTTGAAATTCAAGCGTGAAAATAGTTAAAGCTTAACACGGGTGTGGTGGTTCAAATATGGCTTTGAGCGCGATTAAAAAAAGATCCATCCCAATGTCATTTGTAGATTATAATGCACACCAAACAGTCACTTTTTATACCCTTCACCAGTGGTGCACAAGGGTATATATAGCTTTGTCATTCCGTTTGTAATTTCTACAATTTTCATTTCCGACCCCATAAAGTATAGATTTTCTGAAAGCTTATGAATAGGGGATTCGATTAAGCGCTGGCAGTCTGTCCGTGTGTTGGATGATATAAACTTTTAAAAGCAACTATATGTTTCTCAGATCTGAGTATGGTATCAATCTTTTGAAAATATCCGGGAATGAATCGCTATTGAAATTCAGCACAATCGCCCTATAACTTTCTGAGATATGATCAAAAAACCACGACCACCTCGTTTTTTTTTACTATTACAACAACAACATACATATATAATGGTTAAAGTAAACGTGGCATGGAATCCCAGCTGAGCCAAAATTTTTTTTTTATTTTGTATATTATTCATATTTATATCGTCTAAATTTCTTGATCTTTCTTATTGATTATATATGATTTTTCCAAGCTTGAGATCAACTTTTTTAGTTTTTTTATAAAAAATTATTTATTTTAACCAATATTTCGCTACCAAACAATGGGTAGCTTCTTCAGGGTAATATATATACAAATTTTATAAAAAAAAAAAAAAAAAAAAAAAATTTGTATATATATTACCCTGAAGAAGCTACCCATTGTTTGGTAGCGAAATATTGGTTAAAATAAATAATTTTTTATAAAAAAACTAAAAAAGTTGATCTCAAGCTTGGAAAAATCATATATAATATTATTCATATTTTTATACCCGCCACCAAAAAAATGGTGGGGGTATATTCATTTTGTCATTCCGTTTGTAACACATCGAAATATCCATTTTAGACCCCATAAAGTATATATATTCTGAATCAGGGTTTGATTTGATGACGATCTAGCTATGTCCGTCCGTCTGTCCGTCTGTCCGTCTGTCCGTCTGTCCGTCTGTTGAAAGCACGATAGAGGTCGCACCGACAAAGCTAGGGGGCTCAAATTTTGCCAGAATCTTTCTTATAGACAAGGTTTGTTTGGTATTGAAAATGGGCTATATCGGAATATTAGGAAGAGAGTTATAGCTCGAAAAGCAAGAGTAGGTCGAAAAACCGTGTCCTTCAAACATCGAATAAAATGGAATTGCGTCCAAACGCATTAACGTAGACTCATGAAACTTCGAATATATATTTCCTGAGTAAAAACAATATTTTTCCCTGAAAATTATCAAAATCTATGCATTAGGAGAGGAGTTATCGATCAAAATGTACGAAAATTTTTACCGCACAGTGTATTTTTCGGTATATTTAAAACCAAAAACGTCATAAAAGCAACAAAATTGGATGCACGATCCTGAAATTTTGCACACATGGCTTTTTGTTCAAATGCTTTCTTCTAACGGAAAATCAATGTGCCACGCCCACTTTAACGCCCACCTCCCATATAACGATTTACCCAAAATTCATATAATTTCTCTATTAATAAAGATTTTGGAATATTAAAGGACTATATTGAAACACCTAAGTTTTACTCATTAGCGAGAACAACTTTGACACGCCTACTATAACGCCCACTTTTCACGTTATCTACCATTAATGAAATTTAAAAGCTCATAAAACCGCCAAAATTAGAGGTATGAAGATAAAACTTGCTACGTATATCCCCCTCGGCAATGTCATTACTGTGCCAAAAAATTAAGGTGCCACGCCCACTTTTACGCCCACCTCCCATATAACGTTTTACCTAAAATTCATATAATTTCTCTATTAATAAAGATTTTGGATTAATAAAAGACTATATTGAAACACCTAAGTTGTATTCATTAGCGAGAACAACTTTGACACGCCTACTATAACGCCCACTTTTCACGTTATCTACCGTTAATGAAATTTAAAAGCTCAAAAAACCGCCAAAATTTGAGGTATGATGATAAAACTTGCTACGTATATCCCTCTTGGCAATGTCATTACTGTGCCAAAAAATTAAGGTGTCACGCCCACTTTTACGCCCACCTCCCATATAACGTTTTACCTAAAATTCATATAATTTCTCTATTTATAAAGATTTTAGAATAATAAAGGACTATATTGAAACATCTAAGTTGTACTCATTAGCAAAAACAACTTTGACACGACTACTTTAACGCCCACTTTTCACGATATCTACCGTTAATGAAAATTAAAAGCTCATAAAACCGACAAAATTAGAGGTATGATAATAAAATTTGCTACATATATCCTTCTAATCAATGTAATTGTTGTGCCAAAAAGTTTAAGTGACACGCTCACTTTACCGCCTACTTCCCATATAACGGTTTATCTTAAATTCATGTAATTTCTCTACTGACAATGTTTTTGGGAAAATAAAGGACTATATTGAAATATCTAAGTTGTATTTATTAGCAGAAACTTAATTGATACTCCTACTTTAACGCCCACTTTCATTGAAGGACTAAATTTATGAAAACATTTTACTAGCGTATCGAAGGTTAAAAGGGTGGTTAAATTTTAAGTTGATTTTAAATAAAACACAAATTGTTTAAGAAGTTATTATCATTTCTTTTTATAATATAATATTTGTATGGTTCAATTATGTATTTAAAAAAATATCGGCCAAATGCCCCCGCCCCCCATCCTTGGCACCACTCCTCTATCTGATGATCCAAATTTTCAATGCCAATGTTGATGCTCAATTGTTGGGCATGATGATGAGGCGAGGTTGACTGCTCTTTTGCCACACTATCGCAAAAACCAGCAGTGGTTCCCATTCAACGAACTAAGAAGGCATTCACAGATTTTCTAACATTCTATACAGACCTTTTTTGCAGAAATTTAAATATTTTTTACAATTCTCCCGATTGTGGACGAATTTGAACGCCCATTTTTATAAAAAACCCGAATAACTTTAAAGCGTTGCTCATTTGCGTATCTTTCCACGGATCAAATTGAGTAAGTTTGAAATTGAGAAATATCAAATGAAATGCAGAAAACAAATTTAAAGACTAGGTGTAGTTCACCTTCAACATGGGCCCTTAAAATTTAACCACCCTCTACAAAGAAAGTGATACATATTTTATTATAAAGAAATTATTCCATAGCGATTAACAAAATAATAAATATTGTGCTTTAAATGTACACAAAATTGGTGGTGGGTATAAAAGATTCGGCACAGCCGAATATAGTGCTCTTACTTGTTATTATTTTTTTTTAATTTTTTTAAAATTTTTTTTTTTAATTTTTTAAAAAAATTTTTTTTTAGAAACATACATACGTAAACTCAATTAATAATTTTACAATGGTATGTGTTTTATATGTATGTTTTTATACCCTTCACACAGTGAAAAAGGGTATATATAGGTTTGTCATTCCGTGTGAAATTTCTACAATTTTCATTTCCGACCCCATAAAGTATATATTTTCTGAAAGCTTATGAATAGAGGAGTCGATTAAGCCCTGACCGCCTGTCCGTCTGTCCGTCTGACCGTCTGTCCGTGTGTATGTTGAAATCAACTTTTTGAAGCCCCCCGACATAGGTTGGACCCGGGTAAGGTATTAAAATATCAGAAATATTCGGGAGTAGATCGGTATTGAAAATCAGAAACATCGGTACATAAACAACTGAGATATGAGCAAAAACCCACGACCACCTCGATTTTCTTTTCATAAAAACAACATTACAACAACAACATACATACATACAAACGTGTATACTGGTTAGAGAAAACGTGGCATCGAATCCCAGCTGAGGCAAAAAAATTTTTTTTAAAATTTTTTTAAAATTTTTTTTTTTAATATTTTTTTTATTTTTTTTTATTTCTTATTTAATATATTATATATATTTTTATTATTATTTTTTTTTATTTTTTTTTTTTAATTTTTTTTTTATTTTTTTTTTTTGTTTTATATATATTATATATGTATATAATAATTTTTTTTTTTTTAATTTTTTTTTTAAATTTTTTTTTTTTAAATTTTTTTTTTATTTTTTTTTTTGTTTTTTTTAACATACATACGTGAATTTACTGTTATTGCATGACTACACGTTGTGAAGGGTATATAAGATTCGGCACGGCCGAATATAGCGCTTTTACTTGTTACATGTATGTATGTACGTATTTTATATGAGATGAATGGTGATACAAACAATTGTTATTGCGTGACTACACGTTGTGAAGGGTATATAAGATTCGGCACGGCCGAATATAGCACTGTTACTTGTTCTGCATACAATGGCCCATATGTGAAAATTTTGTTTGTTAACGTAACCACTAAATGTGAAATGAGCTGAATAGCTAAAGAAATTTTGTTCGAAAAATCAGCATTGAAAGCCTGTTGCTCTAGTCACGTTTAAACCACCACTTTTGTAGAAAGTTTAAATATTTTTACACCTTCTTCGATTTCAAAAACGATACATATTTGTAAATGGCAAGCCTTTCACTAACTAAGTGACACTTCAAAGGACAAATATTTAACAGCTAACAGCCTTGCCAGACTGGCAGTTTTAAAAATGAATTTCTATTGATTTTCGAATATTAAAAGAAAAATTTAAATATGTAAATAATGGTCTTCATAAGTTATGTACATCGATTATAATCAAAATTACGATCTCTGCTTTGATTACAAAATTTATATGGACACACAAATGGAGCGAAAATGCCTAAGAAAAGAAGTTGATCGGTACACATAAAGGTAGATTAAAGGTCAATTATTTTCATTTTTTGTGTTGCCAACATTAGCACAAACTCTTGCGATAAAACCAAATACATATGTTGATGTTAAATAAAAAAGGCTTGAAGAAATGTAGATTTTTATTAAAATTTTTAAAAATTAAAGTTTCCTTCAAAGTGTTAAATTAAAAATTTTAGTTTATTGGTTGTTGGTTTTAAACAAAAATATGAGACAATATCCTAAATAAAAAATATAATAAAATGTTTATTGTTAAATTATTTTTTTACTTATAGAAAATGATTTTCTGTATATAAACAAGTAAAAGCGCTATATTAGGCCGTGCAGCATCTGATAATATCCTTCACCGTCATGTAGATAGGTATAACGACCACATCGTAGCTTAGTCTATATTTTAGATTTCATACAATGTATTTATCTTCTATATTATTTCGGACACCATCTTTGATTTTGAATTTTTACGTATTCTACTAGTCAAGCCCTTTCATTTAATATCCATATTGTTGGGGTTAAAAAAATTCTCTCCGCCATTTTGTTTCAGACGCCATATTGGATTTTACACTTTTTTATAGTTTACTATATTTTACTGGCCAAGCGCTTTTTTGTTATGATACTTATGTATATTGTGGGGGTTAAAGGGGACAAAGTCGTAACTTCTATATTTGAATCATATATTCGCCATTAAATCTAGGACGCCATCTTGAATTTTTTTTTCTTTCATATCTAACTATATTTTAATTACCCAAGCCCTTTCACTTGATCGCCATATTGGCTCTCTTGGTTATCTAAAACTGAAAAACTGAATCATAGTACATATTAATTTTCAAATCTTTATACCCTTTACCTATCGTGCACAAGGGTATATGTACCTTTTTCATTCCGTTTGTAATTTCTACAATTTTTTATTTCCGACCCCATAAAGTATATATTTTCTGAAAGCTTATGAATAGAGGAATCGATTAAGCACTGACCGTCTGTACGTCTGCGCGTCTGTCTGTGTGTTGGTTGAAAACAACTTTTAGAAGCAACTATATGTTCCTCAGATCTGCGTATAATTTTTTTGAAATATCCGTAAATGAATCGCTATTGAAATTCAGCACAATCGCCCCATAACTTTCTGAGATATAAGCAAATACACATGACTGCCTCTGTTTTTCGCTTATTTTTAACACAAAAATTAAAATTTATAGACACTGTTGTTACTATTTATAAATTTGGTATGCCTTTGGAAATAATCATGAAAAATTTGGAAAGTTATAGGTGAAAAATATTTGAAAAAAATATATTTTTTAACATACATATATTAAAATTTTTTAAATTTTAAATTTTTGTAATATTAAATTTTACTGTGAATCATTTTTATTTTGTTTGTAAATCAATTACCCCACACTGTGAAAAAATCATATTTTTTTTTAAATTTTCAAATTATTTCTCATTAGTATATGTATGTGTTTCTACATGCTTACAAACACTAATACATACATATTATGTACATCAAATTCTTGTAAAATGCACGTACAAAGTTTAAACATATTTTTTATTCTTTTTTCTAAAAAAAAAATTAAAATTCCTTACAATGTTCTCATAAAAAATTATTTAAAAAAAAACTGTAAAACAAAATTTCAGCATGTTTTTACAGACAGATAGAGGGAGGAGTTACAAACATTTTAAAATATTTTTTTTTTAATATTTTTGCTTTTTCATATAAAAAATATTTTAAACATTCTTTTAACTTTATATTTTTTTTCACAAGAGCAGTTGAAAAATTCAGCATGACAACAAAAAAATGTTACCCGAGCCATAGACAGAATAAAAAACGTTGAAGCACATTTTAAAATTATTACATTTTTGTAAAGCATACTTTAAAGGATGATGGTGGAGGCCAGCGACAACGACAAATAAAAATTATTTATGGGGTTTTTTATTTTGCATTTTAAAAGGAAATTTTCAGGAATTTAATTATGTATAATAAGACAAGAATGTTGCAGAGAATATTTTAGCCAAGTTTCTAGTTGTCGGTAGGAGATGAAGAAGTTTTGGCATTTATTTTGAACTAGCGAAAAAGGGTGCAGGTGGGTGGGTGGTATCTGAAACAGGTAATAAATATGCATATTAAAATTAATATTAAATATAAAAAAGTTGAACGGTTATTTTTTATAACGCTATCTTGACTTAACTAAAGCTACGTTCGCATTTGGCAAATATTTGTCAGAATAAGCATAACCACTATTTTCAAATAAATATTTCCTTGATGTTATATGATTTTTCTTACACTAAACATAGAAATGGGTTAAATCTGCAATTTGCTAAAATAGAGGCAAAAAAATAAACATTAATTTAGTTATCGAAGAAGTTATTGTCAATGTAAACATACTTTAAACAATTGTCCCATAGTAAATGCTCAATAAAAAACAATAATATTTCAAATTTTAATACTCTGTCAAATGTTTTATAAATATTAAATGTATAGAAAAATTTTGTAAAATCTTGAATTATCATTATATTTTTCATTGAAATATTTTTACGTTACACTTTAATTATGCTATAGACAGACCTTTTTGTTAATTAAAACTAATAAAATTTAAAACGAAAAATATTTTATTTATTTACCATTAACTTTAGACAAAATGAAAAACATCTGTGCCGTTCTGAAGTAAATTGAAACGCGTGCGAATGAAAGGGTTTATTAATGGGTTTCTTTAGCCGCGATAGTATGCTCCAAAAGACCGTGTAGACTATAAAAACACAGTTTTGAAAAAAAAAAAAAAAAAGACAAAAGACAAAAAGACAAACACACATAAATACACTTTCGGTTTAAAATTAAGGGACTTTTATTAATCAAGCATAAACCCTTTTTCGAACATTACAACAACTTTGAGAGCAAACACATTAGAAACGACAGACTTACGTTTGACATCAGGCTGATAAACCTTCCAAATAAGCGTGTGTTTGTGTGTGTATTTTAATTGTACATTGAACTTTAATCTATTGTTTAAATTAAATGATATATTGGAAATTTCCAATATTTTCCATTTAAAATCTATGAAATTTTAACCCAAAAATCAAACATTATATTCGACAGCCTAAAAAAATAGAAAAGGGGTAAATAAAATTCATTACGGCTGTAGTTGGGTAAATATGAAACACACGAGCCAAGTTGTGTGTATTTTCATAATCTAACAAATCATTAGATTAGATAATGCCTGGGCACAGTGGAATAATAGTTGCAAAAATATAAATAATGGACATTAATATATAAAATTAAAATTTTGCATAATTTATAAATATTTTTTATCAATACAGATTTTATTATTATTTTTTTTAAATAATATAATATTCTTTTCAAAAAAACTAATTTTTTTAAAAAGTTTCAAAATTCAAATTTTTTTATAACAAAAATTCTTTTTTTTATAAATGGCAATTTTTTAAATATCAAAAATATAAATTGCAAATTTTGAAATATTTATCTAAAAAATCTTTTAACAGAATTAAAATTAAAAACATTTTTGCAAAACGAAAATATGTAAAAAACTTTTCTATAAAACGCAAATTTTTAAAAATTTTGTATAAAATTCAAATATTTTAAAATTTTCTAAAAACGCATATTTTTCAAAAATTTTCTATACAACGCAAATTTTTTAAAAATTTTCTATTAAACGCAAATTTGTTAAAAATTTTCTATTAAACGCAAATTTTTTTAAATTTTCTAATAAACGCAAATTTTCTAAAATTTTCTATTAAACGCAAATTTTTTTAAAATTTTCTATTAAACGCAAAGTTTTTAAAAATTTTCTATAAAACGAAAGTTTTTTAAAAATTTTCTATAAAACGAAAATTTTTTAAAAATTTTCTATTAAATTCAAATTTGTTAAAAATTTTCTATTTAACGCAAATTTTTAGAAATTTTCTATTAAACGCAAATTTTTTAAAAATTTTCTATTAAATTCAAATTTGTTAAAAATTTTCTATTAAACGCAAATTTTTTAAAAATTTTCTATTAAATTCAAATTTGTTCAAAATTTTCTATTAAACGCAAATTTTTAAAAATTTTCTATTAAACGAAAGTATTTAAAAAATTTTTTATAAAACCCAAATTTTTTAAAAATTTTCTATTGAACGCAAATTATAAAAATTTTCTATCAAACGCAAATTTGTTAAACATTTTCTATTAAACGCAAATTTTTTAAAAATTTTCTATTAAACGCAAATTTTTTAAAAATCTTCTATTAAACGCAAATTTTTTTAAAATTTTCTATTAAACGCAAATTTGTTAAAAATTTTCTATTCAACGAAAATTTTTAGAAATTTTCTATTCAACGAAAATTTTTAGAAATTTTCTATTAAACGAAAATTTTTTAAAAATTTTCTATTAAATTCAAATTTGTTAAAAATTTTCTATTAAACGCAAATTTTTTAAAAATTTTCTATTAAATTCAAATTTGTTCAAAATTTTCTATTAAACGCAAATTTTTAAAAATTTTCTATTAAACGAAAGTATTTAAAAAATTTTTTATAAAACCCAAATTTTTTAAAAATTTTCTATTGAACGCAAATTATTAAAATTTTCTATCAAACGCAAATTTGTTAAAAATTTTCTATTAAACGCAAATTTTTTAAAAATTTTCTATTCAACGAAATTTTTTAAAAATCTTCTATTAAACGCAAATTTTTTAAAAATTTTCTATTAAACGCAAATTTTTTAAAAACTTACTATAAAACGAAAATTTTTTAAAAATTCTCTATAATTCGCAAATTTTTTAAAAATTTTTTATAAAACGCAAATTTTTAAAAATTTTTTTATAAAACGCAAATTTTTCAAAAATTTTCTATAAAACTCAAATTTTTTAAAAATTTTCTATAAAACTCAAATTTTTCTATAAAGCGCAAATTTTTTAAAAATTTTCTATACAACGCATAGTTTTTTAAAAATTTTCTATAAAACGAAAGTTTTTTAAAAATTTTCTATAAAATGCAAATTTTTTAAAAAAATTTCTATTAAACGCAAATTTGTTAAAAATTTTCTATTAAACGCAAATTTTTTAAAAATTTTCTTCAAAGCGAAATTTTTTAAAAATTTTCTTCAAAGCGAAATTTTTTAAAAAACTTTCTATAAAAGGCAAATTTTTTAAAAATGTTCTATTAAATGCAAATTTTTTAAAAATTTTCTATTAAACGCAAATTTTTCTATTCAACGAAAAATTTTTAAAAATTTTCTATAAAATTAAAGTTTTTTAAAAATTTTCTATTAGACGCATATTCGTTTAAAATTTTCTTAAAAAAATAATTGTTTTTTAAATTTTCTACAAACGAAAATATATATTTACTATTAACCCACTGTTCTATTTTCTAATGGTACTATCGAACAGTTGGTAACAATCTTAATAGACAGACGGCACCCATTACCTATCAACCCTTTCCTATTATTCTCGCTTGTAAAATTAAAAATTTCACCATTAATCGCAAATCTAATATCTAATCCTTTTTCTAAACAAAATGTAAAAAAAAAAAAAATTCTTAAAACTTTTTTGTAGAAAATTGGCAATTTTTTCAATGATTTTCCACCACCATCGAAACAACTACTGAACGGTTTCCTTTTAAGGGAAAAGGAACGAGTTATTTTTCAATTTTTCATTTTGCCAAAAATTTTTGACAGTTTTTTTTTTTTGATTTTTTGCACAACAATAGATGGCGATTTTCATGCATGCAACAACAAAATAAAAAAAAAAAAGTTTCAAAATTGTGTAAAATATAACAGAATTGGCATTAAATATATATATTTTTTTTGTGTGAACCCCTAAAATGTTTCTAATCCGCGCGCACTAAAAAAAGGGTCACACGAAATGTCATTGTGCAATGTTGTGCTGGATAAACAAAGAGCAGAGAAAAAGAGGATAAAGGATTCGTTATACGTCATTGCTTCAAGTGTAAAATCTAAAATAACAACAACAACAACAATCAAACAAAACCATTTAGGTGCAAAAAATCCTATATATTTAATTAAAAATTTGCAATGTTTCACTTAGTTTTTTTTATTTATTTTTTAGTATTTTTCACAAAAAAAAAATATTTTTTTAATGTGTTCCATTACTGCCATAAGTTCAATGCGAAAAAAGGGGTTGTGAACCCTTTTAATAGCCGTTTCTGACCTGCATTGATAACACTGATAGTAATGTCGTTTGGGTCGTTTGGTCGGTCATGTGGGTCATATATCTGTGATCCGTGTTATTAAGGATGAGCACATAAATTGCCTTGTATCTGTGACCTAAATTCATTACAAATCAAATTAATGATCAATAGAAATTTTTTTTATCTTTTTTTCTTTTCAAATATTTTTAATTTATGATTGGCATTAAACTTTAAAAAATGTCAACGTTTTTTTTTTTTTTGTAAAAAGTACAAAAAATTGCGTTCATATAAAGATTTCTCAGTCCCTGAATAATCCTCTTAAGGCAGCTGTTAAAATTTTTTATAGAGCGAGTAGTTTATGGGATAATTGAGAAAAAGAAACATAAATAAAACTGCTAGTTAATTAAGGGTGGTATTTTTTAGCACGCTTTAAAAAAAACGCCGAAAATTTACAAATACAAAAAAATCCCTTTTAAAAAAAAATCATCTTTATACTGGTAATTGATTTTAAAGACTGCATAAATAACATTCTTAAGAAAACTTCGTTAAGATCTTTAGGGGACTTGTTAAACACGTGCCAAGGTTTTGAAAGATTTAATATGCACCCTTTAAGTCGTAATAATAAATATCAATTCAAAAGTCATATAAATAATTGGTTTTGACATATGGGCATTCCCATGTCATCGTACGTGACACTTGTACTCCTATAAAGTGGAGTAATTTTTGCAAGAATACGAGTAACTGCAACAAAATTAGATCTTTATGTTCCATTCAAAGGGTTCATTTAAAAAAAAAATAAATATATTTGAATCATTGTTGTCTGAAATATCCAGAAAAATAAAAATATATCGTACGTGACATAAAACAGAAGTGATTTTGAGGTATATATGGAAATATGAAAAAATCTGCGAATCTTGCACTAAACCAAATATTTTTTATTTAAAATCCATCATACTTAATGGAAAACAATCTTTAAATGATTTTATAATAAATTCAATTTAATATAGTTCGTGGCATATCGTACGTGACAGATTTTTCTCTAATGGTATTCTTAGGTAATAAAATTTATATTATGTTAAGAAAAAGATTAAATTCTAAATTAGGTGTTTTTATTTTGGGAATGTTGCGACTGTTTAAATACGAATGACGGAGACAAATAATGTTTTTGCACTACGTACGTGACATTAAAATAACATCCAAGGAAATTCAAAAAAGAACTACCGCTAATTGAACTCTATATTTTCTTTTTTCTTATGGATCTTTTTAATTGTTGTTCTTACCTTAATTTTAAAGTATATTTACAATGTTACAAATACCTGAATTTAGTCGCTAAAAAAGAAAAATAGTTTATTGCAATTCTTTAAAATAAGTCAAAGAGATAATCAGATTAAACTCTTATTATTGCTCTTAAAATAATTTAATAAGATCTTAATACCTGCGCATAGTAAAATTTTAGTGTTTTTTTTATCAATAAACTTATATTGAAAAACTTTCAAAAATTTTTATTTTTACAGTCGTGGTTGACATATTCATGGAAAAGTCCATATGTAACTCTTGATTCCGTATTAAAAGGGTGTTCAAAAATAAATAAAAAAAAATTAAATTGTTTAAATTGTTTAAATTTTTTTATGTGCTTATAATTATATGTGAAATGGTTTGTTAATTAGGGTAGTCTTGACAAAAAGTGGCGGCCTTGTTATTTTGTCAACGTTTTTAGTAGTTTATTATTAAGTCACATATGCTAAATAATTATATAAAATATATAATACGATTAATCAGGTGTTTTTTGCATACGACTTGTCAAATAATATAAAGATAATAATAATAATAATAATAATAATAATAATAATAATAATAATAATAGTGTAATAATTTCTGCAAAACTCATGAGCAAATTTATCTAACAATTATTTAGATAGAGCGTGCTGTATTTTCTTCTGACAAGCCATCTGACATCAGCTGTGAAAATCTTTTCCAATGGTAAACCAATTTTGAAAGACATGCAGAATTACGTATAAGTCACAAATGTGAAAAATTAAATGTAACGAACAAAAGTAACGTTAGTTGTTCACCAAAAATGTGATAGACTGTTCTGGCTGGATTTTTTGAAGTCGCAGATCTCTACCAATAAGCTGCAGTTAACAAATTGCCCTAAACTAGCCGTTATTCGCGTCATCGCTTCAACTGAACATGATGCAAGAAGCAGTGTCGTGAAAAATAAGATTCTTAGAATCATATGAAACCACGGCAATAATTTGAATGATATGAAACTTCATACATACTTATGCACACACCCAACCTACCCCACCCTTACACCTGCAATATTATTGTGCAATAACTGTGGGCAAAACTGTTACTGTTATATTTGAAGAGATGATAATCCTCAAGTGTATGTTAAAATACCGTTACATCCGCAAAAAGTGACAGTTTGGTATGTTTTAAGGGCTGGTGGAAATATTCGTTCGTACTTCTTGAAAAACGATGCTGGTCAGAACATTACAGTTAATTGTGACCGCTATATAGGCTAGCCATTATCAATTGAACAACTAAAAAAAAATGGTTTCAAAAATAAGGCGCAACATGTCACACAGCTTGTGGCGTAATTGATTTACTAAACGAAACGTTTGATAAGCTCATAGTTTCGTACCCTTGAATTGTGGATATGTGGGGATGTGTAAAGTTGGTAGTCTATGCTGATAAGTCCGAAGCTATTGACCATTTGGAAGACAACATTCACAGCATTATTGCCGATATACGGCCACAAATGTTTGAAAAAGTCATCGAGGATTGGAACTCCAGATTAGGCCACGTCCGAGCCAGCCGTGGCGTAGTTTGATTTTGAAAGAATAACATTAATTTTTATTTTTAGGTTTATCTTTGACATTTGCAAAATCGGACGCTATACGCTCGGACAAAATTGGGAAATAATATTAAAAAGTAACTTCTAATGTAGTGAGTCTTTAACGCAAACTGTAAAAAATTTAAGTAGAACATTTTCTAAAAGAAATCAGCCTTCAGTTCAGTTTGGTCGTCAGATTGTGAAGCAAGTTCATAAAACTGGATTTTTATTGGACAAAGCGAACCCGTGTACGCTCTAGCCCCGTGCGTTCAACACGTCATTGTTCTCTAGAACTGAAAATGTCTCGCAGACATGAGTAGAATTTTGTATAAAGAAAACATCCAGTCTCGGTAGTCATATGAGTGATATGGTGTTCCGTTCTTAAATGACAAACTTCAACCATTCTTTTTTACAAAAAAGTTTTTCAATTTGTAATTGTTTTGAATTTGTTTTTTGTTTTATATAATTTGTATACATTTTTACCCTGAAGAAGCTACCCATTGTTTGGTAACGCGAAATATTAAGCTACATATGGCAAATATTTGCTCAAATAAGCGTGACCACTAAAATATATTTATTGCTCCCATAATTAATAAATGTTTATTTAATTAAAAATTGTCTTGATTTGATCAAATTGCGATATTAATCTGTTGTTCTATGTTTTGACATTATTTGGTGTAAGAAAAATTGCATTAAATTAAATAATCATTTAAACGAATTAGTGGTCACGCATATTTGAGCAAATATTTGATGTATGTGACCGTAGCTTAAGTCATTAATAAACAATTTTTTATAAAAAAAAAGTGGTCTCAAGCTTGAATAAAAATCATATATTTTTTGTATAACATTAACTGTTTAAATTATGTTTGTTTTCTTGTATATTGCTTTTAAATGTCGCACACTAAAAGATCTTATATGTTATAATAAAACATGCGAATTAAAAATGTTAAATACAAATGTTTGTTATAAGATATAAACTTGGAGATGTGATTCAGCTCTGGTCGGGTCAAGATGTCGCGCGTTATTATCGTTGTCGAATAAGGACAATAATTCCGCCCTTCGAGAGTTTTGCGTTTCACTCTCGCTACAAGCATAACTTCAAATAAGACAAATAACAGTGCTATATTCGGCCGTGCCGAATTTTATATACCCTTCACAACGTGTAGTCATCCCAGCAAAAAATTAGAGATTACCATAAGAACAACTTGCCACATAATGACTTACTTTTGATGTTGCTAAAATTTATTTGTCGATTACCAAACACATTACATTAAATAATTAAAATAGCAAGTGGTAGTTGAATGTATTACTTGAGTTATAAAAGAAGGCCTTACAAATTGTTCAAATGAAATTAGTTTTTAAAACAAAAACATACAAATTTTTGAACTCTCCGCTTAATTATTTTTGATTAAAAAGTAATGAGTTACATTTTTGCAACTAATTTATTTTACTAATTTTTTTATTTTAATGTATGCAACAAATATTTAAAGTTTTAGTAAAAAGATGCATATAAAATACATTTAATTAACATTAGTGATAAAAAAAACAAGAAATTTGATTTTTTTTCATTACAAACTTTTTAAGAATTTGTGGCGTTTTTAAATGTCAAACTGTACTTAAAAAAATAGTGGCGAACATTTTTTTGTTGCAATCACCTTGCAAAGTTAATACGCCTTGTACCTATATAAAGAACTTTGTCAACCAAAAAATTTAAATGAAATTTTGGTTTTATCGCTTGAGAAGTAATGAGATTGCAAACAATTTCTCTCTCAAGCCAATTAAAATAACTCAAAAATATTCCAACTCGATTACCTTTTGAATATAATTTTATAAAATGTAATCGAGTTGCTTTTGCATGTTTTTTAAATAAGAAATTAAATACAAAAAATTATAAGAGTAAAAAATAAAGAAGCTATACAGTTATTTCTTATGAAAAAATATTGAAAAAAAATTCTTTAAAGTGCAAAACATTAGTTTTGAAGTGTTCATCGACATAAACAGACGTGTGTGTGTTAAATAAAATAGAAAAGACGATAGTATAAAAATGTCGCGTAAGTTGCAATATTAAAATCATAAGAAAAAAGTTAAAAATAATTTAAAAAAAAGTATTTTGACAAAAAAGCCCTCTAAATCAAATGAGACAACATTTAGACACAAAGCGACTAATGAATTACAAGGCAACAATGAACGTTTTCTTTTGTAAGTATAGTTTTAAATAAAATTAAAAGCTATTGTGGCTACCTTTTTAAATTTACTTAGTATTTCATTTTTTTAAGGACAAGATCAACTGAGATATCTACTGAACTAGACTTTGTAGTAGAATTGCGAAAGCTATTAAGTGCCAATGTTTGCTTAAACATCTTAAGCAAACTTGTTTAAAGCGTCAGAAGGAAATCTTGGACGAGTCGGAAAGCTCTGAATAAAATGTAAATATTTTTTACATCATATAAAATGATTTTAAAGTATTTACAAATAACAAAAGCCAATACGTTAATGAATTATTTTATTAATGTCTGTATAACTTTTTTTAATAAAAAATTTAAATGTTGGATAAATAACTTGTGTTTAAATTTAATAAACAAAGAGAAAAAACTAATCATAAAATTAAAAAATAATTACTTACTGAAATAAAATTATAATAGGTTATATTATTAAAATTTGGAAGTACTCCTTATGTTTTAAAAAAGAACTATTTACATTACAAATTAGAGAAGTACTACCTTATTGAAATAAAGAAGTACTTCCTAAAATAAAAAAATCACTCATTATTAGATATATAAACTAATCAATTATTAAGAACTAATTATTTAAGTCTCACGCCTTGTTAAAATAATTAAGTTGGTAATCCAGTTGGGAAGTGATTCTCTTAAAAATGCTTAATTCCACACTCGATTACCTTTTTAAACATTTTTTGCTGGGCATGCAATAACAATTGTTTGTATCACCATTCATCTCATATAAAAAACATCCCATTGTAAAATTATAAATTGAGTTTACGTATGTATGTTTCTAAAAAAAATTACAAAAAAAAATAAAAAAACAAATATGTATATTAAAAAAAAAAAAAAATTTGTAAAAAAATTAAAAAAAATAATAACAAGTAACAGTTCTATATTCGGCTGTGCCGAATCTTATATACCCTTCACAACGTGTAGTCATGCAATAACAATTGTTTGTATCACCATTCATCTCATATAAAATACGTACTGGTTAGAATAAATGTGGCATCGAATCCCAGCTGAGCAAAAAAAAAATTATTTTATTTTATTTAATATATTATTTATATTTTATTATTTTTTTTTATATTTTTTTAAATTTTTTTTAAAAAATTAAAAAAAATTTTTTTTTTTTAAATATTTTTTAAAATTTTTTTTTTTGTAAATTTTTTATAATTTTTTATAATTTTTTTTTATTAATTTTTATATATTTTTTTTTGTAATTATTTTTTCTTTTGGTATGCTTTTTACTTGTATTTATGTATGTATGTTGTTGTTGTAATTGTGTAAAAAAACGAGGTGGTCGTGGTTTTTTGCTCATATCTCAGAAAGTTATGGGGCGATTGTGCTGAATTTCAATAGCGATTCATTCCTGGATATTTCCAAGATATTGATACCATATACAGATCTGAGGAACATATAGTTGCTTCTAAAAGTTGATTTCAACCAACACACGGACAGACGGGCAGACGGACAGACGGATAGACGGACAGACGGTCAGGGCTTAATCGACTCCTCTAGTCATAAGCTTTCAAAAAATATATACTTTATGGGGTCGGAAATGAAAATTGTAGAAATTACAAACGGAATGACAAAGCTATATATACCCTTGTGCACCACAGGTGAAGGGTATACAAATAATGAAACTACTGGTGGTGGAGTACCAAACAAAATTCTTTGGATATATATATAAGGAGGCGAATTCGGGAATTCCGGCCTCCTATACGAAGGTCTAGGACGACTTGCAATTACTGGAGGAGGCTCTTAAGGCAATTTCCGTAATATTGTTGGCGTTATAACCTATGGTTCGGCCATATAATTCTTTCATCCCAAACGCTAGCTTTAGGGGTACAAAGTAACTTCAAATTTGCAAATAAAAATTAAAATTAATCGAATTTATAATTTATTTTATTATAATTGCTAGCAAAAATTTTGTTATGAATACCGTAGCTAATGTTTGAAACTTTTCGTTAAATAACTAAAAGATTGACGAATTTAATAATTAAAGTCAATGTTACAACCCACTATTTTTTACATTATTCGGCAACATTCCAGGCAACAACCAATATGTATAGGAAAACTATACACCCTGTTGTTTTCCAAAAATCCCTACATCATGATGTACCCTGTTATTGATGTGCATAAATTAGGTTTGTGTCACAACTTAACGAAAACTGTAAATGGTAATTGACTAAGACTTTATGTTATTTTTCGAACATTAAATTTCGACTTTTTAGTAAAGACAAGATACCGTTTGAAAACCATATACTTTATCAAATTATTTAACTCCTTTATAAACTGACTTTATGGAATTCTTGAATGAATGAGCTGGGGAGTGAAATTTAATCATAAATATTTTCTTCTTAGAAATTCATTTGTAATGTGTTTGTATATTTTTCTGTGTCGATATATTACTTTAAAGCAAAAAATTCAACTATTTTGCATAATAAATTTATGACTTTGTTCGTCTGGAGTGTATAACGTATTGCCTGTGTGTTTTTTTAATTTTATCATTTTACCATTTAAATATTAGTTATATGTATTTAAATACAATGCAGACGATGAAAAACTTTCAAGTAATTAACAATTGAATATGAAATATTGCAAGCAACAAAAAAAAAGGAGAAGAAAGAAGTGATGGAAAAAAATAATTCATTCAATTAGCCTGGCATACAAACTAGTAAATCGTTATGTACTTTATACTTATATATATTTATATATACAAAATGTATGAATGAATGTAGTACAGAAGTACATATGTACGTATGAATGTATTGTTAAAGGTGCTTATTAAGATTTGAATTTATATAGCAGATATACTTATAAAGGGTGTTTTTTTAAGCCCGATAGAACTTGAAATTGTAAAAAATAACACAAAAAATTAAATTGTAATCAAAATTTTTTTTTTATTCGAAAGATCAATACGTGACATTAACATTTGAAAATGATTTCGGGCATATGGGCACCGCGGCTGTTCTTGACGAAGCGCATTCTGGACGTCCAATTTTATCGCAAAATTGTGTTCAGCGATGAGGCGCATTTTTGGCTTAACGGGTTTGTTAATAAGCAAAATTGCCGCATATGGAGCGAGACCAATCCACAAGAGACCCTACAGACTCCATTACATCCAGAAAAATGCACCGTTTGGTGCGGTTTTCACGCTGGTGGCATCATCGGACCTTATTTCTTCAAAAATGAGGCCGGAGCTCGCGTTACGGTCAATGGAGATCGTTACCGCACCATGATCAATGATTTTTTGTTTGAAAATATGGATGACATTGATCCGGAGGAGATGTGGTTTCAACAGGATGGCGCTACGTGCCATACGGCGACCGCAACCATCGACTTATTGAAATAAAATTTGGCGATAAGTTGATTTCGAGAAATGGACCTGTCAATTGGCCTCCAAGGTCGTGCGATTTGACACCTCTCGATTATTTCCTGTAGGGCTACGTGAAGTCACTGGTTTATGCTGATAAACCAGCAACAATTGACGCCTTGGAGGCCAGCATTGTTCGTGTTATTCGTGACATACGGCCAACAGTGCTCGAAAAAGTGGCCCAAAATTGGACGTCCAGAATGCGCTTCGTCAAGAACAGCCGCGGTGCCCATATGCCCGAAATCATTTTCAAATGTTAATGTCACGTATTGATCTTTCGAATAAAAAAAAAATTTTGATTACAATTTAATTTTTTGTGTTATTTTTTACAATTTCAAGTTCTATCGGGCTTAAAAAAACACCCTTTATATAGCGTGACCGAACAATTATACATTTAAGAAAAATCTATCCAAGCCAATACGAAGCTATAGTTCTGCTATACATTCATGATTGCAAGCGAAATATTTATGTAGGTATATTCGTTTCAAGCAAAACAGTAAGCACATCCATTCATATAAAATTTTGAAATTGTAAATACTCGTAGCGACACACGTACACAGAATAGTATTTTGGTTTGCTTGTTAAGTACTTCCACATTAACACGTTAAATGTGTAAAATAAGATTTATAAGTATTTTAAGTCACAAAATGCATTATTTTAAAAACGGTTTAATTATTTTAAATTTATTTTATAGCGTACATTTAAGTCTATATAAAACAAGTAACAATGCTATATTCGGCCGTGCCGAATCTTTTATACCCTTCACAACGTGTAGTCATGCAATAACAATTCATCTCATATAAAATAACAAAACATACCAAAAAAAAAAAAAAAAAATTACAAAAAAAATATATTAATAATAAAAAAATTAAAAAAAAAGTTTTTAAATTTTTAAAAAACATAATAAAATCTAAACAATATATTAAATAGAATAAATTTTTTTTTAGCTCATCTGGATTTCGATGCCACGTTTACTTTACCCAGTATGTATGTAGGTTGTAGTTGTAATTGTGAAAAAAACGAGGTGGTCGTGGTTTTTTGCTCATATCTCAGAAAGTTATGGGGCGATTGTGCTGAATTTCAATAGCGATTCATTCCTGGATATTTCCAAGAGATTGATACCATATACAGATCTGAGGAACATATAGTTGCTTCTAAAAGTTGATTTCAACCAACACACGGACAGACGGGCAGACGGTCAGGGCTTAATCGACTCCTCTATTCATAAGCTTTCAGAAAATATATACTTTATGGGGTCGGAAATGAAAATTGTAGAAATTACAAACGGAATGACAAAGCTATATATACCCTTGTGCACCACAAGTGAAGGGTATAAAAACCGGTAATTCCCTTGAAGAATATAAACTTACTTTTGAAGTTTCACAATAGTGCAAGTCAAGGTGAATGAGAATGTGAGTAATAGTAAAGTTTAAGATTCCTGACAGCTTTACAAATAATATGGAAACTATTTTCAATCCTCTCTGACTTTTTGATTTCTAACTTTGACTAAACGCTGCTTCAATCGAAATTTCGAATAGATTTTTTTAAATTTTTTTTTTAGATAATTTCAATTCTACTACAAAAGGCAGTTAATATTCCTCATTAGTCGTGAAACTGTTGTCACTGACATTCAAAACATTCCGTCCTTAAAATGTTAGTCCTTAACAGTCCTTAAAATGTTAGTCCTTAACAGTTTAAAAATAAAGCAATCAAATGCTGTTAATTTGTCCCTCTAAAACTCGAGAACGATTGGACCAATTTGTCTAGTTTTGATCTTAAAGTGGAAGTACGGAGAAGGCTTAAAAGTTGCGAAACATAAATACTAAAAACGACATTTAAATTTTTCAATAATTTTTAATAATTTGCCTGGACTAGCACCTGACAATTTACAATTAAAAGTAGAATCCGTTGTGATTATGTTGCGTATTATTTGTCAACCTCGACTGTGCAATGAACTAAGACTGACTGTGAAAAAACTAATGAATAACGTCATTGAGGCCAAGATCATTAAGGGAAAATAAAAAAACAGAGGATGTCTTGATCCTGCTTATACCGATGATTCTAACGGATTTGTCATTCGATTTCAAGCTCCTGAAATTTCGTGCGCTTCTGGCTTCTGGCGATGACCATAAATAAATCGCAATGCCAGTCTTTAATGCTTAACTAGAGATTAACTAGGAGTTTCCTGGTTACGATAATGCATAATTATACATCACGTATTCGCGAATATAACCACCATTTTAATATATTGACGCACTTCAAGAAAAGATACAAAATATATTAAAAAGTGGTCTAACCATAACGCACGATGTTAGTTGTGAGTCACATCTTAGCGTAAAGTTCTTTTGCCCGACTTAATTTGACATTTCTTTGTTTTAGTGTTTGATAAATTCAGCCATGGAGAGGTACACAATTGAGCAGCGCGTTAAGATTGTTGAAACCTTTAACGAAAAAGGGTGTTCAAATTAAAAAGGCAGTTCGTGCCTAATCCACCAAATGTGTTCTCAGTCGTGCAGATTGCGAAAATTTCAGCAAAACGGGTCGGTAGGAAATGTAAAAGCACTTGTGCATGCTTGCCCAAATGGTTCTGGCGAAAACGTTGCTGTAGTGTGGGAGAAGAGCCCTCAACCTCGACTCGTCGTTGTGCCCAACAATTGCATCACTGATGCGAATTTCAATAAAGATTTAAATTAACACTGAAGAACAGAGGCCTACTGACCATTTCAAGCGTTTCCAACACAGAGAGGTTGGTTGAACAGACAGAAGAAAATTAACTTCATCGACGAGGACCTTTATTACCTCAGTGGTTTCGTTAACAAGCATAATTGCCGCATTTGGGGGAATGAGATTCCACGAGTGATTGTTGAAAATTAAAATCTTTGTACATAATTTTTATTTAAAATTATTTTTATATAACAATTTTTTTGCCAGCTTGTCTCAACAATGTCTCCATGGCGCTGGGACCAACATAATTTTAAATTTATTTGTACAAGGAATGTTAATAGAATTAAAAGAGCAGAGAAATTCACAAAGAGTGATTGATTGGTGTGGCTTATGGGAGGCGTCATTTGTACTTCTTCGGACAAGCAGTTACAGTGAATGGTGTTCTCTGTCATAAAATATTAACGAACTTCTTGTGGCCAAAAATTTAATATATATGGATATGTAGTTTCAACAGGATGGTGCAACTTGCCATACAGCCAACGAAAAAATGGCTCATTTAAGCGAACAATTCAGTGGCCGTTTTATCTCATATCGAGGCGATGTTAATTGGCGACCACGATCATGTGATTATTACCGTTGTTCTTCTTTCTTTGAGGATATTTAAAAGCAACAGTGTACGTCAACAAGCCAAGAACAATTCAAGAGCTAAAGGATGAGATAATTCGTCACATTAACGACATTGAACCATAATTATGTCTCAATGTCATTGAAAATATAAACCATCGCATAGAAGTATGCCACAGAAGCCTTAGAGAGAATTTGGCCGATATTTGGTTTCACACGTAATTGTCACAGATATAATAATAGAAGTAATAAAAAATATTTAAATTATTCTTTGAAAACTTTTTGTTTCATTCATTCACGATTGGGCAGATTTATTTCGAACAATTTACAATAGAATAACAGTTATAATGATTATGGGATGGTTTTATTATTTCCATTAATTTTCTGTTAAAAGGTAACAAAAAGGGTCCCTAGATTTCTCAAATGATGCATTCGTATACTTAATTTAAGTAATTTTTTAAAAGATATTTAATATTTAGTCCTAAAATGTAACAGAATTACATTAAAGTTGACGTAAATCAAAATGACAAATCTTAAACAACTTCGTTTTTGTGCATCTCTTAATTAAAACGAATTTCGTTTTTATTTTCTCATTTTTTTGTGGAATATTTCACTCTCATTTAATTAGCAATTTTCAACAACACAACAACAATAAAACAGGTAAAAGTTTCACATATTTGCCAAGTAAATACAAATACATACACAAGAAAGTCTAAACGTTTCTACATTTAGCAATGTGCGGTTTAACTTAAAATACAAATCATACTTAAAATGATTTTTATTTATTTTTTTTTTGCAAAAATCATGAGGATGTACTCGTACTTTTTTTGCTACATTTTTAAATGTATCTAGAAGTATGTTTTAATTTTTTAACAATTATATGAATTTTAATCAAAAGCGTACCAAACACCAGTGCAAGGTGATATTTATTTTATTTATTTGTTTCATTCTTTTTTATAAATATTAAACTAATAAGTACGTGAACGTACGTACACACATACATACATATTTATGTATTGGTTAATAATCATAAGTTTATAAATACGAACTTTCATATGCAGTGTACATAATATGTCCAACTAATAAGTAAGTACATATTAATTGTAGAAACGAATAAGAAAAAAAAAAGTATTTACTCTCTTTTTCGTTTAATTTATCTGTCTTTCTGTCCGTCCATCTATTTATACATTTCATTTTGAATGTATCAATGAAAATCAAGTAATGAATGAATTTGAACTAAACTGAACCAAACTACAAATATACAAAACGACAACAACATCATTATAAAATATATATACAGCCATATGTACTTGCATACACATGTATGCATACATACATGTACATGATTAAAGGCAAAAGTCTCAAGTATTTGTCGCATAATGCTGCGTTCCCTTATAATCATTGGACAAAAATATACAATTAAGCAGGCTTTTGAAATTTGGCAGACCATTATAAAATTCCATAGTTAAGAAAAATTAAATTTTTTTTGAAATAATCGTACTAACGACACGTCCACCTCAACAATATGATTTTTGAAATTGGCTTTAGTTTAAATTAAAATCATGAGAAATCGTATTTGTTATTTGTACCGAGCTAGCAAGTTTGTGGCAATTTTTATCTTATCTTGTCATATATCCTTAACGCTCAAACTTGTATAACAACTAAGCGCACTATATTTGGTTGTGAAGAATTTTTTATACCCACCACCAATTTTGTGTTATACGTTCATACTATTTAATACTTAAATATGTAATATTTTCTTTGTTTATTTAAGTTTAATTTGCTATTAATTTATTTTTTAAATTTAGTTTCAAAATGAAATCTATGTGTTTTTGAATTAGAGTTATATAGCCACTTCATTTTACCAAAATATTAGAGAAGTGGGCGTTAAATTAGGCGTGCCAAAGTATTTTTTTGATAAAGAATTCAACTTAAATATTGCAATAAATAATCCTTTATTCTTTCATAAAGATATTGCACGAATTTAAGAAAAGGCATTATAAATAACGTCGGCATGTCACCTTCGTTTCCCAATAATAATAGGTAGGTAGGTAGGTAAGGCTGGTGCAAAGTTACCCTCACCCGGAGACCATTACGGTCCATTGTGACGCCTTAATATAGAAATGAAGAGAAGAATAGAATAAGAATAGAAATAGTTAGAATAGAAGAGAAAGAGAAGCAGACCAGTCCAGAGTATCTGGCGGGAATCGAACCAGCAACACACTACTGACTAGTCCCCGGGGCACCCTACCAATAATAATAACAAAAAACCTATATTTCCATTATTCCGAAACGGTGCAACTAATGCTGACGGTTTTATGATGTTTTAAGTTTTCAATAGACTTACACAGAAAAAATTATATATAAAATTTTTTTTAATTAATGGACTAGTTTATTTATTTTTGGATGTGAATTATATTTTTAATTAATAAATTAATTTTTTTAATTGATATTAAATGTATTTAAAAATTTTTTTTTGAGATTTCTGTCAGTTGAAAAAGTAGATTGAAAAAAAAAATTTTTTTTTGAAAGAATTCATTATGAAGGAAATGTTTAATAAAATTTTAATTAATCATGTAAAATAAGAAAAAAATTCTAGTAATTACATATTTACATATATACAAAAAAAATATTTTGTAGATTTTTTTTTTGGTTATAGAGAGCTTGAACTTTATTGCAGATGGGACTAAATTCAATATTCCTTGCAGCTTTGGATTCTAACTTTAATATGTAAGTAATTATTTGAATTCTTTTCTTTCATTTGATCATTATTTTTTAGGCGTAAAATTTCTTTGTGCACCTTTTTTACTTTCGAAAATATGACGTTTGGTTATGAAACTAGTTCCTAAATGTATAAGGTTGTACTTATGTATTCTTATGTATTCTTTTTTTTTGTATGGTAAAACATATGTTTAAAATACATATATACAAAATGTTTCTTTTATTTAAAACATGTTCAATTATTTATATTATTGATACAATAGGTTAGGTTAGGTTAGGTTAGGTTAGGTTGAAAAGGAGGGGTATAAAAGCCCAAACCCATGACAGGTATACACGTATGCCCAGTTGGCATGTTGTGCGCTCCATGTGGAAAACGAAATTCCCAAACAAAAAACCATAAACATAATTTCCCATAAATAAAAATTGATACAATAAATACTTTATTTAAATTAATCCCAAATTTCAATTACAGGCGTAAATAAATTAATTAGAATCATTTTTAAAAATTCTAGAAATATTAATTAATTTTTGAATACGGTTTTAATTGCTTTTTTTTCGCAAAATTTTTTTACAATTAAAAATTAAATTTAGTTTAAATAATAGTATAATTTTGATGAATGCAGCAAAATCAAATAAAATTTTAATTAATAATATTTATTTTTTTCTGTGTTAAAAGTGTAAAATCTGATTAAATAATAGGTTTTTTATACTAAAAGAAAATTATTTTATTTTATTTATTTAGTTTAAATAAATAAATAAACTCACCATTTATAATCCAATTTAATCAGCCCTGATGTTTGTAGAAGTAAAGGCTGGGGCACAATGAATCCGTCGTCCGTCAAACTTCAACTTTTTCAACTGACATCAACGTATTGACGGAGAGGGGTTGGCGCAATCAGTACTTTGGCGGCTCATGCATTACAAAAAAGTACGGCGGCTGCTGTAAAGCCGGTTGACTTCGCTTTTTGCGCACAACCATATGGTAGTTGTCAAAGTACTCGACGTACGCCAAAAGTTAAAAGTTGGTCAACTTTTGTACTTTGCGTTAACGGAGACGTACTGAATGTGCCAACACACATAAGAAAACATGTATTTTAACTAAGTTGTCAGTTGAAAAAGTTGAAGTTTGACGGACGACGGATTCATTGTGCCCCAGCCTTAAATGATTTTTAACCTTAAACTACTGAAATTTTACTATTTTCTATGTATGTAATTGTGCTGTGACGTGTCGTGTCGTGTATATTATTCTAATATATATGAAATTAAATTCAGTTAAATTAAGTTAAAAAATTAAAATTTAAATATTTTATAATTAAGTTGAAAGTTCAATTCGTGAATCATAAATTTATCCAGATATTGATTCGATTAAAACGCTATCCGATGAAAACTAGAAATAAAACTTAAGAGTCAAGTATGTATTATCATATTAAAAGAAATAAACTTAACTTAATCAGGCTTAAATGAGAATATCGTTAAAAAACAATGTTAATTAAAAATTTTTACAATTATTCCAAATTACTTAAAAAAATAAATACATCAAAATTTTCTAAACTTTCTAGAATAATATTTTTATCCCTTTTTAATTTTATATACACTTTCGACTTGTTCCTCAATAACTCTAAACCCGATGGCTTAATCATAAAATTATATTATAAAGACCTAAAGCTGGCGTAATTTAATGTTTTATAACGGATTTCTTAACAAAAGAGAGTACGTCGTTCTAAAGTTACTACAAGATGTATTGAGCAGCCTCTTCTTAAATTGTACAAAAAAATTTTTTTTAAAAAAACTATACCATAGAATTTGAAATACTAATGATTTTTGCAGTTAGGTGACTATACCGGTAAAAAAAATTATAGCAATTATTTTGGGAATTTTTGCTTGTTGCAAAGTGTAATCTGTCAGCAAGCAAACGTATGTCAATATACTTCGTTAAAGCTGAACGGATTTTGAATAAATATATAAGTTACATGACTATTCCGTTAAATAATCAAAGTTGAACCATCTTAATTCAGAAGCAATGCGGCATCAATAACCCAAAATCGACAAAAATTGACATAAGCGATAGCCCATGAAAACCTCAGAATTATTTTAAATGTAACTATTAAACAATTATTATGAATTAAATCGTAATTTGTACCATTAATTTTCAATTTTTAGTTTAGTATTATTTTTTTTTCTTTTTATTGAAAATTGCTTTAATTTAGTGTCCTCTCGCATTTATATGTGATGGATTTTTACCTTTTTACGTATGGCACAATACACTGTGCGCCATAGTCTCATATACATTCCCATGTACGTGAATGTGGTGTGGTGGCAATTGTATAGAATGTCGTAGGCATCGACTGAGCAAATAAATGAGTGTGACCCAAATATTTAAAATTGTCTTAAAGATAAGCGGAAGCACAGAACAACGAATAAATGTAAAATAAAACAACTACAATTGAGAAAACGACGCAATTGTGATCTTTAAATATTATAAAAGAAACATAAACCATATTTACTATAATATGATACATATGCTTGTATGGACATACATATCTATGTACATACATACATACATACATACATACATACATACATACATACATATTTTTTTTGTATTTAAACGCTTACAACTTTATTAAATTTTACTACATAATTTTTATGTATTTAATTTTTCTCTCTCTCAATTCAATATCATCTTTAATCTGCCCTGCCATCCAGCCATCAACAATATTCGTGCCTGTTTTGTGTTCCGAGTGAAATAAATTGTTTGGAATTTCCATAGCATAGTTGTTATGAACAACAGCACTATTCCCAATAATTTGAATCCACTCGGAGCGATAACATAATTAGTGGATTGCATTTTTTGTTAGTTGTAAATTATTTTTTGTAATACTGTTAAAAATATTAGTCAAAATCTAATTGTTAAAAAAATCAATTGGCTAATTCAAAAGGTTGACAATACGACACTTAGGACACCCTTGTAAATTAGCCAAATATTTATTTTAAATTTTGAGATACCCCTTCCTATAACGCTTTAAAAATGGTTTGGTCATGTGCTAAGAGTAACATATAATTCTGTGGATTGGATCTAAAAGGCCAATGTCAAAATAATTTCTTTTGAGAAAATTGGAATTGAACTTTAACTTTTATAGGTGCTTTCATAGTGACATTGGCCAGCTTTTTATTTATGAAGCTGTTCTGGGTTAAGTATGACTTTACCATAATGTTTTACCATAATGAAATAGAGCAAGAAAACAAATCTAATGCAATGATTAACTCAAAAGAGCAAAAAAGTGACATTGGCCCTTTTAGCTCCAAGCCACAGAATTAGAATATGTTGCAGACACACAGTTGCTTCGTAGTTGCTGTGATTGTTGTATTTTTTACTTCTTTTGTTATAACGATTTATATTAAGATTAAAGAACATATAGAAATTGATATAACCAGGCTGGCATATTATTGTGTGCCTCAATTAGCGTTTGTCGTTTGGAAATTCGCAAACAAAATTTTCCTAATAAAAACGGCAAATATAAGAAATAAGCTTTTTCAAATGTTTACTGTAAAATTTAGTAAAACTTTATTTAAATTATGGGACATTGTTAGCGATGACCTTTTGCCCATCTATGTATGTAAAGGGTGGTTAAATTTTAAGGGCCGATATTGAATGAGAACCACACCTAAGCGTCAAGATTTTTTTCTGCATTTCATTTGACATTTCTCAATTTCAGACTAACTCAATTTGAACCATGAAAAGATACACAATCGAGCAACTCCTTAAAGTTATTCACGCCTATTTTGAAAATGGCCGTTCAAATCAAAATGCATTTCGTGCACTTCGTGATTATTTTGGTCAACATAATCGTTTTAATTCGTCCACAATCGGGAGAATTCTGAAAAACATTTAAATTTCAGCAAAACAGGTCTGTACATCTGTGAATGCCTTTTTGGTTCGTTGAACGCAAAACATTGCCAAGGTCGCGGCGGCTATTTGGCTGATATTTTATTCCATACATAATTGAACCATACAAATATTATCATTATAAAAAGAAATGACAATAATTTCTTAAATAATTTGTGTTTTATTCATAATCAACATCGGCTCTTAACATTTAACCACCCTTTATATTGGGGTTATATTAAAGCAGACCACTACTATTTTAGATCCATTTTCAACTCCCTTAACATCGCAGTGATTTCATGTCTACCAATCGTCAACTATCTTTCACTGTTTCCCTCGCCACTACATGCGTTTTCTCTGCAATAAAAAAAACGATTTCACATTGCCGACAATCCTAATCACATAATTCTTCGTAATCGCCAGAGCATCTTCGTCATACTGAGGTCTTCTATAGCATTCACACCTAATAAGTCCCTATCTGTGGACCTAAGTCTACCGCGATCTTAGTCTCCCTAGCCTCATTATGTACGAGTTCCAGGATTCTCCTATGCCCCTTCAGTAAAGATACTGATGTCAATACATGTAATGTAGCAAAAATTTGTATAAATAGTGCAAATGACATCGTCATACATGTCTTTTGTATTCGTATTGATATTTATTATTGTTGTATTAAAGTCACATTATTCTCGCGCTTGAGCTTGTTTAAATTCATTAACGGAAATGAGTTAGTTGAACTTCCGTTTTATGCTGCTTCTTGTTCGTTTGTTCATTCATTATTTCGTTCATTTCTTTAACATGCGTTCGATTGCTTACACAGTTGCTAATAATGTGCCTTAGATTTGCTTGTATGAACGAAACTCGAAGGCAGTTGAAGAAGTCATTTAAACAAATATCTATAAATCGACTTTCGTAAATTATTGTGTTCTATGTGACATATAAAACGTGTACATTTAAAACACAATAATTTACGAACGACGATTTATAAAAAGAAGTCTATACTTTGATGTCACCACTAACTATGGAAACGGGTCGACCGACTTTAACCAAAAATTTAGGGTACGTTGGGGATGGTCTGTAGATTTTCTTTCTTTTTCTGCTTTCCAATAAATAAATTTTCTTAACTCTGCATCTATTAAATTGTTTAAATATATTGAGCTATTTATGTAACTAATGGAAAAGTTTTCTTAATTCGAGAATTCAGTTTAGGTACCAAATATATGTGTGAATTTATATAACCACCCTCCTATATCAAACTACTAAACGTTTATACTTTAATACCATTTTGTTGGATTCCAAAAATTAAACAAAAAAAAACCAATTCAAATAAAATAATTTATATATGTATATGTATATACATACATGCAAATTCATATATGAACGTACATACATAAACAAACTAGTCAAATGTGACACTAAAGCAATGTTGCCAACTTTTATCCATCATTTTCCGATAAAGCACATTTTAAAACCAGCTAGAAACCGCGAAATTTCTCATTCGGGAAGAAATTTACAAATTCAACTTAAAAATAAATTTTATTAAAAATGAGTTATGAGTTCTGCTAAATTAATATTTTGCTTTTATAACATTTTCTCACATGCTTGGGAATAAAATTCGTAATCAATATTGAAGCATTAAACAATAAAATTTACATATAAACATTATTTTTTTATTTAAACTTATGGAATTAAAAAAACTAGAATTTACCCCCAATATTCAGTTTAGATACGAAATTTCTTATTTATTTCAACATTTGATCGTTGTCGATAATATAATAATTCGATAATTATAACCCGTTGTTTTGCACTGTATGCATGCAGTATAAACTTCCAGAAATTCAGTTATCGCCTTCAAAACAACCCCAAAAAAATTTAACTAAAATTTTAATAAACATACGAAATTTATCTGTTCAGTTGAACAGTAATAACATCCCATGAATAAAAAAAACATAAAAAATTCCGCATACATTTCTTTTCAGAGAACAGAAAGATGACTGTTAAGTGTTCAAGCCTGTATTATAGGGTGGTTTTTTTACATACGTACCGAGACTCAGGCATTACTGCATATTGGACCAAGGCATATTCATAAGGTACTCGTATCCAATCAGCTGACTGTTTTTTTTTATATACATTTTATAAGCGTTACCAAAGCATATTCATACAGGTTATGCAACGGCAAGTTGATACGATAAAGCAACTTTTTAGGGGATTTTTTCTGTCAAGGCCAATTTGTATAATGGAGATAGAACAGTTTTTTTATATGTTTAATTGAATAAAATTTTATTAAAAAAAGGATATGTGTTTGTGAAGCACATTATAAATGGTGCAAGAACAACAAATATACTTAAATTTGGTAAATTTATTATCAAAAAAGCACAATTATGTTAAATGTTTAATTCGGAATCCAAAATCTAATTTTTCATTCCTGCATTAATAAATGGAATCAAGGAGAATTCAACAAAATTAGACATTGTGTTTCCCCATCATCATGTGCTGACAATTACACCTGTATGAATTCGTCTTGAGCGTTACCAACTTTTTTAAAAGTCTTGCCTGCAGTTGTCAAACTTAATTTTTTCAATTTTATTATACAATAAAAAATTCGCAATTTCAGTTGGTTTAAAACGTTTTAAAAAATACAAAGCCATGAATAAAAAGTTTTCGCTTTAAAAGTTTTTAAAAATTATTCAAATTAAGAAAGAAAATAAAAAAAAATTGTGTGACATATGTCGGCATATACACAAAAATAAAATACATGTGATTTTTATTGTTGTGTTTGTTGCCGCGATGCATATACCTTATGGATATGCCTTGATACTGGACCTTAAATTATAACACAAAAAGTCGGGGGGTGGGAAATGCAACTTTGTTTGCTGTTATTCTTGAGTTTGCGACAAATATGCATTTTTCGTAATTCGCAAATTTCGACTTTAAATTAAAGTTGTATATGTGGATGGGGACGTATAGAACTACAAAAACAGAATTTTTTATTTACTATCAAGCAGGGTACACTGATTATGGTAGTTTCAATTAAGCTGCCGATTATCAGCTATTCCCTTCGAAATATCAAAATTTCATTTATTTTCTCTATTTTCTCATAATTTCCAATTGCCAAAATTCATATAAAAAAATAAAAACTGATTTAAAAAAATTCTCTCCAAAATGTAATCACCATATTGAATTACAGCATGGTATCAGGTTTCTCCCAAGAGTTATGGTGCTTTTTTTCTCTTTTAGGAATTATTTTACGGGGTGTAAATGCTTAGGAGGAACAATTTTATTTTAGGTACTTTTTAGAGAGTTTTTTAAATTTGATAGTCAAAACAAATAGCTTTTTATATGTATGTACAATATTTTACATCTCATTAATTTTAGATATTTTCTTTTTTAAGTTAAACAAAAGTAAGATGCTGGTTATACTCCAGGATGTAAAGGAATTGGAAAGTTTTCATTATCTTTGAAGTTATTTTCTTATTCAAGTGCATTTGGTGAGAGGCCTTTTAGTTGTTTAATGTTGTCTAAAATATTCTTGATAACAAAATAGATGTTGAATTAAATAATATGAGCCAAAATTTTACACCAATATCTGAATATTCTGCTAATATAGATATATGTATATACAAGGCTAACGTGGCTTCAATACAAAAATATAATAAACCCAAAAATCTATGCCACTCTGTTCATGAAAATATTTTATTAAAAAATTATAGAGAACATTTTGGAAATAGGTAATGATATGTAGTAAGGTGATGAATATTATTATTACACAAATTTAAAATTAAGGGGGTATTTAAATTGTTTATAAAAAAAACTATTTAAAAAAAAATACTACTCCGATTCTGTTAAAAAAAAATCCTAAGAATTCCCGCTATCAATCTTTTCTCGCGATTGAGACAACAAACCGCTAAATTTAGCTGCAAAATCTCCAAATTGTAAACAGTGTACTTAAGCATAATGAAAATCTTTAAACATCGAAGTCAGTAATGGCATACCTGTCAAATACACATCTGTATATATATATATATGCACATACATACATACTGTGGTAAATACATATGTAGGTACACAATTGCAGATATAAATGTACTACTGGCAGCCGCAATTCCGAGTGGCGTTGACCACCCAATAACGGATAAGAATTGCCAAAACTTTTTTTGTTATTGTTATTTTTAGTCTATGGTTCTGTATATGAACTTATTAGTAGTGCAGTCTGTCTATAAGTATGACTACATGAATGACTAGTTTTGGATTTTCGTCAATGTTATATGGATTTGTTGTTGCTAAAATGTATGTACGTATATTTTTGTCTTCAATTCCTTTTTTAGCACAATCGCAATTTTTTCCGTTCATTCACAATTTACACATAATTGACGATTATTGCTTAAGAAACTTTTTAAGCATACACAAATTAGTACGTATGTTTGTATTAGTGTTGGTTTGTTTGCAGAGTTGTAAAATGGTTAATTAAAAATTTAAGGAAGGGTTGTTTCCTTGGAGGTGGGCAAATTAAGCACTAGCCCAAAAATAATTTTGTATGGATAGTTAATGGAATCGAATGAATTTTTGACAGAGCATAAGGTATTGAAGTTTTTTTTTTTTGGACCAAAGAGCCAGGTTATCCCACATTGGTAAATCGACCTATATCTCTGTATAGAAAGTCGGAGGCACTTGAACAATAAATAAAATTGAGGTTTATGGTTCTCCTCCAATTACAAAACGTTGGTTCAGGCAACGCAAGTCGACCTATACCATTTTATAGGAAGTCGGAGACATCAGAGCAATAATTACAATGAGTTTATCCAATTAAAATAAAATCGCGCGGTTAATTGTGTCCAAAGCACAGTTACGCGACGCCACATAATTAACCACGCGACAGTGAGACGTAAAACTCTCGAATTCAGATAAAAAGGGAGGGCCGGATTGCCTTTAAACGATAATAGCCATGACGTACCAGCTCTTGATCCAATCAGGGCTAAATTACAATTGCGGTATTGAAGTTGGCTGCAAAACAAATGTTATATTTTGATGAAAAGTATTGCCATTTAAGCTATTTTTAGCAAAATATTTTGTTAATATTGATTGAATTTTAATACAAACAAAATCAGTGAATATAACTGTTGATTACACAACGCTTGCCGCTATTATTAAGGTTTGGTTGTTGGATATTTGATGCACAAATGTGGTTACAAATTTAATTCCATAATGAAATTTTTTTTACATTAATTATTAAACCGAATATCAAAAAAAATATTATAAATTATATTATAAATTATTTTGGGTAGGATCAATATTATATTGATTACAATGTACTTGAACCAGTATTCGATCCGGGTTTAGTGACAAATATACCGGATAGATCTGAATACGACAACGGCCTGCGACCTACGGAGAACGCCATCCAGATATTTACTGACGGATCGAAATCACATGCTGGAGCTGAATGTGGTATCTTTTCGATCCAGTTGGGTGTGGAATTGTCCCTTAGGCTACCGGATTACTGTAGCGCGATGCAGGTCGAACTAATGGCTATTAGGACAGCCGCGGAACAGATTCAGTATAATGAAATATCTGGCAGGGATATTTATATATTTACTGACGGCAAGGCGGCTACTAGGTCCCTTGAGAGTGTGTACAGCACATCGAAAATTGCCCAGGAATGCCGATTGCCTCTTGAGGAGATAGCGCGACATTCGACGGTTACCCTTGTGTGGGTTCCAGGACATGGGGATATTGATGGTAATAATAGAGCTGATGCACTTGCAAAAGCCGGTACCACCTTAGATTCGCTTGAATCCAGTTATGCTTTGGGTATTCCCCTATCGAAGGGTAAACAGCTAATCTCGCATCGATTCTATTTGGATGCCAAGGAAAGATGGGTGAGAGAACCCACTTGTTTGGAAACCAGAAAGATTTGGCCTGACATGGATGTGCATAGGACGCAATATGCAGTGAATATGCCCCGGAGCCACCTTGGGAACCTCATAGCGGTCATAACCGGACACTGGCCTATAGGTACACATGCGAAAAGGCTGAGTAACCCTTACAACGACTTCTGCAGAAGTTGCGATAACGAGGAAGAGGAGGAAACAACTGGACATTTTCTCTGTAATTGTCCTGCATTCGGGGACCTAAGACACCAGATTCTAGGTCAGCGAATACTTGTTAGTAAAACTTGTCTTTCCGCAGTTGATCTGGGAAAGATCCACACCAAACACAAACAGGACAGGATAGATGAGAAACGACGGTCAGAGGACATAGACGAACGGGCGTTAGTGCCTACGGTATCACAACGGGACCCTCAGAGGACCCAAGTGAGCTATGCCTTCGGGCGGCTGCCGGATCTAACCTAACCTATTTATAAATTAGTTTATAATTCGGGCTATAAGTATACAATAGGGATTCAAATCCCAATTTTGTCACAAATAGGCTAAACTTTATAAAATGTTTTTATATTTATTAAAGCAACAAAATTCCAAATCAGTGAATGCATTTATTTACTACCCAGAATTGTGTTTACGATATTGCAAATTAGTTTTATCTGCTTTATTTTAAGTTGGTCTCTTTACAAAAATGTTTTTTTACTTAAACAAAAAACAAAAAGTATTAATTTATGAATGAATGAAGTTGATTGTTTCTTATATCTAAAACGAGAAAGGACAGATATATGGACAGAACGACAAACAATATAACACACATACACACACACACATTCTGTAATATACTCATTTGAAAAAAAACGCAAATGATTCATCGTAAAATTATTGAATACAAATTTGGTTTAAATACCAGTCAGTAGTTATGTATTTAAATATCGTTGTAAATATGTTGCTATATGTGAATAAATATAAACAAAATACTATTAAAATTTATTGGATTTCCGTATTAACACGCAATTTCAAAATATTTTTGTTTTATCTATTTACATATTTATTTATTTTGTTTCGTTTAATTTTGTGAGAGTGTTTATTTGTTTGGGGTGTCAGTGTGTGTTAAATCCGGTTAAAACTGTCGTCATTAATTTTTTTTTTTATTTTTTTTTTTTGTTATTAAATATATTTAAAGTATAGAGTTTATGTTTTTAATTTCTATCCTTTTCGTTGAAATAAAAGAGCAAATATTCAATTTAGCAAGTAATTTTTATTGTGCCCTAATGTGTACTAATGTGACCACTATAAGACCAAATTTTGAATAGTCCTTATTAGGTTAAAGTGAAATTGTATGTTAAAACTAAACCTAATACATTCACATCCGTTTTAAAACAAGCGGTTAACTAAGTTTGACAACTATGAAATGCATGCTGAATTATTGGGATGACATCATTTTTATTATAAATTCTATCATTATTCTTTCCATTCCGCGATTGCGGTACGCATTATTTGTGCGGAAGCAAAATTTGAAATTATTCTTTATGTTGAATCTGCAGCATCCTTCCATTGTTGCAGAATATATTTTACCCGTAAAAGGCTGGTTTTACCTTTTACAACTTATAATTAATTAAACTCCACGGTTGGTTTATACCGTCGAAACGTATAAATGCAATTTGCATATCAATCGATATATTATTCTGTGCAGAACAAATTACACCATCCTTTATGTTTTCTTCATTAGTAGGTTAGTTGTACTCTTTGGAAATTGATTTCAATTGGAGACTCTGAGGCAATCCTTGCTTTGATTGGTGATCTGGAAAAAAAGAATGTAATGTTTCTGGATTAATATATGTAATTGTTAATTCTAAGTTAAAAGTCTCGATAAACCTTAAAAAATTGGATATTTGCAAATATATCTGTGGCAATAAGGAAAAACTACTGATACTCAGGTAAAGTCTTGTCGTTAGCCATTTATCGCTATAATATAATAAGAAGTGCACGACATGTTTTAGATGATGAATGATTTATTTAGAATTTTTTTTATTTAAAAAATAAAACACTTTAGACAGACTTATATGTTTCAATAGTTTTATGAACCTTCTGATTTAGCATACCCCTAAAGATGAATCTCAGAGGTGTGATTTCACACGATCTAGGCATCCAGTTAAAAATTCCGCAACGCGTAATACTTAAGTTGTCCACCGCAATTATTCCGCGCATTTTGTGTACTATAAGACTGTCTCGACAAATTTTGCTGGCATCAAGTTACAAAAAGTCCGTTATAAAAGCGCAGTAAAGCTTATATTGTGTCTGGCCACAGCCCATAATATTTGACGGAAAATGTATTTTTGGGTATAAACCTATAGTTTATAGAGCTACTCACTTGCAAAATTCGACACAAAAAAAGCTTATCTTCATTAAGATTTTGCATGTTGGCTAGACCACATCACTCGGAAGTTTTGCTTTCTCTTAGAATAAGTATAGAGGGGTGGGGCGGTACTAGATCCACTCGCAGCTGTAAGGTATCGCAGCAGTTTGTTCAGTATGATCTCGGATATCTCAGAGAGGTTGTCTAATATATGTTTGCCTAGCATTCTGTGTCGCTTGGCAGCCAGGGCAGGTCATTCGCAAATAAGATAAAAAACCGATTTCTCCAAATCCAGACAACTGCGGCAGGGATCGAGGGATCGATCCGATCGGCTTACATGTTTCCTTAACATCCAGGAACCTGTAAATACCTCCAGTAACCTCAAGATTTCCTTCCAACTATGACTAGGAAGTTGACATAAGCCTCGACACTCTACATACTATATCCAGTCCACGCCAACTGTTTTTGGCTTTTTAAAAAGTGTCTGGAGATCTTGCTTTTGATTATTCCCAACGGAATTGTGACTATATTTGTGTTAAAGATATCAAAAGCTGATATTCTAGCTAACCAGCTCATCCGCCCGCTCGTTACCAGAGTGTCGCTTTTGAGCAGGAATACAGACTAGAACAACATCAGTCAGCTGATTTAGCCTCGACAATTCTTTCCTGCATTATAAAAACAAGATACTTACGTAAGATTTTCCAAGTTATTTCTTTCAAGAGGCTAAGGAGCTTCACTACCAGATAAAAGCTTTATGGCAGTAATGTCACCTTAACTGAATAATTTAATGACGAAACCTTTACAAAATCAAAATAAGTAATATAAAGATCTCATTAAGTCTGTTGTTTACAGGTCATACGGAGTTAAGAACCCATCTAGCTCGCATGAGATTATCTGAGGAGACAACATGTACAGCATGCGAGGAAGAGAATGAGACTTTGGTACACTACCTCTGTCATTGTCCTGCGTTTTGGCATATTAGGCGCGAGAATTTTACAGTGGATACTATGCCGAACTTTGAATACCTGGGGAACTTGAACTGGAGATCCATAAGGAGTTACATTAAGGGGACTGGGTTCTTGGACTAGTCCCTTATTTATGGGAAATTATGTTTATGGTTTTTGTTTGGGAATTCCATTTTCCACATGGAGCGCACAACATGCCAACTGGGCATAAGTGCATACCTGTCATGAGTTTGGGATTTTAATGCCCCTTCTTTTCAACCTAACCTAACCAAAACAATTTTTTGTGACTAAATTTTGATAAAAAACTGTGAGCAAACTTTCTCATAGCACTGTACTTTAAAATACTCTCACCAATACGGCTGCAAAACATCTATGATTTAAAGCTTGTAATTATTTAATAAACAAAATAATTTAAAATTATCAAACTATATTTCTAATCTACAACTCCCAGTCTGGCAGATATACATACATACATACATACATACATATGTAAAACATAATTAACACTTTAAACGTTTGATATGATGTAAATTTCCATAATTTAAATTACTCTTAGGAGTCAATGCTAGAGTAAATTTAAATCAAATACATGTTAATAAATTATCACAACAACTGAGTGATGATCTAAACACAATGACATCTAAAAATAAACCAACAAAAAATAGAAGAAGAAAAAAAGAAATTTGTTAGTTTTTATACTTAAACAATTTAGGTCAACTATTTCTTCTATAAACATTATCACATACAAACTCGTAGCTGTCCTACTTTGCTTTGGACTCGTATCACATAATGGTGATAATTGAACTTATATGTATTACAAATAATTTTAATACAACAACAAAAATAACAACACCAACGACGTCAAAAAATAGTGCTCAAGCATATACATATGTAGAATATTTATATGCATGTACAAACATTCATATGTGTGTATGTAAGTATGTTATACCCGCATTTATTAAGCCAAATTTTAACATAAATTTTCATTAAATTGTATAAATTAAAATTTACTTATACTATATTGTACAAATACTTATTCGTAATTGTAAATATTGTCTTGTCTTCTCTATTCATATTACTCTTATAAATTGTTCATACATAAATACACAAGTATAGAAGTAGAAAATAAGGAGTTGTCGTTTCGCGTCTTTAGAGAAATTGACATACAAAGACTTTCACATGCCTTGGGGTATGTGTAGCCGCACATTCCGAATAAAATATTCTTAAATGCTCGCAAAATACTTTAGCGGGAAGAAAAACACTCTATTAAAATGAGGTTTCAAAAGTCATGTTCTTGGGACACGCTATTTTAATTGCATTCATACATATGTATGTTTATATGTATGCATATATGTATGTACATACAAAAGTGTATATTTTTGAGTAAATGAAAAAAAAAATTATTAAAATTCATAATTCCCTTTTAGATTGCGCGTAATAATTAGCCAATTATCCATAGATGTATGTCTGTATGAATACAGACGTATGATATAAATATTTAAATATTTATACATTTATGCCTAGTAACACCATACAAGCTAATACTAAAAATTCGCTTGCATGTTTGATCATGCTTGGAAATATTAAATTAAAATGAATTCCCAACAAATAACCAAGTATCTCTTAAATTATCTGAAGGCAGAAAAACAAAACAATAGCAACAACATTAGCAAGCCATCCCTAATTTTCATTTAAGGGGTTACTATTTTGACTACAGACAACACGACATTAATACAATAAATTGTTGTTCGCTAATAAAAAGACGGAACTAATGGAAGTACATTTTTAAACAATTCTATAAAGATATACACTTGTATATAATAAATAAACAAACGAATAATATACACACATAAAGATAAATGTACATAGTATAAGTCAAGCACGGATCTAGGGGGGAAAGGATATTTCCCCACTACCACCCAACCAATATTTTTTTTTCACAAAGTAATAGATTTGGCAGTCATCAAACAAACAATTCATAAGTATTAAACCCCTGCTACCCCACCCAACGTGTAAGTTGGTTGCGCACCTGCATAAGTACATAACTATGCACATAGTTTAAGAGAAATTGACAGTTAGTGATGTCAAGATAGCGAATGAATAAAAAGATAATCTAAATTTATAAGTTTTGATTGAGTTGCAAAGTTACCAACAATAAATAAGAGTTTATCTATAGTTTCTGTAAATCGTATATTTCTCAAAGCTTTAACTTGTCAAGCTAAGACTTTAGTTGGGGCTTAAAAGCAAAATCATATTGTAAGTTAAAAAAGGTTTTATCAGTATCTGGATTTTTCAAAATTTAATCTAAAGTAAAATATTTGCACCCTGGACTGCTACTTAACTTAATCTGGCGCAACAAGGATCATGATTACCTGAATCTTAGTTCATGCCAATCTTATTGATTGTCAATTATTTTTGTTCTTAATACTGGGGGTATATCTATAGCTACTGTAATTTTACTCGTACATGTGAGTATTCCGTTCTATCCTATAGAGATTCTAATAAGAAAATTTTAATATCTTAGGCAAACGAATGCCGTAATATGGCTCCTAATGATCTTCACGGCTTGGCTAGCGAATGACACAATGCTTAGAAAATGTTCTATGGCTACTTAACCCGGCTTATTTTGAGGACTCCTCGAGCTCAAATTACTTCAGAAACAGTTGTACTTTGTGAATGCATTTTTTTTTTTTAACACATCAGAACTTTTCAAATAAAAAATCCGAATTTTATCGCTTAAAATGATTTCGCTTGAAACCATAATTGTTCAGTAAATTCTCTATTTCTTCTTATGTACAAGTACAAGTGCTTTTTGTTTTGTTTACAGTGAGTTCAGAAAATCAATTTGAAATTTCAAGAAAAGGTTTTATTGGATTATTTTTCACAACATTCGACGAGGATTATTTCAACAAGAATGTCTCGATGAACTTAGTTCTTTGTATGGCGATAAAACACCCTCAAAACCACAGTATATCAAATTCAAGTATAGTGACTTCAATCGTGGTCGTAGTTCCGTCGCCGACGAATTCCGTGAAGGTCGTCCAAAATCAGTTATTATGCCACAAAACATCGATGCAGTGCGTGAAGTAATAATGCAAGATTTACATATTGTGAGATAGATTCATCCTTGCGCATTAGTTCCACTTCTATGCATTCGATTTTGCATGAACATTTAGTTAAAAAAGAAAATGTTTCACATTGGATACCCCATCTATATATATAAAAGTGAAACTCTGTGTGTGTGTGTGTGTGTTAGCTATAGACTCCGAAACTGTAAAACCGATCGGACTCAAACTTTGGCAAGTTGTTGTACACATTCCAGGGTGTGTTTATGGGTGGAAAAAAGTGGGCGGGGCCTCGCCCATAAAAATTAGTTATCAGTTTTAGCTACTTGCACTTGACCGATTATTCTGAAACTTTGCACACATATCGAGCTGTCATGACTAAATAATTTCGTGATAAGAAAAGTGGGCGGGGCCAAGTTTTAATTTTGAGGTACTTGCATTAGACCGATTTTTTTGAAAGTTTGCACACATATTGAGCGGTCATGACTTGATAATTTCGTGATTAGAAAAGTGGGCAGTGTCACGTCTATAAAAAAAGGTATCATTTTGAGGTACTTGCACTGGACCGATTTTTCTGAAACTTTGCACACATATTGAGCTGTTATGACTTTACAATTTCGTGATTAGAAAAGTGGGCAGGGCCACGCCCATAAAAAAAATTATAATTTTTAGGTTTTTGTACTTGATATTCAATTAAATTTCAGAATGCATTTTGATTCATTAAGGGGCGTAGCAACGCGCGCCGGGCTTTTCTAGTAATTTATAAATAGCTCCAAAACAGGCTCGCATCAAGTAATGTAAGGAAATCATTTAAAAGTTCAACCGTGATGCTTCAAAAGACGTATATAAAAACGTGGCAGGTAACAGAAAACAATAGGGCCACTTTGATTTAAAAATGTTTTGCTATTATTTGTTATTACGGATATACATATAAATAGTATCCCTCGTATTTAAACAAGCAATTCACTTCCTTATTAGATTTGTTAAACTTTCTTAGAGATGACTTTCTATTAGGTCATATGAAAAAAATTAAAAAAAAAGTTAAAATTAAACGCTTTGTGACGTATTTATGTCATAAGAAAGAGAAACTTTTTTTTCCTCATAATGAATATATAATGCTCGTGCTGATGCTTACACAATTATACATCTCGTAGTTGTCGGTTTTGTTGTTAGCTACCTAATTTTTAAATAAATATGTTATGTACTGTACTATTTCGACTGGAGCAAGAACCTCACCAAATTTCCATGAGCACGGCCAGTTTTATAGGTAGCGCAGTCCCCTAAGAAGTAGGGCTTTGCAGTCAGGTTTGTTACATAATTTAAAATGGCGCTCAACGTGAGGCATCAGCAGATTATATGTGACATATTTATGTCATAAGAAAAAGCAAAAAAATTGTTTCTCATAATGAAATCTTGCTTGTGCTGATGCTTACACAATTATACATCTTTGAATTTCCGAGTAATCGACTTTTTTTTTATTTGTTTTTTTTATCATTTTTACTTAATTTTGTTCAATTTTGGATTTGTAAAAGTTTTCCGTTTTTGAGTATTAATATACCAAGTGACTAGTCGATATGTTTGTTTTAGTGTCAAATTTCGTTTGAGATTTTTAATTCTGGACTCATTTTGGAATTTTTCTCACGAAATCTTATGTTTTTTTATACCCATCACCTGTGGTGCACAAGGTTTTATATAGCTTTGTCATTCCGTTTGTAATTTCTACAATTTTCATTTCCGAGCTTATAATCAACTTTTATAAGCAACCATATGTTCCTCAGATCTGTGTATAGTATCAATCTTTTGGAAATATCCGGAAATCAACCGCTATTGAAATTCAGCAAAATCGCCCTAAAACTTTTTGAGATATGAGCAAATAAACAGGACTGTCTCTGTTTTTTCCCATATTTTTACACCAAAATAAAAATTTTTTAGCCATAGAATAATTTATAGGTACCTTTGCTACTAGTTGTAGATATAATATGCCTCTATAGATATTCGTGAAAAATTTTGGATAAAGCGGGCTCTAATGGGTAAAGTTATATGCAAAAAAAATATATATTTCAAAAATTTACAAGCTAAAATTATTTTTTTTCAGCGTCTAGACAACCGAGAGAGTCAATATTGGTATCATCTGAAAGGACTTGACTAGCGCAACATAAGCACTATAAAAAAATTTACATTCATGTTGGCCTTCACTAGAAAATGTCAGACAATAAATTTAAATATGGGGCCAAATCTGGTATTTTAAAATGTAACTTCTTGAACCCTCTCAATATTGGTATCAAATGAAAGGGCTTGACCAGTAGAATACAGTAAATTATTTAAAAAAAATGTAAAATCCAAGATGGCGTCTAAAACAAAATGGTGGATCAAATTTTTTCAACCCCATCAATATGGGTATCAAATTAAAGGGCTTAACTAACAGAATACAGATAAATACAAATTAGTTAAAATTCAAAATCAAGGATGGCGTTGGAAATAATAAGAAAAAATGGCGTATAACATGAAATATATGTGGGTTAAGCTACGATGTGGAATTATACCTATGTAGATGATGGTGAAGAGTATTATCCTATTTGGCACGGCCGAATTTACTTGTTTTACTTTAAGTTGAAGTTAAAATGAGATTTTTGATTTTGGATTCTTCTGATATCATGCTCTTTCACTAGACTCATTGTTGTTTTTTTTTATTTTGTTTTTATATTTCGAGTTGAGACTTTTACAGCTTTCGGCGTGGAAAATTTTTTTATGATAAAGAAAAAGTGACAGAATATTATTAATATTTTTTTATGCCCCACATGGCTTTGCGGTTGTATTTTTGATATTTGCAAAAAATTTAAAAGTTATATCCCTACTATACATACGCCCATTACAACATTTTATTCAATTAAATTTCTAAACGGAATTTTATAATATGTAAAAACTGCTTACACACAAACATTTAGTTTTAAAATAATTCAACCAAAAATTTGTATAACAAAAAACACTTCTTTAATCGCTTACTTAGTGCCTATTTGCTTCCCAGAGCTCTTGTAGAAGACATGATTATTTTAGTATAACTTTTTATACCCTTCACACAGTGAAAAAGGGTATATATAGGTTTGTCATTCCGTGTGAAATTTCTACAATTTTCATTTCCGACCCCATAAAGTATATATTTTCTGAAAGCTTATTAATAGGGGAGTCGATTAAGCTCTGTCAGTCTGTCCGTCTGACCGTCTGTCCGTGTGTATGTTGAAATCAACTTTTTGAAGCCCCCCGACATAGGTTGGACCCGGGTAAGGTATTAAAATCTCAGAAATATTCGGGAGTAGATCGGTATTGAAAATCAGAAACATTGGTACATAAACAACTGAGATATGAGCAAAAACCCACGACCACCTCGATTTTTTTTTCACAAAAACAATATTACAACAACAACATACATACATACAAACGTGTATACTGGTTAGAGAAAACGTGGCATCGAATCCCAGCTGAGCCACAAAAATTTTTTTTTTAATTTTTTTAAAAATTTTTTTTTAATTTTTTTTTATTTTTTATTTAATATATTATTAATATTTTTATTATTTTTTTTTAAATTTTTTTTAAAATTTTTTTTTTTTAATATTTTTTTGTTTTATATTTATTATATAGATTTTAATTATTTTTTTAAAAAAATTTTTTTTTTAATTTTTTTTTAAATTTTTTTTTTTTTTTTTTTTTTTTTTTAACATACATACGTGAATTTATAATTTTACAATTGGATGTTTTTATATATGTATGTTTTTATATGTATGTACGTATTTCATATGGGTTGAATAGTGATACAAACTACTGTTATTGCATGACTACACGTTGTGAAGGGTGTATAAGATTCGGCACGGCCGAATACTTGTTTTATAATAACTTTGTAGGTACTATTGTACGTATAATAATTTTGGTTGAAACTTGCACACAAAAATCTTTTACCTTTTTAACGATTTAAAACAAAAAATAAAACTTTGTTAAAAACTTATTGAATATTAATGAATTCTTAATAATAACTTCCTCAATTTAACCATTAAATTTGTACGTCACTAGTTTCAAAAATGATCTCATTTGCAACAATACTTGTATCGTTTCTCCCCTCTAAAAGGTTGAATGATGGCAATTGTTCAATTTTCTTAGTCTTCTATTTGTGTGTTAAAGTAATACGATCAGTTTATTGTACAATTATTAAGGGTAAATTACACAAATATACATCAAACATATGTACATACAAACACACATATCTTATATATTTCGTGTAATACGAAATATATGTTTTATAAAATTTATGAATTTTTTTTAAGTTCCTTCCAAAAAAAAATGTATAAGTATGTATGTATGTTTGTATACAATATTATTGTTAATTGTATTCCTATTCCGTTTTAAGAAACACGCTATTTTTCTTATATATTTTATATTCTTATATTTTTTAATCATGTTTTTTTTCTACTACTTACCCTCAGCTTAAAAACACACACACACACTAGAGAGAATTAAAATTAAGAAAGCAAAAAACAAAAAATTAACCATCTAGCAACAGCGAAAATATATCTAGTTATACATACATATTACTCTAATATACCAGAAATAAGTAAAAAAAAAATGTGTGAAGCAAACCAAGGCATTGATCTACATAAAAACTAAAAAAAAAAATATGTATAAACATACATACATATGTACATACATATATCATTATTTTTATAGTACTACCCATCTGCGATCTCATCTAGACAATGTCTTAGTATTTGTGATCACATACATACATATACCATATGTATTTGCATTTACGGCAGCTGTTTTTGCAAAATGTTGTCGCTGTACAAATGAATGTACATATAACATTTAATAAAGATCCAAATTTAAGCATTCGTTTATTCCAAATTTGCATAGAAACCAAAATCGTATTAAGGACACATACTTACAATACGGTTTTAGGACACCCTTAAGCCAAACATCATTTCTAGATAAACAACTTCGAATAAGAAATATGAACGAATAATCTGAATATGTATGCGTTTGGGAATTACGCACACATACCCATGAACATCTCGTGTCTCGTGTTATTTTTGAAACCTAGAGCACGTGCAAGTCACAAAATAAGGGTATAATTTAGTGATACGTATTACTGTTTTAGTGTAATAATCAATTTATTTATAAATTTGAAAAAAATACAGCTGTTTCAGGCCTGCAAACAAGAAAAAAAAGAAGGTTCCCACTGACAACCAAACCTAAGCCAATAGTTAAATATAAGATTCCAGCTCAATAGCCTCTAGTTTAAGCAAATGTTTTGAGTCTTTAGAGATTTTACTTTATTTTTTCAATAAATTTCATAAAAATGCTGTCAAAGATTATAATAAAGAGAACCATTGTTTTAAGTTAGATTAATGCGTGTTCGGGTAATAAAATATATACGTACATATGTATAGGTAAGTACGTACATGCTTAAAGGATTTCATAGAGGAACACTTTTACTCAAACTCTCCCAGATAGTTTAAGATTTATACAATTTCTTTAAATGGTGGTTCAACCGCCATGCAAGACGTTAATTACAACGTTATTTGCCCAACTTAATTTGGCGTGTTTTGTTTCAGTGTTTGAGAAATTTAACCTTGAAGAGGTACACAATTGAGCAGGGCGTTATGATTGTTGAGGCCTTTTACAAAAATTGGCGTTTAAAGAAAAATGCATTTCGTTCACTTGTGATTATTTTTAGATTAGCATAATTATTCAAGTGTGTCCACAACCTGGAGAATCGTGCGCAAATTTTAGCATACCGGCTGTGTAGGACCAAATCATTCTCACGAAAAAAAAAAAACAAGACAAAAAAGCCGTCACAGTTGCCCAACAATTGAAGATCTCACGAACATGACTGATGCGAGTTTTTAATAAAGATTTGAATTTACACGCTTACAAGGTTCAGTTGACTCAAGAGCTTAAGCCTACTAAGCATTTCAAGCGTCGTTAAGACGCTGAATAGTTGGTTGAATAGACAAAAGTGAATCGTGACTTTACGAAGAAAATCATCTTCATTGACGAGGCACACTTTTACCTTAGTGGATTCATTAACAAGCAGCATTACAACATTTGGGCAAATGAGAATTCAAGAGTTAAAAAGCCGATAAATCAACAAAAGAACAACTGTTTGGTGCGGTTTTTGAGCAGCCTGCGTTATAGTCTGTGTTTCTTCGAAAATGAGGTCGACCCAGCAGTAACCGTGAATGGTGTTCGCTAACGCGAGATAATAATGGACTTTTTATAGCCAGAAATTTAAGATATAGACCTGAAAAGTATGTGGTTCCAACAGGATGGTGTTGCCACATAGCAAGAAATATAATTCCCGTGTTATCTCACGTCGTGGTGATGTTGTTAAGCAACAGCAACGATCGTGTGATTTGACACCGTTGCACTTCTTTCTTTGGGGATATTTAAGAGCAAAAGTGTACGTCAATAAGCCAAGTACAATTCAACACCTAAAGGCACTTTAATGACATTGAACCTTAATTATCATTGAAAATGTGGACCATCGGATGCCACCGAAGTGGCGGCGATCATTTTTCCTATATTTTTCTTCACACATAATTGTCATAGATTCGTCTATCAAAATAGAAATATATTAAAATAATTCTCTGAAAACTTTTTGTTTTATTTACAATTCACATCGTGCGTTTGGTTGAACGAGCCTGTTAAAGTATATTTTGTCTATGAATTATTATATCCTGGTAGTTAAGTTTTTTTTCAAGCTAGCTTATGTCTTTAAAATTTTCTTTTTATAAGAAAACTAGTGACCCAACCCGGTCTTACACGGAGTAAAATTTTCTAATGGCAAATAAAGATATTCACAAATATAGTTTAAAAATATCCTTAAATATACATTTTGTTTGTATTGGTGCTGCCATATTCCCTATTTTCTTTTTTTTTATACAAACTTTTCGTAGTAATTACAAATACAACACGAAAAGAATCAGCAAAAAAATCGAGTCCTTCTCAAGTGATGCTCTTACAAACATGCTGCAGTTGTATTTTATATATGAAAAAAATTTTTTTTTCTTTAAATAGAATATTCCAAACACACTTTATTTTACATAAATATAAGATTTAAATTTTTTTTATAAATAATTTTATTCTGGCTTAAGTTAATTTTCATAAATTATTAAACTTCCTAGAACATTTTAAAATTAAATTGTAAACATTTAAGAATACTGATATATTATTCCGATATTAGTCGAGTGGAATGTGTTTCAGAAAGAGGATACGATTCCATCATCAGCATTCTTTATCGGTACCCACCTACATTTGTTTCGAATTTTGTAAGCAAGGCAGACTTAATTCCCTTACACCCATGGAAATGCTTAAATTGTTTGTACACGAAAGCATAACAAGTTATGTCTTCTGTACTGCTTATTATTTTAGCTGTTGTAAAAAGGTGAATAATTAATATAAAAGTGTTTTTTTATTTCTCTCTTATTTGGTGCCGCCTTTTTCAGCAGTCCGTAAGAAGAAAACATAATTAAACTGTTCCTGCTGTTTATGAAATTTGCGCTTATAGTTGCAGAAAAGAGACCCCAGAAGAGAGACATCGCATGTAAAAATCATGCCTTCTAGAAGCGTTCTTGGATAAAAGTAGGCACTAAGTAAGCTATACAATAATCCCTTTTTGGTAATTAAGTTTGAGTACTAAATTAAAAATTGAAAATTTATTTCTCACTTGTAAAATTGTTGGTGCTTAGTATGGACTTGTTTTATTTTTTGTTTAAAATGGGGCTCACGTTTACAACAACATTATTTTGATTTTTGGCAATATTGCACGACTAAGACAGATTACATAAAAACCTTATAGATATATTACGCGAAAATATCAAAAACGTTTAAAGTTTCGAAATCTTTAAATGAGTTGATATCATCGTAAGGTTTCATTTATAATGTAAAATAAAACACACAAATTTAAAAGTGAACTTAAATTTTTTACTCTCGGTTAAAAGAACAATTTATACACCCAGATAACAGAAAATTAAATTCATTGCCAATCGAATGGTTCAGTTCCTGCAATCGAACTTTTTATTTGTGATTATAAAATTTCTATTGCAAGAATCATAATTTTTTAGTGCTGACTACATATTTATTCCGAAACAAAATTCTGTAGATATAACCGTAAAATTCTTCTATCACAACTAAACTATGCGATTGGCAACAATTCGGTACGCACAACTTCTCTGTGTAGTATTACTATTTGATAATGATGTCATGTAAATTTTGGGCACGAATATGTCTGAGGTGGTCCACTCCAAAGGTACAATTTTGGATGATTTGCGAATAATACGAGTAATGTTGGCTTTCAAAGCGTCAATCGTAGCTAACTTATTCCGGAAGACCTCAGATCTTACATATCAAAAAAAAAAAAAATGGTCCAAAGGTGTGATATCAAACGATCTAGGTGGACAATTTACCGTAGCGAAATGTGAAATTAAGTCCTGACCAAAACGATTTCTCAACAACTCCAATGTTTCATGCGCTGTGTGGCTCGTAGTGCCGTCTTGTTAAAACCAGAGCTCACCGAGACCATGCACTTGAATTTTGAGGAAGCATATAGTTCGTTAACATGATGCGATAGCGGTTACCTTTGACAGTCTGATTGGCCTATTTTTTAAAAAAATGTGGAGCAATGATTCGAACAGCACATAAACCACACCAAATTGTTATTTTTAGTGGATATAATAGTAGTTCTTGGTAGTTTTTGTGTTGCTCATTAGCCCAAAAAACGTCAATTTTGTCTATTAATGTATCCATTGAGTCAGAAATGTGCTTCATCACTAAACAAAATTTCACGATTAAACACAGGATTTTTAATTGAGTTTTTCCAGAGCCCATTCTCTTATAATAAGACACCTGCCTTCAATTCTTATAAAAGTTTAAGTTGGCTCAGAAAGACCGAAGTGGTGTGAATTCCTTATAACTTTTTTATTATAATTTTCTTTTCTTTTCAGTATTTTGTAAAGAAGACTTGGACAATTTATAATGGAGCAATACACAACCGAACAACGTGCCCAAATCGTTGAAATTTACTTTTCAAATCAACGGTCCATTGTGTTGACTCAGCGTGCATACCGTCGTCAATTTAATGTGCGGGTTGCACCCTCTCAATCAACAATAAACTGTCTGGTTGCAAGTTTTCGACAACAAGGAGCAGTAAGGATTCTTCCTGGTTCCGGCAGACTACGAACTGTCCACAAGTTTGACAATATTCAAGTGGTACAGGAGAGTATTCGGGAGGATTCAGAAACATCAACCAGGAGAGGTTCGACACAACTTGGCCTCTCAAGAGGGTCGCTGCAGCGAATTTTGCATACCAAAAGAATGTTTCCATACAAAATTTAACTCGTCCAAGATTTGCGAGGGCCACAATGGCTCTTTTACGCGACATCTTTGGTGAAAGAATAATTTCGCGTAGAAGCAATTTTAATTGGCCTCCGCGTTCCCCGGACTTAACCGCTTCAGACTGTTTTCTTTGGGGTTATTTAAAAGGAAAAGTTTATGTTTATAAGCCTAGCACTATTGAGGAATTAAAAAACCAATATTCGAGACGAAATTAACAACATAACACCGGAAGGTTTGAGAAAGGTCATGGAAAATGTGTTGGAAATAGCACATTTGTGCGAAGCAGAAAATGGCCAGCATTGGGATATCATTTTTAATAACTAATCTAAAAATATTCCCTATAAATAACAAAAAATTAAAATTCACATCACTTCGGTCTTTCTGAGCCACCTTGTATAAAGGATTACAAAGTCCAAAAAGATCGATTTTGTAAAAAAAAATATTTTAATTTAGAGAAAAAGTAGTCTTCGAATCGACTATAGTTAATTGCAATGGATGTAAATATGTACTCTAGACATAATAGAACTAATTTTTATAACCCCATGCTAATTGCTAAATATTTAACAAGTTATTTTTTCATTCTTCATATTCAAATCATGTTTAACTCCGAAAATTGTTAAGCTCTCATACTCACAAAAGAAAAGTATGAATCTGTTACAGGAAAATCTAAAAATGCAAGAACATCATTATTTAAATGTTTCGATGATAATGATGATTGTTACAATATTCTAGCATTATTCTATTATCGTGATCACATTTATAACTCATACTTTGAGCACGACGTTAAAATATGTAGTAAATGAAAAAAGTAGGAGACAGACAGACTTGCTGACTGAATGAGCGAACGTACGTACATACATTCAAAATAGTGAATGAAGTGATATGAAATGAATGAAATAATGAAATCATTTTTATACTTCTCCAATCGTCAGCATCTTTATCATCATCTTAACACATGCACTCTAAATGATGATGAAAGAAAGGTGATTGCACTACAATGGTATGCCTTTAAATTAGCTGCTTCTTCTGCATCATACTCTGCCAGTTATTACTACAATTCTCTACTTATTTTACTCATTCTTTTCTTTGTAATTTTCTTTTCTTTTTATGTTGCTCTTTCACCACAATAATAAGATCTTTTTTTTAATAATAATATATATAACTGAACATTGCATTCCCAGCCTACAATGAATGTACAATGATGTTGATGATGATCATTATCATTAAATTGAAGAGCAAATAAAATAAAAAAAAAATTAAACAAAATAATAATAAATAAAGAAGTACACGACGCTAGAAAAGAAAAAGCGCATTCCATGTGGAACCAGTAATTTTATAGTTGTTGTTTTTTATTTCACTTTCTCCTTAACCCTTATGTCATGTTTTGGGTCATATTAGAGTTAAGCTGAGCAATAAAACATGTGAAATTCCTATTAAATAAGTAATTAACTTTATTTCGGATGTGGAGGGTAATTAAACTACACATTTATTTAATATTTTAATAAAATAATTATAAATCATATTTTAACTTAATTAAATGAACACTGTAATTGCCCTTTGTACAGGTCACAGTGTATGGCAGGAATCGCACCTCCTTGAGTTGTCGTATTAGCATACTTCATAAGTAGTGTCGCACTCCATGTGGAACCAGTGATTTTAATGCCTTTTCACAATCTCTTTACATTTTGTTTGGGGTGATTATGATTTCATTGGATAATAAAATATGACAAATTCTCAATTAACAAGATTTTTATTATTATTTCTTATGTTGGTAATTAAACTACAGGTTATCATTTTTTAGGGATTTAATTATATCTTTAATATAGTATAATAAAAAATGTATTATTTTCTGGTTGACTGACTGAAACAACGAAGGTATTTGCCTAGTATAGGGTAACAGATTGGAGTTATAGGCAAAAAATCGAATCCCCAACCCTGGAAGCCTTAAATAATTATTATTTGACTCTATACGGTATACAAAAAATTTATGTCCTAAAAATTTCTCGTGTACTTGTCAACATACCCAATAAGCCTTAGCCTATAGCAACGTATTGTGATAAAACGATAAACTAACGACATTCACTCAGCTTTAATTCATTTAACAAAAGGACCTTGTAAGCAGGTTTATAAGCTGCCTAAAGTATAATAACTTTGTAACGGATTAAGACACATTTATTTTGTTTTTATGAATTAGGAATTCGACACACTCCCTCCCACCTGCAAGCATATTCGGATTAATAGATAGCACTTGAGCTGTGTAGCTTATGAACGAGCGGGTTAAAGTGGACGAATGACCGAATTGAACAAAGTGATCCGGTTATTTTTCTAAGCGCTTTTCGTTCCAAACGTGTTCCGTTCAATGTTTGTTCTTTAGATCTTTTTTATGTTAAATTTTAATTCGTTGATATGTTTTTTATCTTATGTTCTTTTGTTTCAGTTGTGTGTTAGAGCTGTGTAGCTTATGAACGAACGGATTAAATTGAACGAACGGATCCTGTTATTTACTGAGCTCTTTTTGGTTCAATGGTGTTTCGTTCTATGTGTGTTTCTTCAGGTTTTTTTGTCAGATTTTCTTACGTTTATATAGGGGTTTTAATGCTGTGTTCATGGTGAAATATGTATACTTATTACACCATGAGTGTTTGTGTATTGATAGGAGGTGGGTTAAAGTTAGGTTTGCAATAATCACAACTTGTTTATATTTCCGAACAAATCCTTACTTTATAAACGCCAATTTGTAATAATGGTCCCTAGTATATTGAGCTAAAATAAATTATACAATATTCTAGTGGAAGGAACAAATTGTTTATAAATAATTTAAATATTATTTATTTAATAAAAAATGCAATAAATTAATTAATGATTTAAATTTGTTAAATAACAATAGATTTTTTTTTTGCATGAATTAAAAAAAAAAAACATGTTTCCGTACTGTCGTTCAAAAATGAACGGGTAAATTTTTGCAAATTGAACGAAAATGAGCGATCACTGATACGAACGACTTAGCACAGCTCTAGATAGCACCAATTCCAAATATTACCACTAAATAAAATATTGGTTACATTACATCAACTTTTAATATTATATAAATCGGCTTATAATAATATTCTATAAATTTTGTCATAAGAAATGCATGCTTAGAGTTCTATACGATAAACTGTAATATATCTTCTCAATTAATAAGACATTAAATAAAATAGTTTTTTACTTTTTATACGCTTCACCTGTGGTGCACAAGGGTATATATAGCTTTGTCATTCCGTTTGTAATTTCTACAATTTTCATTTCCAACCCCATAAAGTATTTTTTGAAAGCTTATGAATAGAGGAGTCGATTAAGCCCTGACCGTCTGTCCGTGTGTTGGTTGAAATCAACTTTTAGAAGCAACTATATGTTCCTCAGATCTTTATATGGTATCAATCCAGGGATAATTCGCTATTGAAATTCAGCACAAACGCCCCATAACTTTCTGAGATATGAGGAAAAAACTACGACCACCTCGTTTTTTTCACAATTACAACAACAACCTACATACATACTGGTTAAAGTAAACGTGGCATCGAATTCCAGATGGGCTAAAAAAAATTTTTTTTTATTTTATTTAACATATTATTTATATTTTATTATTTTTTAAAAAAAAATTTTTTAAAAAAATTTTTAAAAAAAATTTAAAATTTTTTTAAAATTTTTTTTTAATTTTTTTAAATTTTTTTTGTAATTTTTTTTTGTTATTTTTTTTTATTTTTAATATATTTTTTTTTTATGTTTTTTACATGTACATATGTACGTATTTTTATGAGATGAATGGTGATACAAACAATTGTTATTGCATGACTACACGTTGTAAAGGGTATATAAGATTCGGCACGGCCGAATATAGCACTGTTACTTGTTTCATGTAAAGAAACATTATTTATTAAGACTTGTATCGCTGAAATGCTTAACTAAAAACAGGTAGATAAATACCTAAACGTAAAAATATTTCTTACAAATGAAATGTGTGTCCCTCACCCAATTCAATGGGAATTGAGAAAGTAGCATATTAAGTGAATTACTCCTAATACAAAGAAAAAAAAAACTATTTATAAAGCATGAGAGTTATTTAGACCACAGTGTTAGAAAGAATTTAACAATTTACAGAAACGTTTAATAATGCAGGGTCGGTCTTGCAGGCAACACACAGCCATTGATACGCATTTATTTTTGTAATTGTACGTATGTAAAGGCTTGGCAGAAAAATACATAATTTATTGAATCGTTTCTTATTTTGTTAAGATTACCTATAATGTAAATTCAATTATCCAAAAGTTATTTTAAGCACACTTTTCAGTCTGTCCAGCAAATATCGCAAGAAAGTTTCGAAATTTGAAGTTAGTTTACTCATTTAATACCCTATAACAATAGAGTAGTTGACTTCGAAAATAACGCACCTTAAGTTAACTTTTGCCAACTAACTATAAGCTAACTACGATGTAATGCAAAGCTTACCCAGATTTAAAGCATACATAAAGACTGTTTGTTTTTTTTACCCGCCACCAAAAAAATGTTCTTCCAACATCGAATAAAATGCAATAACGTAGAGCCATGAAATTTCGAATGTATATAACCTGAGTAAAGAAATATTTTTCCCCGAAAGTTGCTATGAGTTAGGAAAAAGGTTATAGATCAAAATGTACGAAAATTTATACCCCACACACTGTATTTTTCAGTATATTCAAAATTTAAAACGTAAGAAAGCTGGAAAAATTAGAAGTACGATTCTGAAGTTTTGCAAACATTGCCTTTTGGTCAAAATGTGACACGCCCACTTTACGCCTACCTCCCATATAACATCTTTCCTAAAATTCATATAATTTCCTTATGAATAAAGATTTTGGAATAGAAAAGGACTATATTGGAATATCTTAGTTGTATTCATTAGCAGAAATAACTTCGACACGTCTTCTATAACGCCCACTTTTCACGTTATTTACCGTTAATGAAATTTAAAAGCTCATAAAACCGCCAAAATTAGAGGTATAATGATGAAATTTCTTACATATAGCTTCCTAATCAATGTCATTGTTATACGACACGCCCACTTTAACGCCTAGCTCCCATATAGCGGTTTATCTTAAATTCATAAAATTTCTCTATGAATAAAGGTTTTGGAATAACAAAGGACTATATTGAAATATCTTAGTTGTATTCATTAGCAGAAATAACTTCGACACGCCTATTATAACGCCCACTTTTCACGTTATCTACTGTTAATGAAATTTAAAAGCTCATAAAACCGACAAAATTAGAAGTATGATGATGAAATTTCTTACATATAGCTTTCTAGTCAATGTCATTGTTATGCCAGAAAATGAAGGTGACACGCTCACTTTAACGCCTACCTCCCATACAACGGTTTATCTTAAATTCATATAATTTCTCTAAGGACAAAGTTTTTGGAATAATAAAGAACTATATTGAAATATCTCAGTTTTATTTATTAGCAGAAACTGAATTGACAAGCCTACTTTAATGCCCACTTTCATTGAAAGACTAAATTTACGAAAACATTTTACTAGCATATCGAACTTATACAAAGAAAGTGATACATATTTTAGTACAAATAGTTTATTCCATAGCGATTATTGTTAATAACAAAATAATACATTTTGTACTATAAAAGTACAGAAAATTGGTGGTGGGTATAAAAGATTCGGCACAGCCGAATAAAATGCTCTTACTTGTTTTTATTACAATCAATTTATAGTTTACACAACTAACATTATGCTACCTATAAATGGGGTGACTTCTAACTAAGTCTTTAAAAAGCCAACTTAAAATTAGCTTATAAATCGTCCTGACACGCACAAGTGACTACTGCGTGAGGACATCGCAATATTAAAATAGTCAGTTAGCCCCATTGAAAATAAAACAGGCATCAACCACCACTAGTTGCGAAAAGTTAACTTAAATTCAGCTGAGTTACTTGGGTATATTTATAAAGTGTTAACAACACCTGCTAACCAATACCAAATTATTAACTTTTTCATATCAATATGTGTATATGTATGTAGAACGGTCTAACTGGCTATAATTTATAAATTCTTGGAATTTTTTTAAAACACAAAAACAAGAATCAATACAACAACTAAATATTGTGGCTGTAATTGAATTATTACCGAATACAGAAACAACAAAGGCGACAACAGCATATGTCAACTGAACTGCCGACCACTGCTTGGCACTAGTGTTTCTGTCTGTCTGTCTATCAGTAACAGGAATGTTTTTGGGCAATGGGACATTCAAGTCCAAATGGTAGATCTTTCAGGCCGTCACTTTTAAATAGATTGTTATTATTGTTAATAGTATATATAAAACATTTTTATGCATGTGTTTTAGTACTATATAGCCAGTGGCGAACGACATGTCAAAAGTTAAACCATCGAAAAACAGATTCTATCTTTTCTATGGTAAAAATTAAGTACATTTTTAAATTTTTATAAGTCTTCCAAATAACACACAATATCATCAAAATTCATTACAAAATTTTATGTTAAGCCATCAACTCATAACAGTGAATGATTTAAGTCTCAACTTTCTTAGATACGGTGACTCTACAATGACGTTATCGTGCAACGTTTCTGTCATTGTCACATAAGTTCATCAATTAAACAATTACTTACGATAGTTTAATGCAAATTGTGACGATGAATTTATCGACAAAAATTTCAGTGACAATATCGCTTTAATACACCCTAGGCAATATACGTTTATATTTTCTGTGCAAGTACGAGTACTCTGTGGAATGCGTTCAATTTTCGTTAAAAAAATTTTATATTAAATTATTTCTTTTTGCTTTTATTTAATTATTATAATTTTTTAAAAATATAAATGTTGTTGTTACGTTTATTATCATGCGTACGAGATAAGCATAAGGACAAGCACCAAGGCAACTCTTAATATGCATACCAACACATAAGCAAATCGAATACGTATTAACTTGTATATTGTTATCAGTGTTGTCAGAAAAATTTCACAGAATAAAAATTAGAAATTTCCCAAATTAAACTTTTTTAATTCCACTAAATGTATAAAATAGATAATTTCATTTACGTAATTACTTATATAGAAACTAAAAAGAATTTTTATAAAGCTTTTCTAAAAAAATCTTATTTTTTTATAGGCAAAGTTTTATATTAGTTGCTCTGCTCCTAGAAGTATGCAAATATTAGTTGCATATGTAATAAGGAAATGAGAATTTTTTCTAATTCCACTAGAAAAATGTTGCAATTTAGTAAGCAGTGCAGACTTAGTACTTACCTCCTGTTCTTATAAACTCAAAATATTTTTCGTTCATAATTTCATAATAAAAACAATAAAAAATTTTAAAAATTATTGATGTTTTGAAAATAATAACATTAAATAATAATGTCATTAATTTCCTTACCGTATTGTATCCATGGAAATACTTTACCCTAGAGTACGAACGTTCGTCAAGCACATCTCTCTTATCACTATTGCAAGTGTCGACCACGCTTACATTTTATATAGCGTTAGTTGTAGTCCAATAAGATTGATTTTGTGAGGAAAAAATGATTTTAATTTATAAAAAAAAATTAAAGAAAAAGTCGTCGTCAATTCGACGATCGTTACTTGCAACGAATGTAAAATTATTTTAATACGAAAGCACAATAAAGTATGTATTCTGTTATGCTTATTATTCCAGCACTAAAAAAGGAGTAGTACTTTTTTCATATTCTCCCATTACGTGCTGCCACCTTTTTCAGCAGTGCGTAAGAGGAAGGCATGATTAAGCTGTTCCTGGTATTAATGAAATTACCACTTGTTAATTGAAAAAAGATACCTACGAAGTAGGACATCCCATATAAAAATCAAGCTTTCTAGAAGCTCTCCGCGAGGCAGGTAAGCCGTTCAGGTTCAAGAAGTGCTATTTGGTAACGAAATTTTGCTGTGGGCTACTGCGACCATTTAAAAAACTTTACGTACAAAACATAAAAAGTTGTGTGGAATTTTCCCTTAAAACATAAATTATTACTAAAAATTGTGCATATCATCCCATATATATTTACCTTCCTATGTGAATGCCAAATTAATGCCATAGTAACTGGAAAAAAAAATATATAAAAATTTTGCCTAAGTTTTTCCATTAATTGGCAGCACTAAATACAATGCACATAACATGTACAGCAGTAGGCCATACCGAAAAAAATCGCTGTACACCAAATTCGATTTTTATTACGTCTTTTTATACCCTTCACCTGTGGTGCACAAGGGTATATATAGCTTTGTCATTCCGTTTGAAATTTCTACAATTTTCATTTCCGATCCCATAAAGTATATGTTTTCTGAAAGCTTAGAATAGAGGAGTTTATTAAGCCATGTCTGTCTGCCCGTCTGTCCGTGTGTTGGTTGAAATCAACTTTTAGAAGCAACTATATGTTCCTCAGATCTGTGTATGATATCAATCTTTTGGAAATATCCGGGAATGAATCACTATTGAAATTCAGCATAATCACCCCATAACTTTCTGAGATATGAGGGAAAAACCACGACCATCTCGTTTTTTTTCCACAACAACAACATATAACACATATGTACATACAAACGTGGTATACTGGTTAGAGTAAACGTGGCATCGACTCCCAGATGACCCAAAAAAAAATTTTTATTTTATTTTTTTTTTATTTTATATATTATTTATATTTTTATTAATATTTAAAAAAAATTTTTTTCATATTTTTTTAATTTTTGTGAAGGGTATATAAGATTCGGCACGGCCGAATATAGCACTCTTACTTGTTACATTCTTTGTATTTACAGTAGATTTTTTGCCTCGGCATTACTTACGTTTTGACCATAAAAAAATGTGAAAAACCTACACATGCGCTCGACAAAAAAAATTTTGAAATTTATCATAATTATCACAATAAAAAAGTATGCAACTAAATCTAAGAACATTAACTTGCAATCGGTCTCAACAACTCGGCATGTCAAGCACCAGCTTGATAGGTTCAATACACTCAAATTAGCAATACTTTAATTTTGGTAGTTATGTCTGGGAATTAGAAAACCCCCACGCTATACTCTATAAGCATCGACATAGAGTCGCATTTTGATGTTAATTTTGAAGTGGTGAAATCATTGGCCCAATGCTGCTGTAGTTGCAGCGAGCGCGACAAAGCCATGGTATGGGGAATATGTATTTGCATTTTCTTACAAAACTAATAAAGTTTATTTCATTTAATTAAAAAAAATTATATACAGTAAAATTAACTACCCTTTACATACATACATAAGTATGTAGTTGTAGACCAACTACCCTGTAGGAGATAATTCGGCAAAAGCTACTAGTACAATTACTAAGACAGCAAGCATTAGTTCAAACGTGGTTAGAGTTTAACTAGAAAAATACTAGTGCTAATAAATACCAGTAATTGAAGTAGTTGAAGGGCATCACTTGCAAATTGATAGAATATTTCTGTGACGGAACAATGATCCAGGTTCACAGAAAGAAAAATTAAGTTCTAAATCCAAGAATTAAATTCTTAAATAAATTTTTTGAGACATTTGCTTATTTGATTATGTTTTCATAATTCTCAGTTTCCAAATTAACTTACGTTTCGTGCTTTGTCCGTTATTTTTCTTTTTTAAGTTTTAATAAAATGTATCGATTAGGAAAATGTCAAGGGGTAAGTAGTGAAGATTTTGTACTATGCAACGATCAAACTAAGTTACGAATTTTTTAAACAAGTGCATCTTTTGATTAATTCAATCTCATTTACACTTGATTGAATCTTTTGCAAAGTTTACGTCAAGTACGATTTCGGGCTTTAATCAAGCTAAAAATTATTAAAACCAAACTTTTTTCGGCTTAACTATTCCTAAAATAAAGAAATTCGTACTTAACACATTCGTTCTTAAATCAAGCATTTTGTACTTGGTTTAAAAAAATGCGTACTTACCGTACTTCTAACACCGCTACAGATTGATTGACAGTACGGATCACTTGATTTGTTTTTTGAGTTGTAATCAGTGTTGCCAATTTAGCTATTTTATGGCTAGATTTATCTATTTTTGAACACGCTTAGCTAGGAAAATCTGCTTTTAGCTATAAGCCTTTTTTTTAGCTATTCCTAGATATTTTTTAGCCTTTTCTAGCCATTTTTTGTTTTTAGCTTTTAAGTGTTGTTGTTGTTTCGTTTCCTAAATAGTAAAAAACGCTTCTATAAAACAATGTTTTTTTAACTACTAAAAATTGCATGGGAACCTCTTTAAAATATTACATAATGAAACAAACAATCAATCAGTAAAGAAAACCAAACAAGCATGTGTATTTAACAAATAAATAAAAAAGAAATTTAAGAAAAATAAACAAAATTTTCCCAGAAGTTTATGAAGGAATGGTTATCCCACCCAAATTTAAAAGAATAGATTACAGAAGTTAAAAAGTTTTTTTAAATATTGAAAATGTGAAATTAATGCAAAATTATATGATTTAACTGTTCACTCTGAAACACATAAATGGTATCGGATATACATATTACCAAGACCAAGCCTATACCTTTTAATCCAGTGAATTTTAAGCTACAAAAGCAGAAGGCTACATTAGCTATGTAGAAGGTTTTCCAATAAGAGTGATATGATTTCTTTAAAAAAAAACACACCCATTGTTACGGAAATTCAAAAGTTTTTTATTTAATGTTAAGTACAATCGATACAATTAAGTTCTTAATAAAACCTCATTCAAATGGCCTCCACGACTTCTTTTGCCGGAACGAATTCGAACGCAATTTTCGAGCACCTTTTCCACTAAATCAAGTCGTATTTCATGAATAACATGTTCAATATTGACTTATAAAGATTGAAGAGAGTTTGGTTTATTTCGAAAGACCAATATTTTATTTATTCTATATTCTTTTTTTAAGATACGGCTTAAAAAGGATTGATTAATGCTGTTATCAATATGAAGTACCGCATAATTATCTTAAATTGATAGGATCTAAAGAAAGTTAAGATGACAATGACAATAATAGCGAGCTAGATGCTGATGATAATTGGTCGTTTTAACACCATTATAACAATTCTTGTACCATATAACTAGTCAAAGATAAATTGAGTATATTACAAACGGTCTTAAATTTTATTATTTTTGTTTTAAAATAAATTTTTCTTATTTTTTTTTTTATTCAAATACTGAAAACTTTCTATTTAAAACATTTAGCCATTTTTTAGTTTTTTTTTTAGCTAGTTTCTAGCCATTTTCTCAGAATTTTAGCCATTTTTACTTATCAAGTTCTGGCATCTCTGATTGTAATACAGATTTTTTAATTAAGATATTTTAATTATAATCTTTAGCATCCAATCGAGTCCAAGTGTTCTAGTAATCTTACTAGTATACGTACAACCAATGGTACTAACTCTTTTCCAAGCACACTCAATGCCAACTGGAGCATTGAGATTGTAAAGTTTACAGTTGAGAACTAGTACTAGTGATTTTTTTGCTAATACGAGTTAGACACTAGTTTCATTTCCTGCAGGGTAGGCATGCTTGAATATGTGTGCATATGTATCTGTGTAAGTATGTTTAATGGATTTTTAGGGCAAACGTACATGATTTACAAAAAATTAGGCAAAACAAAAAAACAACAATACAGAACTTTAATAAAAATATATCTTATTTAACATAAAAACACGCATACATATTTACCCCTACATTAATGTGTCTGTAATTATAAAATGTATAAAATTTAAACTAATAAAATTGAAATTAATATAAAAAACTATAAAAAACACTACATTTAACCGATACAAAAACAACATGCAACCAACTTATGTACCACGTACATAATTTAAACAGAAAGAAGAAAAACAAGTAAGAGCGCTATATTCGGCCGTGCCGAATCTTATATACCCTTCACAACGTGAATTCATGCAATAACAGTGGTTTGTGTCACCATTCATCCCATATGAAATACGTACATACATATAAAAACATACATATATAAAAACGTCCCATTGTAAAATTATAAATTCACGTATGAATGTTAAAAAAAACAAAAAAAAAAAAAAATTTAAAAAAAAAATTTAAAAAAAAAATTTAAAAAAAAATTAAAAAAAAAAAAAAATTTAAAAAAAAAAAATTTTTTTAAAAATTATTATGTATCTAATATATACAAAATCAAAAAAAATTAAAAAAAAAAAAAATTAAAAAAATAATAATATAAATAATATATTAAATACAAAATAAAAAAAAAAAAAAATAAAAAAAAAATTAAAAAAAAAATTTTTTTGGCTCAGCTGGGATTCGATGCCACGTTTTCTCTAACCAGTATACACGTTTGTATGTATGTATGTTGTTGTTGTAATGTTGTTTTTGTGAAAAAAAAATCGAGGTGGTCGTGGGTTTTTGCTCATATCTCAGTTGTTTATATACCGATGTTTCTGATTTTCAATAGCGATCTACTCCCGAATATTTCTGATATTTTAATACCTTACCCGGGTCCAACCTATGTCGGGGGGCTTCAAAAAGTTGATTTCAACATACACACGGACAGACGGTCAGACGGACAGACGGACAGACTGACAGAGCTTAATCGACTCCCCTATTCATAAGCCTTCAGAAAATATATACTTTATGGGGTCGGAAATGAAAATTGTAGAAATTTCACACGGAATGACAAACCTATATATACCCTTTTTCACTGTGTGAAGGGTATAAAAACCCCAGACACATTTATTTCAAGGAAAGTTACGTTTTAGAAAGAAATTTCAACTGTGGCTCATAACCGCAACCTTTATCTATAAATTGATTCAATTTCAAATTTTTATTATTGTAAATTTGTTTTTTTTATATATTTCTACAAATTAAAAATACATTCATACATACATATTTGCACGTAAGTATGTATATGTATATAAAACATGAATGTATGTACACAAACATAAGCACATTTGCATAAATGCTCGCTTTTTTGCAGTCGAATAGGGTGGATGTTGATCGAATTTTAGAGTATTGCTTTCAAGTAAGTAAATGGGGTTTTGCCATTAATGTTGTCTAGTCATAACCAGAGACTTTCTTAATAAATATACTATATATATACGTACAAGCACACACATATGTATATACTCACATGTATGTAATACTTTCATACATACGTGGGTTTCTGGTGTGTAGGGCACGCGTAATTGGAATGACATTACCCATTCATCCTGATGAAATGCTTCGGTTATACCTAAATGGAGTCGATAATACATCATATGACCACTAGACGCTAGCACACACATACAAATAAAAATATTAAATATATTTATTGACTTAATTATGTCAAACAAATTTATAGATTTCTATTTAAAGTAAATTTTCGGAAACTCTCTTAATAAATTCTTTAGCATGAGTTTGTCACTCATACGCTTATAAGTTTCTCACATCGTTCGTAACATTTTCAGATTTATACTTTTTTATAATGTACATACACATGTATGTTCTAAGTCCTTTAAAATACGTCAATAGTTTTTCTTGAATATTTACCCGGAAGAAAATATTCCGCGATGGTGTTCCCACTGTATTAAATCAATGCACCAGCACCTTGCTTAAAAGCTCGAGCTATCTAATCTCTTGTTGCGGGGTATGCGATCGACATGGGAGTAACTTGACCATTCTGGGTCTGATAGTGCAATGCCGTACCCCCCTAGAATTTGGAAAAATTGGCTATAACACATGTAAAATAAACTTTTTTCATGCTTTTGCCACCCCAAAAAAAATTTGTAGCTACGTCAATGGCACTCCATCAGCGACAGAACCAGCAACTCAGTTACTTTGAAAAACAACTAAACTCCCATCCAACTTTTCAGATAGACATTGAACAAACAAGTCTGTCACTAGGACGTCCATAATCCATTTATCCAAAAGCCTGACTTTTATAATGGCATATTTATAGCTTCTGATATATGGTCGTATGTATGGAACTGCTACGTGTATAGAAAAATAGAAAAACAACAAAATTAATTCGTATTTGTGCAACTTTTTTGCCATTTATATAAAAATAGATATCAGTGAAAGAATTAACGACAAAGAGAAAAAATTAATGTTTGTTAAATCCAAAATCTTTAAAAAAAAAAATAAACCAAAAAAAGAATTGTGATTTTAAGCCCGGCGCGTGTTGATACGCCCCTTAATGATTAAAATTGTATTCTGAATTTAAATGGAATATCAAGTGCCAAAAGCTAAAAATTATAACTTTTTTAATGGGCGTGGCATTGCCCACTTTTCTGATCACGAAAATGTATAATCATGAGAGCTCAATATGTGTGTGCAAAGCTTTAGAAAAATCAGTAAAGTTCAAGTAGCTGAAAATTATAACTTTTTTTTATGGGCGTGGCACTGCCCACTTTTCTTATCACGAAATTGTAAAGTCATGACTGCTCAATATGTGTGCAAAGTTTCAGAAAAATCGGTCAAGTGCAAGTAGCTAAAAATGATAGCTTAATTTTCATGGGCGTGGCCCCGCCCACTTTTTTCCACCCATAAACACTCCCTAGTATGAGTACAACAATTTGCCAAAGTTTGAGTCCAAACGGTTTTACAGTTTTGGAATCTATAGCTAACACACAGACTGAGTTTCACTTTTATGTATATAGACTAGAAAAGCCCGGCGCGCGTTGCTACGCCCCTTAATGAATAAAAATGCATTCTGAATTTATAATTAAATATCAAGTGGGAGTGGCACTGCCCACTTTTCTAATTACAAAACTGTATAGTAATCGCCAAAATCGCTCCAGAGCAAGTACCTCAAAATTATAATTTTTTTATAGGCGTGGCCCCGCCCACTTTTTTAATCACGAAATTATAAACTCATGAGAGTTCAATATGTGTGCAAAGTTTCAGAAAAATCGGTCAAGTGCAAGAAGCTTAATATTATAACTTTTTTTTATGAGCGTGGCACTTCCCACTTTTCTAATCACGATATTTCGTTATGATGAAAGCTCAATATGTGTGTGCAAAGTTTCAGAAAAATCGGTGAAGTTCAAGTACCTCAAAATTAAAACTTTTTTTATGGGCGTGGCCTTGCCCACTTTTCTTATCAAGAAATTATATACTCATGAGAGTTTAATATGTGTGCAAAGTTTCAGAAAAATCGGTCCAGTGGAAGTACCTCAAAATTAAAACTTTTTTATGGGTGTGGCCCCGACCACTTTTCTTATCACGAAATTATTTAGTCATGAGAGCACGATATGTGTGCAAAGTTTCACAAAAATCGGTCATGTGCTAGTAGCTTAAAATGATCTCTAATTTTTTATGGGCGTGGCCCGCCCACTTTTTTCCACCCATAAACACTCCCTGGTATGAGTACAACAATTTGCCAAAGTTTGAGTCCAAACGGTTTTACAGTTTTGGAATCTATAGCTAACACACAGACTGAGTTTCACTTTTATGTATATAGACTAGAAAAGCCCGGCGCGCGTTGCTACGCCCCTTAATGAATAAAAATGCATTCTGAATTTATAATTAAATATCAAGTGGGAGTGGCACTGCCCACTTTTCTAATTACAAAACTGTATAGTAATCGCCAAAATCGCTCCAGAGCAAGTACCTCAAAATTATAATTTTTTTATAGGCGTGGCCCCGCCCACTTTTTTAATCACGAAATTATAAACTCATGAGAGTTCAATATGTGTGCAAAGTTTCAGAAAAATCGGTCAAGTGCAAGAAGCTTAATATTATAACTTTTTTTTATGAGCGTGGCACTTCCCACTTTTCTAATCACGATATTTCGTTATGATGAAAGCTCAATATGTGTGTGCAAAGTTTCAGAAAAATCGGTGAAGTTCAAGTACCTCAAAATTAAAACTTTTTTTATGGGCGTGGCCTTGCCCACTTTTCTTATCAAGAAATTATATACTCATGAGAGTTTAATATGTGTGCAAAGTTTCAGAAAAATCGGTCCAGTGGAAGTACCTCAAAATTATAACTTTTTTTTATGGGCGTGGCACTGCCCACTTTTCTTATCACGAAATTGTAAAGTCATGACAGCTCAATATGTGTGAAAAGTTTCAGAAAAATCAGTCCAGTGCAAGTACCTCAAAATTAAAACTTTTTTATGGGTGTGGCCCCGACCACTTTTCTTATCACGAAATTATTTAGTCATGAGAGCACGATATGTGTGCAAAGTTTCACAAAAATCGGTCATGTGCTAGTAGCTTAAAATGATCTCTAATTTTTTATGGGCGTGGCCCGCCCACTTTTTTCCACCCATAAACACTCCCTGGTATGTGTACAACAACTTACCAAAGTTTGAGCCCGATCGGTTTTACAGTTTCGGAGTCTATAGCTAACACACACACACAGAGTTTCACTTTTATATATATAGATTAATATCAAGCGATGGAAATGAAAAAATTAAAAACTACAATTTGTAGAACAAGTTTTAAATTTTTATAGAAAAATAACTCCATTAAAAACAAGAGTTACACACCAATTTCTTGTTTTATATATGTGACAGCGCATAGAGAAAGGGACCTAAGGGTAAAAACAGGTTTTGTTCAGGAGAGCCATTTTAAAGATTAAATGATTTTTCTATTTTTTTAAATTGTCCATAAGGTAAAAAATAAATTGTTTGTAGTTTCGTAAAATCAAGTTATTTTGTTTATTTAGTAGGGGAAAAAATGAAAATAAATAAATTTTACCGTAAGGTCCCTTCTATTTGCGCTTGGAATCGTCGACTTTACTTTTATAAAACGCGCATATCTCATATCTTGGCTTTAGTTAAAGTTAGGATATTAGCGGATGGCTTAACAGTTATCCATAATTACAACTTCACATTCATCTAAATCGAGCGGCAAGTTAAAGACAAGTTCATTAAACGTGAGAGGTTAACCTAATGTAATAAAGATAAACTGTTTAATCGTCCGAAAAAATCCTACATTTATTTAAATAACGCCAAGTTGTAACAATGGGCCTTAAACATTTTTATTTTTGTTACTTTCTAAAAAAAATTTATCTTTAAGGTTATAGTAAAACGAATTCAAAATTTTGCAATTAAAAAATGTTGTATTATGCTTCCCAGCAAAAAAAACATTACACTAGTTCAATGTTAATAACATTTTTTTAATGACTTCTAATTCATAAGTGCAAATGGAGGAATGAAGAATGCCTTCTCACAGTACAAAATATTTAGTATTTAGTAATGTGTTTTAAAATAAAAAAAATCTTGTTAATTTAATGTAAACAGACATTATTAACTCATGAAACATGGTTTCATTTCATCTGCTGTGTATGCATTCAATGCACTTATTGGAATTAAGTTAAGTCCTTCATATAAACACATGCTTTTCAATGGCACGTTAATGTTAAAATCATGCCTGTTTCACTTTAATTGAACACCACCATCATGAGTTGAACTCATGCATTCACTATTTCTTTCATAGTGTTTTTTTGCTGGGTTGGCATTAAATTTTTCTTAAAACTAATATTTTGTGGAATAGCCATTATATGCTTTTACCGCGCACTAAGCGAAGTGTGTGCTTAGAGTTATTATCCTGCTGAAATAAACATTCAGATAACATAAGCTTTTTGGTATGGCTCATGTAGAAATTGAAAAAAGTTATACATATAAGCAAAAACCCAATATTCGCATTCAAACGCTATCAAAATTTAACTCGAACGTGTGACACAATTTGAACTTGCCACATTGATAATATTTTATTTTTTTTTTTTTATATACATCAACAACCGTGCTGTCAAAGTCATGAGTAAGATGGGTATCTAATAATTGCCCTTTTTATACCCTTCACCTGTGGTGCACAAGGCTTTGTCATTCCGTTTGTAATTTCTACAGTTTTCATTTTCGACCCTATAAAGTATATATTTTCTGAAAGCTTATGAATAGAAGAGTCGATTAATCCCTGACCGTCTGACCATCTGCCAGTCTGTCCGTGTGTTGGTTGAAATCAACTTTTAGAAGTAACCATATGTTCCTCAGATCTGTGTCTGATATCAATCTTTTGAAAATATCCGGCAATGAATTGCCATTGAAATTCAGCTCAATCGCCCCATAACTTTCTGAGATATGAGCAAATAGACACGACTGCCTCAGTTTTTTCCCATAATTTACCACTAAAATTAAAATTTTTCAGCCATAGAATAATTTTTAGATACCATTTTTACTATTTGTAGATATAATATGCCTCTAGAGATATTCGTGAAAATTTTTGGATAAAGCGAACTCTAATCGGTAAAGTTATAGGCAAAAATTTTTTTTTTAAATATATATTCCAAAAATTTACAAACGAAAATCAATTTTTTTTCAGCTTCTAGACAACCGAGAGAGTCAATATGCACTATAAAAAAATTTAAATTCATGTTGACTGCCACTACAAAATGGCGGACAATAAATTTATATATGGGCCAAATCTGGTATTTTAAAATGTAACTTCTTGAACACCCTCAATATTGGTATCAAATGAAAGGGCTTGACCAGTAGAATACAGTAAATTAAAAAAAATTAAAATTCAAGATGGCTTCTAAAACAAAATGGCGGTAAAATTTGTTTAACCCCATCAGTATGGGTTTCAAATGAAAGGGCTTGACTAGTAGAATACAGTTAACTACGTGAAAATTCAAAATCAAGGATGGCGTTGGAAATAATAAAGAAAAATGGCATATAACAAGAAATATAGGTTAAGCTACAATCTGGGTGTATGTGATGGTAAAGGGTATTATTAGATTCGGCACGGCCGAATAGAGCACTCTTATTAGTTTTTTTTTTTAATTAAAAAATGTTGTTTGTCTGCTTACATCAACAACCGTGCCGTCAAAGTATTGAGTAGATGGATATCTAATAATTGCCCTTTTTAAAGTACGTACTATGATATTTGAGAAACAAATTCTACGACTTAAATACAACTCTATTATAAAATGCAATCCTATAGGTATTTCACATGTATGTAAGAATATTATACAGTTGTCAATTAAATGCAAAACAATTTTAACAATTTATATATGTAAATTGAAATTTGTATTTCGATTTGTTTACGAATAATTAAACCACCTACTTTAAATGTCAGCGTAAAATATTTTTGAGTTTTACGTTCTTTATAAATAAATAAATAAATATGTAAACTGTTCTAAAAATTCTAAAACAATAAAAATATTTTGTAAACATTATCTCAATTCGAAATTCAATTAGTAGTGGAATTAAGTAATTACAAAAATTCAAAATATGTGTATATATGTGTGTACATACCTATTTTTGTAAAAAAAAATAAGAGTGTTGAGTACCCATATAGAGGGTATTTATTGCCTAATACTGAGCAATAAAAAAGTAATAGAATTTGTCGGCACTATTCAGTGATTCAGTAATTACTTGTATTTTTAGTAGACTATCATTTGAAAATTAATAATTTAATAATTTAATACAATTCATTCAAGTTTAAAAATCCGTCGGCACTTTGATTTGTCAATAGATCTGTCGCTAAAAAAATATTGCAAGATTTATTTAATTAAATTTTATGAAAAATATTATATTTAAAAAATTTAATAAAAAATTTGTGGGATACAAACATTTTGAAATCCCTTTAATTTTACGCATTTACATAAATAACTTTATTTCAAAATATTTTTATTATTTTTTATTTTACAGTTACAACAAATTACTTGTTAATTTTTTTTAATTTTGTTGTTGTTGTTGTTGTTTATTGTACACAAAAAAGTACGTTTTGGTATGCGTTGACAATTACAATAACAATAAAATTAGTTAGCTGAACAAAAGAACTCCAATAAAAAATAATACAAATAGACGAGCATACATACAAACATACATACATATGTACATACGCGAGTACTTACATACGACTAGAAAAACAATAAACATTTTTACATGGTTTCGTTTAGTTTACATGGCATAATTTATGGTACGTAGTTACGCACAACATGGGCCATGACTTATTGCATTCCAATCTAATTTGATGTGTCAATAAAAAAAAAAATAAAAACATGTGCACACATACACTAACAAACGTACGTACGTATCTACGTTCATGTTTTGACACTATTCAACATTTTTTACACGGTTGTTATCTTTACGCTTGACGTCTATGCGTGTGCGTTTGTGTGCGTGTGTGAGTATATACAAGCCCATTAAATATTAAATACAATTTTAAAAAATCTTCTGTAAATTTTAAAAACTTTATATGATTTTTATCAATCTTTTTTAGATAAAGTGTTGGAGTCTTCAAAAACCGATACAACAAGTTGGAGAACAAATTTCCGTCGGCAATAAGTAGTTGATTATTTTAGATGGGCTAAATTCTTATATGCCTATGTACGTCATACGTATGTAGATTGTAAACCAAAATAATTATTTTATAATATTTGTAGGTTAGAGCAAAATCTAGAACAGTACACAGAGGAAACAGTATCGGCTGTGAGTAGCATTATTATTGCCAATCGTATACATAGTTTGATTGAGTTTTTCTGCCTTATTCATACAAGTTATTAAAGGTTTATTAAACTGATTTTCTATGGAAATTTGACTTATAAACCTCTTATAAAGCTATTTTGATTTTTATGAATTAGACCTTTAGAACATCACTAAGAAATTATGATTCTTGCAATTGAAATTATATAGAAAATTATTGTCTGATTTCTGTTCTAACAGTAAAAAATTCAAAAATTTTTAATTAAAAATAAACTTTAATGAGATCTTTTTTGTTTCTAATTGTTGTGAGAATGCAATTGTATAATATAATTAACATCCGCTTCATAATTTCAACATACATACATATGTATGTATATACAGTAGAGTTCGATTATGCGAAATTAAACTTTATCAACAGCCGTTACGGCTAAAGGAACTGTCTACTTTTACAACTATTTTGTAACGTGAAGATAGCAATCTAACGATATAAAATATGAATTTAAAAATACATATTATCATGTGTTGCATGTAACACGATTAAAATGTACATGTACTGCTGCATGGTGTTTTATCGCTGTTTTAAATATTTTATTTATTGTTGTTTTTTTCATTTAGGGTTAAACGTTTGAAAACATAAAATTTTTAATTTTAACGGTTTTTGGAAAAAACATATTTTCTTTTAAGCGAGTTTTTGTGCTTTAAAACCTAATAACCAGAGTTTTGGACAGGAGCAACTGAAATTACTTAACCCCTCACTCGGTTCTTTTCAATTGATTTCAGTTTTTGAGAATTATTCACGACATAGTTTTATATAATTTGAAAACAGTGTGTCTCATTTAGTTTTTTATAAAATTTTAAAATTTGCAGTCAGATGCTATGCTCTTCATGTGGAGAAGGAAGGGTATAGATATTTAATCCTTAATGATTTTTGCAACCGAAATCAACGTGTACAGGAAAGTGAAATATGTGAGGGTGACGCTAGATACGAAACTAACCTGGAATGATAATGTTGGGACGCCGCTACAGAAGGCAAAGAGGATTTTGTATCAGTGTAAGCAGATTTACGTTCAAAGATGGATAATCTCACCTAAGGCTGAGCACTGAAGTTATACGGTGGTGGTGAGATCGACGATGACTTACGCATCTGTTGTGTGGTGGTCGAAGTCCTTTGAAGTACAATTTGGCAGTAATTTTATAGGGTTCAAATGATTCCTTGCATAGGTTTATGTGGTGTGATACGTATCACACCAACGCAAGCAATAAAGGAATTGTTAGGATTGCTTCCGTTGAACTAATTTAAAAGAGAGAGACGACAATTCGGATACAAAGTGTCGGCACATGGTATCGATTTGGGGTATAGGTGAATCTTGGACCTCTTGAATAAAGAGGTTAGGAGACTCAGATGCCGATGGAGTGCATAAGTCGGGTGAAAGTGGTCGAAAGGCTACACTAAGCTCTTAGCGGATGTATAATGTATGGAGAATTGCAGGTATTGGTCTATACTCACCAGAATTCAACCTATCCTGCTTTCTAAGATTGGGGAAGATAACTCTCATTGGACTGGATAGAATGTGTTCTTAAGCTTAATACGTGTGCCTCTACAAACGAGGCACAATGTTTTAATTTTTTTTAAACATTTTTCAAATATTGTTTTTTCTCTTTTGATGAAGAAGTGAACAAAGATTAAAATGCCAAAATACTTTTTTTTGTTAAATTGCATTGTTGTTGTTTTTTTCAACAAGAAGTAAACATATTGTCTTACACGAAATAAGCTGTGAATCACTGTATATGATTCTACAAGCGAGGTTATGTTAATGTGAATTAAGGGTGGCGTGAGCATATCTGAAAACAAAGCTGCTGATGAACTCGCGATGAAGGGATCTGCAGCAACCTTTGTAGACCAGAATCCGAAACTGATCATGGTGATGGGTTAGTGCCGCAAAAGTATTTCAATGGGTGATCGCTATAAACGTGTGTAGGTGAATGGAGGGAATCACATGTAGACAGGCTCATATGGCTCTCAAGGAGCCTCTTTGTTTGACACTACAAACATTAGATCATCAATTTGTATAATAAAGTTAAAGATTAGGTGATGCAATAGATTTTTGTAGCTTTTTACGAGTCACGGATGACAACTAAAATAACATTGAGAGTTTAACAGCAAATTTGTTCATGGCGTAAAGTGTTAAATAAGCCTTTTTCCTCTAACTTCTAAAACCTTTATACATCGTTGGTAACTTTATAAAATGATTCAATTCCTGGTTTCTCTAAGATACGTCTTAGGAAGTTTTACTAAAGGTTCACTGTATATCAGTACAATTATTTCAACCAGCCAAAATATCAATCAAATGTGATAAAATGTATCACCTACAAAAGTTGATATCAATATCCAAGTTCATACAATCGTATATTTGAAGAAAAACATAAAGTATTTAACAAGAATTTTGGGATTCCTTTCGCATTCACTAACGAAAACCATTTTTTTTTTACCTTCGTGTATTATAAAACATTTTACTCAAATAGTTGTCACTCACATCCAGCATGTTGATACCACATTATAAAACATTTACATAAATGTAGAGACAATTTCTAAACGCGCCATAAATGTGTCCTAAAACATTTACAAATATAATGTCAACAATACACAAGTATTTATTATCTTACGATTAAGACTGTACAGATTTATAGAGACATTATGCTAAAGAATTTCCACCTCTGCTGTTGTATTCTTTTCTTGATTTTTTTTTTTTTTTGCTGTTTCATTTAAAATATTTTTAAGACATTCAACCTAAATTCAAATGTTCACGATCTATCAAAGAGATTTTAATCTTAATTAGAATCGAATGTGTAAGAAACGTACATAAATATTCATTCTCCACCCAATGGTGATAGTTTTTCCGTTTGGTTTTCCCTATTCTATTTCGAGTTTTTACATGAGGAAAAATTGTTAAAAGCTTTATGGTAACATACGTATCAAACTCATCAAAATTTATGTGTGTTTGTGTGTATGTGTGGGTGCTTTTTAAATTGCTAAAAAAAAATTCAATATTATACAACCCTACTTCCGAGTTGAAACTCCCCCCAATGAACCGAAAACATTTAAAAAGAAAATAAAGCATGTTGACTGTGTCAAAATTTCCTCCTCCCTACAAAAGAAAAAAAAAATCTATTTTTAAAGTCAAATATTTACGAGTGTCAGTGGTGAGGTTATTTGTTCATCGAAAGGCTGATGTTTGTTTGTTTGCCAAACGATAACAATTTCTTGTTGCCCTCAATATTTTGGTTCCGGTATATAAAAAGATAAACATCAGATTTGATGAAGAAGCAAGCGAGACAACATCAAAAGTCCATGTCTCCATGAAGTGAAGTATGTACTTCAAATGTGATTTTAACTTTTTACCAAAAAAAAAATTAAATAATCAGAATGATTTATGACAAAACAGGCGTATAAACGATTAAAACGATGTGCTGCTGCCAGGCAATGCATTACTGTATAGATTTGAAATTTGTGTTCCAATATACATATATTTTTACCTCAGTCGCTTATTGCCAGCTACACACGTTCACGCAGTCTTAGAATGCATCCACATATGTATATGGATATGTGTTCACATGTAAATAAGTATTTATGTATGTATGTGCGGGGATGACAGACATTCTTTTTTTATTTTTATTTTTTGTCGAAAAATCGTCAAGTACAAGGCATATTTACATCAGGTTATCTTGTTTCGTCAGCTGATTAATTTTTTTAATTTATTTTAAATTTCAGTTAACAAAGTCTTTAGATAAAAAACAAATGTCTCTCTTCTCTCATTTATTTCAAGTGTCAAACTTCATATATAAAAAATATAAACAACAAAATTCTCTCCAAACTGCAATTATCTGATGAATAAATATGCCTTGGTCAAGTATTTAAAAAATTTTTTTAAATCATCACAAAAAAATTTAATAAACAATTAATTTATATGAAGCATTATGTTCTGTTAAGATTTACTTTGCGAAATATTGTTTTAATATTAGTGAAATTATCAGCCCAGGTAATGGAGAAGCATTTTATCAAAGTTGGTTGAATTCGCCATGATTTTGTGTGTTAATGTAGAGATGGAAAACGAGATTTTGATTTTGATTTCCTTAGTGCACAAGGGTATATATAGCTTTGTCATTCCGTTTGTAATTTCTACAATTTTCATTTTCGACCCCATAAAGTATATGAATATGCTTATGAATAGAGAAGTCGATTAAACCCTTACCGTCTGTCCGTGTGTTGGTTGAAATCAACTTTTAGAAGCATCTATATGTTCCTAAGATCTGTGTATGGTATCAATCTTTTGGAAAAATCCGGGTATGAATCGCTATTGAAATTCAGCACAATCGCTCCATAACTTTCTGAGATATGAGCAAAAAACCACGACCACCTCGTTTTTTTCACATTTACAACATATACTGGTTAAAGGCATCCAATCCCTGCTGAGGCAAAAAAAAAATTTTTTATTTATTTATTTTATATACATATTATTTATATATTTTTTATTTTAATGTTTTTTTTAATTTTTTTTTTATATTTTATTTTTAATAATTAAAGAGCAAGTCGTCGACATTTTAGTATCAGAAATTCCCCTTTTTAATTAATCGTCGCCACCAACAGGCACCGTAAGAGTTTTGCCTCGAACCGACAGACCACGTTCAATTCGGAAATTATTGAACATGTAGGCAAAATGTTAATGAGACACCAGGAGGCGTTCTGCGCAGCTAAAAATTAATTTCTTGTTTTTTACATAACACGCAATTGGTGCAAGAATTAAGCTCTGCAAATCATCGACAACGTCTTAATTTTTCAGTTAAATTTCAACAGTTGGCCAGAAAAAAAATAAATATTATAAACAAATTTTAATTATGTGTGGTGTCGTTTAAGTGCCTTTGATAATAAGCATAACTGTGTATTCTGGTGATCTGACAATTCCAGAACCATTCATCAATGCCAATTTAACACCATTGACTGTGCAGTATAGTGTGGCATTACATCTAAAAATATCATTGTGATTTACTTTTTCGAAAATAAAGATGTCAGATCTGTAACGGTAAATAGAGAGCGATTAGGTTTTTATGGTTATTTAAAGGAGCTGGAATATGTGAAACAGTCCGAAACAATCTTCGAACTCAATACCAACATTGCTAAAGAAATGCAAGCGCTATAGCCACAAATTTGAAGAAAAAATACAATGGAAAATTCCTTGGAACAAGCCCATCATTTTTCAGAGTATGTGTTAAAAAATTTCCATTTTGTACATTTTATAATTTGAAAAAAAAAAAAATAGAAAAATATATAAACGAAAACAGTCAGTAAATTTTTTCAAGCCCCATGATGACTTTTGAACCACCCTGTAAATGTAAATGTGTCATCAAAAAATATTTCGTTTTGATTTGATAACACAATTCCACAAAACAAAATCAAGTCTGGCAACCCTGTTTCTCTGCTCGCTATGCATGTGTGTAAGTGGCAATTTAGTTTAAAAAAATATTCGATCGTTTATACGAAATTTCCTCAGGTTAAGTGTAATAAATTGCGGCGGCAGCATTAAAAAAAAAGGGTCTTTATTTTTAAAACAACAAACACGCGTGCCCTACTAAAAACTAATGAGAATCGTATTGAAGTTTAATGAAATCGTAATGGAATGCGCGCATTTCACTTCCAGCAATAAATAAAACAAAATGTTTTTTCTTTACTGTTTAAAGCAGCAACAAATAGATTTTGAAATAGTTTTCGAACTTAACACTACTAACTAAGTAAATTTGGATTGTACTAGTCCGTAAATGTTTATGATCAAATTTAATTTGGTGATGAAATTTATTTCTTCTCTTTTATTATTTATTGTATGTCATTCACTAATATGATGGATTTTGATCATGTCATTTACGAGTAGATTTTTTATTGGGATCATTAAGACTCTAAATTTGTAAAGACATCCGCTATTTTACAAAAGGGCTGTATTAAGGAGTGATGTTAGGAAAGTGTTTGTATTTTAGTATAATTACTACCCTTTGAAATATAATTTACTTCTGATAAAACCAAAGATAGTCAGTCGCAACATATTAAAAATATTAGAAGAATCTTTTTTTTATGTCAAATCATGTTTATTTTTATAAAAATTTATGTAATAGCGAAGAAATGAATGCACTTTAGTTGTCTCAGCTAATTCGGTAAATATTTGCCAAGTGTGAACAAATCTTCACATCAAAATTTTATTAACAGCTTGAACTTATAACATTTGGAATAATAAAAAAAAACAAATGAAGAAAAGAACTAAAGTCGAATCCACAATGGATCATAAGCAGGGAAACCGCAGATATGCTTTAAAAAAGTGATTTATACGCATTTAGATGCAATAAAAACTAATCTATTAATACGAAATATAAAATAAAAATGTTTTTTCTTGACTTTATTTTATCGTGTCTTGCACTTTTTTGATGTTGTTAAGTAGAAAAAGTTTTCTTTTTGCTGCAGTGACACTGTAAAACAGAATAGGATTTTGTGTACCCACCACAAACAAGATAGTGGTAGGCAAATCTTTTTTTAATCCTTTTTTTAACACATCATTTTAGGCCTCATAAAGTTTTAATTTCCTAAATTTATATCCCATTATACGACGATCTAGAACTGGACTCATCCTTTAGTATTTGACTTGCTCTAAGAACTTTAGATAAATTCATATATTTTAAGCGAATTTCGAGGACTCTACGATAATTAGTTTGAAATTTGAATACACCATCTAAGTAGTACCAAAGCGACAACAACTTTTTACTACAGCGAAAGAGCAATTGGCCCGATCTAAGGAAATAACCGTAGAACTTATACTGTCTTTACGTTTTCTGTTGTCAGATTAACTATCTTTTATGGGCAACAGTTTAGTGGTTTGCGTTGGAGAAGGAGTGTTCTTAGAACTAGACTACATCTAAGGCATTACCATCACTATTCTAAACTGTTTACCATCAGATAACATGGCAAGGTAAAGTGCTGTGGAAACCATACTAATATTAAATGTCACGAAAGCATGAAAATATATGAGTTATGATCATAAGGTTCACTCAATATTGAGTCTTCTGTTAACTAAGAAGTACCTAAATCTATATTCCTTTCAGGTTTTAAGACAAACATATCGAATAGATCCGATAGTGACAATGGTCTCCAACTTTTGCAGAATATCATTCAGATAATGACCGAAGAATCGAGAACACACGATAAAGTAGGATGTGGTATCTTTTCTTATCAGTTGAATAATTGTCTCTAAGGCCTCCAAATTACAGCATGAAGGCTGAATATACCGATATAATGGCTATTTCAAACAACACACGGACAGATGGCTATCGTTCAATCGACTTACCTAATAATAAGTTTTCAGAAAACATATACTTCTTATAATTAAAAAATAATATTGTTGAAATTACAAACTGAATGACGTGTCTTCTAAAATTGTTTGCAAGCTATCTGGTTATGTTTGGATAAATTGCAGTTGATAGTAGTAATAATATCTTTCTTAAAGAGTCAATAATTTAAACAATAACATCTTTAAAGCAGCTAATGCACGGTATGTTTTTTACATCCATATGTAATTGTTTATGTCAAAATTGTTGCTGATGTCAGGTGGCTTGTCAGAACAAATTAGAGCACGCTCTAATTGAAATGTTGTCAGATGACTTAGCTCATGTGTTTTATAGAAGTAATGTTTCAATGCTAACACACGACTTTAGCAGTGGGGCATTTTACAAGTCAAATGTAAAAATCATACCGTGTATTAGATGCCTAAATAAGCATTTATTACCGTATTCAATAAATCAGTGATTTTACAATTATAAACCAATATTGAAAATATATTATTTTCGATCGACACACATTTTTAGATGGGCATAGCAGAGTATTTGTATTTAAGTTAGGGAGGATAATCCAGCATATTGCTCAGGAGGGGCGCTGTACACGCAAAAAAAAATATGGTTGTCGTAACCATAATCGGAGAGCAACATACTATGATTGAATTGAATGATTATCGTTAAAACATATAATGGTTACCAGTTATCATTATTATGTTTAATTAAAGTATTATTCAATAATCATATATATTACTACCATTGAAATCGACAATCTTTGCTTTTTACGGAAAACTATTGTCTTTTGCTGTTAATTAAATACATGCATATATTGGTTGTACAAACCAATTAAATTGCATTTTTTATACCAATTTTTTTTTACATTTTCTCGATTATTTTTATATTTTCTTTAATTTTTCAAAATTTTTGTTAATTTTTTTGACATTTCAAACTTTTAAAATAATAAAAACTTATGTAGCAAGAAGAAGAACAGTTGAAATCAAATTATTATAAAAAAAATCATAGCTTGATTAATTTGTAATCATACTGTTGTCTCATCTATTATTTAATGATTATTTGTAATTTTTAATGCTTTTGAATAAAATGTTATTTTTGTCAAATTATTTTTTTTAAATCATACTATTTTTAAATGATAACCATTTTGAAATTTTTATGAAAAGTAAACATTAAATGATACAATTCAAACAAATGCTTAAATATCGTGACAAAATATATGATAAAATGAAACAAAAATAACTATTACTGGTTTTCGACAACCAAATATTGTTGTAGAAACTATAATATGACCGTTGTGATCATATCGTAACCATGGTTTTTCTTTGCGTGTAAAGTCTCAAAAAAGGCACATCGGATATTAATTCTTTTACAAGGCTTCCCATTTCTCTTTTTATTTGTTTTCTGCATACTTAGTCATACTCATCTGAAAATTTATATTTCTCAATTTTTCCTTTTTTTATTTGGGCACTTTTTGGTTCTATTGTCTGTCTGTCTGTCTGTCTTTATTTACTCTATTAACTTGAAAACTACTGAGGGATTTCAACACAATTTCCTATGGAGGTACCTTAAAGTTATGTTCTTTAATTCGTTTTAAGTAGTATCTATAACTTTTATTTTGATTTAAGGTTTCTGTCACCATGTATGTGAAGGGCCTTCTCTTCGACGGCTTTCTTAGAAGTCCCAGCCAAGTTCTTAAGGTCTGCGTAAGCTATGACGATTCTATTCATATGGCTATCGAGATATGTGGACCGAGATTAGTGAAAACTGGAAGGAAGTTGGTATATTGAGAGCACGTATTCTTGATAACTGGCCGGTTCTCCATATTGAATTAAGTTCCACGAAATATTATATGGCTATATTTATGGGACTAGTTTCATCTTCTCTTGATCCTCCCCTCGATGGAATTAGTTACACATTCTCTTGATTCTCCCCTTGCCGTTACAATACTACTCACAGGTAGCAAAACGAGTCAACGTTATTTAATTCATTCTTATGTTGTTTGTAGTTTTAAGCCGTATTCATAAAAAATATTTTAGGTTTATTAAAGACTTATTTGACAGATGTTGTAGAGAAATTTGTCAAATAAGCCTTCAATAAACCTAAAATATTTTTTATGAATACGGCCCTTAATCTTTAAAACTTTTTAGGGATGTTAATTTAAAATCCATATTTAAAAGTTTTTGTTCTTAATTTGGACTCTGTGTCGAATAATCGAAATCCTCTAATCGGTAGTTTAGGAACAAAGTGATACTTCTGGGTTTGGTTGTAGAGACTTTCATTACACGATCTATCTATCCCTATATGGACATTTCCATGAATAAGTCAACCCCGACTGTACAAATAAAAACTCTTGAAAGTTTTTCAATATAAGTTATTAATAAAAAAAAACACTAAAATTTTACTATGCGCAGGTATAAATAGCTTATTAAATTATTTCAAGAGCAATAATAAGAGTTTAATCTGATTATCTCTTTGACTTATTTTAAAGAATTGCAATCAACTATTTTTTTTAGCGACTAAATTGTAAAAATAAATTGTAATTGTTAATATGCTTTAAAATTAAGGTAACAACAACAATTAATAAGATCCATAAGGAAAACGAAAATATAGAGTCCAATTAGTTGTATTTTTTTGATTTCTCTTGGATGTTATTTTAATGTCACGTACGTAGTGCAAAAACATTATTTATTTATTTTTTTCTTAACATAATTTTTAATTTTTTTATTACCTAAGAATACTATTAGAGAAAAATATGTCACGTACAATATGTCACGAACGATAGTAAATTGAATTTATTATAAAATAATTTAAAGATTGTTTTCAATTAAGTATGATGGTTTTTAAATGAAAAATATTTGGTTTAGTGTAAGAAATTAAAAAAAATAAAAACCCCCAAGATTCGAAGATTTTTTTATATTTCCATATATACCTCAAAAGCACTTCTGTTTTATGTCACGTACGGTATATTCTTATTTTTTTGGATATCTTAGACAACAATGATTCGAATATAATTATTATTTTTTAAATAAAATACCCTTTGAATGGAACATAAAGATCTAATTTTGTTTCAGTTACTCGTAATCTTGCAAAAATTACTCCACTTTATAGAAGTACAAATGTCACGTACGATGACATGGAAATGCCCATATATAAACGGCTAAAATGACAGACTTAATAATTCTTAACCGCACAGTTCACATGTAAAAAGCTAAAATCTTGACAATTGGGTTCAATTTCTTATGTATAGACCCACTAAGAATGGATTTTTGTAAATTCGAACGTTAAGGAAAATATCGGTTACCTTATATCTGATAAACAAAAAAACAGTTTCCCTTGAAAAGGCGTTGTGTTCTGAAGAATCAACTCAGCGAGCATGTGTTTTCACATATCCTATAGACTTGGTTTTCTGAAATTTGGGCACAATTCTCCAAATTGTGGACACATTTGGTCGATTATGTTGACCAAAAAAATTCACGAAGTGCACGAAAAGCATTTTTATTTGAACGGCCATTTTTCGTAAAAGGCAGTACCTTTCCATGGTGGAATTTTTCAAACACTAAAACAATGAAATTATTAATTAGGTTGGGCAAAAAAGTTTACGTTAAGCTTTGCTTTACAATTAACATCGTGCATTATGTTTGGATCACCCTTTTAAGCTAGTATTTAATAAATGCTTACGCATGTATGTATGTTTTTTTTGTAGCTATCAAACACTATTGTGACCAGCATAGTGACAAAATGAACATCGTCATTAAAAAGAATCCTCCGTCATAAATATGTTAAAATTATTTTTAAATTTTTTCGGAATATAATTAAACAAATAAATACGAACACATGAAAGTTCGTTCGTACATATATACATACATAAGCATTAAACATTTCAATTAAGATTTCGGCATTAACTTAAAAAGAAAAATCAGTAATAAATAGTGTACGAACGAATACGAATACGAATACAAATATATCTTCTAGAGGTATTAATTTGTATACATTCATACATACATACGTACATACACTCACACATACATACAAAAATCCACTTACATAAGCCCGTTTAAACAAATTTGTTTTTTTATGGCGCTTTGTGTGGCATGATTTTTTTTTTTCATCAGTGAACTGATACCGAAATGCGTGAGTGTCTTGAAACACTGTGCGAACAAGTATTTTTTTTTTTTTTTTTGTAAAACTTCAATTATGTAACAAAATGAAATATTTATGTATTTATATTAAGAAAAAAAAAAAAAGAAAAAAATATTATTGAGGAGATGGAATGTTTGGAATGTTGTTTATTCAAAACTACAACAAAATATCAGCTAAATGTTAATAAGGCATACACATACACACACACAAATTCTATTTACAAATATAATCTTACCTTGATAATGGCTGGAGCACAGAAATTTAACAACAAAAAAATTGTAAAACAAATATAAAAATCAAATGCGTATTAAAAATAAAATCTTACAGAACAGCAGACAGACGAACGTACAAACACGCACAAATTACTTTTTTTTTTTTTTTTGAAAATTGATCTCGCGTTAATAGGCAATAAAGTAAAGATCATATTTATTATATTCTTTAGTTTAATTGAATTGAGTTGATCTGAAAACATTTGAGTGAGCTAATCTGAATTATAGCGAGAGCGAAAGGAATGTATTTTTGTTTAGCCAAGTTTACGTGGAGTTAATAATGGCTCCATTATTTATTACAAAGCATTAGAATAATAAACTTGCACTGTGGTAAAAAGTAGACAAAAGTATAAAAGACTCACGAAAATGATCGTTTTTAAAAAGTTTTCTTGTTGTAGCAGATAAGTAGTTTATGAAGAACATAATGTTACAGATTTACATTTATTACACACTAGTTTGATTTACATTTTAATTTTATTAGTTTTATTTACAGTAGTTTAAATTACATTTGTTTTATTTGCAGTAGTTTAAGCATATTTCATATTCCCTTTAGTTTGCTGCTTGGTCGACTAACATGTTAAGTAATATACAACTTAAATGTTTTATTATGTGCAGCATACATTAAGGCGCAGTTATTTTTTTCTGCATATTTATTAATATTAACATTACGTCTTAATTTAACTGTGACAGCGTTTTGGTAATTTATTAAAATTTGCTAGTGTGCACACTCGAAAACTTTTAGAATGTTACACTACACCACTATGTTACTATAAATGATCGAACAACACAGTGATATTGAGAAACATGTAGAGCTTATTAAGTGTGTATCAAAGTGAGTTAGGTGTATAACAATAAGTGAAAGAAATAAAGTACTAAACAAACAATATCTGAGTGTGTTTAAATAAATAAAGTGCTCTTTCTCTAAGAAATTTCAAGTGCTATTATTTGCAATAAAAGAATTCCCAGTTTATTTAAAAGAAATAAAACAGCGTTCATAAAAGTTATAAACGTAACAATACACTTCTTCTGACTTCTGATTATTGAGTTGAGAATTTGAAACTTTATACCGTTGAAAAATAAAATTAATTGTTATTTTTAAAGAAATATCGATTTTATCAAGATATTATTTTATTATCTGTTATTTTTGTTTAATTTTTATTAAGAAAAAAATTTTTATTAGTGTAGCACGATGGCTGTACATAGTATAACGTTGGTTTTTATACCCTTCACCTGTGGTGCACAAGGGTATATATAGCTTTGTCATTCCGTTTGTAATTTCTACAATTTTCATTTCCGGCCCCATAAAGTATATATTTTCTGAAAGCTTATGAATAGAGGAGTCGATTAAGCCCTGACCGTCTGTCCGTCTGCCCGTCTGTCCGTGTGTTGGTTGAAATCAACTTTTAGAAGCAACTATATGTTCCTCAGATCTGTATATGGTATCAATCTCTTGGAAATATCCAGGAATGAATCGCTATTGAAATTCAGCACAATCGCCCCATAACTTTCTGAGATATGAGCAAAAAATCACGACCACAACATACATACATACATACATGTAAAAAACATACCAAACAAAAAAAATTACAAAAAAAAATATTAAAAATAAGAAAAAAAATAATAAAAAAAACTACAAAAAAAAAATTTAAAAAAAATTTAAAAAAAAATTAAAAATTTTTTAAAAATTTTTCTAAAAAAATTTTTTAAAAAAATTTAAAAAAAATATAAAAAAAATAATAAAATATAAATAATATATTAAATAAAATAAAATAAAATTTTTTTGGCTCAGCTGGGATTCGATGCCACATTTATTCTAACGTGTACGTATGCACGTATTTTATATGGGATGAATGGTGATACAAACAATTGTTATTGCATGACTACACGTTGTGAAGGGTATATAAGATTCGGCACGGCCGAATATAGCACTGTTACTTGTTTATCTTTTAATAAACAGGGATTCATTGAAATTTTGGGTATTAAAATTTAAATGTAAAAATTATTTAAAACAAAAGATGAAACTTTTACGGAACTTTATTATTATTCTACTTATTTTTATGCATCTTGTACTTAAACTCAATTTAGTATACACACAACACACTCTGTTGTGTTACTGCTCTCTAGCTGTGCTGTTTAACTATTTATAGCGAAAGTGCCATCTAATGGTAATAATCTGTAACTTTCCAAAAGGTTCTCGCATATACACACAAATATGTTCTGGTAATTACTAGAGGCTATTATTAAATGAAGAAGTGAAATGTTAATGTTAAGTTCAAAAACACAACTCCCTAAAGTATGCAGCACATGATATCCGGCTGGTTATTACTTAATATGTTACTGTAAGTCAAAAATTTAGAAAAATTGTATCATTTTATCCTAACATTTAACCATCAAAATGTAAATCAAACTAAGTCTGTCAAAATATGCATAATAACGGCTTGTCATACTATTTTCCGACTTTTTAATACAAATTGTATACAAAACCACAAAAATCTTTGAATCAAAAGCTTTAACAAAATACACATATAAGCGCATTGTTTGGGAGATAGGCGTTAAAGTAGGCGTGACGCACTCTTTTCAAATCATGAATGCAATTCAAATGTCGAAACTCAAGAAAAAGCTCTTGTAGGAAAGCGGGCTTATTATTTTTTTTAGGTAATTTTGGCTTCAGAAAAAGTCATAAATTTGTTTCGTAAATATTTTTAATCTTCCGAACTGATGGATAAAAATCCAGTCGTGTATCCAGGGAGGAGGGTAAAAGGATATTTGTAGGTTTGGAAAAATAATAAAGCTTCAACTTTTGTAATTGAAATTTATTTTCAACACGTGTAGTGCTATATCTAAAAAAACTCGACCCTATTCGGCAAAAATGTTTACCGATATCAAAAACTACAAGTTTTGATAGATGCTAAATTCTATTTAACATCTTCAAACTACTAATGTATAGCATAGATCATCACGCTATGCCCTCAACATAGCGTAACAAAACACATTGTAAATAATGTATATATACATATTTCTCTATCTGATCATGGCTGTATAGAACCACTGTAATAACACTTTCGCTATTTAAAATTATAATTATTGTAGGTATTTGGTTTTTTTACTCTAAATATATCAATTACAATAATAAGTTTTTTTTCCTAATTTATTTTTTAAGTAACAAAGCCCACTGTGAATCTAGCAAAAGTATTTACTTACCAAAACTGTTATAATGATTAAACCACATGGTGTGTTGGGAGGTGGTTGGGGTAGACATACAATACACAATACATACACAAACACCAATGCGTGTAAATATAAATGTATGTATATGCTTGATGCTAAAGTTTAAACGAAAAATATTTTAAATCCCGTACAAACGGTGAGAAAATAATATAATAAAAATTTTTACTAAAAAAAAAAAAAGATTTTAAACAGTTGATATTATTTGTTGTTGCTATGGTAATTGTTGCTGTTGTTGTTGTTGGTTCCGTTTAGCTTTGTGTATCTTTATCTTTACAATGAAAACAACAACAACAACAATGGCAATACACAGCAACTAACTTTGTCGGCTGAAGTTCAAAGTTATCACGACGATGCGCATGCGCATTAGCATTAGGTTGAATAGATGGATGGCTGATGGGATGGTTGGGTATGGAGCTCTTTTACCTTTAAGGTAAATTTTTAAGCTGAAATAATAAAAAATAACACACACATACACACTTACAATGTGTGTCTAAGAGTTGTTTTTGTAGGCAACTTTAAAAAGTTAAGAGAAGTAGTAGTGGGAAGAATTTGAAAAAAACATACATACTTACATACATACATACTACATACATTCATAGTTTTTTTGGTTAAACGATTTAAACTTTATTTTAGTTATTACGATAGTGAGAAAATATTTGGGATATTTATTTTTTATTTTTTGGTATGTCGTTTTGTTGTTGTTGGCATGTTGTATTCATTGACAAAATCAGCTTTCAAAATGATCTCACTTTGTTAAAATAAGTCAAATCAAATCGAAAACCGGTTTCGTAGTCAAATCAATCGATGGCTGTGTTTTTGTTGACGGACGGCATACATACATACATATTCTCACATTCCTTTTAACAAATTTTATTACCCGTACGTATCATTCAGATACAACTTAACAATATACATGGAATTCCAACACTCTGAACACAAATGAAACGAAATTCCGTCTTAGAAAAGACATCAAGTCTCAGAGTGTTTTTGGGATAAGCACAGTAATTTTCGGCAAATTTTTTTTTTGTTGTTAAAATTTTAATGGCACTTCTTTTTTTTGTTTTTAAATACATGTTTGATTTCAAAAGAAAACAAATAACATTTGTATAGAGTTTCTTTTTTTTTTTTTTTTTTTGTCTACACACATTGAAAGTTTATCACATTTTATTAATTGGCATGTCATTTATCACTGATGAACTCAAAATCGAAAATATTTATTATTCACAAAACAAAACAAAAAACTTAAATAAATAAAATAAAACAAAAACAACATTAAAGCAGCCGAAGAGTCATAAAAATTGTCATTTACTAATTTTTGGTTAATCTCTAGGCTAAATGTCTAGTTGACTGACGACTAACTAACTGACTGTCATTGCTGGTGTATATGTGGTCGATTTCATTCAAGGCGTGGCAATTTTATAGACTTCGCTAGACATCTTGGTGTCTAAAATGCTGTTTTACTTAAAACCAAAGAAAATGTCACCTCAACAGGTTTCTTTTTAAATAATTAACATATTTTTGTTTTATTTAATTATATTTGATTTAAACTTTATGTTTATGCGTTGTATTAGATTTCCTTTTGGCCTAAATTGCAAATTAGCTTTTAGGTTTTTTGATTTCTTGATTGTATTTTTTCTCTATTTTATGTTTTAATAAAATTTATGTTAATTTTTGGTTTGTTTTGTTTTTGAAAGCAAAAAAATATTTTCGCTTTTGTTAATATTATTTCTTTTTTATTTATTAACTAATTTATAATTATTGCTCTTTTTCTAATCTAATGCAAATTTTATTGTTAAACATTTTTCTTTTTTATATTGTCACCCAAAACGCAAACCGCTCGAACTACTCTTTTGATAATTTAACAGTTAAAGCAAAAAAATTTAACAGTTAAAGCAAAAAAAAAACTTTAAATTTTTTATTAGTTAGAGTTGTTTGCATTTTAGGTGACGTCATGCTACAATATTTAAAATCAAAACTCTTTCTAACGGCTTGATTTAAGGATATTTAGATGAAAATTTTATTATTTTATTTAACAAAACATTGAAGGTATTCACATCAACAGTTTTACTCTTGCAAAAATGCGAAAATGCATTAGTTTACTCTGGTTGATGTGTGAACATCATTTGTAACGAAAAGTGGTTAAATATGAAGAGAACGAATTCGATAGGTCAATGTCGTGGCTGAACTTTTTTTGCCAACCAGCCAACCGAGCGCTTACCTTCACCAAAGTAGAAACCTGGTGTGTGTGGGTCAATATTTTTGCACTAGGTTAAGTGTAGTAAAAAAGTAAAATTTGGTGCGAAATAATTTGTTGTTATGTTGGAAAAACTTTGCATTTTTGCAATTTTACATGACTAAAACCGGTGACGTGCTTAATGTTATTTGGCTGCAATAATTTATATTTTTCTTTAAAAATTTTTTATAAAAAAAAATAAAAAAAATTTTATTTATGAAATCTTTCTTCAGAAGGCCGTTTGTTATTAAAATAATTTTCAATGCAATTTAACTTTTTAGACAAGTTTTCAAAAACTCCTCAATTTTCCAAAATTCAATTTATTTTTTATCGTTTAATTTTATGAAATTTTGCTTATTTAGATTTACTTATTTCTCTTATAAAAAATTAATAAATTTTAAGCGTATTTTTTTACTATTTTTTATATTAAACAAGTAACAGTGCTATATTCGGCCGTGCCGAATCTTATATACCCTTTACAACGTGTAGTCATGCAATAACAATTGTTTGTATCACCATTCATCTTACATAAAATACGTATATACAAAAATACCAAAAATTACAAAAAAAATATATTAAAAATAAAAAAACAAATTACAAAAAAAAAAATTTTTTTTAAAAAACTTTTTAAAAAAATTAAAAAAAAATAATAAAATATAAACAATATATTAAATAAAATAAAAATTTTTTGGCTCAGCTGGAATTCGATGCCACGTTTACTTTAGCCAGTATGTAGATAGGTTGTTGTTGTAATTGTGAAAAAAAAAAACGAGGTGGTCGTGGTTTTTTGCTCATATCTCAGAAAGTTATGGGGCGATTGTGCTGAGTTTCAATAGCGATTCATTCCTGGATACTTCCAAGACATTGATACCATTTACAGATCTGAGGAACATATGTATAGTTGCTTCTAAAAGTTGATTTCAACCAACACACGAACAGACGGGCAGACGGTCAGGGCTTAATCGACTCCTCTATTCATAAGCTTTCAGAAAATATATACTTTATGGGGTCGGAAATGAAAATTGTAGAAATTACAAACGGAATGACAAAGCTGTATATACCCTGGTGCACCACAGGTGAAGGGTATAAAAAAATATTTCTATTATTTTTCAAAATTATTTACACATTTTTCATAAAATATTATCGATTAATCCTTTAAAAGAAAAAATTTTTTTTGCCATTAGAATTTACAAAAATCATATTTTTAAGGAAATATTTTATAAATTTTAAAAGTTCAAGTTTTATTGCATTGGCCAAATGAATGTCAAGACTGGTGTTGCTGGCAGACTTTAGGACAGAAGAATGTGGACGAATTTCTTCTACTTTGCTTAAAGCTTGTTTCACATGTTTTCGCTGGATTTTCAAATTGAAAGAAGTATCAACACACAGCGAGAGAAAGACAATAACCACTTACTACTTACTTATAAGAGGCCAAGATGAAGATGTAGACGACTTGCACACAAAAAACTGGAAATGCCACATTCCAACACGATTTTTTTTCAACTTTTTTTATTTTTTCACAAGTTGGCTGTTGGTTTTGTTAGCGTTTTTGTTATAAAAAAAAATAAGAACAACACTGCTGAGCTTCAACATTATTAACTGAACTCTGTCTGCATGCCTGAAAGGAATAACGACATTTCTGGGAATTTTAGTTTTATTTTGTTGTTGTTCTTGTTTTAACATAAATCTTAAAGAACTTAAAAAGAAAATCAAGAAAGAACCGCTTAGTTTTTAGTGTAACGCCTCTGTAATGTTAAATTTTCATTAAAATGTCTTTTAACGTATCTGATTATTTTTATTTTTTATTTTCTTGGATCGGGTAGTGAAACCAAGTACAAACTGAAAACCAGTAAATGCTTAAGGGCTTAATACCTACATATATTAAATTTTTTTTAATTTGTATGGTATTATTACTTATAACTGAAATTAATTATAATACAAAACTTGAAAGAAAAAAATCTCTCAATCGCCTTTGTAAAAACAATAGGATTTGCCATAACTTTTTATAAACTTTACTTCTGACAACAATCAATCCTGAATATCTATATGGTATTTAAAATTTGGAAAAATCTTTCAAATGCAGAGATAAGTAATGTATGAACGTATGAATTTAAGAGGCTTAAAATTGCGGGCAATATGTTTAACGAACAGTATAGACACATAAACATACCAAAATGTAGGCGTGGTTGTAACAACATAATGTCATTATAAATTGAAATTTTAGATTATTTAAATACCATACTAGTCTTCTGTCTTGGATACGAAATTAAAAAAAAAAATTTTGAGCTGCACAAGAAACTTTGGAAAAACAAAATACGGATAATTCCTTAAATCGTTGTGGACTTTTCTTTAACTTCGTGGTACCTACATAGTTTTCAAGATACCTTTTGACAGAGACAGAAACTAAGTTGATTTACAATTTAAATTGACATTTGAGTGATTGTCATCATTGGAATAAACTTTTTATATCCTACACAGGAGTCTAAAAGGGTATTTATAAGTTTGTCATACCGTTTTTAATTTCGACACATATTCATTATCGACCCCATAAAGTATAAGGGCCGTATTCATAAAAAATATTTTAGGTTTATTAAAGGCTTATTTGACAGATGTTGTAGAGAAATTTGTCAAATAAGCCTTCAATAAACCTAAAATATTTTTTATAAATACGGCCCTAAATATTCTGAATTCTTATAGAGTAATAAATTTAGCTAAGTCCGTCTGTTCGTGTGCATGTTGAAATCAACTTTTTGAAGCTACCACGTATAAGTCAGACTCTTGTAAGGTCTAATTGTATCAGATATGCTTTCTAGCATTTTGCTATTGAAAATCATTTACGTGGGCACATTACGAACTAAAATATTAGCGAAAGAACATGATTTTACCCAAACAAAGTCAAATATTGCATCTGCTAAGGAATTAAGGTAAACGTAAGTTACGTATATATAAAAATATATATTTGGCAACAATGCGTGAATTACCGACAAAGATATGGTCGAAAAAACTTTGGGGGAAAAAATATTATGGATTTCCTAAATAAGTTTTGCTCACAGTTGCACCACATAGTTTTCAATTACGATTTCGAAACAGTAATCATTTGCGATCCGATAAAGTATGGACAGGAACTCTTTAAATGTTTTTATGAAAATCCAGGATTACTTCCTACAGAGTAGAGCAAACTCGCTTGTGAATCTCAACGTTCAGTAATAATATGTGACTATATTATTCCGAATCCTTTTAAAAAGAGAAGTCGATTTAACTAAAACAACAACAAAAGCTAGCGGTCGCTAATACATATTTATAATGGAACAAGCTGTGTGAAGAAAGATTTTAAAATCTAGTTATTTCTGTAGTTTGGGTGCACCGATGAACTAGTAAGTGTTGTGCTGGTCTGGGGGTTGCGGGTTCGAATCCCGCCAGAGACTATGGTCTGCTTTCCTTTTTCTTCTTTTCTGTTCTATTATTTCTATTATATTCAGGTATCACAAAGGGATCAATAAAATGAACCCAGGTGAGCTACACAACAGCTGCTTGATCTGCCTACCAACCTACCTATTTTTGTAATTAGCCAATATTTTACATATCGTAACCTAAAACGCAAACAAACCTAAATAATATATAACAAATTAATATTTATACAGTATTAGAAATAAAAAACTTGTAAATATAGAAAATATTATGGTTTTTTAATGTGAATTTCTTCAACGAAATGTCTTTTTAATTGCGACGCTTTACGTTTAAGGTGACGTAATATTGCTTGCAATGACTAACACATAATTTACTATTCCCATGTACATAATTTTTAAAGTGTTAACTCTTTCGTATAATATTTCCTTCAGGTGACCCAGTACTTTAGATTCTATAAACAAACTTTTAATTAAAAAGTGGATCAACCACACAACAACCTATAAAGTCTAACCGATCGAAAAATTGTATTTTCTTGTTGTTGTTATTGGTTGGTGTATATAGTTCTTAATTTTGTTATTTTTAATTTATTTAGTTTTTTTTTTTTCTGTAAATGTTATTTATATTTCTTCATAAGCGTACATACTTGTATAAATAAAATTTTAAATTGAAAAAAAAAGTAAATACGCAAAAAATTAGAATTTCTTATGCCTTATGTCGAATATACCAATTTAAATAAAAAATATAAACAAACACCACAACGACGACAACATTCGTTTACATTTTTTTTAAGGGGATTGCAGCAGCTACTAGATACACTTAATGGGGCGGGCAGATCGGTGCAGGGATATTGAAAAGTGCGAGCGTGTGTTTATGATTAAATAAAGACAACAATAACAATAACCAGAAGCAAGAATAAATGGGCCCCTTGTATTCACCTCAAAATGTAATAGTTTCGGGCTTTTTTTTTTTGTTTTGTTTGCTTTCTTTGTTTTTTAAGGTCAAATAGATTAAATTTATTTATGTATGTATGTATGTATGTATATTATGTATTTTTTTTTCTTTTTATTTTTTCTTTAAATTAATTTATTTTTGTCGTTCTTAAATATTAAATATAAGTGGTTCCTTAGCCACTTTTTTTTAGCATTTTCATAAATTATAGTTTCAATAGAAAATATACATATGAATTTATCAGAGATGGAAATTCTGCATTTTTTATCTTTTTTTTTCTTTTTCAACTTTTGATTTTTTTTTAACTAAAAACAAAAAGAAAACAAAAAAAATTTAAATACTTTTTTGAATAATTCCAAATTTGATATATTTTAATAAAGTTTTCTATAAATTTTTTTTTTTTTGATTTTTTTATAAAATCTCTTACTATTTAACAAGCGCTTTTCAATATTTTTTTTTTTTTTTTTATTTTAAATTAAAACTGTTTTGCATGTATTATTTGCTGCTGTTGTAGTTGTTTGCTTTTGTAAATATTAATCATGATAATAATTTAATTTTGTTGCTTATTTGCAGCATTATTAATTGTTTGTTGTAGTTGGAGTTTAACAGTAGGTACCAACCACACATACTCAATTTATTTGCCTGAGTACGTATTATTAACGGCTGCTGTTCATGTTTCTTTTGTACTCAAAATTGCTAACTGAATGTTTTTCCGAGGCTAATAAAAAAAAAGTAACAACATCTAAACCGCACGCACCTATACTTCAACAGTTTTACTTTAGCTAGTGATCGAATGTACAAAAAAACTCATGTTAAATGAAATTAGGTCAAATTAAAAAAAAAACTATATTTATGTATAGGTTTTTGCTACTATGTATGGATGTTTGTATGTGTGTAGGTACGTACTTTCTTGTGAGTTGTTTTTTTTTAATGATGTTTTTATGTTTCATTCATTTCTTTTCACGCATACTTTTCAGATTTCAATTCAACTTGATTAACGTGCATTTAATTATCTCTGTTTCTCTGTGTACCTATCACTATTAATATTTTAATAGAAATTAATGTGTGTGTGTGTGTTTATATATTTCTATATATGTATATGTAAATATAAATGTACATACGATGTATCTATGTTGCTGGTTGTAGCAAAGTGAACGACTTTTAGTGTAATATTATTAAACTTGTGTATTTATTTGTTGATCCATCTATACATCCATGATTTTCTTCATACATACTTGTTTATTGATACATTATTTACTTTCTTGTTTTGTTTAGCATTATTTAGCAGCACCAAGAATATTTGTTTTTCTGTGTGCTTTTTTTTTAGTTTGCATTTATGAGCTCCCAGCCTCATTCATGTGCTCTTTTTTAAGGCCTGGCTGTCAATTAAGTGTCGATCATGTGTTTAAGTTAACGTTACTCGTGTTTAGTTATTTTTGTAATGTTTTCCTAGTGTGTGGCTGTGACTGTGTGAAATTTATGTTGGTCCAACAGTGTTGCCAGCAATATTTAATTTAATTTTTATAAATCTTAATATCTAATTACTATCGAATTCATAAGAAATTTTAAAATTTATTTGCTGTTTTAGTAAAACGAACTTTTAGATCAAATTTAAAAAATTTTATAAAACTAATTAAATTCTAAAACAAAATAAATTAATTTTAAATAAAAACAAGTAAGAGTGCTATATTCGGCCGTGCCGAATCTTATATACCCTTCACAACGTGTAGTCATGAAATAACAGTATTTAGTTTGTGTCACCATTCATCCCATATTAAATACGTACATACATACATATATTAAAACATCCCATTGTAAAATTTTAAATTCTCGTATGTATGTTAAAAGAACAAAAAAAAAAAAATTAAAAAAAAATTTAAAAAAAAAATTTTTTAAAAAATTAAAAAAAAAATTAAAAAAAAAATTATTATATATAATTATAATTAATATATGAGTAGGTGAGATGCAAAACTCGTTGGTTACATTTCAAGAAAATTTTAAAAGCGCACATAATCAAGGTGCTGCTGGCAAAATGCAGCAATTTAGGGGATCGTTTTTGACCCTAAAATAACATGATATTCTTAGTTAAATATTTGAGATTTGAAAAATCGAAAATTGAGGAAATATAAAAGAATAATGAATTAAAGTGCAAAGAGTTTTTTTAATTTTGTAACGAACGAGTTTTGCATCTCACCTACTCATATATAAAACAAAAAAAAAAAAATTTAAAAAAAATTTAAAAAAAAATAAAAATATAAATAATATATTAAATAAAAAATAAAAATAAAAAAAAAATTAAAAAAAAAATTTTTTTGGCTCAGCTGGGATTCGATGCCACGTTTTCTCTAACCAGTATACACGTTTGTATGTATGTATGTTGTTGTTGTAATGTTGTTTTTGTGAAAAAAAAATCGAGGTGGTCGTGGGTTTGTGCTCATATCTCAGTTGTTTATGTACCGATGTTTCTGATTTTCCGATCTACTCCCGAATATGTCTGATATTTTAGTACCTTACCTGGGTCCAACCTATGTCGGGGGGCTTCAAAAAGTTGATTTCAACATACACACGGACAGACTGACAGGGCTTAATCGACTCCCCTATTCATAAGCTTTTAGAAAATATATACTTTATGGGGTCGGAAATGAAAATTGTAGAAATTTCACACGGAATGACAAACCTATATATACCCTTTTTCACTGTGTGAAGGGTATAATAAACCTTTTAAAATACATCTGCACTTTATGCATAATTTAGCAAAAAAAAAAAAAGGAAAAAATATGTATTTTATGAAATTGTTTCTTAATTTGTTTTAGACATCAGAAATTGAATTAAAAGGTCTCTTATAAATTTTAAATGTATTTTTTCCTTTTTTTAATTACAAAACTAATTCGAGCTCTTTTTTCTAATAGCAGCAGGTACATAAATTAAAAATTTAAATTTTTAAAGAGATATTACTCAGAAATTTCCTTGAATTTGATCCAGAAAAAGATCATTTCTAGTCAATAAAAATAATAATGGCATCAATCGAGAGAACTTGACCAGTAGAACACATTAAGCTATAAAAAAGATAATTTCAAGATGGCACCCGATAAAAAATAGCAGTTATATAGGCCAAATATAGGAAGAGAGATTTTCCCCCTTCAAAATTTACAATATTAAAAGGGCTTGGCTAGTAGAATACAATAAACAATGAAAAAATTAAAATCCAAGATGGCGGATTATTTTTTCTCAACCACATCGATATGGATATCAAATAAAATAACTCGACTAGCTAAAAATTAAAAAAAAAATAAAATCACAGATGGCGTTGGAAATAATACAGCAAAATTGAGAATAAAAGCATGTTTCCACGACACATTCAATTACTTGATTCGCTCTTTAAATTACTTAAGTGAATTACCCTCTTTCGACGACAAATTGTTAATTTGATTTGACAATTCTTCTTCGTGCCTTTTTTATTTAAACTATCGTTTTGTTTTTTGGCGGTGAACATTAAGAAATATAAAATTTTATATAGAAAATTATAATTATTTTATCAATGGAGGCAAAAAGTAAGTAAAAATATTGATAATATTGTAAATTTATAAGAAATATATGTAAATAATATCATTATTTTGTTAATTACAAGAAAATAGAAAAAGTGCAAGAAAATAGGACCAGTGAGCCAGCAAATCCTCTAAACACAATTTTGTCTCATTTAATAAATTTTTATGTGGCCAATACTCTTCTAGACATAACAACTTTCTTTAACATTTTCGTTTTTTGCTTCTATTTTATTTTTTATATATGAAATTAAACTTTTTATTTTTCCTTTTCGCTTTGCTTTGCCGATAAAAATTAGAGAAGACACTGATTTTATTATAATTCGCATTATAGTAATTCGCATTGAAAATTTTACATGGCAAATTATGTAATTCGGTTTGAATTAGGCTTTGAATTATAAATAAGACATCGAATTACGAATATCGTTGCCGTGGAAACATGCTAGGTATAACGTGAAATCTTAAATCTAGGCTAAAATACAATGTGGTCAATATACCTATATAGATGATGGTAAAGCGTATTATCTAATTCGGTACGGTCGAATATAGCACCCTTAATTGTTTCAATTAATAAATTCCCTATAAAATTCCTTTGTATTTAATTTGTCTCAAATCTGTAGTTTGTTATTATGCATTTATTTTTAACAGTCTTGTAGAATTTAAAACGAAACAAAAATGTGAACTAAACTGAAATTTAATAACTTTATAACCGTAACACAAGTAGACAAGACTGTAGAATTTCTAAATACACAACCATAGCAACACAAACGAGCATGTTTTCCCATACACACGCAGACATAATTTGTGCAAAAAAACTCAAACACAGCAAAAATATTCGAACACTAGCAATAACAAGAATATTTATTAAAAAAAAATAAATAAATAAATAAAAAAACTACTAAAAGAAGTCAACCACCAGCATTGGAATGCCACCGTCATTGATGATCGTTCGACAATGGCAAGTTAAAAGCAACTACAGCTACACTAATACACACACAATATACTTTTTTTTCTCTAAAACGAATTCTAACCATTATGTTCTTTTTATTTAAAAAAAACAACAAAAACCGGAGTTAAAAGTAAAAAAAAACTACAGAGAAAAACATATTTCCCAGTGCAACATTACAAATCAATAAATAAACAAGTAAGAAAAAAAGCTATAAGTCGGTCAAGTACTACCATACCCTTGACCACAATATATAAAATAGAAAATTATTTGTGCTAAAATTTAATTGTTCTATAAAAGGAGTTCTAACATATTTTTAAGAAATTTTTAACAGTTTTATTAGGGTTTGGGCGATTTCTGGAAGCCAGAACCAAGTCTAGTCCCATCATTTAAATATTTATTGTCTGTGGCAAATTTTATTTTAAATCCAAGCTTTTAGACAATTATTGACCAATCCTTAAATAAGAATTTGGGAATTCCAAAAGTAGGACTAGGGATAAGAGTAGACCACAAACATTACGAAATTCGCTAAGCCCACTTGCACCATTTAAGTATATATACCGATTTTTGACAAATTTCACTTACAATATAAAGATATGGATGTTAAACTTGAATTCTTGCTGGAAATTTCTATTGGGGCTTAATTGAGTTCGTCTATAGGTCCAAGAAGTTATATTTGCCAAATTCTACTGAGATATAACTATTCGAAATTGCCTTCTATAATTTAATTTTAGTTTTATTATTTGGTTCACATGGACAGGGGGAAAATGATTGTAAAACAATCACCATGCTCTTTTGCTACAAACTTCTGCACAAATGCATAATACCTTTCTCACTTATGATGGTGTAGGGTAGAAAAACTTTTTTAAAGAGTCAGCAAAAAAAAGTATTGGCTAAGGAATGCAGACATTTTTTTACACAACAACTTTAGACTTTTAACAGAATGTTGTTGGAGTTGTTGACTTCGGTTAAATGATACACAGATACACGCACACTAACACACATCTAGTAAACTCGTACTGATCAATATGCAAGCCTTAACTGAGAATTGAAAATTGTTTGCCTGACTTAAGAAGGTGCTTTAAACCATGTTAAATTTTATTTAAATTTCAAATGCTCAATAGGTACATACTTGCGATTAATTTATGAAGCCGAGTAAAGAAGACCGCAATATCTTTATAATAAAAAAAGGCCAAAGTTTCTCACTGGAATCAATCTAACAATATTCTAACTGATATCTACTACATATACCCAACTACCAACATACCGGCGTAGAATGAATTCTTTTATTATGTTTTTGCGTTTTAATTTTAGCGCATGACGTATAACAGCTAAACAACTTTTATAAGTTGTAGGTATTATACAAAAACAAAAACAAGAAAACACTGGATTTTGATAAAACATGTACATAAATAAATTATAGATTAAATCTTAAAAGTATTTTTTTTATACAATTTTGTAGTTATTAAAATACATATTTATTAAGTGCATCATAATTTATTTTAAACTTAAGAATATTTTAGTTTATAGCTTGTCAGTGTTTTACGCATTTGGCTCTTATAAGCTTGACGTTGCCGTTAAAACTTTAAAAATGTATTTAAGCTTAATGCTATAAACACAATTGGTACTAACGACGAATTTCGCCCTCTATGCCGAATTCGCGGGGAAAAAATCGGTGTATTAAATCGTCGTATGTAGCACAATAGTGACGAAAAATAGAGCTGTGTGTGTGCGTGTGTTAGCTATAGACTCCGAAACCGTAAAGCCGATCGGACTCAAACTTTGGCAAGTTGTTATACACATTTCAGAGAAGGTTTACATTAAATAAAATACGCCCATACAAAATAAATATTAATTTTTCAGCTACTTGCACTTGACCGATTTTTCTGAAACATTGCACACATATTGAGCTGTCATGACTATATAATTTCGTGATTACAAAAGCGGATGGGGCCACGCCCATAAAAAATGTTATAATTTTGAGGTACTTGCATTGGACCGATTTTTCTGAAACTTTGCACACATATTCAGCTGTCATGATCTTATAATTTCGTGATTACAAAAGTGGACGGGGCCACGCCCATAAAAAATGTTATAATTTTGAGGTACTTGCACTTCACACGAGGGTGTAAAAGGTTTTATATATATAAGTTTGTCAATCCGTTTGAAATTTCTACACTATTTCACAAAGTGTATATTTTCTAAATCCTTAAATATAAGCAAACAGATTTAGCTAAGTTCGTCTGTCCATCTGTCCGTGTGTATGTTGAAATCAACTTTTTGAATCTCCCACGTATACCTCAGACTCTTATATAGTATCAATTCATTAGATATGTTTTCGAGAGTTTTTCTTTTGAAAATCAGTTATGAGATAAGAGCGAAAAAACAAGATTGTCTCTGGTTTTTACCCAAACAAAGTCAGATTTTGCAGCTATTATGAAACTTCTTAAAACGTTTCTTACGTATAAAAAAAAATTTACATTTAGCAACATTGTCAAAAATCTTGGTTCAATGGGTCAATTACCGACACAGAAACGACCAAAAAGTATTTGAAAAAAAAATGTCAATTAAAAGTTCATGCTATAGATTTCCCTAAAAAGTTTTGGTTACTGTTGCATTATACTATTGTCAGTTATGGTCATAACATAATGGTAAAGGGTATTTAAGAATCGACACAGCCGAATATACCGCTCCTTTTGGGTTTTTTCCACTTTATCAGTTGAAATATGAAAGCATTTGTTGAAGTAGTAAATAATTTGCATTCTTGAAGAAATATGAACTGGTCGTCTGTTATTAGATTATACGATTTTAATAAACATACTTAATGTATTTTGATAAAACATGTTTAAAAAAATTTTATTGGCTTTAAATTGTTTTTATTTATTAAAAAATTAACACCGAGCAAAGTTTTAATTTTCTATTGCTGACTGCAATAAAATGTATTTAAATCAAACAATTTAAATACAATAACATCACCACACAAAATTATTAATTTTTATGTTAAAAAATAACTAAATGTATTTTGATTTGTTAGAAGTAGTCGGTATATGTATGGCCTGGTACTGCCATATTTAAACAAAAAAAAAGTTCATTTTACAAGAAGGTTGGACTAATGAAAAACATTTAAAGTTAAATTGATTGCTTAGCCAAAGTTGCCATCTACTTATAAATATTACTTTTTCGGCAAGTTCTTATAATGGTCCTTAAACTGCTTAAAGTTTACTGTGTAGTAGGTAAGAAGGGATTAATATAATATAAATAAATAAACACATTGTGAAAATCAATCCAAGAAAATTTTTAAAAAATATTAAAAAGCTCTCGCTTAAAAACTTTTATAAAGAGTAAAAATAAAATTTTGCTTTAATCTAATTAAAAACTCTTTAAAAACAATGAACAAATTTTAATAGAAAACATTTCTTGAAAATAGAGAATTATTTTAAATAAAATTGTATAATAAGAATATTTATTTAAAATTAAAAAAAAAAAATTCTATAAATAAAACCGTGTCTCAAAAATAAAAATATGTACCTACCTACATACATACATATGTATATGTAAATAAAACCCAAATAAATTTAACAAAAATACTATAACCCACCATCTTATATTTAATTGTAAAAAATAAATTTAACATTCATTCATGTTTGGCTATTTTAAAAGTTCATTTATTGTCTCTATCATCATTATAAGCATGATTATTATCGTCTTAAATATTTTATCTAATATTGATTAACAACAACCAATCCAACATTAAAATGTGTTGTCGTTTATGTTGTTGCTGCGCTGTGCCTAAGCCGAGCTGTGTGTTTGTTGATGACTCATGTTGAAAAAATGTAGATTTACATCCGTAACTTAAGCAACACAACTTTACATATGAACAAACACAAACAGACATCTATGACATTTAGCTTTAAGCGTTGTGCAAAGATAGATACATTAAGTGGGGGGCATTGATAATGTTTATACATTTCAACTATGCACTTACTTTTCATGCAAACATACATACATATATACGAACTGTATGAACACAATGAAACCACAAAGTTGCAATGCACAACAGAGTTTAAAAAGAATGGAAACATAACAAAATTTAAAAATGTAGGTAGTTATTTGTTTTTTTACTAACATTGTTATTACCTAAAAATTATATTCGAAACTCTCTGAAAAAAATTGTCTTAAATAAAGTTATTTCGTTTTACTTAAATTGTAATGTTTAGGTTTTTTAATAGTTCGAGTGTGCCTCCTTTGCTTCCCGGCTGGGGGTTACGGGTTCGATTCTCGCCAAGAACTTAATATGGGTTTATTCAATACAAAGCAATTCAAAATATGTATATTACTTGCTGAATTATGTGATCGCTTTTTCTTTAACAGTCATGTAAAGAAATGTTAAAAAAAAATGTCAGCAAAAACTCTCGTTACAGTGTTACGCCCCTTAAAAGTGTGTTAATATAAATAAAACAACTTACGTCAGCATTACAAGTTTACTATTTATTATTCAGTGCAGACTCACAGGTAAGATGAATTTTCTATAATTAAAAATAATTTTTTTTTTTTTAATAAAAACGTTGGCACTTATGTATGTTTATACTAATGTGTTCCCTAAAATGACGATTTTCAAAGCAAATATTTATCAACATATTGTGTCATAGAACTTACGTTACCAATTAAAATTGGTGCAATATTTTAAGTGAGACAGACAGAAAGTTTTACAGAAATGACTACTACTAAAATGGAGTTATTCCGTTATTTAAGAACATCACACAATTATTTATTATTATCATCTAGGTACCTACCTATTACCTACATATTGAAAATGTTTTCTGTTAATTACATTTGTAAAAGTAACCACATTAATTAATTAATTTTGATTTACTGTCATCTGTAGGTTCATTTTTATTTTAATTATTTAATTAATTTAAGGAAATTACCGATTTGAGCAATTTTATATTTAGGTACAAAATTTTTGATTTAAAACTACTTTATAGATATTAAACAAACAATAACAAACATGGCCATCCATTTTAATATCAACACTTATTTTAGCTACTTATTTATTGTTTTCTTTAATATTTGTTTTAACACTCTCCCAAAAAAAAACTATTTCGTAACAAATATTTTCGTTGCATTCCGATTAAAAAGAAAATAACTTTTTTTTAAACATTTTCTAGTTATCGAAAAACGCCAACAATTTTTCTAGACACTTTAAAATTTTGCTTGTAAAAGGAAAAAAAAAACACAAACCTAATTTTAATCGCATTTTCCACAGAACTAATAAAAATTGAATTAATTAAAGTATTTAAAAATACCCACATTCGTACATACGTACCCCTTACCCACTTACGAAAATTTAACCTGAACAAAAGTCTATAAATATAGATTTTATTAAATATTTTTTTTTTTCGTAAATAAGTTAAATATAAATCTTTATTAGGTATATACAAATATTTATTAAAAATGTTTTTAAACAAAAAATGGAAAATTTATTTGGGTTTTTTTTGACGATTTTTTTTTTGCAATATAAAATCTCTGGCAACACCGTGCAGTACATACTAACTGCCGTATTCATGAAAAATATTTTAGGTTTATTGAAGGCTTATTTGACAAATTTCTACATTCAACATCTGTCAAATAAGCCTTTGATAAACCTTAAATATATTTTATGAATACGGCAGTAAAATTATATAATTTTAATAAAAATTTTAAATCCAAAGTTTTAGTTTTTTTTTTTTTTTTAATTTTGCAATAAAAAATTTATTTTTTTTTATCTAATAATTTTTTTTTTTTTTTGCATTTAGGTATTGACACTTATTTGAAGGTACGCTATAATTAATTTTGCAATTAATAATTTTTTTCTAAATCGCCTTGCCCCGTTAAGCATTTTTCAATAAAAAAAAAATTAATAAAAAAAACACCGCCGTTTATATATAAGATTAAAAAATTTCTTTAAATTGAAAGTCGATTTAACGATTTTGTTAAAGAATTTTTTTACTAGTCCAAGTTCTGTACTGTACTTAATTTTAATTAATTTTTTTCTTCAGTTGCAATTTTCTTAACTCTGTTTTTATGTAATTTTTTCTGATTTTGTTTTCTATTCACATACTTACAAATACTATTGCAAACACTTTTACAGTGGTTTTAGTTAAGTTGCCTTGAAAGATTAAATTCTTTTTCTATTACAAAAATAAAATAAAGACGTATTTCATCAGCACTGACATTCCCCCAAAGGGGGATGTTTTATTTTGGTTTATATTTATTTTACTGGGGTTTCTCGACCAGAGAACCTATGGGGAGGAAGCTGTTACTTTTTATTTTTTTTTTAGTTTTTTTTTTTTTTGTATTAAATAGTTTCTTCCTATTTTGTCTATTGTTTTGATGTTGTCGCTTTAAATTTTTAAAACTTTTTAAGACGCAATTATTTTGGCCAATGGCTGGTTATCACCAAATAAAATTGTAGGCAAAACCAGTATTTTATCCGTCGTTTTATTTGCAGAAAAACTGCTCAAGTCGCTGAAAGGCTTTGTAAAGAAATGGAACCACATTCCTTTAAGTTGGTTTACGAGTTTTTAAGTAGAATAAAGTTCGAATATATTACGGTTTACTAACGACCATTATTATATCAAAGAAACTTGAAATTCAATTGATTCTTAATTGTTAAAAAAAAATTTTATTTCAAATATTGTATCTTTTAAAATCACTTGCAAATATCCTTAAAACTTTATTTTAATATTTTTATTTAAAATCCTCTTTCTAAAAACACAATTTTCAATTAATTTTGTTTTGTAACTTTTTTGTTTTTATCACACATTATTCCTTTTATTTTCATTTACTGTAATTAATTTGTATGACTTTATGATTTATTGCTTAAACATTTTCTTTATAAATCTTTAAGTATTTTGTCAATTAATTGTAAAAAAAAATTTTGCAACTGTGTCTTTGAAGACGCGCGTATTTAAGCCGTTACGAACCGATTGCCACAACAGAAATTTATTGAATGAAAATTGTAGTTTTCTTTTCGTGTGATCTTTCTTCAATTCGGCCCAATAAGTATCAACTAAACATACATACAAACATACACACATACTTACGTTCAGAGAGTCTTTACTAAACAAAATGATTTCTTTTCCAAGACCCTAAAAAGCACACACAACCAAAGAAACACACACAAACGCAATCAAACATAACCTTATGGGCCTAGTAAACCAACAATAACAAGAACAGCAACGGTAACATACAATAACAAAGTCTCTTAAAAAAAGAACATAAAAAACGCAAAAAAAAAAAACAACTATAGCACCAACAACAAAAAATTAATGATCATAAGTTCTTTAAGTATGTGTTAGCAAATGCTCTTAAAATTAGTATGTTTATAAAAATTTTGTTTGCCAACTTTCTCTCATACTATCTCTTCCAAACTCTCTTAAAAATTCCCCGCTGACAGTGGTGCCAATATTTATTTTTTCATATTACTATACTTGCTCTTGAATGTTAGATCATAAAATGACAAAATCTACGGAGATTCTAGACACAAGTGTAATACTTTAATAAAAACGTTATAAAAAACTACATAATTTTTTTTTCATTATTATTTTCTTTTGAACTTTTCTTAACCTTTTAGCTTTCGATTTCTTAAAAAAGAATTGTTTTAAAATATTTTTATGATTTCGTCAATGAGACGAACTTAAATTGTGTTCGAAGATTTACTATCTTTTTCCAAAACCTTCGACTTTTTAGAGTGTCGGCTTACGTTATCCGTTTTTTTAAGATATATAATGCAGTTCATTTGAAAAGCTGTTAGGAATAAATATTTAACCCTGATTTACAAAATTGAAATTTTAAATGCTTGACTCCTTGCAGTTATGTTACATTACTTTTTAACTAGATAAAACCTAAAAAAATGTAAATCACTAAAATCGACTCACGTATCTTTATCATAGTTTGCAGTTAGATCTATTCCGATTTTCTCTGAAAAGTTAATATTACAATCTAAATATAAATTTTAAGAACAGTGGCGGTAAAGATTTTGCCTGTAATTGCTATTTTAAATCTTTATTGCTGAAATAAAATTATATTAATGACATAATCGAAAATTATTGACTGTTGCAAATGTGAAAATCTTCTCATGTAATAAAAACAAATGTTGTATCACTAAACACTGATTTCTTAAATTGTTGGTAATATTAAAAAAAACTGCTAAATATCAAAAACTTGAATGGAATTTTCGGGATTAAAACCGAAAAAATTCCACCAGTAAATTTGTACTATAATAGAATGGTTTCTTTAAACATTGACTTTACACATGCGATTAATCCAGTAATCCAGCAACACTTGATACGTATTGGTTTATATTCAGTGTGAGTGATGGTTCTTGTACAAAAAATCGTTCATTAGTATACAAACATATAAGGTGCTCAAACGTATGCTTATTTGTTATAATTTTTAACGAGCAATGAATAACATAAACCTTTTCTCAAATCTTAACTATTTGCGATTAAAATTCATATCGTTTAAAAGTTGGAAAGAACTATAATATATTTAAAAATTGTTTTTGGCCTCCTAAAATTGTTGTATTTTTCCATTCAATTTACTATAATATATTCAGTGCAATAGATCTTCTAAAGGCCTTTAATCAGAAGCAAAATTTGATTACGAAAAATTATCACTTATTTATATGCAAGACATTCAAAATAATATAGGCCATGTTTTTCGCAAAACAGAAAACCAAGTAAATTTGCTTGGCATATAGTAAAATAAATATTAATATAAAAATAACTCTACTTCTAGCTTAATCCATAGAATATGCTAAAATAATAAGAAAAATTATCATATCAACCCCTGTGAGCGAAATTATCGTATGTTCCGTTTTTTAAGAAATCGACTTATTTATGCAAATTGGTTATACATTCATTAATCCATCTGCTGATAAAATATTATAGCGATAGCTGTTTGAGTTATGGAGATAACACTGTGTACATTTTATCGTATGTAGCCGTGTTATTTACGTTTTTATTTATTTAAAAGTACGTAATAAAAACGATCTCCTGTAAAATTTTGCAACACACGATAATTTCGCGCACAAGGCTCGATATTTATGCTAGAAGCTTGAATAAAACTGTTTCTATAAATAAGTTAAATTAAAAAGACATCAATATATGTATATTGTTTTTTTTATCATTCAGAAATTTGTTATTTTGATGCAAGGACATTAAAACATTTATTCATTGACATACATAACTATAATCATATGAAAACCGATTTCACAATATTTAACGTTTTATAAAATTAACTTATAGTTGAGCCACCACCAGAGAAGCAAGCCGTATCGGCGCGGCTGGCGGCTAGCCGCTTAGTCGATTTTTTTATTTAAGTCGCGCCGCCGCCGATGAGTTCGGCTTACCGGCGGCTCAGTTTGCAGCCGATTTTTCATATTTGAAGTTTGATTTTTTCTTCTGTTAGAAATGAATCATAGGTCACTGCAAAAAAATATCTCGGAATTTTATTGTCAAACTTATCACAAAATTAGTTTTGATAAAAACTGAAAACCAAGGCATATTTATTCAACAGGTAGTCTTGTTTCGTCAGCTGATTATTTTTTTCTTCACTTATTGAGTTTCATAATATGCCTTGCTAAAAACTATTTGCTTATGCTTACTTTTGATTTATTTATTCGACATCCATCCAACTAGTTTTTTTTTACAGTTTTCTGCTTTTTTCGATTACAGATATTTGGTATTATCAATAATTGTTTAATTGTACGAAATTTTTAAGAATTATTAAATTGCTTTTTTTCGATTTTTTTAATTTTTTCCAATGAAAATGAAAAATATAAAAATAAAACAAATTGGATTAGTGCAAAGTGAAATACATTTTCAAGACTTTAAATCAATAGTGCAAAAAGATTAATTCTTAATGACTTTCGAAGTGTGAAAGAGTTTATTATTAATGAAGTAATTTAAAATGAATAAAATATGTAAAATATTTTAAAGGAATTATATAAACAAACATCTTCAACTTATGAAACATTGGTTTCTTTTTACCAAATAGGCATGATTTCTATGCACTTATAAAAATGAAATGGCATTCATTAATATATTCAAAAATGACACGCTAATGTAACAGTTATTATTGTTTTCACTCAAATTTATTCACTTCATCATCAGTTGAAGTTCTGCAAAATCACAGGGTACTTTCGCAATATTTTCAAATAATCGTTTTACAATTATATTACTTATTTCGATTTTTAGTGATATATTTGCCTTTTTCGACAAATTGAAATATTTTTTATTAAATTGTTCAAAAATAAAAAATAAACAATACTAAAAATTCGGCTGAGTCAAATATTTTTTTCAGTCGATAAAAGACTCGGCGCAGAGCCGATTAGCCGCCGCCGCCGAAGATTTTTACTTTTAAGCCGCCGCCGAAATTTTTCAATCGGCTTGCTTCACTGGCCACCACCCGTACAACTATTTTATGGTGAAATAAACGCTCTAAACGTTAATTATGATGCAGTTTACATCACTGCCTTGAAAAGAGTATTGTAAGACACAGAGAGTTTCCGCTCTCATGACATACTATTTTGCGAACTATTGAAAGAGAAAGCCGCAAATACTTTAATTTTCACATGTGTGCGTTGATACACGTTTTTTCTCACCAAGTTTTTGCTAATACACTCATAAAAATAGGTTAGCCGTAAAAAAGTAAAATAAAAAAAGAAAAGGGGTCATTGTCTTTTTTAACTATTTTTTTTTCGCCTTTATAACTTTGTTTTGGTTTTTTTGCCATTTATTTACATACACGCATTCTTATGTGTGAATGCAGACTAGTTTTTGCAATTATTTTTTGGAGAAATTAAATAATAAAATAAACTAGATACCTTCCTAGGTAATTACATGTTTACAATAAACAAGACGATAATTGACAATATATTATTTAGGGGGTCCCCCCAAAGAGACCATTTCTTATTTAGGTGCGAATTTGTAGGGTAAATATTTGTTTTGCTACTTCGGGGGTTTTACCATTTGGTAGTCTGGCGAAACAGCTATTATTATCTACCTACACATAATAATTTTAAAATATTTTTAAAATTTTTCAATTTAAGTTGGCTCAAAAAAGAATAAAAGTGACACTCAAGTGTGTAAAGGAATTCGTAAATTAGAATTATCTTCATACATACCTACATACAAAATATATATAATAGGTAGGTATAGTTTTGTTATAATTAACCCCTTAAGAACATTAAAAATTCTGTTTAAGGGATTTTTGAAGATGTCACTGTGATGAAATTTAATTCCATTAAGTTAAAATTTTTGGTTAATGCCGAGAAAAAAACTTAGAACCCTGGATCAAACAAGAAGCGAACCCCAGAAAGAAAAATAAAAACATAAAAAGCTTAAACGAAATTATGAAAACAAGAACAACACAATCACATTCTATTAGTTACAAAACGACATTCCACCAGTTAATTTTGTAGTCGTAGTCGTTAGCCGGAGTGTGCATGAATGTGTTTGTGTGCTTAAACTTTTTTTACGTTTAGTAAGCAGTCCCACTTGATCACAGATTCGAAAAATGGCAAAAATTTTTGAAAAAATAACTTATAACATTTTTAAAGAAGTAAATGTTTACATCAAGATATACATTTAAATTTATCAATGATAAGCATTCAAGTAGCTAATTGGAAAGAGTTTTTAAAAAAAGCAAAAGTGTGAAAAATTTAACATTTCTCAATAAATTTAAAAAAAAAAAATTTAACAGCGTGAAATTATTGATATTGTCTCCAGGATCATTTTTAACAAAGGCAATGAAAACATATTTTTTAATAAAACAAAAGAAGTAGGTAATGACAGCTGCTAAAGGATGATTGCAGTTTAAGAGCAACATACTACGATTAGATTTTATGATCGTGGTTCAAAGATATAAAGGATCCGCCATCTAACGTTTTTTTTTTCAACTAGTGCTTATTTCGTGAATGGTAACACTTAGCTCATGTCTGATTTAACAGATAAATAATTTTAACCTTCCCCTGAACGAATATGGTTGTGTATACGCTTCGCTAAGTGGGCCTGCGATCGACTTACAGAAGATGCCGATTTTGCCAAAAAAATCATCTTTTCAGTTGAAGCTCATTTTGATCTTGGCGGGTGTGTAAACAAGCAAAATTGTCACATTTGGGGCACAGAAAACACGCACGCAAACATTGAAAAGCCGATATACCCAAATAATTGGGCCATGTTGAACGAATTTTTGTTCACAAAAATTTAAGACGAGGATATTGGCAACATTTGGTTGCAACAGGATGGCGCTACGTGCCACACAGCCAAAGCTACACTCGATGTTTTGCGCCCTGTTTAAAAAAATATTAGCCGGACCATTTAATAGTTCAAAATTATCATTATCAATTTAAAGTTTCATACAATTATCATATTATGACTGCAAATTATAATTTGATAATACCATATAATAACAACATAATAATATAATTCCATATATTGTAAATCATTTTTATTTTAACTCAAGTTCATTAATTTTATTATTTAAATTCCAAATAATTTTTAAATTTAATTAAATTGTAAACATTTTAAAATTTATTCCGAGTGGAATATGTATCACGAAAGCCCGGCAAGCATTTGGGCAAGTTAATACGGCGTATAAAATTTTTTGAACTCATGGGCCAAATTAAAACAACTTCATGGATGCAGAACATGACTATCAAGGACATAAACGACATCCAGGTAGTTGCCAACATATACAAATGGCAATGATTGGTTTTATTTTTAGAGGTCCTATATTCCTTAGGAAATATAGGAACCAAAGGAAATAATATGGAATCATACCACGATATTATATGACCACAAAATAGTTTAAAATTTTTAGTATGAGCTCTCATAAGCATAAAATAATAATATAATTTCATATAGTCATAATATGACTGCAAACGAAACCTTAAATCTTCACTTTTTTTAATTAATTATTGTTTTTCTTTTTAAATTGTATTTAGTGCGCTAACCCTTATCAACTTATGTACTGACATGTCAAATTTTTAAGCTAATAAAAAATTATTATTCAACAAGAAGAAGAACGAAATATTATTTAAGCCTACCATAAGTTGATTGCTTCCCAATTATACTGTTGCTGCACTTAACATTTGAGAGTTATTTACAACTTAAAATGTTTATTAATACAATGTTATGTTTACAATCATAAATCATATTTTTTTAAAGGACCTCCATATCGAAGTTTTTATTAAACGCAAACATTAACACAAAAACACTTGGTTATCGTGATGAAATAAATGTTAAAACCAAATAAAAATATCTTTAGCTATTTGTGATAATTAAATATTTTTATGGAGAAAATAAAATTACTTTCGTGATGATGTACTAACCATAATTTGTCTGGGAATGAATGTACATTGAACTAGATATTAGTTTTTAATGTCGTTGACGAGTTTTCAGAAATAAAATATCTGCTGCGACAAACTGTGGGACAGTTGAACTCTACCAGCTCATCTAAGATTCGCTCTCGACAGTCGATTGTTTAGCAGTAAAAGAAATTGAAAAAAAAAACTTTTGGAAGAAAAAATTATTTTTGAGGCTCTGATCAGGTGGGGCGCAAGTTAGTGTATTTGATTGTTTTTATTATTTATCACTACATTGCATTGTAGTTCTTGCTAGCAGTGATGCCAGAAATTTTGGTAGACAAATATTCATTTGTTTTTTTTATATTTATATATATTGTGTGTGATACAAGAACAATTCATGTTAATTCAAATTCTCATAAAAAATTCTTAATATTTGTAAATTTAATTTCTTCTAGTTCTTAGCTAAAAGGCAAAAAATTATAACAGAACACGGATATTGTTAAAATTTAAGGTTTGTAGATGGTTTAGGGAATCAAATTAAATTTAATGGCAATTACGAATACGTTGAAAATTTCGCTCACTATGTGTGTGAAAAAAGTTTAATTGTATGAACAATCTACAAATATTGTATTCTCTGTGTAATTAAAAATAAAGATTAATTATGATTATCCCTTTTTTTAAGGATAATTTCGAGAGATTATTAAAAAAAAATGCAAAAAGGATTTTGGAAAAATTATTGAAAAAAAAAACAAATATTCTAAGCCGGAAAATTAAAAAAAATTATTATCAAAATATACTTATTTAAACAAACACATGCCCAAATGAGTTTAATTTTCTATTAATATTTTTATTGTTGGTGCTTTTTTCGAAACTTGTTTAAAATAAAATTTTATTGTTTTTAACATTTTTTTGTTTGAATTTATAACTTTTAGCGACGGCTCCTAATTCAAAAACAATTTTACTTAGTTTTGATAATTTGATAATATCTTAAATTAAGTTTTTTTCTGTACAACACTCTTTATATAAATATACAACTTTAGTTTTGTAATATTGTGTTCACGATGAGCCAGTACCTATACAATACTGTGGATACAAAAATTCGGTCCTAATTTTCTAGTGACGCGTTGTTATTTGACAAATTCAAAATTAAAAAAATATCTATAGAAATTATGTTGATGAAGTGATGTAGTGGTTAAAGCGCAAAATTTCAAAATAGAAGAACCTAAGGTTCAAATCTCAACAGAGGAAAAAAAATTGCATAATTTTTTTTAAAGGGTTCAATTACCCTATTCAAACTTAAAATATATGAAGAGCTCACTCACGTTCCAGCTCGCTCCTAACAGTAACGAAAGACAAGTCTTACATAAACGTGTGCGGAGCTTTACCTACAGAGAAAGTAACAAATGTTTGGCAAAGTCTCAAACCACAGTTAATAAAAGGTGACCAACTATACTCTATTACTGAGTTTTGTACTCTTTTTTCGCAAACCGTACTCTTTTCAAATCCTGTACTCTAAAAGTACTCATTTGTATAATTTTATACTCATTTATATTTCTAAAAAATTTTTAATTTTATTTCAATTTTATTAATTAAATATTTAAAATTATTTTGACATTGATTTGAATTTCACGTGCAGATATTGCTTGCCGTTTCCGGCACAGTTGACAGGCCGTATTATGTACCTGGATAGAAAGATACTACAGACCTCTTTTTTTCTAACTACGTCAAAATTACATTTGTGAAAAGAGATGGATATTGAAATTAAAAAATTGGCGACCCTGTTAATCGTAAAACAATTATTGTTGGGTTAAAGGCTCTCGTATCACTGTCTTCTATATTCTTGCATCTCACTCCCATTTTGGTAAGAGATGTCAGAGTCAAAGTCAGATATGCCATATGAAAAAAAAAACTTTGTCGCCAAATTACTTGAAAATTATCACCAAAGTGTTAAAAAATAAACAAAAGTACCTTTTCTAAATTTTATGGCACTTTTTTTTATTGATATGCTGCTTCAAATTTGTGTTTAATTTCTTTTTTTTCACCTATAAGATATATGCAAAGTGTACTCTTTTTGAACAAAAAATAGTTGGTCACCTTACTTAATAAGCAACACTAGGCTGCGCCCCATTATCCTACATTTTTAGTTTATTAACATCAGATCAATAAGGTTAAATTATATTTTCATTGTTGTGACAATAATGAAAACAAGAGTCCGAAAACGCTTATTTGAAGTCATCATTTTCATATTGTGAATAGTTTTGTAATAGTTGTGTAATTCTCGTACTGATTGTCTTTTTCTGCCTGGCTTATTGAATACTGGTTTAAAAGATATAGTTTAATTTTCCGAAAACCTTAAGTAAACACTTTATTTATAGAAAAATTTTTAAAAGTAAAACTAATACCTTTATAGCTCTGATTGTGCAACTTAATAAAGCTTAAACCAAAATTTGTCATTCAACACGCATTGTGGAAAATTAAATTAAAATAAAAATTTAAAAAATATGAAAAAAACTTTATTAGGAATATCATTAATAAAACGTTATTTCAGCTGAAAAGTATTTTGTGTAGCTTCTTTTTATATTCCCCTTTTTTGTTGTTGTTAGATGAATGGTATTTGATTTAATGCTTTCTTATCATTGTCATATAAACAACAACAGCAACACCATTGCAATATAATTTTAATGTTTTCTACAATACTTTGTATCTTATCATTTGCTTCAAAATAAAACACAAAACAAAATGTTTTATTGCAAATAATTAAAGCAAAAAATTTGCTTCGGAAATACTCACATACAACATTCACAAGTAGTGATGAATGTCAGTGCCATGTGTTTTTTTTTTATTTTTAATATAATATAATATAATATAATATAATATAGTTTTATTTTCAATAAAGTTTTAATTAATTATGACTTTAAGCTGCTTTAAAAGCTAAAAAAGTTTTGTTTCATTATACAGGGTGGGCCAAAAGTCAAAATTTTTTAGGTTATAAAATATACAAAATGTATTTTTTTTGTTAAATTAAGTATGAAAAATAATGTCACTTAAATGACCCACGTTATCAGCATCGCAATATATGACCTATTTTAGAATATTTTCCAAAACATCTTTAAACATTTGTGGCGGTAGCGCTCGAATTTCTGCAACAACCGTTGTCTACCGGTTCAATGCAAATCCTTTACGGTGCCATGTTGATTGTGTCGATGAACTAAGCAACGATTCATTGCTTAAGGGGCGAAATTCTGACGCTAAAATATACCACGATATGAGCTTAAATAATAAATTTCTGTTATTCTGGTTTTTTGTTCAGTTGTGAATCTCTCCATTATTTATTCTCTAGATGTTATTTGTAAAACCTTAAAAAAAATTCGTCAACGAAAACATTATTAAGTTTTTAAACCCCATATTAACTTTTGGCCCACCCTGTATAATTGAGTAAAAGAAAAAATTAAAAACATACCTAAATATGTAAGTATGTATGTACCTAAACATATATTCAAATCAGTCATGCTCGAATAAATGAGTGAAATGTATTTAAGGTTGTTTGGCTCTCTCCTAAAAATATTCAAAAAAAAAAAAACAATTTGTGATTAACTGCTTAAATATCACAAATGAGAAATTAATTGGATTGTTTTTAACACAAAGCTTTTAAATAAAGCTGTTGTTAAATGTTTGGAAATAATTTGATAGTCCTAAGCCTAATTAATTTTGTAGGTTAGTTCCAACCAACCAAGTGTGATCACTTTTTGTTCTATGCTCACACGATCACACATCATTAAATAAATGAATTATCACAGCAATTGGATAATTAGTTTCGATTTAAAATTTGTATATTTTTCATTTATAGAAAACATGCAATAAATTATTGAATGATTTCTATTTGTATTTCCTCTTTGTGCTAGTGAACAATAAACTAACTAATTAGCACTATTTAGGGAAAAGAACGCATGACGATTGTCTTAAACATTAGCGTGCCAACGGCGGAGGTATTCTTATCATTTGCAGGATTCTATTAAACATTGTGTGTAAAAAATCAAGGTACGGTCATGAAGAAATTAAAAATTCTAATTAGAATCTCTATTCCACAAGCATTGCGAACTCGAACGTTAGAATAAAATTTCGATCACGTTCGCATGGAGTAATTTGGCCGCAGATTAAGTTTAAATCTTTTTAAAATAATTTTCTACTGCACGAAAAGTCATTAAACACTAACTGTGTGTTTGTTGTAAAAACCAAGAGCTTTGTGTATGTTACAAACAACAATTTCCATTTGTTTTCAAACCTTTCACCTGTGTTGCCAAGGTCTTGCTTTCTCATTTCGTTTGTAATTTCTACAATATTCATTTCCGAACCCATTTCGATTGAGCTTTATCTGTCTGCCTGTGTGTAGGTTGAAATCAACTTTTAGAAACCCCAACATGATGCATATCAATTTTTTGCAAATATCCAGGAATGAATCGCTATTTAAAGTACAATTCTCCATAACTTTCTGGGATATAAGCGAATTAACAGTTTCTTGATTTAACGATATCAATTAGTCGCCTCTTTGTTTTAAATAACATTTAAAAAAAATGTTCTTTCGCTCACTCAAGGTCTACATGAACAAACCACAAACAAACTGATGTTCAGTGAAATTAAATTCGTTGCAGAATATGCTTCAAAATTGTATGGGAAAATCGAACGTCCAACGGTGAACAATTGCCCTAAACTGTATTCCATTATTAATTTCCATATTTATACTTTAATTTGTAATTTATTAAATAGAGTAGAGTTGTTATAAAATTTCCAATTAAGCGCCTTTGTTTGTAATGTTTTCGCTGCTACATTTAAAGAGCCTTCTTAAAATATTTAGTTTAACGACCTGATGATGATCACTTAAATAAATCAAAGAATTTCTTACAAATTAATTGATTTTAATGTGAAAGAAAACAACAACAAAAAGTCTATATAAAAATATATCAATAAAAATTTGTTTATTTAATATACTACGACTTTTATTGACCTAAATACCACACTTACAAGGGAATATAAAAAACCATAGCGATAAAAAAGACGCGTTTAACATTCAATAGTGACTTTTATTTTGTAACAATCATCTACACATGTACATACATATGTACATACATACACACATAAGTATGTACATATTTGGTATGAATTTGAAATTTAATTTTTATTTAATTGGTTTTTGTTTTATATCTCTTGTTTAAATTTTATGGCAATATTTTTAGTACATTTCGATGACTCTCACTCGTTTCGATTAATTTGATATTTATTATGATTTTGTTAACGTTTTTTTTTTTCGTTTTTGCTGTCAAAAAGGTATAACATTTTATTTCTTTTGATGACAGCATTTTTACACGTATTTGTAACCATTAACAAGTGGAAGAGCTATTTACAGTTTTGCCGAAATTTGTATATATTTCAGCTTAAAATGTGTGACCAATATGGGTGATCCACGTTAGCTTTTGATAAATAAAATACAAAGTAATAGAGAGTTTAAGAGTCTAAATTATTTGCCCACATAGAATAAATGTATATCAATTTTCCTAGCCCACCCAAACATGCCAGCCTACGTCAATACAAAATTCAAAATGAAACTGACATTCCCTGCAATGTTTTAAAATACATTTTTTAACTGTAACACAGATGAAGAATTTATCACAAATACATACAAATTAGAGAATGTAAAAAAAATCAAATTCTCTTTTTAAATCGCACACCACCATTGATGATAAAAGGGGGTGGTCATAAGTTTGTCAATAAGTGTGTAACACGTGTGTAACGAACTTTTTAACTGGATCCAGGTACACGCAAAGAAAAACCATGGTTACGACATGATCACGACGGTCATATATTTGGTTGTGGAAAACAAGTAATAGTTATTTTTATTTTATATCATCGTATATTTTGTCACGATAATCAAGCATTTGTTTGAATTGTATCATTTAATGTTTACTTTTCGTAAAAATTTCAAAATGGTTATCATTTAAAAATAGTATGATTAAAAAAAATAATTTGACAAAAACAACATTATATTCATATATTATATTCAAAAGCAATCAATCTATGATTTTTTTTTTAATAATAATTTGATTTCAGCTGTTCTTCTTTTTGCAGAATAAATTTTTATTATTTTAAAAGTTTGAGATTTTTAAAAAATGAAAAAAAATTTTGAAAAATTAAAGAAAATTTACAAATAAACGAGAAAATATAAAAAATTATATAAAAATTGCAATTAAATTGGTAAGTACAATCAATATGTGTATGTTACAGCAAAAGACAATAATTTGCCGTAAAAAATCAAAGATTGTCGATTTAAATTGTAGTCATACAGTATATGATTATTGAATGATACTTTAATTAAACACAATAATGATAACTGGTAACCATCATATGTTTTAACCATAATCATACAATTCAATCATAGTATGTTGCTCTTCGATTATGGTTACCACAACTATATTTTTTCTTTTTGCGTGTAGTTTCTTCTGATCATTTGACTTTATCAAATATTATTTAAAACAATTAAGTAGAATTCAATAAAAAAAAATTTGTATTTTCAGCGGCATCTGGGTATCAACTGTCGCTCTATGAAACTATGAATGAAAAGCTTTTGTGTGTCATATCATATGGTGCCACCATACCGTTGGCTTTGCAAAAACTTTTTTATTTCACAGTTTCACAGAACGAGAATTGAGTCCCTTTTTGAGAAGCCAAAATATGTTGACTTCGCATATAGTTATTAGTGCAGGGATGGGAAATGAGATTTTCCTTTTAGTATTAACAAATGTAGTTTAATGTTCTTATAACCTTAATATTACATTTGTTGTTCTTATAACCTTAATCATGGTGTATTATTTTAAAATGTTACAATTTTCCAAGTTCTTAAGCTTGGTTTTCACTATGTCATATGAAATGACAACAAAAACTGCCTCAAATGAATTCTCGTCAGTTTGCGTCAAATGCGTTTTCACTGCATTTTAAAAACTGGCAAAAAAACTGACGAACGACAAGCAAAAATAATTGACAACTTGTTGTCAAATTTACTTTGAGAAAAATGCTGCCATATCTGCTGACAAACTGAAATTTGTCGTTTTCACTTATTTGTCAGTTTAGATGGCAGTTTGTGTGCATAACTGACTGCAAACATAGATGACGCCATATGACAACCCGTTTTCATACAATTGCCAACAATTTGGGCGATTTGACAACAAAAATGACATAGTGAAAACCAAGCTTTATACTATGTTCACACAAGCGCCTTACCCCCATACCTAAACAAGAGCGTTGAGCGTCAAGCGTTGCAATTATGCATGTATTTTGTTATTGTAACAAAAACAAAACACATGTAAAACTCCAACGCTTGACGCTCAACGCTCTTGTTTAGGTATGAGGGTTAATTGTCAATTTATAATATTCTCGCAATTAAAGGCCTTTATTGAGCTCAATTTATCATACTAAAAATTGCTTTTAAATTGAGCAATATATACTTAATTGTTTCACTTATTGTCCAAAACTCGAAATGCAACTCTGGAGAAGTACGTTCAGTGAGAAGAAAATTCTATAGGTGGCATTTCTAATGCCAAACAAATAAATATACAAAAAATAGAAAGTAAGAAAATGGTTGATGGAAATTTTAATAAAATGTTTAAATAAATTCAAATACATATATGTATACATATATATAAATATAAATATAATTCTAAATATATTTTGTGAACAGGAAAAAACTGAAGAGGAGGCTATATTTGATTTGGTATAAATACATCGTATTTTTACAGCTATCAAATGCTAATGGAGTAAAATAAATTGAGTATTATTTTAATTGCTCAATCAACACTTAACTGAAACAATTAAAAATATCTGTCTGAACAGGGTATTAGCCTTTGTTTTGAAATATTTTAACCACATAAATTTATTGCAAGTATTGTCCTTGATTAGCTGTGACCATCTCTCTGACAACATATGAATTCCAAGGGCGCTGCGAATAACGAATCAAGCCAATTTCAAGAACCTTGTTGTAAAGTAAAGCGTATCTCTGAAAGAGTGTTCTGCATCCGTCAAAACAAATATGTAGAAGTCAGAAGGGCAAGATCTGAACCATAACATGGGTGAGGCAAAACTTCCCAAGCACGTATTTCTAAATATTTTTAAACAGGTATTGCAATAAATGGCCGGGCGTTCTTTAAATGAAATATTACGATTTTATTTCAGACTGCATATTAAGAGCGTTTTTGGGCAAATAAATACTTAAACAGGTCAAATTTCAGCAGCAGTCCAAGCAAATACAGAACGACATGGATACATGGCTTTTGTGTCGATTTAGTTGTTTTCCAAGCTTAACATACGATTTCTAATGCTTCGGATCATCACAATGGATAAATTTTTAATCGCCAGTTATTATTTGATACAAAAGTGTTTTTCTTTTAAAAGAAGTAGCCTTCTTTTTTAAAGACCTTTCCGCTTTAATTCGTATGAATGAGTTTTGAATTTGCTGCTCCAATTCTTGGTTTTCAAACTTATTTGTTTTTTGTATTTGTCATTCGTGTCAAAATCACCACTTCTGAACATCATTAATCATTTAACGCTCCTTTGAAACCGCTGAAACACATTCATAATAAGGCTATGTGTGCTTTAGTGGCATTCTTTGCTTTCCATACAGCCAGCCGAAGTATGGATATAGAAACCATAACAAAAATGTATTAAGAAAATGCAAGAATACGAACATGAAGAAAATGTCATTTGATAAGAAATGAAAAGAAAAATTTAGAAAAGAAATGCTACGCTTCTCTAATTCTAATTTCATTAAGTACAATTAATAAATCTTTTAAGTAGTTGTCATAGAAATTCTCTATTATTTGTTAGCAAATCAGTATTTTTATAATATGGTAACAATTCATGCTTAGTTGGTGCAGAGTATTAAAGTTTCGTTACAGGTAAATATAAAGGGTCCGCCAAATAACTTTTTTTTTTTTAAATGGTATCAAAAAAAAGTGTAGCTTCGGCTGTGTGGCACGTAGCGCCGTCCTGTTGAAACCAAATGTTGCCAATATCCTCCTCTTCAATTTTTGTGAACAAAAATTCGTTCAACATGGCCCGATAACGATCGCCATTGACTACGGCCACTCCTTGCTCATTTTCGAAGAAAAATGGCCCAATTATGCCTCTGCACCAAAATCTGCAACAAACAGTGACTCGTTTTGGGTGTATCGGCTGTTCAAGGTATGCGTGCGGGTTTTCTGTGCCCCAAATGCGACAATTTTGCTTGTTTACATACCCGCCAAGATCAAAATGAGCTTCATCTGAAAAGATAATTTTTTTTGGCAAAATCGGCCAAAGTAATGTCGCAATATTTCCTAGCGTTGTTCAAGCGTATACACAACCATATTCGTTTAGCGGAAGGATAAAACAAATTATCTGTCAAATCAGACATGAGCTAAGTGTTACCATTCAACCACGAAATAAGCACTAGTTAAAAAAAAAACGTAAGATGGCGGACCCTTTAGCATTTAAATTTGTTTATCACATGAATAGTTTATATTTCACTAAAATTCGATTCGTTTCGTTGTGGTAGTTTTTACCTTTAGAATTTCCTACTTCTTTTTACTCATTTTTCCATTATCTCAGCTCAGAGTTGCTACTCTTTAAAAGATTTAGTGGATGAGTCTATAAAGAGTGTTTCCTATGCATATTGTTTTTGTCATTTTTTATTGCTGTTATTTTTGTTTTTTTTTTTTGTTATTTTGGAATTTTTTTGTTAGTGGCGTGTTAGTGATTAGAAATATGAAAACCCGTTAAATGCATTAATATCGACGTACATGTGACTGAATGACAGGTAAATTTCTGGTTCTTGAGTGAGTATTATCAAGTGGTTGTAAATAGTTTTCAAAATGTTTGCAAACGATAAGAAACGTTTGAGTTATTGATGTTATTGACTGGATTAAATTGTTAAATATACACGTACCTACAAGAATTTCAAATATTTTTAGCGGATATTATAAAACAATAACTATTCAATTAGCAACAATATTTATGCAGGTACATATGTATATCTATACGTGGCGTGTTTATAAAAACCAGGTAACTTTTTCGATTAATGGGGTGGTAAAGTTGACATTAAAAATACTGTTGTTAAGTATGCACCGTCTTAAACTGTTTCTCATCAAGGCAGATAAAGTCAGTCAAGGCGAATTAAAGCAGGATGGGGAGGCATTGTGTCAAAGTTTGTTGAAATAGCCTTGATTTCATGTATTTATGCAGGGATGGAACAATTATGGTATTCAACAATTTACTTGAGTGTACTCTTTTGATAATAAATGTACCAAATTTATATTAATTTGTTGCTTTGCACCATTTATAATGTGTTCAGAAACATAAATATATAATTTTTTTAATCAAATTTTATTAAATTAAAAATATTATTACAACTGACCTTGACAGGAATTCTTCATTCTCCAGAGGTATGAATATGCCTTGGTAAAAGTGCCTGGATTGTGATCAACTCAATAGCTTAAGAATGAAATAATTCGGCACATTAATGACATTGAACCTCAATTATTTCTCAGAAACACTGAAAATATAGGCCACATATTGTTTCACAAATTGTTTATTTTAATAAAAAATTCTACGATATTTCTAAAAAACTTTTTATTTTTTTATTTACAATTAAAAATTAAGGCGAATTCATAACTTTTTTATACACACTTACTTTGACATCGATAGTAGAAAGCAAAAACGATCAGCTGGTGAATTACACTTGTTGTCTCCTTCCTAAATTTCAAACTTCATATAAAAAAATATTTTTAAGAGCATTCATAATTTTTTTACACATTTACATATTAATTTAATTGGACTCAACGCTTTGCTTAATCTGTCAATGTAGCAAAGATTTCCATCTTTTAGTTTTTAACTGTTTGGTTTTGCAAAAAAGACCAGAAAACGTCACATGCAACAACTAAATTGTTTGGTTATGCAGTGAATTAATTTTGTCGTTCATTTCCTTATTAAAAAAAAATACGGGCCGCCTTATTTTGGTCTATCTAAAGATTATTTTTTCGGCTTTCAATTGAAAATAGTCAGTCAGTTGTATTTAAATCTAGGACGAGTTTGTTTACGTCAGTCAGCATTCAAATGTAACTCTCTTTGTGCATTGTGATGCCCGGGAGAGGAAAGAACATTTTTTTAATTTCTCGAGGAATATGTATATTTATTACGCTGGGCTGTCTTTGAAGGAGCTTAATAACAAAAACATATAAGAGTGCTATATTCCTTTCACAACGATCAGTCATGCAATAGCAATTGTTTATATCACCATTCAAAAACATACATACATATATAAAAACATTCCATTTTAAATAATTTATCGAAAACTTTCTATTACACTCTTCAGTCTCTTGGTGAGTACAGTTTAGCCGTTAATGAAATTCCATAAACTGAATGGAATGTAAACTTTCCATAGTAATAAAAAAATTAAATAAAATTCGTGTAGATTTTATGACATAAACATTTTTATACCTTCAATTACACTCGGGTACAAGCACTTATGCATCATAACACATACAGTAACGTGTAAATAAGAAGCTGAACATAAATATGTTACACAAATTCTTTTATGTTTAAGTGATATTCTTTTTTTTCTGTAATTGAACTAATAGAATGTTAAATGACATAGACACTTTTTACTACAATATTGTATGACACTAGAATTAAACAAAATAATTATAACTGGAAACCATAATATGTTTTACCAAATTTATACAATGCTACTTGCACCACCTTTTACCAATAATAGCAGCAATTACCAAATTTATTTTAAACAATTTTTTTTTTTAAACCTTTAATAAATATTTTTTTTAAACAGAAAATTGTCACAAATTTTAAAATCTGCTTAATTTAACTGCACAGTACTGTACAAATATAATCATAATACTCATTATTATTTGTCTAACTAAAAGTTAAAAAAAATAAAATTAAGTTCCCCCTTTTCCAGACATGACGGTTACACATACTTAATTTGCAAACATTAAAAAAAAATTAAGTTTAAAAGTGTCCAATAGCAAACTGAAATTGCGCTACTCTACAGCTGCAGTGAAATTTTAGTCGTGACAACAAAATTTAAAATATATTAAAATTGTTTGAAGAAACTAAATTATAAATAAACATTAAATGGGTTTGATAACTAACTAAAATGAATTGATAAACTAAGAAACTTTTCAATTATTTAATAATTATTGCAATGAGAAAATCATCGTGTTTGTTACCAGTATTTTTTTTACCCTTCTCACAGATAATTTGACATTGAATTTATTGTTTATAAAAAACCCAGTTGTCATCCAAACGCCTTTAAAAAATTATTTAAGGTATGTACATATGTCTTGAGTCTCTGATCATCAACTGCTCTTTTTCAAATGTCAAAATTTTATACTTTTCAAATTGTCAAACTTCAAAGAACTTTATTTTTTTTTTTTAGAAAAATCCTCTGCTAATTGCAAACACCTCATATAATTACACCATAGTTTCTTTTACTCTTTACTTAAAAAAAAAAGGTTGCAATCTATGTTTCCGACTTTAACCCAAAATAAAGTGCAAATGTTTGTATACATTGCACGAGTGTGTGTGGATCTAGATAAATATATACAAAGTTATCTATTGTGCTACATCAAGCTGTCATGCATAAAATTGCTTATAGCATAATTGCCATAATAATTTATTTTTGCATTTATTCTATTTTTTTGTTGTTGTTGTAATTTTGTGTTTTTCTTTTTGTTACCCTGTTTACTTTACTGCAAGTGTTTGTAGTAAAATGAATTGTATTGCAGCGAAACAAAAAACCTAATTTCTTAGTGCAAAAAGCGTTAAAATTATGGCAGGGAATCAATTACATTTTAACCATAATTTTAAGGTTGCGTTATATGATGACGATGATGGTGGTGCAACATGATGGGTCAAAAAAAAAACAGTTCCCTTAACGATGACTACAACAATATACATTGTGCCGCTGACTTCTTAAGACCCAGTGGCCAAATCACACATTGTGAAACAATGTTTGTTTAACATTCGGTTGAGACAATCAACTGTCCGGCAAATAACAGAACTTTTAACTTACCCATTAATACGGCAACCACATACTTTAACTGTAGAGTGAGTGTTCAAACAATTTTTTTACAGAAAATTTCGAAAATTTTCTGTAAAAAAAAAAATTTCAAAAGTTTGATTAAATAATTATTTTAGATGAAAATGTAGCGAGCATTTTCTAAGTAATAAAATATTTTGTGAAAATTTTTTATGAAAAAGGTAAAAAATATTTTATTTTTTATGAAAAAAATTAAAAAAATTAAAAATGTATTGAACAACTATTGAAAAAATTATAAAAATTTTCTATGAGAAGAAAATAAGTAAAAATAGTCCAAAAGGTCCGGTAGTGGAACCTAAGGGTTTATTAATGTGAGTAGTAGGAGGTGGAAAGGCACTGAATTATGTATGAAATTTCAAAACAATTAAGCCAGCCCCTATTTAAGATGTATGTATAAGACAGTTGTAACTGATCAAGCCCGACCATATTATGCACTGCACTTGCAATGTTTAAAATATAAAATGTTTTGTACCGAATTCTAACTGTAATTTTGCTATTGTGCATTAATATGCCAAAGTTTAAAGATTTGGTAGAAAGATTTGCGTTAACATGAAATTTTATATAAATTTCAATGCTTTTTATTTAGGAGGTGTTCCTGCTTCGGCAGAACATATACTAAAATTGGAACGATACAGAGAAGATTAGCCCGGCCCCTGCGCAAGGATGACACGCAAAATCATGAAACTTTTCACATTTTTAATATTGTGCTGAAGGACATGCTGCCATTGCCTAATACTAACACAAGCAAATAATTTTAATTGTAAGCCTAATGAATATAAATAAATAAATAAAATAAATATTTAGGAGCTGCACAAACTTAAAAAAATTGACTTACAAGCAATCTCATTGAATTTAAAGGATATACAAGATCCTCATTACTTACTCATTACAAAATAGATTCTTGCAAAAATATATGTTTCGCTTTACGATAAAAATATTAAAGAACAACAAGTAAAAGTGCTATATTCGGCCGTGCCGAATCTTATATACCCTTCACAACGTATAGTCATGCAATAACAATTGTTTGTATCACCATTCATCTCATATAAAATACGTACATACATATAAAAAACATACATATATAAAAACATTCCAATGTAAAATTATAAATTTACGTATGTATGTTAAAAAAAATATAAAAAAATTAAAAAAATAATTAAAATATAAATAATAAATATAAAACAAAAAATATATTAAAAAAAATTAAAAAAAAATAATAAAAATATAAATAATATATTAACTAAAAAATAAAAAAAAAAAAAATTTTGAAAAAAATAATTAAAATATAAATAATAAATATAAAATAAAAAAAAATTAAAAAAAAAAATAAAAAAAAATTTAAATAAAACATAATAATAAAAATATAAATAATATATTAAACAAAAAATAAAAAAACAATATATAAAAAACAAGTAAGAGCGTTATATTCGGCCGTGCCGAATCTTATATACCCTTCACAACATGTAGTCATGCAATAACAGTTGTTTGTATCACCATTCATCCCATATGAAATACGTACATTTACAGTTTGTCATTCCGTGTGAAATTTCTACAATTTTCATTTCCGACCCCATAAAGTATATATTTTCTGAAAGCTTATGAATAGGAGAGTCGATTAGGCTCTGTCAGTCTGACCGTCTGTCCGTGTGTATGTTGAAATCAACCTTTTGAAGTCCCCCGACATCGCTTGGTGAGGTATTAAAATATCAGAAACATTCGGGAGTAGATCGGTATTGAAAATCGGAAACATCGGTACATAAACAACTGAGATATGAGCAAAAACCCACGACCACCTCGATTTTTTTTTCCACAAAAACAACATTACAACAACAACATACATACATACATACAAACGTGTATACTGGTTAGAGAAAACGTGGCATCGAATCCCGCTGAGCCCAAAAAAATTTTTTAAATTTTTTTTTATTTTTTATTTAATATATTATTTTTATTATTTTTTTTATTTTTTTTTTAATATTTTTTTTATTTTTTTTTTGTTTTATATTTATTATATATATTTTAATTATTTTTTTTAAATTTTTTTTTAAATTTTTTTTTTTAATTTTTTTTTAATTTTTTTTTTAATTTTTTTTTTTAATTTTTTTTTTAAATTTTTTTTTAAAATTTTTTTTTTTAATTTTTTTTTTATTGTTTTATTTAACATACATACGTAAATTTATAATTTTACAATGGGATGCTTTTATATATGTATGAATGGTGATACAAACTACTGTTATTGCGTGACTACACGTTGTGAAGGGTATATAAGATTCGGCACGGCCGAATATAGCGCTCTTACTTGTTTTTTTTTTTCATTCGTACATGTGAATGTACATTATAATATAAATATAGGGACACAAGATTAAATTTGTCAAATTAAAATTTCTATGACTAGGCACCAAAAAAAAGTTAGAGAATTTGGGAAATTTTTCAAACTAAAATTTGAACTTGTAAGCGGTGTGAAAGTAATAAGTGTTGATACAAATTGCTTTTGTAAACAGATTGTTTTCGTTGCTGTTTAATTTTACTCTGTTTTAAATTTGGTATTCACAGTTTGTTGGTTGAACTACCAAACTGAGGATTGTTTTTCTTGATCCAGCAATTCTTAGGAATATCATAAAACTTTGTGCGGACCAGCATATAGTTCGTGTTCAGCTAGTTGCTTTTTTATATTTTGATTAAAAATAATAACTTTTTTATTAATTGTTTTATTTGATTGAATTTTCAAAAAAATTTGTTTGAAAACTTTTCATATACATTAATTAAGTAAAACTGTATACACAAAAGCCTGAATAACAATTTGAAAAATTAGAGGAATTTAAAAAAAAAAAAATTTTAAAGGAAATTGTTTTTAAAGATAATTTTTACCACAAGATAATATCATGATTCTTATAAAGTCGACACAAAATCAAATTCAAATTTGCAATTTAGTTTTAAAAAGAAAACCCCTATAAAATATCAAAAATTCATTGCTCTACAACATCGTCATCATCAGCAGTTACTTTTTTATATCAAATTAAATTTTGAAAAAAAAATGTGGAAGAAACCAAAATCAACAAATCAATTGTAATTAATTTCAATTTAACAAATTTCATTTTAAAACAAAGTTATTACAATATTGATTTATGCGCTCAAGTTCTTATTTATGGCACAAATCCATACACACGAACATAATGCATTAAATATGAATACAAATGTATGCAAATGTGTATGTACGTATGTACTTACATATGTACGTATGCAAGACATTCTTAAGGAACAAACAGATCTATCAAAAATTAATGGAAAACTCGAATTGTTATACTTCATAAAACAATCCCTCTCCCTTAACCATTTTATGGTGATTGTCATTATCCCAAACAATAATCATTTCAGAAGTTCCAGAATAAAATGTAAGAGATTAAATAGGAAAAGAATTTAGCACCATTCAACATGCTGAACGTGCTAAAGCAGTCGAGGCACATTTAAAAATAATGCAGGCAGGCTGGCTGCTTTGACAGTCAGTCAGAAAGGCATCAAGAAAAGTAGGAAGGCTGGTTGTTTGTTTGGTTGGTTGACTCTTTCAAACAGTAAAAATGTTATAATGATGATGACGATTGAGAATGCATTTACAAAAACTGCGGGCAACTACTTGTAGAAGAAATGTAGTTACAAACACAACTACTACTCTACAATTGTGGCATGTTGCTTGTTTTTATGGTTGTGGCGTAACAGTGTATTGGCAAATGTACTCCTTTATTTAAAAGATGACAATGAATGAAGACCTCATCTATGATGGTTGGCTAGTATTTAGCCAAGTAGTAGTAGTTGTAGTAGTTAAACTAGCTATGGTATGTATCTGTAAAAAAAGATATGCTTAACTGTCTTTTGTCTAATACTGGTAGAGTAGTTGACTAGTGATCGTGGTTACTTTTTTTACTCGTAAAAGTCATTGTTGTTAGTTACATTGATTTCCATCGTATGCGAATATAAAAACTTGTTCTATTTGAATGTCAGTTAGTGTTAGTACGGGAGTTCTTGTCTAACCGCATTCCTTTCTACTTATTTCTTTTTCAAGAAGTTTAATCATGTTTGCAAAAGAGCAGGAAAGAAAAACTGCAACATTAATAAGAGACTCCGGTAATTTGGTATTTCCTTATTAGTTGGGTGGAAGAGTTTCTTTTCAAACCTTTACTATGCTAAACTAAAAATTCTTTATTAAAAATATTTCAATTGACACAAAATTTATCAAAATACTTGAAAAAATATGTTCACAGATACACTTAGATTTAACGTAAAAAAAGGAACTTAAAGAAAAAGCTTTACAAAAATAAATAAATAAATAATTATGCAGCTAAGCTTACGTCATTAATTGCCGTTATCTTGGAAAGTAGTTTCACTTATAGAGTTAAAATTAAAAAACTTTTTGTTTTATTTTTATACCCTTCACATGTGGTGCCCAAACTTTGTCATTCCGTTTGTAATTTCTACAATATTAATTTCCGACCTCATAAAGTATATATTTTCTGAAAGCTTATCAATTCGATGACGCATTATCCTTCTGTCTGTCCGGGTGTGTGTTGAAATCAACTTTCTGAAGCCACCCGACATCGCAAAGACCCGTGTAAGACATTAAAATATCAGAAATATTCGGGAGAAGATTGGTATTAAAAATCAGCATAATCGCTCCATAACTGAAAACTGAGATGCAAGCAAATAAACACCAATGTCTCTGTTTTTTTCGCTTATTTTAAACAAAAATTAAAATTTTTCAGCCCTAGTATATGTTGGTATTATTTATAAATTTGTTTTTATTAATTGTGATAATATCCCTTACCATCATGTACATAGTTACAATTACCACATCGTAGGTTAGTCCAGAATTTAGATTTAATGTTATACACCATTTTGCTTTATTTTTTCTCAGGCCATTTTTGATTTTAAATAACTATATATAAACTCATGTTGCATTCTTCTAGTCAATATCTCTAATTTAATACCCATAGTGATGGGGTTAAGAAAAAAAATGTCCACCATTTTGTTTCAGACGACATCTTGGATTTAAACTTGTTAATAGTTTACTGTAGTCTGCCTTTATTTGATGCCAATATTAAGAGGGTGGAAGAGGTACATTTTTAAGTATAAGATTTGACTCATGTATAATTTTGTTATACGCTTTTTTTTAGTAGCGGCCATTATTTTTTCTCAAGGCCTTTCATTTGGTGACCATATTAACACTCTCCTTATTATGAAGAAACTGAAAAAAGCTCGGTTTTCATTTGTAAATTTTAGTTGTATTTAGGTGCTTATATCTCAGTTAGTTTCGAACTGATTCATAAGTTTTACTCAGGAAAAATTTGCGAGACTACGGGTTGCAATATAATGCTTGAAAAACTTGAAAGATTTAAAAAAAATATATTTTTTTCCAAAAATGTTTGCCAATTACTTTGCCGATTAGTGACTAATTTGTCCAAATTGTTTTTCAAATATCTATAGACGCATATTATATCTGTAAATAGTTAATATGTAAGTCTATAAATAATCATAGGGCTGAAAATTTTTGATATTTTTTTTTTGTTGTAAAAAATATGAAGAGAAACAAAGAAAGTTTATCTTCTCTTCACTTTTAGAAAGTTATGAGGCCTTTGTAATGGATTTCAATAGCGCTTAGTTTCCAGATATTTGCCAAAGGTTTATAACCTATACCGATCTGTGCAATATGTAGCGACTTTTGAAAGTTAATTTCAACTAACACACGGACTTACGAATTGGTTTCCCCTAGTCATAAACTTTTAGAAAATATAAACTTTATGTGGTTGGAAATGTGAATTGTAGAAATTACAAACGGAATGACAAAGCTATATATACCATTTGCACCACAGGTGAAGGGTGTACAAATAAATCTTTTATCACATAAAAAATATTTTTGTTCTTATTTATCAAAACACTATATGAAGATTTCTTCATTCGAGTTGTAGAGTAATTCAAGTTGTGAAATTCGATTTACTAGAGATTTCCGTTAACTTTTAAAAGTTCAAGTTACTAAGGTTTCACTGTAGCAATATACAATGACCTAAACACTTACCAACACTTAATACGATAATCTCCTTAACCTCGAACAACTTATAGCCCTAAAGGTGTGTCAAGTTATTGTTATTTTGGTCAACACTTACAGATACATTATTTCATAATAATCTTTATATGACCACCCAAAACACATACGAAAGTAAAATGGAAATTGGGGTGCAACCTTTTGAAGAGGCAGCCAGAGCAAGGGTTAAAGTTTTAGTATCATATTAGCAGCAGTGGTAATTGCATCAGTTGATTTGTGTGTTGTAAGTAAGTACCTACCATAAGTAAAGTGTAATAATTGGCATTTTATTAGCCTTTGAACTAGTTTATAAGCTTTTAATACTGAATTGTTTATGTTTAAATAAATAATAAAAATAAAAAAATGTTTTATGTTTGCAGTTGAAAGCATCGACCTGGTTAATGAAAATATCGTTGTTTCCCAGTTGTTTATTCTTTTTGGCAGACAGATAAACATACATACTACATATACAGAGAAAATTACACATACCATCCGCATTAAATGTTGTTTGTGAGTTTGTTGGTTTGTGGGTTTATTGGATTGTTTGCGAGAAGAGTGCAATGTATGCATGCACGAATGATAATGCTCTCGAGGAGAATTATACACATACCAAAACAGACATGCAGACGAGTTATTATTGTGTTTAATATTCAAACAGCCATCACTGCTATTACAACCACTCAGCTTTAGAATCATTAAGGCCTTTAGATTTTACTTCTTTATACAGGACAATTGGTAAGGCGAAAATGAAAGGTTCGAGATACACTCCAAAAATGAATAATTTATTGTGTCTATTCGCAGAAAGTTACTTCGCCCAAGAAAAAGCGTATTACTAGTTTGCGCCCGCGTGGAAAATCCTTAAAATATATTTAGTGTACTTTTTTCCCTCTAGCCATGAATAACATGAGCTTTCAGAATGACTTAAGATTTTTTACATAATCTTAATTAATAGTCTTTCAAAAAGAAATACCGTCTCAAAATAAAGGCCTTCTTGTAGGGCCCATCTTACAGTTTGCATTTTCCGCTGTATAAAATACAAAACTGTTATCATGATTGTTTTTCTTTTTTTTTGTTTTGTAATGTTCAGATTGTATGTATCCTATATGTAGCGAAGAAAATATGTATGTATGTATGTGTGGTGAACTGCAAAAAACAACAACAACAACAAAAACAATGGTAAAAAATAAACTAAATAAACGAACGATTGAGTGAATGAGTGAGTGCATTATGAACTCTACTCTGTTCTGAACTGCTCATGGCCAGTCATACATTCAGCCAGCCAGGCAGACGAACAAACAAACAAACCAACAGAACCAGCCAGTCAACCAACGAACTAAACATATTTAGTTCTACGAACTCCTAGCATAAATGTATTTCATTCATAAAATTGTTTACTCGACTTTTGACTGAGTGACAGTTGAACTAACTGACTGTCGGTTTGTTTGGTCGTCATTTAAAATGGTTGTCATGTTGTATGGTTTGTGTCTGGCTAAATGCAATACATTCCGTTGTTCGTTCAAATCTTCAATGTATGTGACTGTGTGTGTGTGTGCGTGTGCATATGTGTGTTGTTTTCGGTGCAGATGGTTAGTAATGCCAACTTTGTAGAATGCATAAAGAGCACTAAATTGGCTGCAAACTACACAGTACATATAAATAACGAACAAGTAAATAAGCAGGGGTTCAACTAATGATAATTTCAATTTCAAGAAGCTCTCTATAAATATCACTAAATATCTGTGTCTTCATATATACAAAGTTTAATAAATATTTGAAATATTGTTTAGTAATAAAGTCACGTTATTCTATAGTGTAACGCTCCATTTTGACTAATCCTAAATTGTTAGCTGTCGAATTATATTTATAGGGTTGCCAACACCTTACTGCACAAATAACAACAAATACAAATCTTGCGTTAATTTTCGGACACTCTCTATGTACATAACTTATGTATATTAGGTGAAAAGAATCCGATGTTTGTTTGCATGATTTGTGAAAGATAGTTGGCATAATTTTTAACTCACATTCAGAGTGGAATTTGGAATGCATTCTTTGCATTATCGATTGAGAAGTTGTAAAAATATAATTCAATTTGCACTACTATCAGGCTCTTTTTCTGGGTACTGAAGTAAGTTCTACATGAAAGAAGGTTATTTCTTAAATTCAAGGAGATCAAATTTAAACAGAATTTTAGTAAAAAGTTCTTTATAAATCAACTATTCCTGAGAAAAACTTATAAGCCGGTTGGAAAGAAACTGAGATATAAGCACTGTTTTGGTGTTTTCGGAAGAATTTACAAACGGAAATTAATTTTTCTAGTTTCTAGATAACCGGGAAAGTTAATATTAGTATTGGATGAAAGCGCTTAACTAACAAAGTATAATAAACTATAAAATATTTAAAATTGACTTTGAAAACACACACACAATATACACAATATGTATGTGAGTCAATCAGTATACTCCCTTCACCACCTCAAAGCTTGAGCAGTAGAATTCAGTAAAATATGAAAAAGTGTAAAATACAAGATGACGTCCAAAACAAAATTGTGGATAATGTTTTTCTTTGCTCGATCAATGATTTGACAGTTAACTACGTAAAAGTTCAAAATCAAAAGTGGAATCGGAAATAATAAAATATAATGACAATTAACATCTATATATATAAAAGTAAAACTCTGTCTGTGTGTTAGCTATAGACTCCGAAACTGTAAAATCGATCGGACTCAAACTTTGACAAGTTGTTGTACACATTCCGGGGAGTGTTTATGGGTGGTAAAAAGTGGGCGGGGCCGCGCCCATAAAAATTAGTTGTCATTTTTAGCTACTTGCACTTGACCGATTTTTCTGAAACTTTGCACACATATTGAACTCTCATGACTGTATAATTTCGTGATTAAGAAAGTTGGCGGGGCCACGCCCATAAAAAAGTTATTATATTGAGGTACTTGCACTGGACCGTTTTTTCTGAAACTTTGCATACATATTGAACTGTCATGACTATATAATTTCGTGATAAGAAAAGTGGGCAGGGCCACGCCCATAAAAAAAGTTATAATTTTGAGGTACTTGCACTAGACCGATTCTTCTGAAACTTTGCACACATATTGAGCTGTCATAACTTTACACTTTCGTGATTAGAAAAGTGGGCAGGGCTACGCCCATAAAAAAAGTTATAATTTTTAGCCTTGCACTTGATATTCGATTAAAATTCAGAATGCGTAGCCGGGATTGGCTAGTTAAATATTAAATCTAAGCGTAGCTTATGGTTGTGGTCATTACACCTATGCACATGATGGTGAATGGTTATATCAGATTTAGCAAACTTATTTACTAGGTAAAGACAATATAGATTATGAAAGTTTATGAAGTCTTATACTATTTAAATATTTGTAGGAATGTTGGGCTTTTTTAAGTTTACTTGAACCTCACACCACATAGTTAAATGATTTTTGTAGGTCCATGTGAAAAAAGACCGAAACAGAATTGAACTAGCACAATATCCAGCCAGATAAGATTTTGAAATATAACGAATAGCGCTTTATTCAGTATATAAATCCAAAACGGTCCGATGATTTCAAGTAGTCTTCGTTAATACCTGCATGTTGAATGATTATTAGCCAGCTTTAGACTGAGGAGTTTTTAATTATCGAAGCTGTTATCTACTGCAATTTCTTTAATTGAATTCTTTTTAAATTAACTTTTGTTGTAATTTAGAACTGAGCTGGGATAGTTAATCAACTATATTTAAAATTTGATAAGTTCAGGATAATCTACGAATTAAGTTCGATAAACATAAATCATGATTCGTATAATTTGAATCTTGTTTACAATTACAAATTTTTTGTTGAATATCTTTTGTTTAAACTCCTAAAAACCTCTTGTACATTTTTACTAAAATCACTTAATGGGCTGGTCCATTGATATGTCCTCTCTCACTCTGTCTCGCGTTTAAAAGCATGTTTATTGAACATACATTTTGCTTGTAACTATTTATTTACTTATTCTATTGTACCTACTACGAGTATTTGCTGCTTTATAGTAATTCAACAACTATAATAAATGCCATCAGAACTTAAAAGAGTGGAATCTCAATTTTTCCAAAGAAGATTTCTACCATTAATAGTAATGTCTCGGTGAAATAAGCAGTAGTGAACTTGTCTGCGGACTGGGCGTTGTGGATGCAATTCCTATCAAAGACTTTCATTCCTCGTTAGTCCATATGGTTAACTAAATTGAAATTGCATTTTTAATAAATTTATATAACTATTGCAACTATTTGTAACAATTTAAGGAACAGATACTCCGAAATCTCTGTGTGCTACTACTCTTCTTTAATTTTGGGTGCAGTAAAAACAAGTACAACTACCATAAAACTATAGCTAGTACGGTCTGGGATTTTAAATGTAATTAATGTCTATATATACATATATAATATTTGGACTATTGCTCTGCTCGTTTGCCTGTATGTCTGTCTGTCTGTCTGTATATTGGCCCAATCTTTCTTTTTTTTTTTCTAGTTAAGATTAGAAGAGGAAAAAAAATAAGAAGACTGTCTGCATAGTTTTTGTTTGATGGCGTCGTCTATGAATTGCATACGAAAAGTTTAAGTTTTGCACTTAATTTCAAATCGTTGCATGTTGCCAAGTATTTAATCATGTTTTTTCGCTCTCTTTCTCCCATATATTTCGGTTTATTTCAACCAACTGAATTTAAACAAGAAAACATATTATAGATGTAAAGAAAATATGAAAGCATGTGAAAAAAGTAATGAACAAATTCATTAAAATTATATTTAAAAATATTATACAGTTATGCATGTATAAGTATATGTGATATAATCGGAAATTATAACGATGGAAATGAAGAATTTTCTATTAGAGAAAAAAATTTAATTAAAGAAAATATTCGATATGCATGTAATTAATAGAATTCTTAATAAATTTTATATAAAATGTCCAATAAATTATCTTTCTATAAATGTTTTTTTTTTAATAATTGTTTTATATATTGTATATTTTTTTTTTTTTGAAAATTTAAAAACAAATTATTTTTATAAAACATTTTGCGACAAAATCTTTTCATAGAAATCTTCATAAAAACTTTTCGATAAATTTTCATTTTATCGAAAATTTTCTTTGATTAAAAAATTTTTCGCAGAGTGTTTTAAAACAATTTTTGTGAAAATATTTTTTTATAAAAAATTTTATATAAAAATTAATTTAAAAAAATCTTAAATAAATTTCTTCAATAGCAAATTTTCTATTTCAATTTTTGTAGAACATTTTGCGATAAAATCTTTTCATAGAAGTCTTCAAGGGTAAAAAATGTTCATAGAAACTTTTCGATAAATTTTCATTTTATAGAAAATATTTTTTGATAAAAATTATTTAAGAAAATCTTAAAAAAAATTTCTTAAATAGCAAATTTTCTAATAAAATTATTTAACTGTTTTTTAAATAATGACACAGTTTTTTCATTACATTAAAACTTTTTTAAATACCTTTAAGTACATACTACATACAGTAGACTCGCGGTAACAAAAACACCGCCTTACGTGAACACCGGATAAGATGAACACAATTTTTTTTACACTGACTACTCTGTAGCGTGAACCCAGTGAGAAAGCCTTATAACGTGAACAAATTTGTCGGTTATGCAAATCGTTTTCACAAAAAGGTGTATCCCCGTAAATGATTGCACAGGTTTAGTTTAGTGCGCGCTGCTGATTTAGCATGATCTAATCTAAAGTTTTTCGTGAAAAATATCACAAAAACTACCAAAATGCTAAAGTTAAACTTCTTGTGATTGGAAAGGCAAAAAATCCTCGCTACAACAATTGCTCCAAATCGTAATGGATTACAGCTGCCATTTTTGAAAATTGGTTTAACTATTAATGGACGCTATTGGCTATTTACATAAATTCAACTTGGCAACGTTTTAAAAAGAAAACAATAGCAAAATGCTGACTGAACATTTTTAGCTCTTTACTTTATTACGTCTACGAGCCATCGATTTGTCCAGACTAGAACAAAACGTCGGCAGAGCAACTGTCAAAAAATTGTGCATGTTCTTTGACATGGTTAAAACGTATAAAGTGTATTTTGTCGCAATTTTTATGTGTCGTCTCTTTCTTTCATATTCAAAATGTCTTTTAATATCAGACATCGTTGTTCGAACAAATGTTCTGACAACGCTGTTTGAACAAGAACAAAACATCGAAAACATCGATACACATTAGGCTAATTCGTGTGCCAACCAAAAATTTTTCGTACACCATACGTTAGGAGATGAAGAAGACTGTGAAAAGGATATCCCTTTAGCTTTTTGAGAGAAAGAATTATTTAAGCAATTAAAATTTAAAAATTAAAAGATAATCCACAAAAAGGTAACACTTTTTTTAAATTAATTTTAACGTACTTTTTTTCTTAACAAACCATATATACATAACAATTTGAAATACAAAAAAATATATGAATTTAAGTTAAATCACATGTCTAATTTATTTGGAAATTTTAAAGAGTTACAACACGAACAACTTCGCAAACGTGAACACGCTCGGTTTTTAATAGTTCACGTTACCGCGAGTCTACTGTATCTACATATTTCAAAAATGTTCTACAATAAATTCTTATAATTTGAATCCTTTGGATTCTGCTTTGAATTTCATCTGGATCTGATATTTTCAACAAAAAAAGAAATGTACTGGTAGGTATTTTGTTGTCCTCTCTCAAAACAAATATTGTTTCTAATTGTTATTTATTTTTATTCGACAAATACATGAAAAAAGCTCCACATTCTTTTGTGTCGTCGGTCAATAGTCGTCCATTTGGTTTTTGTTGTTGTTCTGTTTAGTTTTTTTTTCCTTAACAAATTTAATTAAATTTTTTGCTGTTCCTATTCCACATTTTCATTTATTTACACTCTAACGAATTTATCACGAAAATTTGTCATCTTTCTGCATCCGTTAGTTGGTAAAAATTGTTGTTGCTATTGCTGTTGCACTTCTATAGCGCCTTGAACACTAATTTATAGTAAAATAGATCTGTCTCTGTTTAGCATGTAGAGCAAATTGAATAAAAAAAAGCTTTGCAGTTCATTTAAACAATATTTCACATTTGTTTCATAAAAAAAGCAGGCAGCAGACATCAGCAACAGAAAGAGTAGCAACAACAGCAGCAATATCAACAACAATAGCTTAAACTAAAAGTACATAATTGCAGAAAATTCAACAAGATTTTATTTCTCGCCAGTCCAAAAGAGCAAACAAATTACACAGATACATATACGTACACTGAAACACTCACACTTTCCTATTAACATACATGAAAATGTGCCGAATATTTACTCTCACATTCAAAAAATCTCACCGATACTGGTAATGATTCTATTTCTGAATGTTAGTTTTTGTAAAGGTAGTGGTGGCGCCAATATAGTTATGTATATGTTGGCATCAATCAAGCTTGAGTTTATACCGCTAACACCTCCACAGAACCCGTAAAGCTTCATTATAATCATCTAAATGAATGATGATCAACATCACAATCATTGCCAGCACTATTGTTGTACTTCTATACGTACATCTTCCTTGTCATCATTATCATCTTTATTATTGTTTAGAAATGAATAAAAAAAAAAAAACTCCGACAATAGTATAATCGCAATGGAATGAAAATTTTACGTTTGTTTGGTCGTTTCATTCGTTTCTTTCGGGTTTTGTTTATTTGCTCGTATTAAAAGTTTGTTCGGTGAAATTCGTTTCAGACAAAATATTTTGATTTGCCGTAGTATGAGTGCTCTGTAGATTTTATGCGCTCACAAATGTGCCAAATCAGCGCAAAGTTAAACTCGCTTTTTTTCATCTTTAATTTTGTTTTTATGGCATAATACAGACTTAAACTCGATTTGATTAGTATTCCTTAAAACTTCTTTTTCAAATATGCCTGCAGCGTATATGTACATCGCTGTCGCAAACTATATCGGTAATATTTAAATTATCCTCATAGAACTTTTGTAACATTCGTATTGAAATGCTTTTTAGTTAATAAATATTCCTTAGCTTTACGCAAATGGATCGAAGATTGGTTATCGAACTGGAATGGGTTTCTATGGCATCAACCAAAACATAGGTAAATACTTTCGTCTACCAGATCACAAAACTGTTTTCCAGGCTGAGATTATGACGTTAAATGGATAAAGGTGATTGAAAACGAAATCACTGATTCGTTTCTTTGCGCACAGTAAATCAGTTATCAAGACCTTAATGACCAAAAAATTCCATTTCGGAGTGTTTTGCAATGCAAGTGCGAGATAAGCTCACATGTAAAATGTAAACATCTTAAGAAAATATGGATACCAAGCCATCAGAGCATAATCGGAAACAAAATAGCTGACAAATTATCCAAAATGGGATAATTTTTCAATACCATCTCCTTAGAAAATGCTAAACCCTTCCGAAGGTTCAAAAATTACCTTAAAGTTTGAGCGATGGAAGAACACGTAAATATTGCTGTCCATAAGGTGACTAACATATTGGAATGATCTAAACTTGATAAATCAAAGGAGATTCTGAATTTTAGAAGGCCAACACTTAAAAGATTATCTAGTGAAGTAACAGGTTAAATGGAGCTAAAAACACATCTAGATCTAGATAGAAACTTAGAAATACTTTGTCATTATCCAGCGTTAGGTTGTATTGGACACGAGAAATTTACCGTGAACAATATGCCAAATTTAAAATACCCAAGTGATGAAAGTAGGAAATTCCTTAAGAATTTACATTGAAGGGACTGTGTTCTTGAGTTTGGGATTATGTCTAATTCCTTAGACCGCACAACATGTATACTTATTATGGATTTGAGCTTTTTAATACCCCTTTTTATACCCTTCACACAGTAAAATAGGGTATATATTATAGGTTTGTCATTCCGTGTGAAATTTCTACAATTTTCATTTCCGACCCCATAAAGTATATATTTTCTGAAAGCTTATGAATAGGGAAGTCGATTAAGCTCTGTCAGTCTGTCCGTCTGTCCGTGTGTATGTTGAAATCAACTTTTTGAATCCCCCCGATATCGCATGGACCCGGGTGAGGTATTAAAATATTAGAAATATTCGGGTGTAGATCGGTATTGAAAATCAGAAACATCGGTTCATAAACAACTGAGATATGAGCAAAAAACCACGACCATCTCGATTTTTTTTTCACAAAAACAACATTACAACAACATACGTTCATACAAACGTGTATACTGGTCAGAGAAAACGTGGCATCGAATCCCAGCTGAGACAAAAATTTTTTTTTTAAATTTTTTTTATATTTTTTTTCTAATTTTTTTATTTTTTATTTTATATAATATTTATATTTTTATTATACCCTTCACACAGTGAAAAAGGGTATATATAGGTTTGTCATTTCGTGTGAAATTTCTACAATTTTCATTTCCGACCCCATAAAGTATATATTTTCTGAAAGCTTATGAATAGAGGAGTCGATTAAGCCCTGACCGTCTGTCCGTCTGTCCGTCTGTCCGTCTGTCCGTGTGTATGTTGAAATCAACTTTTTGAAGCCCCCCGACATAGGTTGGACCCGGGTAAGGTATTAAAATATCAGAAATATTCGGGAGTAGATCGGTATTGAAAATCAGAAACATCGGTACATAAACAACTGAGATATGAGCAAAAACCCACGACCACCTCGATTTTCTTTTCATAAAAACAACATTACAACAACAACATACATACATACAAACGTGTATACTGGTTAGAGAAAACGTGGGATCGAATCCCAGCTGAGGCAAAAAAATTTTTTTTTAAATTTTTTTAAAATTTTTTTTTTAAATTTTTTTTTTATTTTTTTTTTATTTTTTATTTAATATATTATATATATTTTTATTATTATTTTTTTTTTTTTAATTTTTTTTTTATTTTTTTTTTGTTTTATATATATTATATATGTATATAATAATTTTTTTTTTTTTAATTTTTTTTTAAATTTTTTTTTTTTAATTTTTTTTTTTATTTTTTATTTTTTTTTTTGTTTTTTTTAACATACATACGTGAATTTACTGTTATTGCATGACTACACGTTGTGAAGGGTATATAAGATTCGGCACGGCCGAATATAGCGCTTTTACTTGTTTTTTTTTTAAATTTTTTTTTTTTTTAAATATTTTTTTATTATTTTTTGTTTGTTTTATATTTATTATATATATTTTAATTATTTTTTTTAAATTTTTTTTTTAATTTTTTTTAATTTTTTTTTTAAATATGTTTTTTTGATTTTTTTTAACATACATACGTAAATTTATAATTCTACAATGGGATGTTTTTATATATGTATGTTTTGTATATGTATGTACGTATTTCATATGGGGAATGGTGATACAAACAATTGTTATTGCATGACTACACGTTGTGAAGGGTATATAAGATTCGGCATGGCCGAATATATCGCTCTTACTTGTTTTCAATCTAACCTATATGTATGTTAGGTTAGATCTACAAAATATATTAAAAGCATATTAAGCGTTTATAAATCAAATTTAGATAGCAAATCAGGTTTGTAAATTCTTTATAAGCCCATGTTAATTTTTATAAATATAAGAGGTAGAGGCAAAGAAAAACCATGGTTACGACATGATCACGACGATCATATTAACAATTCTATAACAATATTTGGTTGTCGAAAACAAGTAATAGTTATTTTTGTTTCATTTCATCATATATTTTGTCACGATAATCAAGCATTTGTTTGAATTGTATCATTTAATGTTTACTTTTCGTAAAAATTTCAAAATTATTTAAAAACAGTATGATTTAAAAAAAATAATAAAATAATTTGTATTTTTATGCTTAATAAAAAATTAGTCATAAAAATGTTAATCCAAAAAAATATAAATTATAATTAACAATAGTGAAGAGGCTGCAGCGGCAAAATCATTTAGAAAAAGTTAAATTTTTTTCTTTAGGGACGATTTTTAAAGTGCTCTTTAATCAATGCGTATAAATTTAAATATGTACACATGTTCATCGCAACCATATTCGCACACATCGAGTAACTATTTTATCATATTTTTTCTTACATTCTGCTTGATTTTCATTATACTCTAATAGTTTATTAGTGTCGTTTGTTGTTCTTGTCATTGCAATTTATTTTAAATGTAAGATAGTGATTTTACTTCCTGGAACCAAGTGTATCACTTTTCTCATGGTACCTACAACACTTACCCAGAAAGACAGACAGACGACATATCACTACAAACACACACACACATAATCGTAGAATTACAAACATCCAACGCCCACACAACAATGGCAAACAATTTACAATATTTGTGCTCCACAATTTATGTCTTCAACATAATTGTTTTTTTTTTCTTCTTTTTTTTTGCTTATTCGTCTTGTTGCATTGTCTGCTGTGTGCCACCCAATAGCAATTTTATATTGGTGCAACATATTTATGAGATAAGTTGCTGTAATATAAGTCATTGTTTATTTTAATTTATCAGCAAACAATTTTTTTTACATTTTAAAAACCAAATTTATGTGATGCCTCTTGCTTAGCCTTAATTGCTGTAAAGAAAAAAGAATAAGGGAGAAGAAAATCTTGGATATCTGGTATTCAAAATATGGAATTCAGACAAAGTAGCATTAACTCAATTGTTCTCAACATTTGAAAAGGAGAAATTTTAAAACGTATTGTCAATCTGTTACCTCAGCAGTATACTACCATGTAAAGGGCATGAAAAGGGTTTCTTAGTAAGAATAAACTTTTCTAATTTAGAGTAATTTTTTTTTGTTGAAGTGGCAACTCTAAAATTAAGCAGCTGTCACATATGTTTATTCCGATTATGAAACAAGAGCGCTTTAGAAAAGAGAAACGAGTTATGAAAACTTATTACAAGAATTTGGAAAGTTATGCTGAGATCGCTCGCAAACTTTGAAGAATTTTCAGTCAAGAAAGTGCACCTAATGTGTCAACCGCTCGAAGAGTGGTCAAAAAATTAAAAAAAAAATGGATCGGTTATGGACAGTAAGACTTCTGTGCGTTAGCGTTTCAGTTGGTCTCTTGAAAAAATTGCTGTTGTAAACGAAAGTGTTGCTGAAGACTCAAAATCATCAATGTGGCTTCGTTCTCAACAACTTTTAGTGAACTCATGTCTACAAAATTCAGCTTAATTTTAAGCTCTAACCAGCAAATTGAAAGCGCTGGAAATTCGTTAAATCGGTAGTGAAGTAAATGCTATTTTTCGAAAAAAAATCATCTTCTTCGATGAAGCGCATTTCCATCAGAATGGCTTAGTGAAAACATTGAAATTTCCGAGCTTAGAGAAGAAAAACAAATGCACCCGCAAGATGAAACTGTCGCTTATGGATTTTGGACAGATGGCCGGACAACGGATTGGTCCTTAATTTTTTGAAGATAAGGCCGTAATTGCAATGAATGTCAACGGCATTCGTTACAGGAACATGATAACGGTGTTCTGGTTTCAATTGTCATTTTGTGAAACTGTAAAATGAAAAGTTTTTGTATAGGAAATGGTATGGAGGCATCATATGGTAACTATGACATACAAAAAGTTTTCATATCACATTTTCACACAATGAGAATTGAGCCCCTTGTGACCTTAACTGGACGATATGGATCTGGATGGCATGGATCTGAACGGCATGGATGTGGACGAAATTTGGTTTAGCAAGACGGCACCACCTGCCTCACCACGCATGAAATAATTCATTTATTGCAGCAACGATTTTCATTTCTCAAGAACTTCCGATGCCACCAACCAGATCTTGCGATTTAACGCCGTGTATATATTTTCTTTTGGTTTCTGTGAAATCTCGGGTTTATCCAAATAAGCCACAAACAAGTCTTGAGCTTAAATCCGATATCCAGGGCGTTTTTACTGAGATACAGCCACATATCTGCGAAAAAGTTATGACAAATTTTATGAATAGAGTAACGGCCCGTAATAACCGTTTGAAGAAATTTTATTCCATCACAACTATCGCAAAAAGTTTATGTTTTTTTTCTAAAATAAAAAAATGCATTCTTACTAAAACACCCTTTATATAATAAGCAAGCAAAATAAGAGCTGGCAAAGAGCGTTATTAACAAGTCAATCCCGTGTGGTAATTTTTACACATATCACTCAACACCCCACAATTAATATATTTAATTCAAGTGTGAAATCAACACTTTTAAACACATAACGAAGATATTTACCAAGCCTAAGAAGCTGCTAACTATCACTCAGTTTGTTATTATGCATAACGCTATAATAAAATTATATTAACCCTGAGCTATTAATTAATGGCTTATATTAGAGCCCATTTACAAAAGTTTGCATGAATAATGTTGTGTAGGGTATATTATGATCCGATTTGACCAAAAATAACTTTCTTAATTGTTTGTTTTTGTTCTGAGCCTTATCAAAAACTCTCGCACACAACAACTATTACAACGATATGAGGAAGTTCGTGTGTTTGTTTGCTTGTTCATTTAACTTGTGATGGGAAATGGGAAATACTGGCTGCCAGTGGTGAATATTATGCTATTTATGGAGTAAAAAATTCTCAAATATTTTGCAATTGATGTGGGGCTAAAACCTAAAAATACACTTTGTTCTTGTAAAAGTTTTTTCCTCAACAGCGGAAGTAATAAAACCACAAATATGCGTATAAACAAATACAACATGGAACAGTAAAATTAAAAAAAAAAAATCAACATCTATAAAAAAATTAACTCAACATTGTGACAACAACAACAACAAAAAGATATAAGTTAACTTGGCAGAACTTTAAACAGTGAACCCCCAAAAAAAATTTCTATAATGTTTTAAGCTACGCTTACCATATTGCACACATGGAAACTCTTTGTGTGTGTCCTTTATACTGCTTATTATTTCAGCAGTAAGAAAAGAGAGAAACATTTATTTTAACAGTATTTTTTTTTAAATGCCCCCTACTTACTGTTAGCTTTTTCAGTAATGAGTAATGAAAAGGCATGATTAAGTTGCTCCTAGTAAGAATGATATAAGCGCTTGCTTGCTGTGGGTCATCACATGTATGTAAATATCATGCCTTCTAAAACGCTTATGTCTTTCGTCATTATTGCTAATTCAACACAATGCGCTTTAATACGACTAATTATGAATCGCTTAAGTCCTATTGAAACATCTGATTGTCTAATTTTCTTTAATTATTTTAGGATCAAAATAAAGAATTTAAAAAAATCTAAACAAAGCATTTTTTATATTATTTTTGTTTTTGTTTATTTTATTTTATTTTTTTTTTTGGAGAAAATGCTAACCAACAGACAACATAATTAAACAAGTTAATTTCCAATTACTAAAATCATGGATTTTGTTTCTTTGTGCCAGCAATGTTATTTTTGATAGAGCGTTAAGAAGCGAAGTTAGCTGCAGATCACGAAAATGTAAGTAAATAAAGTGTTTAACTATAATTGCTAAAACTTTTTTAACGAAAACAAATTTTAATTCAAGTTTGATACAACGATTTTTTAAGTGAGAAAAATTTTTATTCTGATATAAGTTATTTAACTATTTCATTAGTTGTTTCTCTCATGTCTTTTTTTTAATATAAGTGAAGATTGGCCTTACTGATACAAATTTGTAGGCAAGAAACATTCGTTTCAGTACAAAAAAGAAACTTCAAGAAGTTACACAACCGATCAAATAAAATAATAATAAATATTTATTAGGTCATCATCGCAAAAACTGTAAATAATCGAAATATTAAAAGTTTTATTTTTAAAGATTTAATTCTATATCCGATCTGTCTATTGTCATAGATAGTCATAGTAAGTGTACTTAAAAAAGACAAATTCTAGTGACCCCTAGTGTCAGTTAGTCCGTAAATATGTTTGAGTATGTTTGAAAAATATAAAACTTGGGGACTAAAAGCTGTCCCATTCCCAAAGCCTCCAAAAAAGAGACAGAGAAGAGGAAATAAACTTATCAGTAAACAAATACTGGCACAGAAACGAACCAAAAAAAAAACTAAATCACAAACTCTCGTAACACCACACAATAAATAAAATGAGAAAAACAAAATAAATATTGAACAAAATACAAAAAAAAAAAGAAAAAGCTCAAAATAATTTTAATGTACGTTTGTGTGACTGCAAGTTAAAAAAATCATGAATGAATTTTATTGAATGTAGAGCAGCAGAAGCAACAGCAGCAACTGCATGCAATCGTTAATTTGGGTGAAAAAAAGTGTAATTTACTCCTACACATACACAGAGGCGGATATATCTACGTACATACAAGGCAATGAATGGTTTCAAATACGCTTAGACTTTAAAATGTTTTAGTACTCATGTGTGTAAAATAAATTAAATGAAATTTCTCTGCCACTATTTATTGTCGCTGTCGTAGTTGTAAAGCGATGTAGCACGCAATTATTATGAATTCATGAATGAAAAATTGCAACTGCCACAACATCAAGATCTTAACAAACTACTCATCATCATCGTAATAATCATTACAATTAGAACATTTTCACCGTCATCATCATCATCATCATAAACATTCTCAGGAAACTGAATCAATACTTTTCTTTTGTGGTTACATGTACATACAAACATTTAAAGAAACGTCTAAAGAAAATGTTGTAGTTACTTATTACACAGATTTTTGAATTTCTTCAGTGCTTACAGACTTATACTATTTTGTTTGTATTGTTAATGACAACTTGTCAGCAATGAAACTAACGCCAACAACATTTGTACACACATCTATACATATTTTTTTTAATTTGTTCTTGTTGTTGTGAGTGTGGATTTTTGTTTCAAATCCGTACAACGGAAGTGAACTCTGTCGCTTGAGAGCTGCTTGCTGTAGCTTTAGTTATTGCTGTTGCTGCAGCCCCAACAACCAATGCGACTCCGACTGCAAATGCTGCTATTCATAAAAACTAAAAAAAAAAAACTGGCAGTCAAGTTAACGGACAGACATACATATGCTGACAAGTATTCATTCTTTAATCCATAAATATGTTTTTCCATTCATACATTTCTATACTCATTCATGTTGCGTAATGTGCATAATGTTACTTTTGCTCCGCTAAGTGTCTAAGTGTATGTGTGACCGACCGACCAACTACCACCATCACTTCAATAAGAGATTTATATATTTCTTGTTGAATGTTTGCTGTTGGTGCCAGATACTTATAACCAAATACATAGTAGGTTAGTGTTAAAAGTGTATTACAAAAAATGTACGTTAATTTTTTATTGTAACGCAACGTTTTGCCACTTTTTATAAATAAAAGAAATAAATATATAAATATAAAAAGAACATTATTGCAAATAACTTGTATATGTAAGTCTATCGATTTTTTATAAACATTTTATATATTTTAATATCTTTTATAAAAATTATATAAGATAATAATAAATCATAAGAAATTTTATATTACCACAAAAAAAAATAAAATAATAAAAATAACAAAGAAAATTATTAAATATTAAAAGAAATCAAATAATTTCTACATAAAATATAAAAAAAATTCTATCAAATTTGTATTCATATTTTATATAAAAATTGGTTCATAATTTCTAAAGAAATTGTGTTAAAATTTCTATTAAGTTTTTATAAAATTTGTACTAAAATTTGTACTAAAATTTTCTATAAAATTTGTACTAAAATTTTCTATAAAATTTGTACTAAAATTTTCTATAAAATTTGTACTAAAATTTTCTATAAAATTTGTACTAAATTTTTATATAAAATTTGTACTAAATTTTTCTTTAAAATTTGTACTAAATTTTTCTATAAAATTTGTACTTTAATTTTAAGAGCTAAAAATAATAACTTTTTTAATGGGCGTGGCCCTGCCCACTTTTCTGATCACGAAATTATAAAGTCATGACAGCTCAATATGTGTGCAAAGTTTCAGAAAAATCGGTCAAGTGCAAGTACCTAAAAATGATAACTAATTTTTTATGGGCGTGGCCCCGATCACTTTTTTCCACCCTTTAAAACTCCTTGGCATGACTGCAACAACTGGCCAAAGTTTGAGTCCGATCGGTTTTACAGTTTCTGAGTCTATAGCTAACACACAGACAGAGTTTCACTTTTATATATGTATGTATATACATAGATAATATAAAAATTGTATCAAACGTTTCTATAAAAATTATATTAAATTTTTTTTAATAAACCCATCAAAATTTTTCATAAAAATTGTATCAAAATTTACTAAAAAAAAATCATAAAATTTTTCTAAAAAGATTTATTAAATTTTTCTAAAAAACTTTATAAAATTTTTCTAAAAATATCATAAAATTTTCTATAGTTCTATAGAAAATGTCTGAGAATTAAAAATATCTATACATTTTTTCTTTAAGATAATGTTTATATACTTTTTGCTTATAGATATTATAAAATTTATTAAATAATATTTATATTAAGTTTTATACTTGTAAAAAATTTAAAAAATTTTTTATTTATAAAAATTTTCCCATACAATTTTGGAAAAATATTTTGCTTTGAAAAAAATACACAACAATGTCTTTAAATTTATTTTATTTTACTTATTATTAAAAAGAAAAAACTTTAATAAATAAAATAAAAATTGAATCCTATGGTGAATTTGGGCCACCCTGTAGATGGTATTTTTTTAAATATATTATTATTTTAATATTACTGTTTAAACCGCCCTCGGATACTTAACACTCAAACAGTGTTGCTAAAATAATCTGCAGTAAAGCTGCAACAACTACATAGAATTTATTAAATGTATAGTATTATTCCAACGGTCAAATTCAACAGGGCTTTATATTTCAGGCCTTCTGGAAGGCGTATTTACACCTTTTTTTAGATTTGCAATCTCATTCTACCATGCCAACTTTTAAAAGCTTTTTAGAAGACTTCTGAACTATCTAATATACATTCTAACTCATCTTCTTTGATAAGGAAAGAAATGATAATATTTCTTTAAATTCTTCAGTATTCCTAGCAACAACAAAAAAATTCTAAAACTATTACTAAAATCAGATAAAATAAGAAGAAAAACTGAAAGCAAAACATTTAAAAATAAACAAGAATTATTTAGTTGGGTTTAAGGTTTTTAAAAAATTAGTTCAGTAATGCTAAACTCAAAACAGTCAGAACAAAATTAAAATTATGTATAAAAAATATATATTAAATTGGAAAACAAGTAAAAGCGCTATATTCGGCCGTGCCGAATCTTATATACCCTTCACAACGTGTAGTCATGCAATAACAGTAGTTTGTATCATCATTCATCCCATATGAAATACGTACATACATATAAAAAACACACATATGTATATAAAAACATCCCATTGTAAAATTATAAATTTACGTATGTATGTTAAAAAAAAATTTTTTAAAAAATTTAAAAAAAAAATTTTAAAAAAAAATTAAAAAAAAAAATTTAAAAAAAAATTAAAAAAAAAAAAAATTTTTAAATAATTAAAATATATATAATAAATATAAAACAAAAAAAAAATATTAAAAAAAAAAATTAAAAAAAAAATAATAATAAAAATATAAATAATATATTAAATAAAAAATAAATAAAAAAAAATTAAAAAAAAAATCTAAAAAAAAAAAAAATTTTTTTTCCTCAGCTGGGATTCGATGCCACGTTTTCTCTAACCAGTATACACGTTTGTATGTATGTATGTTGTTGTAATGTTGTTTTTGTGAAAAAAAAATCGAGGTGGTCGTGGGTTTTTGCTCATATCTCAGTTGTTTATGTACCGATGTTTCTGATTTTCAATACCGATCTACTCCCGAATATTTCTGATATTTTAATACCTCACCCGAGTCCAAACGATGTCGGGGGGCTTCAAAAAGTTGATTTCAACATACACACGGACAGACGGACAGACTGACAGGGCTTAATCGACTCCCCTATTTATAAGCTTTCAGAAAATATATACTTTATGGGGTCGGAAATCAAAATTGTAGAAATTTCACACGGAATGACAAACCTATATATACCCTTTTTCACTGTGTGAAGGGTATAAAAAGAACACAAATTTTTTAAAAAATTAAAAATCAGAGAGTCGTTGTGTAAAGGATTTCAAAGAGACCTTCGTGGGGAGGTTTTCTAGAAAACCCATTATTGGAAACGGGTGTGGAATCACTTGCTCTATATTTGAATACACGTAAAAAATAAAAGAGTATGTACATGTACCGGAGTCTTTGTGTCTAATCAAAAGGCTAAATAAGGCCTTGTATAAGGCCTACCGGCCTACCCTACATTTTACAGCTGAGGTACTACATTGTACTCCTACTACTGCAAAATACTTAGTATGTACTTGTAAATAGCATTTTGTGTAATGGAAGCAACCAAAATAGAATTATGCTTTGTTGTTGTTTTCTTCACATTTTTCCCAACGAAGGCAAAGTGCAATTACATGTTATTCATTCAGTTGTTCTTGTACTTAAAGATAACGTGTTGGCAGGGGTTAAAAGGTGCAGAGAGAATTATCATATAGGATGTGAAACATACATATGTGTGCATTACGTTGGTATTTAATGATATGGAAGAGCAATTTGGTTAGGTTATGTTTAGATTAGGCAAATTCTTTATAGATTAGGTCAAACCACTAAAATATATATTTTCCCCCGTAATAAATACAAGTTTATTTAAATAAATTTCTTCTTGATTTATTTTCTTGATTTTTTTGATTTAATCAAATTTCAATATCAATTAAATGTTTGACGTTGTGGCAATATTTTTATAATATTTGATGTAAGAACAATCACATAACATTAAATATGTATTTAACAAAAGTAGTGATCGCGCTTTTTTGGGCGAATGAATATTTGACAAATGTGAACATAGCTTTAGTTTCAAGATTTTCTTTTAATTGATAGAAATCATTAACATTAAATTCATTCATTATTTAATATTTTGGAAGTATTTAGGATATTGTTGCGAACTATAATTGTAAAGAAGCAAAGACCCCATTTAGACAAGGCAAGATTTAAAAAAAAATAATTATATTAATTGTCTACTTCATTATACCCTTCACACAGTGAAAAGGGGTATATATAGCTTTGTCATTCCGTGTGAAATTTCTACAATTTTAATTTCCGACCCCATAAAGTATATATTTTCTGAAAGCTTATGAATAGGGGAATCGATTAATCTCTGTCAGTCTGTCCGTGTGTATGTTGAAATCAACTTTTTGAAGCCCCCCGACATAGGTTGGACACGGGTAAGGTATTAAAATATCAGAAATGTTCGGGAGTAGATAGGTATTGAAAATCAGAAACATCGGTACATAAACAACTGAGATATGAGCAAAAACCCACGACCACCTCGATTTTTTTTTCACAAAAACAGCATTACAACAACAACATACATACATACAAACGTGTATACTTGTTAGAGAAAACGTGGCATCGATTCCCAGCTGAGCCAAAAAAATTTTTTTTAATTTTTTAAAAATTTTTTTTTTAATTTCTTTTTATTTTTTATTTAATATATTATTTATATTTTTATTATTATTTTTTTTTTTTTTGTTTTATATATATTATATATATAATAATTTTTTTTTAATTTTTTTTTACATTTTTTTTTAATTTTTTTTTAATTTTTTTGTTTTTTAAACATACGTACGTGAATTTATAATTTTACAATTGGATGTTTTTATATATGTATGTTTTTATATGTATGTACGTATTTCAAATGGGATGAATGGTGACACAAACTACTGTTATTGCATGACTACACGTTGTGAAGGGTATATAAGATTCGGCACGGCCGAATATAGCACTCTTACTTGTTTTTCATTGAAATTGAGAAAATTTCAATTGAAATTGAGAATTTCAATTTGAAATTGAGAAAATTCCAAATGAAATTAAGAATTTCAAATTGAAATTGAGAAAATTCCAAATAAAATTAAAAAATTTTAAATTAAATTGAGAAATTTCCAAACGAAATTGTGAAAAAATATATATGTGCGTATATAAGTACATACGTATTTAAAAATCAATAAAGTTTTTTTTATAAATTTGTAATATATTCATATATACATTGTGTTATTCTAATGGACAGTCGTAGAGGTTCGTTTAGAGCTGACAGCGCAAATGAGTTGGTTTTGATGGGTGGGAAGAGATAGGGATTGAGTTATCGGAGCTTGTATTGGTTTGTGACAATGCTGCCTGCCACAATCGCCTACAATCTATTTTTGAAAACACTCCAGCCACGCTTTTACGATTGAACCCCTACTTACCAATGCTTAACCCAATTGAAAGTATTTGGTCCAAAATCAAGAGTAATGTTAAAGCAAAGATGATGATGAGGCCTGCCTTTTCAGAAGAGGTTATTAATGCTACAACGTTTCACGAGTCTGCATTGGTTCTTTTTTGTTTTTTACTACACAATAATATTATAATGTATAATGTGTTATCAAAAATTAAATAAAATTTTTATATATAATTATATTTTCTCATTTTCTCAATTTCATTTGAAATTTTCTTAATTTTATTTGGAATATTCTCAATTACAATTTGCAATTCTCATTTTTATTTGGAATTTTCGCAATTTCAAATTGAAACTCCTAATTTCATTTGGATTTTTCTCAATTCCAAATTGAAATTCTTAATTTCAATTGGAGTTTTTTTAATTTCATTTGGAATTTTCTCAATTTCAATGAAAAATGGTGTAGATTATCATGTGTTTTGGTCAAACGAATTTTGAATACCTGTAAGTGTGTATTATTTTCTGCACATCTTAAATTGTCGGGTCTTAATTCAATATTTTTAAAATATTTATTGCTAAATAATGATGATGGATAGGATCATATAGAAGCAATACTGTATTCAATATAACTCCTTCGTTAAGTTCAGAATGTATTTTAGGCAAAACATATACTTTCAAAAAATTCATGAATTATAATTGTTCTAGTATTTCGTGGACAGCCTATGGATATTAGTGTTTGTAATATCTTATTGCAATTTTAATGACCAATAATATGTAACAACTTAATCTGAAATTTGAGAAAATAATTAAGTTTTTACACGATTAAGATCAAAGTCCGAGTAAATATTTTATGTGTTAAAAACTCTAATTCAAAATATAACTTTGAATTCTACAATAATAAGTAAATTATTAAATTTCAGTGAACCGAAGTAAAAAGAGAATATTTAAAACAAAATTCCAATAATAATAAATGTAGTACGACATAGCTGGAAATAGTTGCCCCAATTATTTATGCAGTTGTTTACCTTCATCTTCCTCTTTAACAATTACCTCACAGGGTGTAAACATTTCCGGTTGCGTTACGCTGAAAGAGTGCTGACTAAGGCGTATAAAAAGCAGCAACAAATAGTCAATATCCATGTAAATCACATTAAGGCCTGACGTCATTTGGCATACATTTCAAATACATTCTATATACATTCTATACATATATTCTGTAATATCTCTCTGTTTCCCTGGTATATACAATCATATAAATATTAAAATCTCAATCTTGATGACGATATTGTAAAAGTATGAAAGTTTTGTTGTTGTTGATGATGTTAGAAAGAAAAAAAAATAGGAAATTTCCTACAATGCTACTTTCCGCATCCGTTATACTCGTGGAATTAAACAAAACATTTAACTGACTGCTCTCTATGATAATGTGAATGCTGCTGCTGTGGCTGCTGGTGCCAGTTTAATTTAATTTTTTCTTTGTATGTGTTTTTTTTTGTATTGTTAAATCGTAACAAACAATGTTGAAATTATTTTGTATCACATGTATGTATGAATAATGATGACTGACAATTTGACATCTTTATTTTGAAATAGTTCATCATCGTCATCATGCTCCTCATGGTACGAGAAGTGTTTGTCGGTATTTAGTTTTCTGTAAAACTTGTACTTAAAAAATACATGTGCATACATTCTATAAAACATTTCCCACAGGGTTTGCGAATATGTTTTACTCGGCATAATAGATGTCATAATTTACGCAAATGGCGGCATAAACATTAATGCTGCTTAAATAAAATATTTTGTATCCATTTACATCAATAATGTTAAAGCATAATTTTTGTCTTTAAAAAAGTCAACAACAAAAAGGTGTTAAGTCAAAAAATTGCAATTTGAGATTTTGATTGGGTTAAACTCAATTCCTTTTTTGTTTCGTTTAGATTCAGTGACTTAAGTATAGCACAGCTGCTTCAAGTTTTAGCCATATGGTCTTTAAACAATAACTCTGAAGAATTGATAGTTTGCTTTATAAATATTCAATAAAATTTGCAACTTCTAATTTGAGACCTCTTTGGCTAACGTCAAAGAATTGACATTTACAGCGATTCTTAGAATACACAGCATCTTGTTTGATATTAAGACTTTTGCCTACTGTAAAAATTGCAAACTATTAAAGATCACTCCATATAGATTTTGTCAGACTGTTATAAAATCAAAGATGGTGGGATCGTCAAAAAATCAAAAAGTATTTTTTCTCGTTACTCTTCGAATCTATAGTACAAACGATAAATTGTCCCAAAGTGATAAACGCCAATTGCCCCAAATAAGTTATAAAATTTCACCCCAAAAAAATAATAGTAGTAATAATAGTCCCTGCGCTCGAAGGTTCACTGCTGGTTCAAAACCATAAAAGTTTAAATTTTCGCTCCCGTCCAAAACGAAGCAAAACAACTTCTGTTAACAAAATATTTTATACTTGCTACACCTCATTTATAGATAATGAATTATTTGGTCAGTAAAAGTTAAGGTTTATTTATTATAATTTATTATGGTTTATTAATAAAAAGTTTCAAAATACACACTCCTTGCAAACCTTAATATTTTGCTATCCAGGAATAGTTGAAGTTTTACACCAATCTCTTCTACTTAATTTTACCAAATTTTTTTTTATTTCTTTACAGAATAATCAACAATGTTGATTTCCAGCAAAAACTCTCATAACAAAATAATTAGTTAAAAGTTCTTGCAGTAGTTCTTCACAACTTGCCATTTAAACTTATTATTTTAACACGGCGATAACACTGGAGACAAGTACTTGCCACGCTCGTTTACAAATAGGAACTCTAATATGTACTTTCCACCCTGGCTTACTAATAGGAGTTCAAATAAGTACTTACTATGACGCTAGCTTACAAGCAGGGACTTATAAGTTCTTTATTTAAATAATCTAAATAACCCATTAATATTATGGGCTCACAAAATCGTTCAGTTCCTTTAAGGGCGAAAATTTCGCTTGTTTATTCTACGATGTCTTAGTTAAAAATCCAGTAAAAATCTATCAGACATCATTTTACTAATGAAGGGTGAGCCATCTATCGGTTAAAATTTGAACCAGCGGTTTTTTCGCATATGACAGCAATTATGTTATTCTATTCTGTCACAAATTTCAGCATATTATCTCCGCTAAGCGAAATGAATCGATTTACGCTTGAGCAACGTTGGGATTTATTGGAAATTTATTTCCGAAACAAAGACAATTGGTCAGAAATTGCACGAAAATGTCGTACAAAATTTGGTCGCAGAGAAGGACCAACAGTGCTCGGTGTACGCAAATTAATTGCTAAAGTTGGTGAAACTGGTTTCATTGTTGATGCGCTAAAACGTGAGCGTAATTGTACAGTGCGTACACCCGAAAATATCGAAGCTGTGGCTGAGAGTGTGCGTGAGAATCCATCAACATCAAGTCGCCATCGTTTTCTAGAATTGAACATTTAACGCAGCAGTTTACGTCAATTAAGAAATTCGTTTGATTGAATTTCTAACCGGAACAATTTTACTTCGCAATAAAATTATTTGGCAAATTTCAAACCTTTTTTGCTTTTTTTCAATTTTAAATTTAAACTTCTAAATGGTCCACCCTATAAAGGGTGATTTTTTAGATATTATCTTTTTGGCAACACTGGTTTAAACAGCTGACGCACGTTTCATGTTTTGTTTCACTGTCAAACATCTTCAGTTTGGTCTATAATTTAACCATGAATCGTCTTACAAACGAACAACGCTTGCAAATTATTGAATTTTATTATCAAAATGCGTGCTCTGTTAAGAAAGTTCATCGCGCGCTTCTTATCGAAAAATTGTGTTCAGCGACGAAGCTCATTTTTGGCTCAATGGGTACGTTAGTAAGCAGAATTGTCGATTTTGGAGTGAAGATCAGCCAGAAGCATTGCAAGAGCTACCAATACATCCAGAAAAAGGTACAGTTTGGTGCGGCTTATGGGCTGGTGGCATCATTGGACCGTACTTCTTCAAAGATTATGCGAATCGTAACGTAACTGTGAATGGTGAGCGCTACCGTGAGATGATATCCAACTTTTTTTTGCCCAAAATGCAAGAGCTTGACTTGCATGACATGTGGTTTCAACAAGACGGTGCCACATGCCACACAGCACGCTTAATAATGAACTTATTGAGAGGCGAGTTCGGTGCACATTTTATTTCACGTTCGGGACCGGTCGTGCGACTTAGCGCCTTTAGACTATTTTTTGTGGGGCTATGTTAAAGCTCATGTCTATGCACACGTGCCCGCTTCAATTGACTCATTGGAAGACAACATTAAAGCATTTATTCATGAGATACCGGCCGAAATGTTGAAAAGAGTATGCCAAATTTGTACTAAGCGGATGGACCATTTGAGGCGCAGTCACGGTCAACATTTGCAGGAAATAATCTTCAAACATTAAATTATATGGACCGTACTATCGATTCAAATAAAAATTTCATGCATTTTTCTGAATTTTATGTGTTTTTTTTAACTTTCCTATATCTCTTAAAAAATCACGCTTTACTTTAAAATTTGAACTGCTTTGATCGAAAAAGTTATCTACAAGACTTCCAACATAATTCGCAAAAATTAATTATACTTATGCATCACATTATAAATCAAATACTTAAACATCTCTTAGTTACTAAGGCGTATTGTAGTAGTCATTTAAAAGTATATTGTTCAGTAAGAGGAAGTGATTACCTAGTTTTTGTCGGGATTATGCAAAATCATCCAAAAAATTTGTATTGAGAAGACTTGAAGAAAAATTTGAAATTTCTTATAACTTGTAAAAAGGCGCAGAGTCGCCTTTTTGTAGGGGACCATTTTACGCAGCGCCATTCGAGCTTTAAATGAAATATTTAAGAGTTTAGACAATTCTTAAAAAGTGTCTGCCATATTGCTGCAAGACGTATTTAATTCTACAGTTAACTACTTATTGTATGAGTTGTATGTTGATTATACAGAAATTTTACAAATAATTTCTAAATATTTTTTTACATTTTTAATATGTATATAAAAGAAAATTTCTTACAACATACAACTCATATGACAGGTTGTGAATGGAATAAATATTTAGCTGTAATTAAAGTATGAAGAAATCTAAAAAATCTGTTTTCAACTTTAAGAAATAATGAAAGTTCTGCCTTTTAAAGTGCTGCGCTACCGAACTGCACTGGCTCAACTTGTACTCGTACAATGAACGTTGTTTAAGTGAATGTATGTACATAAGTATGTAATATATGTATATGGATTCGGTGCAATATACTTATTAGCCCTTTATACTTCATCCGTTTGCCTATTGTATATTTTATTTGTTTGTTTCTTTTCATGGTGTTCTCGTTTGTCTACGGTTTTAATAACTTCCTCTTGCGGAACTACATTCTTGATAAGGTTGATTTACATAAATGTAGCTGTACACACACACACACACACAATCATACTATATGAGTACATATTAGGGTTGTACCAATTTGTAAATTGTTTTTTTTTTTTTGGCAAATTTGTGTATGAAAAATTATAGATAAATTTCGGTTATTTTGTAAAATTGTTAATAACTTTTTTACAGGAGTTTTTCAAGAAATTTTTATTTCCCAAAAAAAAAAAAAAAAAAAAATTTAGAAAAATTTAGAAAAATTTTATTTCAATAGAAGGTTATAAAGAAACTTTATTTTAAGGGAAATTAATTAAATTAATTTTTATTCGAACTTTTTATGTTTTAAAGACAATATTTTATTTATTAATTGATTTGTGGCTTGAGTTAATTTTTAATTCTTCTATACGAATTGATTAAATTTTCATTTAATTTTTAATTCTTCTATACGAATTGATTAAATTTTCCTATTTATTTGTGATAATGGAAGAAGAATAAGCTGAAAAAGTAAGTTTTATCCCGACACAAGACGAGTACTACGGTTTCATCATCAGCATTCTTTTATCCGAATGTTTTAGTGTTGGCTGTAAATATCATCTTTTTAACTCCCAAGTTTTTAATTAAATAAAAAACTTAAATCAAACTTAGCATTTATCCTTTTTATTGAATACTAGAAAAGCCCGGCGCGCGTTGCTACGCCCCTTTAATGAACAAAAATGCATTCTAAATTTAAATTGAATAGCAAAAAGCTGAAAATGATAACTTTTTTTATGGGCGTGGCACTGCCCACTTTTCTAATCACGAAATTGTAAAGTCATGACAGCTCAATATGTGTGCAAAGTTTCAGAAAAATCGGTCCAGTGCAAATACCTCTAAATTATAACTTTTTTTATGGGCGTGGCCCTGCCCACTTTTTTAATCATGAAATTATATAGTCGTGGGAGTTCAATATGTGTGTGCAAAGTTTCAGAAAAATCGGGAAGTTAAAGTACCTCAAAATTATATATTTTTTTTATGGGCGTGGACCTGCCCACTTTTTTTTATCACGGAATTATTTAGTCATGACAGCTTGATATGTGTGCAAATTTTCAGAAACATCGGTCCAGTGCAAGAACCTCAAAATTATAACTTTTTTTTATGGGCGTGGCCCTACCCACTTTTTTAATCACGAAATTATAAGATCATGACAGCTCAATATGTGTGCAAAGTTCCAGAAAAATCTGTCCAATGCAAGTACCTCAAAATTAAAACTTTTTTAGGGGCGTGGCCCCGCCCACTTTTCTTATCACGAAATTATTTAGTCATGAGAGCTCGATATGTGTGCAAAGTTTCAGAAAAATCGGTCATGTACAAGTAGCTTAAAATGATAACTAATTTTTTATGGGCGTGGCCCCGCCCACTTTTTTCCACCCATAAACACTCCCTGGTATGTGTACAACAACTTACCAAAGTTTCAGCCCGATCGGTTTTACAGTTTCGGAGTCTATAGCTAACACATACACACACACACACAGAGTTTCACTTTTATATATATAGATGTTGCAGAAAGTTGTTTCTTATATGAAATATTTGGAGAAATTTCCTGTTCATTTAAAATTCATATGAATTAAATTTTATCAAATTTTCTATTTATAATTTAAAAATATTTACATACATGTTTCTGCTGTAAAACTTTTTTAAAACAATTTCATAAATATCACAGACTCATTAGTTGGCGCCAATTACCGCAATATAAAATCGTGCGAATTTTTCTAAAACCTAATCAAAGGTTTTGTAATTTCTATTTCTTTTTTTGTTTGTTTGTTTGTTAAATATTTTTTATTGCCTTATCACGTTTGCATATTTATATGGTTAGGGAATTCTTTCTCTAGCATTTAAATATGAAAATTTCAAACAAATTTTAATTTGTATTTACAAAAACATGCACACACACAAACACTTCAAACTGGAGTACGCAGATTAAACCTTATGAAACCAGACATAATAAAACTTTGATATGATAATGTCGCCAAGCTCGATTTTATTAATTGGGAATTCCTAACGTTTTTCAGAAATTTCATTTAAATTTAATGGTTTCTTATCGATTTTGAATTGCAACAAAAAATAACTAAAAAAAAAATTAAAGGGAACTTAAGAAATTAACATGCTGTAAGTTTAAGCATAAGTGTGATGATGTGATGATACTTATAAACTATAGCAAGTAAGTATGTATGTACTTATGTATGTCTGCATGTATGAGAGTATTTAAGAAACTTTTTAGTATTTATTTACAAAAACAATTGTCACAAGTTTTTTTTTTATTTTATATATGTACTTTTTTGTTGTTGCTTTAAATGCGCAATAAAATGTTTATTTGTTTTTGACAACAATTTAAAAAAACTACAACAAAAGTCACACATTGTGAGTAATGAGTTCGTATTAGAACTTGTGACATCTGGCTTAGTGAAACAATAAGAAAAAGAACTCCCCGTTTTTTGGTTAACCCGTAAGCTTTAGTACTGCAAATAACTTTTCGAATAGACCTAAATATATCGTTACTCAAAACTAAATTTGTCCTCAATACAAAAATTTTTAGAATCTTTTGATTTTATTAAAGAATTTTAATAATATTTTTAATTAACCAAGTTTTTCTGTTCTACTCAAACACAAGTCAAAGTGCTATATTCGGCCGTACCGAATCTGATAATACCCTTCACCCACATGTACACATCGTAGTTTAGCTTATATTTCAGATTTCTCTATTATTTCGGACGCCATATTTGATTTTCAATGTTTACATAGCTAATTGTAATCCACTAGTTAAGCCCTTTTATTTAATACTCATATTGATGGGGTTTAAAAAAAAATGTTACGCAATTTTGTTTCAGACGCCATCTTGTATTTTAACTTTTTCAGTGTTTACTGTATTTCACCGGCAAGGTCCTTTCGTTTAATGCCAAAACGGAAGGTGTTGAAGTGAATAACTAGATTTACCCACATTTTTTACAGTGTCCTATATTTTGCTAGTCAAGCCCTTTCTTTTGATACCCATACCATTCCTCTTCGTTGTCGCAAAGTTAAAAAAAATCGTCTAAAGTTTTAGGAGAAAACACCAAAACATTTGTATTTTTGTGCTTATATCTCAATTAGTTTCAAACCGATTTTCAGTTTTTCTCGGAAATAATTTTCGAGGCTACTGTTTGCATTCTGATGTCTTTAGCAACTTCAAAACATATTGAGGAGCTTAAAAAATTTGATATATTTTTTAAAAAAATCTTATATTTTTCAAAATTATTTTTGCCTGTAACTATGCTGGTTAGCAACCGATTTATCCAAAATTTTATAAAAATATCGCTAGAGGCATATTATACCTAAAAATAGCAATAAGTATCTCATAGGCAGTCGTGTTTTTATTTAATCATATCTCAGGTATCAAAGGTGTGAGGTGATCATGTTGGATTTCAATATTATAGAAATTACAAACGAAATGATAAAGTTATATATACCCTTGGCACTACAGGTGAAGGGTATAATAATAAAGTTGTTAGATGGGGCGTTTTGTGTTTTAGGTGACGATATACTCTTTAACTAATTTTAATGAGGAATCAATAGCTACGAAAAGATTTAAATTTCTAATTAGTTGGCAGAAGAAGAGAATGGATTTTATGGTGATTTTAATAAGCGGCACTAGAAACTAAATTGTATTTAACCCAATAAGCATTATGATTGTTAGATAATCAATTAAATAAGTTTTGTAAATTATAAATTTAACAAAGCTGAATTTGAAATTCGATTTAAATATTAGGTTGGTTAGTTTAGGTTAGTAAAAAGGTTGCCAAAAACTGAAGGTTGTATGAATCCAACCAACACCCCAAATAAAACCAACCTGGTTGCGTAGTATTAAATTTCCTTAAATTGGCGTTCCCGTAGAACTGGAAGTGACGCAAATGGATATAAACCAATAATGATACTATGAGAATGTGTGATACTGCCTTAAATAGCTTACATTACAGTAATAGGAACGCCACTTACATAGACACAAATCAAGGACCGTCTCGTCATGCAGTAGACTTTTTAGGACAGAATATTATGTGCCGGCATTATCCCAATAAAACAGTAGCCTATGGGTACTTCTATTCAAGTTCCCAACTTCTATTAATCAAACTTACTTAAAGTTCGTGTTCTACTTATAACAAATGAGTGCCAAAGAGAAATATATATTCTGTTGGCGGTAATTTTTATCCAATCACGTTCGAAACTTTTACGAGCCATCTCATTGCTTGAATCCTGAACACTTATTTAAAGCAGAGTTAGTAGTGCCAAGGATTGGATAAATTTAAGAATGGTTCATAACAGAAGACTTAAGTTTCAATACAAACATATTAAACAGCCTTGTGAACCGATCATTACAAAATTTGAGGGAGACATTTTTATTTCTTTAACATCTATTCATGGTAAATTTTGTTTAAATGTTAATATTCACATGAGTACCATGGTTTTCTTAGCCCATTCTTAACTTTAAAACTGATATAGATATTTTCCAAACACTGATAATGTATATTGGGATTGATATTTCTTAAACAGATTTAAGGTGAAATACCCACATTGATCACAAATTTTAAACTATTCTTTTAGCAAAAGACATAGAACTGCAATGATTGCGAGAATAAAAAAAAATTTTACTTCTTGGTTTCACTGTATATGTCCATCATAGGGTCATAGAATTTTTAACTGATACTGGTTACCAATTTCATTCTGAAAGTACATACAATTTTACGATTACCTTTCAATGCTGATCACTTTTAACCACAATTTTACGTTTCAAGTTATCTCCGATCTTTACAAGTGTCAATGGCTTAATTGATTTCCTAATTTTCACATTTTTTAATCTGATTTTATCTGTTTGTATGTAGTTTTATTTCCACTAACAAGAAGTATAACTTTAGTGTCACAAAAGGGTGGGTAAGAAAAAACGTTGGAATTTCCGTTAATAGCTAAAATGTATTTTTGCCCGCTAAATTGGGGCCAAATTGCAGCATTCGTTCACGATCGAAATTTTACTCGAACGATCGAGATTCTAATAAGAATTTTCACATTTCGATCACGTACGAATGCCGTAATTTGGCCTCTGGTTTTGAGAACGCTAGATTTTACGGGAAAATAGCTAAATTGCCATCACCGATAAAAAAAGCTTTAAGAATTTCAACAAGAAATACAGAAAAAGGCGCAGGTTTGCTTAAGGCTATAATACACGGCATGTTTTTTACATCTGACTTTAAAATTTGTAAGACATATGTAAATCTACATGTCTGTCAAAATTGTACTTTTACGCTGACTGCTTTGCAGCAGCAGAGATTTCTGCCAACGACTGATGTCACATGTTTTTACAGAAGAAAATAGAGCGCACTCTAATTAAAATTTTGTCAGATGTCTCAACACATGTTTTTTTACGGAAGTAATGTTTTAAAGGTAACACACGACATGTTTGTATTATCAGTGGAGAATTTGACAAGTCAGACGTAAAAAACATGCCGTGTATTAGCTCCTTTACACGGTGTAAAAATAACTTTTTCTAAAGATGCAAATAAAAAAATAATGAAAACACTCACCCAAAAACAGTTTTTTTTTTAAATCATTTGACGTAAAAATATAAAGAAAAATATTTTACATGGTTACTAAGAAAGCGAATTATTAAGGGACGTGGTACTGGGAGGTAGTGCTAATTTGTAGAGGCCTGTAACGTTTTAAAAACCAAATATATTGAAATATAAATAATTGGCCAGTTCACAGTCTATTGTGAAATTTTACGTCGTAATAGCTGTACGCATTTTTATGGTAATTTCTCCATTAATTTTTTATACAATTTACAAAATTTTTAACTATGTTTATAGAATGTCGTATAAATATGTATGTATGTATATCAAAGATTGAAAAATAAATCCTACAGCAGTTTTTATTCAGTATCAAAAAGTGAATTTCTTACGACCTACGACCACAACGACAGGTTGAGTGTTGAGCAATTAGAGCAAAAACAAGTAAAAGCGCTATATTCGGCCGTGCCGAATCTTATATACCCTTCACAACGTGTAATCATGCAATAACAGTAGTTTGTATCACCATTCCATATGATATACGTACATACATATAAAAACATACATATATAAAAACATCCCATTGTAAAATTATAAATTTACGTATGTATGTTAAAAAAAAAATTAAAAAAAAAAATTAAAAAAAAAAATTTAAAAAAAAAAAATTTTTAAATATAATTAAAATATATATAACAAATATTAAACAAAAAAAAATATTTGAAAAAAAATTAAAAAAAAAAAATAATAATAAAAATATAAATAATATATTAAATAAAAAATAAAAAAAAATAAAAAAAAAATTTAAAAAAAAATATAAAAAAAATAAAAAAAATTTTTTTTGCCTCAGCTGGGATTCGATCCCACGTTTTCTCTAACCAGTATACACGTTTGTATGTATGTATGTTGTTGTTGTAATGTTGTTTTTGTGAAAAAAAAATCGAGGTGGTCGTGGGTTTTTGCTCATATCTCAGTTGTTTATGTACCGATGTTTCTGATTTTCAATACCGATCTACTCCCGAATATTTCTGATATTTTAATACCTCACCCGAGTCCAAGCGCTGTCGGGGGGCTTCAAAAAGTTGATTTCAACATACACACGGACAGACGGTCAGACGGACAGACTGACAGGGCTTAATCGACTCCCCTATTCATAAGCTTTCAGAAAATATATACTTTATGGGGTCGGAAATCAAAATTGTAGAAATTTCACACGGATTGACAAACCTATATATACCCTTTTTCACTGTGTGAAGGGTATAAATATTTACAAATGAACAAAAAAGAAAAAAAAAATCAGTGTGTAGGTACGTCATAGAATTTATCATTGAATTTACATCAAAACATTTAGTTTTACGTCAATTCACCATAGTACAACAATAATAACAACAGAAATGTTCTTCCACTTGTAAAACGTGTAAATATTGTTCTTGTTTTATCCGTAAGATGAATTTTGTTGTTTTCGAACTTTAATTTTATGGTTACACATGTATATATTTGTTGTTTTTTATACATAGATTTTTACTTTAATTAATACAATTTTTTTTTTGTTCTTGTAGTGCTTTTTGTTTTTTGTTTAATTAATGACTCTAATGGCGTAAGTGGGGAATAAAATCTATACAAACTTAATGAAATTTTATAATTTAACAAATGTTGATTTGTTTGCTTGTTTCAAGTACTAATTTTTTTCTAATTTAAAATTTTGTAATCAACCACAAGAGTACACACACTCTTACTATACACGGAAAAAAATTTAAAAATTTATTTTATAACGATTTTCATTGTATGGCACAGGATCTTGTTTAGAAGATTTTAAAGGAAAATTCACAACTGTGTGGTAATTCTTATAGTTAATTGTTTAACTTACGACACAGAAATGCACCGTCTAAAATAATAAATTATGAAATGTTAAATCCCTCTATCTGTCTGTCCGTGTGTCTGTTGAAATCAATTTTTTATGTTCCGTTATGTTGCACATCAAAACTGTGGAAAATAAACCAGCAAAATTTGGCGGCTTATATCCATTTAAAAAGCACGTCTGTCATAGTTTTAACACAAAATTATACATTTTACCAGTTTTGGTCACGTTAGTGAAACTATATTACGAGCCATAGTCTTAAAACTTTTTCAAAACAACAACAACGACATTTGGTTTAAAATTGAGTGAGATACAAGCAACATAATAAACCAGCCTTTGAATTTTTCCTAAAATTTGCAAACGAAAATACAGTTACTTTTAATAAATTAAATGGCTTGAGCCATAGAATATGGTAAACTATTCCAAGTTCCAAGTGGCGTCCGTTGTTGTACACATTCCATGGAATTTTTATGGGTGGCAAAAAGTGGGCGGGGCTACGCCCATAACAATTATTTATAATTTTAAGCTACTTGCACTTGACCGATTTTTCTGAAACCTTGCACACATATTGAGCTGTCATGACTATACAATTTCGTAATTAGAAAAGTTGGCAGGGCCACGCCCATAAAAAATAGTTATAATTTTTAGCTACTTGCATTTGATCGATTTTTCTAAAATTTTGCACACATATTGAGCTGTCGTAACTATATAGTTTCGTGATTAGAAAAGTAGGCAGGGCCACGCCCATAAAAAAGTTATAATTTTGAGGTACTTGCACTGGACCGATTTTCTGAAACTTTGCACACATATTGAGCTGTCATGACTATACAGCTTCGTGATTAGAAAAGTGAGCAGTGCCACGCCTATTAAAAAAAGTAATCATTTTTAGCTTTTTGCACTTGATATTCAATTAAAATTAAAAATGCATTTTCATTCATTAAGGGGCGTAGCAATGCATCCGGGCTTTTCTAGTTTGAAATAAAATTAAATCAATTTGTAAAAAAAATTTAATATTGCACTAGAAAAGAATAAGTTTTTTTTTTTATTAATAAAAATAAATTTAAAAAAAAGCATTGAAATATATAAAATCTCACTCACTCAATGTGTGTACAAAAGCAAGTGCTTAGGAAAAATATAAATTATAAGGAAATAATAATACAGGGATGGAAAAGTTGATTCGAGTGTACTTTAATTAATAATATTTAATATTTTAAAGTCATGTCGTACACATTTTTGTTTGAAAAATAATTTTTGACCACCTCTAATTAAGTATTCATAAAAAATTGTGAAACCGCAAAATACTTTTAATTTCCATCTCTGACATATTTTAAAGAAAAAAAAAAATATGTACGTGATTACAGTTTGGTGCTTTGTACAAAAACAAATTGCTGGCTGTTTTTTTATTTTTGTTACAGGGACGAGTTGACCTGGTTTTCTTGTACCATGGCTCAGTATTTTTGCAGTTATAAGCAGCGTTGTTTTCAGTGCTTTTAAACATTTTTGTCGCGAAAGATTTTCGAATCGGTGCTCGCTGCTTTTTTTTTTAATTTTTATTGCTTTTCTTTTTTCCTCGATGACACCAAATATTAAATTTAAAATAATTATGTCTTTTAATTGAAACCCATTTTTGTAGGGGTAATTTAAATTTAATTAAAGGCAACTGGTAACTATAAGTTTAAACATTTGCCTGCATGTGGCAACACTGTTTGCTACAGCGGAAGTTTGTGTGAAATTACGAGTTCATATTAGTTTATTGCTAAACATTTAAGAGCTGTTAAACAAAAATAAAAAAAAAACTCAAATACTAACATATGTATGTATGTATGATTTATTGTCGCACAACAGAGACAGGAATTGCATACGATATACATAAAAATATTTCTATATGATGTAGCATTGTGTGGTATCAACAGGTTGTTTGTGTGATTGTTACACTTAATTGTGTATGAGTGGGTGAATTATTAAATATAAACTAAAAAAAAATGGATACGAATTTATCTAAATATGCATAGCATATACATACATACAAACACACATATGTATGTACATATGTTTATATGTATAAATGTAGGTATTATGTAGGTAGTAGGTATATTTTTATTTATACAAACTAATTTAACCTAATTATGACAAGACCTTCAAAAATACCACAGCTTAATTGATTAATTAGATAGATGTAGGTACTCTATTAATAGACTACAAAAGTTAACATTTTTATATGTCGCAAAATTTTAGTTCTATGAATAGAAAATTAATTGAAAATTTTCAACACATATCTATGCAATTTTACATTAGAAGTAAATGTAGGTACTGGAATTTTTTTTAACAAATTCATTAAATAAGAAGATTTTTAAGTAGGTACCTACCTATTTTAAAACAAAAAATTTATAAAAAAAATTTCTTTAAAGAAACGTAAAGCAATTAGAAATTTATGGAAAATTTTCTGTAAGTTCTAAAAGTTTTTGCACTGTATTAAGAAATGGATTTAAATATAATCTGCCACCATTTGTTAGGTATGCAAAAAATTACAATAAATATTATTTCACTGGCATGAATATATCACTCCCCTTTCGCCGATCTTAATCTTTTTTTTCTAATTAGGAAATTATTACCAAAAGTAGGTGCGTTTTTTTCCATAAATGACATAAAATTTATTTATTTTTTGTATGGGAAGGGCTGAACCACGTCCTCCTATCAATTTTGCGCCCGAATAAAATAACTAATATCGTAGCCAATTACAAAGAATTTAAAGCCTACTGCAGATATATAATTAAATAGATTTTATTTGTATGGGAGGAACCACGCCCCCTCATTTGATCCTATCTAATTATTGGAATGAATTGTACAATTTTAATCAAAATGCCTAGTACACGGATTGAAAACTCTAAAATCTTATAATGGGTTTTTTGTATGGGATATAAAACATCCGGGCTGCGATCCTATCGATTTTTAATTGAAATGAGACAAATAAGTTAAAAGTAAAACACACATAATTTTAAATTTATAAATATTTATGTATATGTAAAATTTTTCTAGATGTCTCATTAGATATGTATATTTTCTTTGTGTTGAAGGTGCCACGCCTATTTTTTTTCATCTCATTTAACCTTCCTGTACCCGCGCCAATTTCCGTAACGAAAGTTTAAACTAGATGAAATACTAGTTTTTTTAAACAAAGCTTTAAAAAAACGATTTTTATTTAAACTCGATGATATAGTAAAAAAAAATAAAGCCATTCATTAAATTAATATTCAGTAATTTTATTGATTTTCAGTCGTTAACATATTAGTCTTCAAAAAGTATTTACGTAAAAGCGTTTTGTCGGTCTCACAGACTAAAGCGCGGGTATAGGAAGGTTAATGCTCACATATGGAAGTTATTGTAATACCTGACAAAAAAAGACCTTAGGTATTACAGTACTTTGGATATGCTGCAAAAACTATTCATTTTGTATGGAAACTGGCTGCCGCACCCATTTGAAACTTTAAGAAAAAAATGATCGTAAGATTATTTAAAAGAATTTGACAAATCGATCTAGCCGTTGTCCGGTTTTAGATGAATTAAAAAATTGGGTGTAAAGGTAGGTGTGGTAAATTTATTTCTGTAAAAACGGAAGTTGGGTTATGACAAGCATATTATTAGCGAAATCGGTACAACCGTTCATAAGTGATTAATTAAAAAATACTTATATGTACCTACATAGTCCGTAGAACATTCTAAGACAATTTGTCAGTAGATATAAATACATAGATACATATGTATGTATGTAGGATATGTACATACATATTTATGAAGACGTAAAACTTTCTAGTAAATTTTGCTTTATTAAATAGGTACAAATTTAAATTGTATCAAACAATGTCTATAATTCAAGTGTCTGTTTAAGGCCTTCCTCATGCCATTGGGTACACTGTAAATTGCGGCAATGTCAATAAATATTTATAAAAAGATAGGTACTCACCTCTATAGCATCGAAACTAAGTTGTATCATCATCGATTATATATGTAAGTATGTAAACGTTTTAATGTCCGCTGATTTGTGAAGCAGTTTTTTGAAATTATATTAGTTAAATTGGAAAATCTAGATACCTAAATATTTTATTCGAACACACGCAGTTTATTGCATATGACTTGTATGCATGTGTATTGAACATGCCCACATATGTTCCGTTAACGAGATATACGTACATATATACATATGTATGTATGTAGGCACTTATAACTAACATACTTTCCAGATTGCCTCGTCATAAATGCTTGTTGTACGGGAGTAATAAAAAATGAAACAAAAACAAATGTTTTGGATATGATGTGTGACTATCACGGCTTTCAGACTAGGCAAGTCACTTGCGCAAGTGACTTGCCCAAGTGTTGTGTTTATAGGCAAAAGGGGTAAGGTCGGGTTAAGAGGAAGAAACTTGCTCATTTTTGAGTACACACTTGCCTGTACTCGGCAAGTACGAGCAAGTTTTTGTTGAGAAACCAAAAACAAAAGAGTAATAAAAACAAACAAGAGTGCTATATTCGGCCATGCCGAATCTTATATACCCTTCACAACGTGTTGTCATGCAACAACAATTGTTTATGTCACCATTTATCTCATATGAAATACGTACATACAAAACATACATATATAAAAACATCCCATTGTAATATTATACATTTAGTTTACTTATGTGCTTAAAAAAAAAAATAAATTAAAAGAAAAATTAAAAATAAAACAATAAAAATTTGAATAAAATATAAAATAAAAAAAATTTTTTGGCTCACTCTAACCAGTATACCACGTTTGTATGTATGTGTAGATAATTGATAATTGTAGAAATTTCAAACGGAATGACAAACCTATATATACCCTTTTTCACTGTGTGAAGAGTATAATAAGTAAAAGAGAACGAAACTTGGGCAAGTCAGTTGCTGAGTCTGAACATGAAAGCAAGTTCAAAGAAAAATAAAAGAAAATAAAAAACTAACTTGAGCAAGTGACTTGCCCAATGCGAAAGGGGTATATGTTTGGTGTTTTTGGCGTTCTGTTCACTTTTGTTGTGTTTTTATTATTATTTTGTTTAAGAACAAACACATTGCGGTGGGATGAAAACGGCATTTTCAAATAGAAAATGTACAAAAAAAAACTATGAAATTATTAGTAGAAAAGTAGTTAGTGCTGGAGTGGCATAAAAAAAATAATAAATAAAAGTAAATAAAACAAACAACTACCTATAACAACACACCCGACATCGAAGAAAAAAAAAATCACTAACAAAAACAAATGGCAAAATCAGTTCAACACAATTTTAGTTCAATGTACTCCAGAACGAATTATTTTAAAATAAATAAAACTCCAACTACCAGAGCAACCAGCACCAATAGAGTCTAAAACAAAATTTAAACTAACAAAAAAGCAACAACTACCTACTTCCACAAAAACTATTACTATAGTGTCTATTGTTATTGTTGCTAGAGCTACTGCACTGTGGGCAGATTAATTAAAAACAGCTGATTAAAACCGAACACTCCAAAAATAAAATACCCATACATTTAACAAGATGTTGGTATGCAAATTATCCTTGTAGGATATATCAATAGTAAAACTTTAGTGATGTACTACGTACTAATTTTACTCGACACAATGTTTTCTGCTTTAGACATTCATAATGTGCTTGGCATTAAGAATGTATTAGTGACGGTAAAACAATTGACTAGGTAGTTTTGAAGACATCGGAACTAGCTACTCACTCACAGTACATTCAAAAACTTCTAGCCTACACTTTTCAATATTTCCTTACTTGTAATAGTAGAAGAGGAATTAAGTAATATACTTATTTTAAATAATTGAATATTTCTATTTTGTTTTAATTAAATGTGTTATTGAAGAAAATTATTAATAATAGTTATATAAAATCTCTATATAGCTATTGTATGCCATAATATTGACCCTTGCCAAATACGTAATGGAAGTTGCCTTCAGCGTTACCACCATTAAATATAACCCAGCATTTTAAAACTTTATGTCAATTTTGTTTTACAGTAAACTTAAATACTTACATATTCGTCATGCGTTGCTTAAATAGCGGCAATTTTTTTAAATTGTTTCTTCGTGTTTTGATAATACATTTAACACACAGAAAACAGTAGGGTACCGACTACACGGCTTCAAATAACGTTGGCTACAATCGCCATGGTGTAATTACATAAGGTGATAGCGTAAAGGAGAGCATTTTTTGTCTCTCTTTTTTTATATATGGAGTTTGAAAAACAACTGAGATATGAGCAAAAACCCACGACCACCTCGATTTTTTTTTCACAAAAACAACATTACAACAACAACATACATACATACAAACGTGTATACTGGTTAGAGAAAACGTGGCATCGAATCCCAGCTGAGCCAAAAAAATTTTTTTTTTAATTTTTTTTTTATTTTTTTTATTTTTTATTTAATATATTACTTATATTTTTAGTTTTTTTTTGTTTTATATTTATTACATATATTTCAATTATTTTTTTTTTCATTTTTTTCTTAAATTTTTAATATTTTTTTAAATTTGATTTTTGTTTTTTTTTAACATACATACGTAAATTTATAATTTTACAATGGGATATTTTTATATATGTATGTTTTTTATATGTATGTACGTATTTCATATCGGATGAATGGTGATACAAACTACTGTTATTGCATGACTTCACGTTGTGAAGGGTATATAAGATTCGGCACGGCCTAATATAGCGCTCTTACTTGTTTTAAATTGTTATTGCTTTTCTTGTTTCCTCGATGACACCAAATATTAAATTTAAAATAATTATGTATTTTAATTGAAAACCATTTTTGTAGGGGTATTTTAAATCTAATTTAAGGTATTTTAAAAGGAAACTGGTAACTATAAGTTTAAACTGGTGTCAACACAGTTGGCTATAGCGGAAGTACATACATTTTTATATATGGAGTTTGAAAATTCTTTACTGAAATCTCTTTTTTATAAGTATATGGAGTTTGACAAACATTGACACACAAAAAAATAATCAGCTGGGCTGGAACCGCCGCCTGTATAAGTGTATCCTGTAGCCAACTACTCAACTATTTTAAAACGACAGCAACATCGTAAGCACCTCATGCTAAAGCTGTTGAAGAAATACATATTTCAGTGCTGCCGCATTTGAAAATATACTAATGATTCCATGTAAAAATAAAAAATAGTTTAGTTTTCTGTTAATTCATATATAATATTTTGACTTTGTGATGTTCTTTTTTGTTAATAAACAGGTGTGTGATGAAAACGGATAATTTTCAAAACGATTTACAAACGATTTTTATAAAAAGAGAATAAATTTTTACACCAATCGCAAACTTCTAAAAATCATACTAAAAATAAAATATAAACCATATATGTATATAATAAAACTGCGAAAAAAAATAATCAATAACGATTGAAAAACAATTTAAAAATTATTGACAAGAAAACTATAGCAAACACATCACACCTGAAAATAAAATATTTTTAATCTCTGTGATAAATATTTGTACCTAATCTACATCAGAATTTTTCTTTAAACAATTTATCGAATACGCTACAGTTGTGTTCTGTTTCAAGTTTATGGTCCTTAGTTTACGTACACGAAGCTTTTGAATTGTTCCCACTGTATGAATTTAAATACACTTACTGTATTCTGATTGTTAATGAAACGACAATAACTACATCAGCAAAAACATTTGCAAAAACAACAAATAAGAAATTAAACAGTATAAATGTTAACGGTACAAAGTCTAACTAAGTTACTCTCTCTTCTCATTAATTTTTTATAATTTTTTAAAAAGGTGAGTGCCAGCGTTGTCAACTTTAAAATTTCAAAAAGCACCATAACCCAGGAAAAAACGCGTCATTCTCAAAAAAAAGCACTAAATTTATAATTTGTATATTATTTTTTTATTTATTTAATAAAATTATACATTTATATAAATTTCTTTGCAAATAAGACATTTTTAAATGAATATCAGAATAAATAACAAAAAAATTTACAAAAATCAAACAACGAATATCTTTTAGTCAGTCAGTACAGATTTACATAGATACATATATTTATATGTAAATAAAAATAAACAAAAACATTGGAAAAAAGAACAAAAATATTTAATTATTAAAATAATTATCAATTCACAATATATCACAGGAGTGATGCATTGTAAGAAATTTATTTCAACATTTAGAAAAAATTACGACAGGATTAATTTTTCCATACCTGATGCATTTAAACGACGTTTAATAAACATATGTGAATTTGTTGTACAAAATATTAAATAAATTATTCACCAAATAAGAACAACTATTATTTAATATTTAAATATTTTTATGTTACATATTAGAGTAATTAAATAGAACTATTTCTAACTAAAAATTATGAAAAATTTTAATAAACTTGCAGTTTAATAATTCGATTAGGATTTAAGCTTTTCTCTGTGTAAATAATATCAAATATCAATGTTAAAGTCAATTATTTCTTCATTATTATCACTATCATCTGGCCACAACATAGTCTTAATTTCAAATTGTAATGCTTTGTAAATATCATTGCTATTAATCAGAATATTTACTTCATCAGCTATTTGGTAGGTTTCGCAACAGGAATTTTCCCGTTTAAGCCCATTTTTAATGTGAAGTAAGGCATTAACTGAGTTTAAAGACATTCGGTTGCGAATTTTAGATTTAAACACATTCATGGGAGCGACAAAAGTTTAACGTTTAAGTTTAATGCTTCAAAGGGCTTTAAGTTAACTGCATCTTTGTACGATTTAACTTCAATCCAAAAATCGAGTGGATTCAATATTTTGCCATTGGTAACGGTAAAATATCTTCTTTTGTATGTGATAAAACATTTCTAACATTAATTATGTTAATTTTACTCAAAATTTCAAGGTTTTCTGGTAAAATTTTTAAACGTTTAAAGTTGTGGGACGCTAAAAGTTTGCTTTAAGGTTTAATCATTTATAAGATGATCTCAAAAGAAAGAGGAACTTCTTTTATTCACATTCACCTCAAATGCATATACATATGTATAAAGTTAGACATTTTGAAACAAAAACTTTCTGGGCAATCAATTATCTTATAAATAATTAAATTTTTAGTGTAATATTATTTTCTTGCCGAGTTGCATGTAATTGTACTATAAGTTACATTTTGGTAGTATGTATATAAATTTACACTTACAAAAATTTTTTTTCAATTAATTAATTTGAATTTTAGTGTTTGGTGTCACCGAAATAAAAAGAAAATCACTAAAAACTAAAAAAAAAATCACCTAGCACTGACTCACAATTTTTCCGCTTTCTAAATGTTAAAAATCACCAAAAACGGTGATAAAATCACCGAGTTGACAACGCTGGTGAGTGCTGCCATATGTGACCAGCCAGTGTTGAAAATGGATTAACACTAAAACCAGAAAAAAAAAGAATAATTAAACACCTTAGATAATATGATGCATAAATTATCTCCGAAACCGTACGAGATCAATCTTAAACTTTAAGTCGAAGGTCATAAGAAAGAACCCTAGAACATAATTTAGCAGTTTGGAAGCATTTTAAATTTTATATATTTATTTTAAAAAATCGCTGGAAAACCCATTTTCTTATATATATTTTCTGATTCCGTTAAGACTTTTTTTTCTTGGTAATTTACAATGCAAAGACTTACACGTGGACATTTATTTGAAAATTTCGCTCTTAGCAGGTAATACTTGACTACATTTACTCTTCTGCAAAATATTCATCCAAATCGATCGCGTTGCGTACGTATAGAAGAAGCCATCGCTGCTGTATAACAAAAATGTGACAGAGGACTTAAGATTATCGATCCGACAACTTTTTCAGCAACACGGTTTCTGTCCTTCTACTAATTGAAAAATTTTAAGAAAAGATCTTGGCCTCCTTCTATTTATATAAGATCATATATCAAATCAACTTCAGAGATGAGGCTCATTTCTGGCTTAACCAGTTTGTAAACAAGCAGAATTGTCGTTATTGTAGAGAACACAATACTCGTAAGATCCTTAAAATAAAAATACTTAAAATCAATAAAATTTCTGTGACCTGTTACACATTTTTGTGGAGATACGTCGAATCTGTAGCTTATGCTGATAAACTAGCAACACTTGATAAGGAAGCCAAAATTCGAAATAAGACCGAGTATCATCGAAAAAAATATTGTAAAATTGTACCGACAGGAACCGACAAATAATGGTTGTTCATTTTGTTTTAAGGTCCAGATTCGTGGTGAAAACTACTCAGCGTGTACATTCGACAAATGCTTGCCATCATTATGAGATCAGTGATTTATATGTTTCTTTGTATGGACTGTGATACTGTTTACATGACTGCCGTTACTTTGTGCGGAACCACTGTTATAAGAATGACATTTTTTAATGACTCTGCCTCATATGTCGAGTATAGTTTAAGCTTGCCACTTAAACAGAAAAAGTCTAGCAGTGTTATATCGCATAATTTTGGCATCCAACTACGAGAACGATTTCAAGTGCAGTATTTACTCTGGCAACACTGGCAGTACAATAAGTGTCCTACTCTTAAGTGATTGTGTGTACTTTGTTGTTTATGCACTCTTTGTTGTGTTTGTTTGTTGTTTGTGTGCCTTGTACATGGTTGTAAGTTCAATCTTTGCTTCGCATGTTTTAGTTGTTGCTGCTGCTGCTGTCGTTATTGAGCGGTTTTGAAGAGTCCCAGGTTTCAATAAAACAATTTAGATTTTTTTGTCTTAAAAAAAATTGGCGCTAATGGCGCTTATTAATTTTTTATTTGTCCCTGAAGCGGACAATGGCGTTCACTCGTCTGCTGGCTCATTCAAATGGTATTACGCCCAGAACCTTACCTGTCGCCCCTCACTCTTATATGTATGGAGCTTAGTGTTAGATTCCCTCTACCATCATCGAACAGCAATAAACCACTTGACAAATCTTATCATATAATGATGTTATTTTTTCTCTTCATTTTCGAACGAACAAACGAGTTGATGGGAATGAGGATGGCAAAGTGCAATAAATAAATATGTATGTACACATGTATGGATGTGTGTACCTACTAGCAAGCAAGAATGATTAAATAAAGATTACGCCTTGCGCATGATTTACCGTTTGATGACGTAGTAATCCCCTCGCAAAGGTTACCAAGTCTGTATCATATGTGAAATTTATAATTTCTTACAAAAAATGTATGTATTTTGTAATAGTTGGCAGCCCTGTAATTAATTTACTCAGAGAGTTATAAAAAATAAGTATTACATCGGTGCTTAATAAACAACGAATTTCGTATCATATATTATAATAAATACATATAAATAATATTTAAATTATTAAAATTATATAAAAAGTGTTTAAATTTGGTTATTTAAAAGCTGCAAAACTAATAAAAACAGAAAACAAAATAAAGTGAAAAGAAAAGAAAGAGAGCAAATATGAAATGTGAAGTGGGCAAATGCAAGCAAAGTAACAGCAAATTATATTAAAAACTAATAATTTGCGTATATTTAATAAAACGTTTGTGTTTTCAAACAGATGTATCATTTTACAATTTTCCAAAAGATGAAGCTCGAAGGAAGTTATGGGTAATTTTTTGCAAACGAGGGAAGTCTGTAGATGTGGATAAAGAAAAAATTTGTGTTTTACATTTCAAGCAAGAAGATTTTGAAAGAAACTTGAAATTTGAAATGGGTAAGTTAAAACAAAATTAATTCTTGCAGTACATTACTAAGGCATTATGAATAGAATTTAGCAAACGGCGTGCAAAAATTTTTAAAATCCCATGCAGTTCCGTCTTTAGACAATAGTGCTATTGAAAGTAAAACGAAAACTGCTAATGAAACTGAAGTTGCAAATGTATATGAAGGGCTACGTGAAACTAAAAAGCAAAATGATACTCCAAATAGTTTTGAAGAAAAATTGGTCGCGGAAAATGCTCTAAGGCCGACTGATTTTGAAGAAGATCGCCTCCAGACTTACACCATATTTTTCAAATTAAATGGTACAAATTATTACTTCCAAGCGGATATTTACAAAAGCAATTGTTGGAAGCAAAAGAAATTGAAGCCAGTGAAGACGTGAAAAAACTTTTTTTTAAGGTGTCGAATGTATTTTAGAATCAAGAAACTAAATGCCGAAATCGCTGAAAATACTTATAAGCGAAAAAGAAAATTTGATAAAATAACAAAATGAATTCTACACCTAATTTAATAGTGAAATATTCAGGCATGTGATGGAAATCGAAAACGAAGCAATTTTGAAAGTTCGTTTTAATATTCTATGAATAAAATTTTTGTAATTTTTGTTATATATGTACATAAATATTTCTATATTAAAAAGAATTTTATAACAAAAATTACAAAAATTTTATTCATAGAGTATTTAAACGAACTTTCAAAATTGCTTCGTTTTCGATTTCAATCACATACCTAATTGTAATAAAAATAATGAAAATATATATACATATAAAGAATTTGTTTGCTTTTAAAACATTTAGTTAGAAAAATAACAGTTTGTCCCACTGTCATGTTTTTACACAAACATAATTAGTTATACAGCTGAATTTTATTAGCCAATGAAAACACAGCTTGAGTGACGTCAGAATTCCTACATGCGCAGAAATGTTTTTTTACGGCTGCGTGATGGCGTAATCTTTATTTAATCATTCTTGCTAACAAGTAAATTTATTGAGTGGCTTAGGTACTGAGTGATGATGGTTGGAATGAACAAGTAAGAGCACTATATTAGGCTGTGCAGAATCTTTTATACCCACCACCAATTTGTGTGCATTTAAAGCACAATATTTATTATTTTCTTAATCGCTATGGAATAATCTCTTTATAATAAAATATGTATCACTTTCTTTGTAGAGGGTGGTTAAATTTTAAGGGCCCATGTTGAAGGTGAACTACACCTAGTCTTTAAATTTGTTTTCTGCATTTCACTTGACATTTCTCAATCTCAAACTTACTCAATTTGATTAGTGGAAAGAGCAACGCTTTAAAGTTATTCAGGTTTTTATATAAAAATGGGCGATCAAGTCAAAATGCATTTTGTGCATAATTCTTTTGATCAACATAATCATTCAAATTCGTCCGCATTCGGGAAAATTGTAAAAAATATTTAAATTTCTGCAAAACAGGTCTGTATAAAATGTTAGAAAATCTGTGAATGCCTTCTTAGTTCGTTGAATGGGCACCATTGCTGTTTTTTGCGATAGTGTGGCAAAAGAGCAGTCAACCTCGCCTCATCATCATGCCTAACAATTGAGCATCAACATTGTCATTGAAAATTTGGACCATCAGATAGTGGAGTGGTGCCAAGGATGGGGGGGGGGGGGCCATTTGGCAGATATTTTGGTAAATACGTAATTGACCCATACAAATATTATCATTATAAAAAGAAATAATAATAATTTCCTAAATAATTTGCTTTTTATTTAAATTCAACATAGGTCCTTAAAATTTAACCACCCTTTATAACTTCGATATGCTACTAAAATGCTTTTGTAAATGTAGTCTTTCAATGAAAGTGGGCATTAAAGTAGGTGTGTCAATAAAGTTTCTGCTAATAAATACAATTTAGATATTTCAATATAGTCCTTTATTTTCCCAAAAACTTTGTCAATAGAGAAATTACATGAATTTAAGATAAACCGTTGGGAGGTAGGCGTTAAAGTGAGCGCGTCACCTTAACTTTTTGGCAGAACAATTTCATTGATTAGAAGGATATACGTAGCAAATTTTATCATCATACCTCTAATTTTGGCGGTTTTATGAGCTTTAAATTTCATTAACGGTAGATAACGTGAAAAGTGGGCGTTATAGTAGGGCGTGTTTATGTGCTTTTAAATTTCATTAACGTTAGATAACGTGAAAAGTGGGCGTTATAGTAGGCGTGTCAAAGTTGTTTTTGCTAATGAGTACAACTTTGGTGTTTCAATATAGTCTTTTATTATTCCAAAATCTTTATTAATAGAGAAATTATATGAATTTTAGGTAAAACGTTATATGGGAGGTGGGCATAAAAGTGGGCGTGGCACCTTAATTTTCTGGCACAGTAATGACATTGCCTAGGAGGATATACGTGGCAAATTTTATCATCATACCTCTCATTTTGGCGGTTTTATGAGCTTTTAAATTTCATTAACGGTAGATAACGTGAAAAGTGGGCGTTATAGTAGGCGTGTCAAAGTTATTTTTGCAAATGAGTACAACTTAGGTGTTTCAATATAGTCCTTTATTATTCCAAAATCTTTATTAATAGAGAAATAATATGAATTTTGGGTAAAACGTTATATGGGAGGTGGGCGTGGCACATTGATTTTCCGTTACAAAAAAGCGTCTCACCAAAAAGCAAAGTGTGCAAAATTTCAGAGTCGTACATCCAATTTTGTTGCTTTTATGACGTTTTTGTTTTTATATGTACCGAAATATACACTGTGCGGTATAAATTTTCGTACATTTTGATCAATAACTCCTTTCCTAATGCATAGATTTAGATAATTTTCAGGGAAAAATATTGTTTTTACTCAGGAAATATATATTCGAAGTTTCATGAGTCTACGTTAATGCGTTTGGACACAATTCCATTTTATTCGATGTTCGAAGGACACGGTTTTTTCGACCTACTCTTGCTTTTTGAGCTATAACTCTCTTCCTAATATTCCGATTTAGCCCATTTTCAATACCAAACAAACCTTGTCTATAAGAAAGATTCTGGCAAAATTTGAGCCCCCTAGCTTTTTCGGTGCGACCTCTATCGTGCTTTCAACAGACGGACAGACGGACGGACATAGCTAGATCGTCATCAAATCAAACCCTGATTCAGAATATATATACTTTATGGGGTCTAAAATGGATATTTCGATGTGTTACAAACGGAATGACAAAATGAATATACCCCCACCATTTTTTTGGTGGCGGGTATAAAAAAGCGCTGAAAGGGTATATGTAGTATAAACATCATGTTTTCTGTTTTTATTAAAGAAAAAACACAGAAGACAAGAGACATTTGTGGTACAGAAACGGCAAAGAAAATAAATTTAAAAAAAGAACCAATGAAACTAAAAAATCTTTCTATTTAACCAGCAGTAATTGAATTTTCCACTTTTATTTTACTGTTTCATCATTGGTTGTACAGTGCATTATATTCGTACAGGGGTGGCCCAATTTCAGATTTAGTCCATTTAAACATTAACAATTAAGATGATTGCAAAATTTCGCCAACCTTATGGAACACTTGATAACATTGGTGTAACTAGACTATTCTGGCGGTGCAAAGCTCCATGCTGAAATTTCATAATACATATAGGTACTAGTTGTTACGGAAAATTTTCTTAATCGATTGACGTACATATGTATGTATATCTTGAGCTTCCAGTTCAATTTCCAAAGGATTTGATATTCCGATATTCATTTACGGCGAACTATTAATTTTACTCATAGTCACTAAAGTTGATCCAATTTTGTCACAGCTAATTTAATTGCGAATTCCGATATGAAACTCTATTACTGTGACTAGTGATGGATACAAATCAAAAATTGATGATAGAAAACAAGAAGATAATTGCATCCAAACGGTCGATATAACTAAAACAGCTTGAATGACACAGCTCATTTCGAAAAAAAGCACCGGTTAAGCGAATTGCAATGACCGGAAAGAACAAGGATTATATCTAATACGATTGCAAAAGAATTGCTATCTTACACCTTTATCATATCAATTGGAAATGCGACATATATCTATGCAGCAGATGCTGATTAATAATAACTGCACCACTTGATCAATACTAAATTGTATTCATTGAAAACATTGAAAAAATTTGGATGACCCTCCGTAGAAATTCCTGCACTACACATTGCAAATAAATGTATTCGCTGAGTTTTGTTTTCTCTTTCGTGTTGTTTTTGTTGTCGTTTAAATATTTATCATTTATTGTTGTTATGATTTCATACAATGTGAACGATGATTTGTCGTTGTTTTATGTTTTGTTTCTTCTGTTTTCATATCAATATTCAATGTGTCCTACACCATCAAAGCAAGAAAGGTTATAGTGCGTTTATGCTCATATTTGTTACACCGAATCAATACACCTAACTGATTGACTTTTGTTGTAAGTTTGTGATTCAGCTATTGCTCGAATTGTTTTGTAACTCAAAAGTATGTTATCAAAAGCCCCTTTTAAAATTTCGTGATAAGAGTAAATAAATAAGCATTTATTATTGAAAATGGCTTTATTGCTTTTTAAAATATTTTCCATAAAGATTAATACAATTTTGAATACGTTCAATCTAATTTTCGAAACACTTTCTCTATTCCGATTGAGGTACCTCTAAAAATGCATTTTGAACGCATCAACCACTTCCTCAGGTATCACAAGACATTGAGCTTGCAATTTATTTTTTATGACTCATTAATCGATGTTTTGAATGCTCAAAAAGTCCTTGTCTGAACCGCATTGTTTACATTGTCATTTTGCAGTATTATCCATCCCTGGATGTTGGGTTTTCTTATTTCTCCGAATATTTTTGGCTGGTTGTATACCATCAGAAGTCACTGTTCTACGTTGCACTATTGTAAGAATTGAGACAGGTTCAGTTTTTCAAAAAACAGGCAACCATTTGCTTCGCAGTGATTCAAACCCAAATAACTTGGAAGACCCGTACATCCGTTTGCTTTTTACTTACGAGCTCACCTGTTGTATTTTTTTAACATTTCTTGCGGCCGATTTACACGACTCTTTTTTGGAGCGATTATCAAATTATGTGGGATCCAACGCGAAAAAATCTTTTTCACGGCTAAATATTTATGAAATATTTAATGCATTCTGGTTCCATTAATATGTAAGGTTGCCTCTATCTCATGATAACCTTGCAGTATAATTTCACGCTCAAAATCAATAATTTTAGTAACAACATATTTTGGACAACCTTCACGAAGCTTCTCGTTGACTGAACTACGGCTACGATTCAGTATAGCCGATAAAGTCGATAACATTCTCTCTTTATGGTGAAAAACGAACTGAGTTCATTGATGCACTGTTGTTACTTTAAACGTCAAAAGTTGTAAAAAATAATCGCAACTCACTGACTGTTCTCTACCCACTTAATTCCCTTAATAAACTCGATATAATGTTCTTCAGTTTACGATTTAAAACCATTGTGCAACTTCCTACCTCTGCATCAAAGGTTGTTCTATATATCCCGGCTGAAGGTAGTTAAAATTATTCTTCATGCGTTCATTTCATAAGGTCCTAAGCATTTTGAGGTAAAACCCGCATCAAAAAAAAATCGTATTAATACACATAAATTACTATTGTAGGGTACATTATGATCGTAGAAAATCGGTAATACTTTCCTATATGTTTCGATTTCAATTGAGTTTGAGCTGGTGTGTGTCATTTTGACGATGTGTGATTTCTATATACCCTATAAGCAACCAAGCTAACTTAAAGTTAATTTTTTTGCAAACTAGTGGTGGTTGATGTCTGGATTATTTTCAATGTGGCAAACTGACTATTTTAATATTGCGAAGTCCTACGAAGTAGTCAATTGTCCAACTCTGGATGACTTTTAAGCTTACTTAATCTTAGCTACCTAAAAATTAGTTTAAAGTCACCCCATTTAAAGTAAGTTGTATTTAAGTAAACTGAAACTCCCAGGAAATTTTTATTGGTTTATTTGTATTTATACGTAAGTTTAACATATATGTATGTTTAATTTTTATTTTTATGATTTAAAGGGATTTTTTCATGCAGTTTATTGATATTTTTTTTTAAGTTTAAAGAATTCACTTAAAGTCTCATCAAAATTTTTTAAACTCTCCTACATTACGTGGATAATGAAAAAACAGAAATACCTACAAATTATTTTATTAATGAGGCCATAATGTTTTTATTTTTTTTCAAACATTTTTTTCGCAAGGTTTTGTTATTTTCAAATATTTTTTTAAAATTTTATTTTTAGTTTGAATTTAATATTTATATTTATTTAAAGTTTTATTTTATAAATTTTAATAAGATGTAATATTTTTGGCTTAAGTTAGTTTTTGATAAAAAAAAAAAAATAAATATGTATGTAGGTACCTCTAAAAACAATTATATTTAATTTCTGTATGTTTAAGAATTAAAGTACCTATACCGGAAAAAAGCAATCCGATTATATGTCCAGAAAGCAATATACTAAGAACAAACAAGCAAACCCCCTTTTAAAGTATCTTTTTCTCAGAGCAAAATAAAAAAAATCGTATTTATGCTTTAAATTTGAAAAATTTCTACCTACAATACTTTGTAGTTAGCTTATAGTTAGTTGATAAAAGCAAACATAAAGTGCGTTTCGTAGTCGACTACTCTTTTGCTTATAGGGTAATTTTGTCATACATGTACCTATGTACATACACTGTAGTATACTATTACTCCAAAACGCAGTTTAAGTCTTTCTTTGTTATTGTTGTGTCTTTTATTATTTTTCAAACATACGAAAAATTTGCTTACTGCGTACTTTTGTTAAACAAAACTATAAATTCCAAAAAATAATATAAAACACTATTATATTTAGATATGTACGTATGTAAGTAAGTATGTACATAGTTCATACTTTAATTTTATCATACAGTTTTTTTTGTGTTTTTTTTTTTAACGAACAACAAAAACGTACCTACATAGGTACATACATAGATATATTTTGACATTTATGACAATTTTATAGTTTGACAGCTTAATTAGTTGCGGTTTTGGTTTGCCCTATTTTTAATGAATAGTACATATTGCAAATAGTTTTAGCATTGTTTGATATAAATACATACATACAATTCCACTGCACACACTTTTTCCCATCACTCTGTTGAGAAGATAAACTTAAGTGACAGAAGTGTTTGTTAAGTTTTTTCTGCTACTTCGTTTTTAATAATGACGCATATATTTTTTTTATTTTTCATATACATACTCGATACACTATAAAAATTATTACCGTTAGTTTTCAAGCGTTTTATTCATTTGTTTTTATTCATAACGAAATATGTATGTAGTTTTCACAAACACTCATTAATACATAAAATAATAATAACAAGAAAATAATAATAGTAAAAACCATAAACGTGCGAAAAGGAACGGCCTGTCTCACAACAAATGTAAAAAATGTTCTGCATTAGTTCACAGACTTTAAGTTTCTGATTTTGCCATCAACGAACGTTACGCGCAAGGTCGGTCGTTCGGTCGCTATAGAAAGCAAAAACAAAAAGAGCCTAGTGTGTTGCCATTAACTAAATCATTATCATCATTGTCGTCGTCGTCAACAATAATACCATCATTATTATTGTTGCCGTCATAATCAACAACTTTATTGTTGTCGCTGCTGTTCGTTCGTTTTCTATTTCACTAAATTCAAACACGTTAAAAAAACACACACATATGACTTTGGACAGACATTCGCAATCGGAATCCCATACATGCAAGACTTTCGCACAACGGATACAAAATGCAAAACGTAGTTTATATATATTTAGAAATTATTTCCCACAGTACGACAATCATACAACTATGACGATGATAACAACAATAAAAGTGTAATACAGTCAAATCCCGATAATTCGTACTCGCAAGGGACCGTCCATTTCTTACGAATTATAGGGGATTTTCGATTCAGCGGGGTTTCGATTTAACGGGGTTAAAATAAAATAAATATGAATTAACGGGGGTTTTCAATTTATTTACTTAAACGATAAAAAGAAACAAAAACAAGTAAGAGTGCTATATACGGCCATGCCGAATCTTATATACCCTTCACAACGTGTAGTCATGCAATAACAGTAGTTTGTATCACCATTCCCCATATGAAATACGTACATACATATAAAAAACATACATATATAAAAACATCCCATTGTAAAATTATAAATTTGCGTATGAATGTTAAAAAAAAATAATAAAAAAAAAAATTAAAAAAAAAAAAATTTTTTTAAATAATTAAAATATATATAATAAATATAAAACAAAAAAAAAAAATAATAAAAAAAAAAAATTAAAAAAAAACAATAAAAATAATTATAAAAATATAAATAATATATTAAATAAAAAATGAAAAAAATTTAAAAAAAAAATTTAAAAAAAATGTAAAACAAAAATTAAAAAAAAAATAATTTAAATATATATAATAAATATAAAATAAAAAAAAATAATAAAACAAAAATTAAAAAAAAATAATAAAAATATAAATAATATATTAAATAAAAAAAAAATTAAAAAAAAATAAAAAACAAATTTTTTTTGCCTCAGCTGGGATTCGATGCCACGTTTTCTCTAACCAGTATACACGTTTGTATGTATGTATGTTGTTGTTGTAATATTGTTTTTGTGAAAAAAAAATCGAGGTGGTCGTGGGTTTTTGCTCATATCTCAGTTCTTTATGAACCGATGTTTCTGATTTTCAATACCGATCTACTCCCGAATATTTCTGATGTTTTAATACCTCACCCGGGGCTAGGCGATATCGGGGGGCTTCAAGAAGTTTCAACATACACACGGACAGACGGTCAGACTGACAGAGCTTAATCGACTCCCCTATTCATAAGCTTTCAGAAAATATATACTTTATGGGGTCGGAAATGAAAATTGTAGAAATTTCACACGGAATGACAAAGGTATAATAAAATGGTTTTATTAGTGTGTTTGTAAATGTTTGAGTTTTTCAGTAAAATTTCAATAATACGGTTGCACTATTAGCTGTTATGCGAAAACGAAATTTAATTTAAAATTTACTGAACGTAGCCATGGTGTAATCACATAAGGTGATAGCGCAGAGAGAGTATTTTTTATCTCTCTTTTTTTATATATGAAATTTGAAAATTCTTGGGGCTGAAATCTCACACAAAACAATAATCAACTGGACTGGCACCGCTACCCGTATAAGTGAATCCTGGGCGTAGCCACCAAATTCTTTGCAAACGTTTCTGTGTAAACAAATTCCTTTCCTTGTCATCCGTATTATCTCAATATGTTCAGAATTCATTCCTTAAGGCTTTGATAACCGATTGGCTGCTGGTAAAATTACGAATAGGGGCTTTAGTATTAGGATCTTCAACCACTAAATACTCTCCGTAATTGCTGAAAACAGTATTGTTATCTGGCAAACGAAAGTTTTTAATTTATGTATGTATGTAAGCTAATTTTCTTAATATTCATATATTCTGTTGAAGTTTTGCCACATATTTCATTTGTGATATATCTTCTTGGTAGGTTATCATCTATCTTTTCAAAACTGTTGGTATGGTTTTTCACCAGACATTTATCTTATTATCAATACATTAGCAGCTTCAAAGCTGTTTCAACTGCATTTCGATCGGCGGTATTCATTGAGCACTTAAAAGCCAACAATTAAAACGAAATGCTGCCTGATTTATTATTGTAAAAATTGTGTCAATAGTGTACTTTCAGGTTCTATTTTTTTACTTTTAAAATACCTTAATCTCCCGTAGCTCTGTATTCTTACAGCTACATATGTAAGTATGTATGTGGTGCCGAAAACAGACCCCATTATCATGGTACAATCATCAGGTAGTTCTGCAACAACAAAATTCTAAATGTATTTTGTTGTTGGAAAACGACGACTTAAATGTCAAAAAGCAAATGTGTGTGCGTGTTTTTTTTTTTGGCATATACACATACATAAACAAAATTTGACATTTTAGTTAAACCTTAAGGTAGAGAAAAAAAATCAGCTGTTTTAGTGAGGCTACCTGATAATTGTACCATGCGCCATTATCATTGTTATGATTATCATAATTATCAACAACAACGATATTATCATTTAGTGACTTAATTTTAGTACAACACAAAAGTTACAATATCACAACATGCCATCACACACTCTCAGGAAAAATATTTATTAAATTGTTATTTTCTTAAATGAGTTTTTGCTGTTTCATTCTAATGTTTGACTTATAAATTCACTTTTGCAGCTTTTGCTTCGTTTGATTTTCAGTTTTTTTTTGCACTACAACTACAAAAATACTTGTACGAGTACTAGTTCTCTTTAATTCGTTAAACAACAAATTCGAGAGCATTTTTGTGTAAGTGTAAGTGCAAGTATCTGTCTGTTTACTTTTAACTTTTTTCCACATTTCTTTTTTGAGTTTCTCACAAAATAAATATTTATTTTTAATTCTTTCCCAAGAGTCGTTATTTAGACTCTCAATGAATTTTGTGTTTATTGTGTATCTATGTGTGTTTGCAATTGTTTATTGCGAATTCTTTGTAAGTGTATTGGTTAACGCCATCCATACACTCAAAGAAATCGATGTGTTTACATTTGAATATACAATTTTTAATGTGCTGATTAAAAAGTAAAACTTTTGTTTATTTTTTTTTTTTTTTCTCTAAACAGGTAGATGATCATTTTTGTTAAATAAATACGGGGCAAAAGACCACAATATGTTGTTGGCAAAAAGAAATTAGGTCAGGAACACATAAATGTAAATAACTGCTGTTGATTTGTGTGAAAATTTTAAGGGTATTGACGTCATAATATGCATATGCTTACAGTAAAGTGAAAATTTTAATGTGGCTCAAATCAAAATTTGGGAATAAGAATGTTTTAACGATAAGAAATTTTTAATGCTTTTTTATGTCACGTTGCCTTTAAAAAGAAAATTACGTTACGTTTGAATCTAAATATAAACAGATAGAATGTTTAATAATGAAGAAATATTTATTTTTGCATGAAAACCAACGCCATTCAAAATTATACTTGAATTTTTGTTACAAATAGAAGTGTAGTAAAAATTGTGGACGTAACAACGATTTATCGCTAGTTGTGAAGTAATAAATAAATTAATTACGATGTAAAAAAAATTACGATAAGATAATAAAAAACTTTTTCAAAGTAACAAGTCTCTGACAAGGGTTACTGGTAGGGGAGTCCAAAACAAAATAGAGGTACCTACTTATTTGAACGTTTTGTTCTTATTTTTTTTTTTTTTATGTGCTATGCGGTGTATTATTTTCTTCAGTTTGATAATTATTAAGGTGAATGCATGTGACCCTTATATTTAATGTTAAAGAACATTTTCTGCAGATTAATGTATTTCACTTATTGCGAGTAATATTTTAAACCTTTAACTCTCAATGTGTGGCGCTTTTTTTTTGGATTTTAATATTAGGAATATCACAATTTAAAATATTCCACAAAAAACTGACATAAACATTTTCCAAATATGACCAATCACAAAATTTTACTTGTTTGCAAGAAATAAGTCAAAACAAAAAATGTGCTTAAAGGTTAATTTCATACATATTCCGAAATGGTGCTAAATTGCTTCATAATGGTGAGTTGTAGGAAAATAAGTGAATGAAATTTTAATCAAATAAAATATAGCTTTAGTGAAAAGGGTCTTAAATCAGAAACTCTAGTTTTAAAAACGTGCTTTTATTGTGTAATTAGCAATGGTGATTCACTTAAGTTGATACCAAACGAAAGAGAGACAAATTGAGTAAATGCCAAGCAAAAACACAAACTGCCATTTTTTAATTAAGAGCTTTTTCCTAATGTCTCTTAGTAAAAATATAATATTTGAATATTTAGCCAAGCATTTATTTCTTTATTATATTTTTATACCCTTCACACAGTGAAAAAGGGTATATATAGGTTTGTCATTTCGTGTGAAATTTCTACAATTTTCATTTCCGACCCCATAAAGTATATATTTTCTGAAAGCTTATGAATAGGGGAGTAGATTAAGCTCTGTCAGTCTGTCCGTCTGTCCGTGTGTATGTTGAAATCAACTTGTTGAATCCCCCCGATATCGCATGGACCCGGGTGAGGTACTAAAATATTAGAAATATTCGGGAGTAGATCGGTATTGAAAATCAGAAACATCGGTTCATAAACAACTGAGATATGAGCAAAAACCCACGACCACCTCGATTTTTTTTCACAAAAACAACGTTACAACAACAACATACATACATACATACATACAAACGTGTATACTGGTTAGAGAAAACGTGGCATCGAATCCCAGCTGAGCCAAAAAAATTTTTTTTTTTTTTTATATATTTTTTTTTTAATTTCTTTTTATTTTTTATTTAATATATTATTTATATTTTTACTATTTTTTTTTTAATTTTTTTTTTAAATTTTTTTGTTTTATATTTATTATATATATTTTAATTATTTAAAAAAAAATTTTTTTAATTTTTTTTAAATTTTTTTTTTATATTTTTTTAACATACATACGTAAATTTATAATTTTACAATAGGATGTTTTTATAGATATATGTTTTTTATATGTATGTACGTATTTCATATGGGATGAATGGTGATACAAACTACTGTTTTTGCATGACTAGACGTTGTGAAGGGTATATAAGATTCGGCTCGGCACGGGAATATAGCGCTCTTACTTGTTCTCCTTAGATTTGTTGTACAGTGTACAGTGTTTCACAAAGAGAAAAATATTTTTTTTAAAAAGCAATTCGAAAATGTGTTTTTTCGGTTGTAGGTATGGTATAAAATATAGCGATTTTGGTACCGTTTAAAACAGAATAGCCATTTTGTTTTGTTATTAATAGAATTTCTCTATTTGTGGTAGTTGCTCAATAATAAGGTTTTTAAACATACATCACATTACCCATATACAATTTTGTTTTGTTCAATAGTTTTTTGCATGTGTTTAAGTATTTTTTATAAAACCATCAATTAAGCACTAAAAAATTTAAATAAGAGTGGCAACGTTATACGAGTTTTTGAACTAGCATTGCTTTATCACTAATTGTTTTTTATGAGATATTTTTCTTACAATATTCAATATTTGTTAACATTAGCAAAAATGAACAAATCCTTTTACAAAATATTACAAATGTATGTACATATATGTACCTATTTCTTAAAAATATTTATATGAAAGTAACGCTCTACGATCAATAAAACTTTTGCTAAAATTTTTACACAAAATTTATTTTATGTGCCTACATATTCAAAAAATTTGATTTGTCATATATTACGTACATATACATATATGTATGTATGTATATGAAATCATTTCCTGAACTACCTACCACGTGTAGAAGAAAGCAAAAGAGAAGGCTTTGTTTTTGGTCTGATGATAAATATTAAAGCAATTTTTTGTAATTGTCAAAATGTCTCCCCTACGAAACAACCTATTGCCTCAATGAAAAAATTTCTTTGAAAATATTTGTCAACAAATACACACTTACATTCGTATGTGTGTATGCGTTATATATGTAGTTACATACATAAGTATTGAAATATATTTTTTAATTTAAATAACCCTTAACCTAAAAATATTTTTGTTTAATTCGATTGAATAAGTTTTAAAAGTAAATGTTGTTAATTTAATTTGAAAGGTAGGGATTTCAAAAACGGTATTAGATTTAGCTTAAATTTTTAAAATAGTTTTGGGCATTTTTAATGCTCTTATAAATATTTAAAATTAAAAATTTTATCTTTGTGTTTTTAAATAGAATAAATGGTACGTTATTAAATGTAGTTCTTTGTTTAATCTATTTAAATATAGTGTTGCCAGAATGATGATTTTTTTTTAACCGAAATAGAATTTAATGTATTTTTATACACTTCGCAGGAGAGTGTAAAAGGGTATAAATAATTTATTCATTTCGTTTGTTATTTCCGCAGTATTCATTTGAATGCCTTTAATGAAAATATTTTGAATCCTTATAGATAGAGAAATTGATTTAGCTATGTGTGTATGTCCGTGTGAATGTTGAAATCAACTTTTTGAAGCCCCCAAGTATACCTTAGACTCTTGTACAATATCAATTTAACAGATATACTTTCGAGAATTTCGCTATTGAAAATCAGTTATGTAGACAAATTACGTGCTGAGATATCAGCGAAAGAACACTATTGCCTTTGTTTTGCTTGTTACGTATATATAACAAATGTGCATTTGGTAATATTTGCAGAAAATTTTGGATTTGTCGATAGAGATATCGGCGAAAAAAACTTTTGAAAAAAGTTAATAAAATTTAAATTATCGACTTACGTTACAGTGAGGATTATATGTATTTTCGGTTTTTTGCCACTGTAGACATATTTGATTATTGCATAATGGATTGGATTATGCCGATTACATACATATGTCTACTTAGCCACTCATTTTCAGTGCAGTCGAAAATTTCCACAATCAGTGACATAGCAAAATTGGTCCAAAACAAAATCACTTTGTATCAATAGTAACACAGATCGCCATTTCTTCGTATGTGATCAAGATATTAAAGATAGTGGCACAGCAACAGATATATCCAGTCGCATAAATAAGGCACGGAGTAAATTTGCCCAGTTAAGCCCGGTTTGAAATCTTTTAACATTTTGAAACAAACCAAAATAAAATTATTTTATTCCAACATAAAATCCATTCTGTTATATGGGTACGAGACCTGTAACATGGCACCAGGTGACGTACAATGCCTTTAGGTATTTCTTAACAATTGCCTTCGGAAAATCTTACGGATTTTCTGGTCTATAAGAAAATCCAACAACCAGTTCTGATTAAAGGCACAGCAAATGGAAATAAGTAAGTGAAAATTAAGTTGGATAGGTAACAGTCTCTGTAAACCAGACGATGACATTACCAAGAAACTGGCAACAGAACTTTCGGGTTTAAGTATAAAGTGGAACGAGTTAAAGCATCGATTCGAAGATCGAGACTATTGCAGCCACTGTTATGATCCTATGTCTCCTCGAGGACTGAAACGAATATCTATATCTATGATGGTACAAACTTTCTGAAGGGTATATAAGATTCGGCACAGCCGAATCTAGCGCTTCTACTTGTTTTATTTAAAATATGATTTTGTAAAATAATTCTTTAAAAGTAAAAAATCTGTTTTATTGGTTTTAAGACTTTAAGTCTAGTTTGGATTTAAAGGCTTAATTGCACGGGATATGATGATACAAAAATAATTAAGCAGTATACAGTTATACTTGGAATCCAAAGGTAAAGAAAAAGATCTAGCGGCAATACCAACATAATCTGACACCGGTATTAGATATGGCTGTTTACAGAACACAAGTGATGTCTGTGGTTTGGTCTCAATTTGCAGGGAAAAATGCCAACATGTTGCTGCATTTCAACATAAACTATTTAATTTATTTTTTTTAACTTTTCCGTTGGTTTTATAAAATATTTTCGCAAATAGAAAATTTATTGTAAATTTTGTTAAATTAGAAATTAAGTATAGAAAAACTGTTCAACATTGTCCGTAATCAAAGAGCTTATCAAAATGTTGCAAAAGGGTGGGCTAAAAGTTAAAAAATTTAATAAATTTTGCGTTGATACATTTTTTTTTAGGTTATAATATATACAAAATTAAGACCCCCGTTTTTAAAAGTTTGTGACTGTAGCGCTCGAATTTTTTCAGCAATGTTGGCCTTGAATTAAAGGATTATCTTGGGTTTTTTGATATATCCCTGATTCTTCAAATGACCTAAAAGAAAGTAGTCAGCTGCTGACAAGTCCGACAAACGCACTGGCCAATTAATTTTCAATTTTGTGGAAAAAATTTGCTTTCTGAAAATTTGCCTTTAATACCATTGTATCTCGGGCTGTGTGTGCAAATATTATTTTTCAATAATTACAAAGCAAACAAAAAAAAAGGAAAAAAACAACCACAGTTGTACTGCAGCCAACATCATACCTGACGCTCTGTGAAAAATTGGATTTTCAATTAGCAAAACGCTCTATTGCGGTATTTTGGTTTGCTTCACACAAATCGTACAAACATACAAATTTTCGATAGCTGAAAACCGCTTGCCGCTTATGGTTAGCTTTCAAAGCTGTGAGGCCCAATAATATTTTTGGATTTAATGGAACACCATACTATAATGAAATGAAATTAAGAACTTTTAAAAAATCTATATCTATATATATAAAAGTGAAACTCTGTGTGTGTGTGTGTGTGTTAGCTATAGACTCCGAAACTGTAAAACCGATCGGGCTCAAACTTTGGTAAGTTGTTGTACACATACCAGGGAGTGTTTATGGGTGGAAAAAAGTGGGCGGGGCCACGCCCATAAAAAATTAGTTATCAGTTTTAGCTACTTGCACTTGACCGATTTTTCTGAAACTTTGCACACATATCGAGCTGTCATGATTAAAAAATTTTGTGATAAGAAAAGTGGGCGGGGCCACGCCCCTAAAAAAGTTTAAATTTTGAGGTACTTGCACTGGACCGATTTTTCTGAAACTTTGCACACATATTAAGCTGTCATGACTTTATAATTTCGTGATTAAAAAAGTGGGCAGTGCCACGCCCATAAAAAACAGGTATCATTTTGAGGTACTTGCACTGGACCGATTCTTCTGAAACTTTGCACACATATTGAGCTATTATGACTTAACAATTTCGTGAAAAGAAAAGTGGGCAGGGCCACGCCCATAAAAACAATTATAATTTTGAGGTACTTGGACTGGTCCGATTCTTCTGAAACTTTGCACACATATTGAGCTGTTATGACTTTACAATTTCGCGATTAAAAAAGTGGGCAATGCCACGCCCATAAAAAAAATTATAATATTTAGGTTTTTGCACTTGATATTCAATTAAAATTCAGAATGCATTTTAAATTCATTAAGGGGCGTAGCAACGCGCGCTGGGTTTGGCTAGTACATATATAAAAATCAATGTGTGTTTGTATGTTTGTTTGTGCTTTATAGACGGTTAAACGGCTGGACCGATTTCCTTGAAATTTTCAAAAATCTTTCTGTATGTCTGGAAGGAACTATAGGCTTTACTTTGGTTTGAAATTGTAAGTGGGCGGGGTGCCACGCCCTATTAAAGAATAAGTATTAAATATTATATATCACGAAAATTAATGCAGCTAGAGTCTTCAAATTAAGCACGGTAAACTTTGACATCCACACGAACATTTGGGTAAAAAATGGGCGTACTTGCAATAGTAGGCGTAGCCACAAGAATTAAATACTAAAATTCGTATATTTGGAAAACGATATCGATTAGAGTATTAAAATTTTGCAAGAGCAACTTTGACACCCAAATAAACATTTCTGGAAAAAAATGGGTACATTAGAAATAGTGGGCGTGGCAGCTCTCATAGCAATTGAATACTAAAATTCGTATATTCGGGAAGCGATAACAGTTAGAGTACCCACATTTTGCACGAGAAGCTTTGACATCTATATGACTATTTTTATAAGAAATGAATGCTTTAGTAATAGTGGGCGTGGCACCTGTCATATGAATTAAATACAAAAATTCATATATCTGGGAAGCGATAATGGTTAGAGTACCCAAATTTTGCAAGAGACACTTTGACGTCTATATGATTATTTGAATAAGAAATGGTTGATTTAGTAATAGTAGGCGTGGCACTTGCAAAATAAATATATTTTTGAACTATAAAATTTTTGTTTCATTACGATGGGGGTGGCGAAGCACACCGGGTATTAGCTAGTTTTCTATAAAAACAAAAATTGTTAGAATAATAAAGTTATTATTGAAATCTTGCTTCAATTTTAGTAATAATTGATAATTGAATATTTTTTTTCAGAAAATTTATGACAAAACTGATCGATAATTTATTCAAAAATTTTTTTTATATAAGAAATGTTTTTGAAAAAAAATTTGTGTAAAAAGTTTTCTAAAAAAATTAAATAAATATTTAAAAGTTTCTAAAGAAACTTTTTGTAAAAAATATATTATTTAAATGCCTAAAAATTCAGAAAATTAATAAAATTAAATGTCGTGATTTTTTATCAAGAAAATATGATTTTTCGTTGCAAAATTAAAATTTTTTTGAAAATAATTACTGGCAACACTGCTCTGATATTTATATAATTGTAATGGGTACACGTGCCATGGATCTGACGCTAAAGTATGTATGTATGTATATATTTATATAAACAAAAATATATTTATTAGCTATATACTATATGTAGAATAGTAGTAGCGATAGAAATACATGTGTATGTACATACATGAGCTATATAATCGTAAATATTACATTAGTAGTAGTATTAGTAGGGGCGTGTACAATACATTTACAATTAATTTGTAAAATTATCAAGCACATACATACATACTATATACGTACATTCGTTGTTATAATATTTTCCAAAAATTTACTATTCACTAAATATATTTTTTTAAAAAATTAAAATATTGTTTCTCTTTTGTTTTTGTTTTTTTTTTTATTTTTATTATTTTATTTCTGTATTTTGTATGTATGTATTTGTTAATAAGAAATATCGTACATTTTGAAATGTATTTCTCAGAAATTTGTTTAATTTATATAGACAATTATTCGTCATTTATTTAGAAGCAATAATAAAATACAACAACAAAAGATACTGACTAAGTCAAGATTGCTTGATTTAAATCACTTAAGAAAAATTTTGTACATCTGTACATACATTTAAGTATAAATACATTTATTTACATACTTATTTACGAGTATGTATCTATATAATTTAACCTAAATTGTAGGATGATTAAATATTTGAATCTATGTGCTTCTAATATGCTCCTAAATGCCATTATTTATAATGACATTAAATAGTTCCTGCGTACATAAACACGTACTTAACTCAGCGGTTTTTTTAATTATAAAAATGTACAACTAAATAGCACAAATGTTTTCATAATACCTGCCCGTGACCAGCATCAGTAAAGCTAGATAAAATTTTTTAAATTACCCATACCCTGTTTGCTCCCCTTACGCTGTAAATCAAAGTTCTTTAACCAAATGTAACAATAAATATTTTTCTAAACATTAATAAAAATTTTTATTAATATTAATAAATCGTTTTGTTTGAAAAGTAAATGTTTTTATTTGAACAATAAATTAAAATGGGAGAATTTTGAATTTCCATTAGAAAAATTTCTTTCAGTGTTTATATTAAATAGTTGGTTCCCAAAAACAATATTTAAAATTGTCAAATAAAAAATTTTTTATATTTCTTTTCCATTATATTTAAAACAGGGTCCAACAAGATTTTTTAACTGTCCGCAAATGTCTCAGTTGTCCTTACAAGAGTGCCGGATTTAAATTTTCCACCATTTTGTTATGATGATGTCGCTTACAGTTACGCCATTTAAGAATATGGAAAAGTGCTCAAACGAAAAATATTTAATTTTTGTAAAAACATATTAGAAAAATGGGGAAATTTCAGTTTGCCGATTACGTCTAGTTTATAAATATAAATTAAATCGCCAGTAAATTGTTTTAAAACAAAATTTGAAACCAAGTTTACGCTGACGAATTACGTTAACGTTACGATCATTCTAAAATATGGCTGCAGTAAGAAAAAGTGTGACCGATAATCCAGGAACTTTCATTCGGCATTAAACATTTCCAGAATGACTATACAACGACATTTGGTTAAAAGATTTGCACTTGCAGGTGTACAAGATTTAATTGGCACAAGAAATCAGCCAAACGACTGTGATAAATCACCTTTGCAACTTTAATTTTTATGATTATTTATTTTGCTTGGTTTATATAATTTTTCATATTCCTAAATTGTGTGATCTGTATGTGACAGCTGTTAAAAACACTATGGCGAATTTTAAAAAAGATTTACTGTTATTCCCATATAAGAAGCAATTGGTGCAAGAATTTAAAACCGCAGATTAACGGTAATGTCTTAATTTTGAAATTAAAATTCAAGAGTTGGCCAGAAATGAAATCAACTTTATTAAAAATCTGATAATGTGTGATGAAGAGAGATGCAAATAAGCATCGATCTTGAAAAACATCGTTTATAAAACCGATACATCGAAGTTTTTCCGATGTTTTATTTTCCTATCATTTAGTAACTGAATATAGAATCAGAAGCAGTGCAACGGCAAATACATATTTGCAGCAATTTATATGCACCTTTATATTAAAAAATTATTTTTTATTTAAATTACATACAAGATTTTTTTATCAAAAATTATTAAAACAATCCCAATAGCCTGTTGTTTCCTTCCTGAGTTAATGTTGCACCAGCTTCCAAAAACAACCGCTCGCTTGGCACAGATGTAGCAACGTTAGGTGGACATTAAAGTGAATTTCTTCAAAGCTTTGGAAAAGAAGACTCCATGTACTCCCGAATAATAATTATGTCGCTTTTTATTGGTCTTACTACTGGGGATGATAGGCACATCTGTACCTCCGTTTCGCTGCTGGTGTCTATAGCAGGGAATGATTTATTTGTCATATTTTTTTTTTTAATAAAATAAAGAAAAAATTACAAAGAACGATGTTAATGTTTTCCAAATTGAAAGTCGATATGTCGGCCTCAAAAACATCGATGTTTATGAACGATATATTAGAATTGGCTTTGTTAACAAGCAGAATTGTAAGTTATGTGGTTAAACTCATATGCAAATTGTGAACATCTGGAGATAATATGGATACCAAGCCATTACGGGCTGATCGGTAACGAGAAAGCCAAAAAATTATTCAAAATGGGAGCTCTTCTGAGTACTATAACTTTGGAGAATGCTAAACCCTTTAAACGATTTAAGGATGAACTTAAACGTTGGCCGATGGAGGAACATGTCAGAAAAGGGCAAAGCACTGAGGTCGGTAAGATGACAAGAATACTATGGGGTGACCCAAATCTTGGGAAATCAAAAGAGATTCTAAGACTAAGTAGACCAACACTAATCAGTGTAATTACAGGTCATACGGAGTTGAGAACCCATCTCGTTCGCATGAGATTATCTGAGGCGACAACATGTAGAGCATGCGAAGAAGAGGATGAAAGGTACACTACCTCTGTCATTGTCCTGCGTTTGGGCATATTAGGCGCGAGAATTTTACAGTGGATACTATGCCGAACTTAAAAAACCTGGGGAACTCGAACTGAAGATCCATAAGGAGTTACATTGAGGGGACTGGGTTCTTGGACTAGTCCGTTATTTATGGAAAATTATGGTTTTTGTTTGGGAATTCCGTTTTCCATATGGAGAGCACAACATGCCAACTGGGCATAAGTGTATACCTGTCATAAGTTTGGGCTTTTAATGCCCCTCCTTTTCAACCTATCCTAACCTAACCTATGGGGTTCTGAAAATCCAAAATCCATTCCTCAAGGGCGATATCGTCTCATTAGGTGTACAGTATGGTGAGGCATTACATCTAAGAATATTATTGGGCCATAGTTCTTGAAAAATGACGATGAAAGTGCTGCAATCGTAAACGCGGTATCGGTTTATGATCGAATATTTTTTACGTCCTGATTTTGAAAACAGAGTTGGGTGTGATTTCCATAGGATGAACCAATGCGCTAGACAACAACAAAATTTTTATGGAGCGAATAATATTCAGGAATTTCGAAATTTATAAGCCAGCACGTTGGAAAGATTTGTCAGCCCTTGACTATTTTCTTTAAGGTAATCTAAAGGAGCGCTAAAACGATCAAGCTGAAAACAGGGGTCATTTAAGTGACACTATTTTCCATAGTTAGTATAAAAAGTTGTATAAACATATTATAATCTGAAAAAACTATTAAATTATTAAGCTCCATGGTGGCTTACTTTTGCTGTAAACTGTATTTATTTAAAAACTACGCCGAAACATTAATTATAAATGATTTTCAATTCTTTTAATTTGTCTCTGCTTCGTATTGAATTTTATTTAAATAAAAAAAAAAATAATATTATTTGTAGTTCATAAATACTTATTAGCATTCCAAGACAATGACATGACCAGTTAACTTGTGCACTTTACATTTTCAAGTCGTCATTATAGCAAATCAAACTTAATACGAATTGGCAGCAAGCTGACTTAATGAAACGCTAATCAACTACAGCAAAAATAACTCGTATATATGTATGTATGTATGTATGTATTTATGGCTAACTGGTGTGAGTATAAATCGTTTTTAATGTCCCCATAAAATGTTTGTACGTCTGTCCACTTACAGTGACATTAAGTTAATATATGAATGAATTTGATGGCAAACCAAACTCAATCAATTGAGTTGTTATGAATGAATCATTAAAAAAAAGCCAATACGTAATTTATGCTTTTTGTATTCACCACGAAAAGAATGTGGCGGTATATTAAATACCGTCATACCGTTTGTTATTGAAAAGACATTTTAACTATTTATGTATTTCTTTCTCTCTGTTGAAAATAACTCAATAGAGCCAGAAAATAAAGCCTATGGGGGATGCACTTATTTATGAGGACCTATATTAATGTTATTTATTAGAACTGTTAGTGATATTTAGGTGATTCCTTAAATAAATGATTTTTAAAACATTTTTGTTTATGGAAAATTTAACAAAACCATAGAGCTAAATAAAACGAGCTGTATGCTTTCGAACTGTTCATTTACTTCGTTTCTATTTAGTCTGAATAATGAAATTTGAACTAATTTATTATGTTCTGAACCAGGCGCGGATCCAGCTGACGCGTTTTGTGGGTGGGTAGAGTTTTAATTAAAATGTATCAATTTTATGAAATTTATGTTTAATGGCTGCCAAGGCTTATAGTTACGAAAAGTACATAAAAAACAATGGTTTAGGGTGACTATAATTTTTTCCTCCCCTCTGTATCCGTGCTGACCGAACACATCATTAGCTTCGAAAAAAGGTACACAGAGAAAATTATTGCTTAACATTTTTTAGTTAATTGACTTTTTGATTAGTTTTTTAATACGAATTATATTTTTTTTAATTGATTTAATTAATTTTTTAATTGATATTAAATGTTTTCGAAAAACAACGAAATTTCTTTTAAAAATTTATTTGAAATGTAATTTGATTTCAAATGATAAACAGTGGGTGGCGCAAAACTAACGTTAGGGTTTGAATGTTTAATAACTTTTTAAATTAATATATTTCTTTCATTTTTATTTCAGATTTTGGAAAAGAAGTCTTGTAGAACTTAAAATGGAACAATACACAACAGAACAGCGATCAAAAACTTCTTGATTTTATTTTGAAAATCAACGGTCAATTGTTTTGATGCAGAGTGCTTATCGCCGTTTTATTAATGTACATACCGGACCGTCAGCACCAACAGCCTGTTTGAAAATTTTTGACAATATGGTACAGTAGGACACTTTCCATGTACCGTAAGATCACATACGGTCCACACGCAAGAAAATTTCCAACGTATTGTGGATAGTGGGCTATCGCGGAGGTCCGTTCAGAGAATTTTGTCTGCATTGCACATGTTCACGTATAAAGTCAAACTTGTGCAAAAATTAAAGCCTTAAGACTACCAACAATGGCTACAATATGCTCTGTTACGGGACCTCTTTGGCAAACGCATTATTTCACGCAAAACCGGTTTCAATTGGCCCCCACGTTCACCGGACTTAACCGCACAAAACTGTTTTCTTTAGGGTTATTCGAAAGAAAGGGTATACGTTAAGAAGCCAGCGACCATACGACAGGTAAAACAAAACATTCTCAATGAAATTCAAGCCATAATACCGGAAATTTTACGAAAAGTTATGCAAAATATACTGGAAAGAGCAGGAACGTGCGAAGCCGAAAATGGCCACCATGTGCGGGATATAATTTGTCATACTTAAGCCAAAAATATTCAGCAATAATATACTTAATAACAACAAAAAAAACAAGTAAGAGCGCTATATTCGGCCGCGCCGAATCTTATATACCCTTCACAACGTGTAGTCATGCAATAACAGTAGTTTGTATCACCATTCATCCCATATGAAATACGTACATACATTTAAAAAACACACATATATAAAAACATCCCATTGTAAAATCATAAATTTACGTATGTATTTATGTTAAAAAAAAAAATAAAAAAAAAAATTAAAAAAAAAAATAAAAAAAATTAAAAATAAAATTAAAAAAAAATAATTATAATATATATAATTAATATAAAAAAAGAAAAAATAAAAAAAAATATATAAAAAAAAATTTTAAAAAAATAATAATGAAAATATAAATAATATATTAAATAAAAAATAAAAAAAATTAAAAAAAAAATAAAAAAAATTTTTTTTTGCTCAGCTGGGATTCGATGCCACGTTTACTCTAACCAGTATACACGTTTGTATGTATGTATGTTGTTGTTGTAATGTTGTTTTTGTCAAAAAAAAATCGAGGTAGTCGTGAGTTTTTGCTCATATCTCAGTTGTTTATGAACCGATGTTTCTGATTTTCAATATCGATCTACTCCCGAATATTTCTGATATTTTAGTACCTCACCCGGGTCCAAGCGGTGTCGGTGGGCTTCAAAAAGTTGATTTCAACATACACACGGACAGACTAACAGAGCTTAATCGACTCCCCTATTCATAAGCTTTCAGAAAATATATACTTTATGTGGTCGGAAATGAAAATTGTAGAAATTTCACACGGAATGACAAACCTATATATACCCTTTTTCACTGTGTGAAGGGTATAAAATAATAATAATAATTAACCATTTCAGCATGTTGGTAGACTTTGTGAAAATGTTAACTTCTATGTTACGTTGCTTGGCATGTAGTGAGCTTACTGATTTTGACCGTGTCAACATAATTCCCCTAATAGGTTTCATAACTTAAAAAGAATGATTTTATATCAGCACCTTTTATTGGATCATTGTCTAGTTCGTGGAATAGGGGTTAGGGGGGTTGTGCATTTTAACGGATTTAATGCTTCTTACTAAATCGAAATATGTCTTCTATATGATAAAATAAAAAAATCGCATCTATTTCCAAAAATACATGTTTTTATTTTAAAATTAAAAAGTGCATTTTTATATATTAACGGTCTTATTCATAACAAAAAGTTAGCCACAGTTTATACACTACGTACAACTAGCTGCTAACTAGAATGCCGATTAAGCTTGGCAGCTCTTTAGCACAGAGTTTATTCATAACAAACTTTTATTCGTCTGCCAGCTTTTCATAAATCAACTCTGAAATTGCAAGAAACTCCTCAAAAATGCAACCATTTTTGTATATAATCCCTGATTTGGACATTTTTTGTTTTTCCATCCATATTAACAATTTTTGAAAATGAAAAATAAAAAAAATAAAGAAACAATACATTTTTTATTAAAATGGAAAAGCAAGGCAATAATAGAATATAAAATATTGGTTATATAAAACAACACAAAACAGCAGTTTTTCACAAGTTGACAAACGTTTGGCAGCTCGTTAACAAGAGTTTATCAAATCGTTAGCCAGAGTTTGGCATGTGTGTTATGAATAAACTTTATTCTAACTTTATGCCAACTTTTTGTTATAAATAAGGCCGTAAAAATTTACAAACAAATTTTGTTTGTGCTTAAAATGTTGAATACAAATGTTGGGTATATAAGATTCGACACAGCCGAATATAAACATCTTACTTGTTATGTTTGTATTTAATTCCAGTCAGCATCCGAATAGACAGACATGTGGCAATTTGTTAGAATAATCACCGTAATTATGCATGATAGTTATAAATAGTCGCAGTAATAATAATTATAATTATATGAATTATATTTTTAATTATTTTTATTTGATTTAAAATATAAGCAAAAACATTTAATTGCATTTTTGTGCTAAATTCTTGAAATAGTTGAGGTATTACAGGCAAACAAGAATAAACAACCTGTTGTCAGTTAAGAGATTTATGCATTCGATATGAAATTAATGCAATAATAACTATGATGTAAGATTAAAAATTAATTCTGATTCTAAAAATAATTGCAGGCAGAAGGAAAAGAATTTTATTAGGATTAACATAAATACATATGGATTGTACAAAGATTTAATTTCACAAAAAGAAAAAAAAAAACTTACGAAAGTTCAATAGTCTTATAGAGTTGACCTCAATCCGTATTTCCCGTTTGATGGTGGCATAAATAGGTGCTTTACAAGATGGATGCGTTGGTATTAAAACGTCAGTCAACCTCTGAATACGTGATTTAGCAAGAGACATGGATCAATGCCAGTTATGCCAACAACATTACGAACTAAATACTACCAACGAATATGAATGAAAACTGTTCTCTATTAAAAACTGAAATTCCATTCACACATTATTTTTGTTGTTGTGTTTTTAAGTTCGTGACGCTTTCAAATGAGTGTCAGTTATTACAGCAAAAAATTAGGAGCATGTACTAGTATTTAATACAGCAACCACACAAACATTGTACCTTTAAATACATAGATAATGCATGAATGAATATTTGCAAGCAGAGTTAAAAATAGTGATTCCTAAACTTTTTCGAAACATTAGGCTGATAAAGGGAAATAGAAACATTTGACTTTTTGGTGTGTTGTTTTTACTAAAGCTGGGTTTAAGGAATAATTTAATAATTTAAAACCATAAACATTGAGATGTCTCTGCCCGATATTGCTGTTCAAAGTTTGTCTGGTAAAAGCGTTTTCAATATTAATTGCTAACGGCTCCGCCCTTTACTAAATGTTAATGGTAAAAACTGATTTTTAAAAACGTAGGACATCATTTAAAGCAAGCTTAAACTTTGTAGTTTTGAGTTTAAAAGTTTTTTGTTATTTTTTCAGTCTGCATATCCTGTATAGGTTTGATTATGCAGAGGCTAAGTAAGGATATTTCTAAAAAGTGAATAGACCAACACTTAGGAGACTAACTAGTGTAAAAAAATGGTTACACAGTGTTCAGAACTCATCTAGCTCGGATGAGATTGTCAGAGGAAACGATATGTAGAGCATGTGAAGAAGAGGACGACTTTAGAACACTATCTGTGTCATTGTCCTGCGCTTGGTCTTATAAGACGCGAATATTTTGAAACTTGGAATACGTAATTAACTTGAACTAAAGATCCATAAGGAATTATATTGAGGGGACTGGGTTCCCGAAAAGAGAAAATACAATTATGGTTTTTATTAAGGAAATTTAAATTCCACATGCCAATATGCACAATATGCCAATTGGGCATACGTGTATACCTGTCACGGGTTTGGGATTTCAGTGCCCCTCTTTTTTAACCTAACCAAATGTCTTCGATGCTTTTTATTTATATCAATATATTTAAACTATGCCTGAAGAAGCTGTCCAATGTGGTAGCGAAATATTAAAACGAAATAAAATTATTTTTATAAAAGGACTGATCTCAACTAGGGTTAGCAAATATTTTAAAAATAGTAATAAGTCGGCAGTTCGTTCAATGGGCAAAGTGAAGTCAATGCCAATTAAAAAAAAAAAAAATCATCTTCTCCGATGAAGTCCATTTTTATCTAAATTGTCGAATTTGGGCCTTAGAAAATCCTCATGCAATCCATGAAAAATAAATGCACCCATAACGAGCAATTTTCTGCTGCGGATTTTGGTCAGGCGGAGTGATTCGGCCTTACATTTTTTAAGTTGAGCCCGAAACTGCAGTGAGTGTAAACGGCAAATGTTACTGGAATATAATAACGGAGTTGATGTGGTCTCCAATGGACGGCATAAATATAGACGACATGTGGTTTCAACAAGACGGCGCCATCTGCCACACCGCGCATAAAATTTAATTGCAAAAACGATTTCCAAAACAAATTATCTTAAAAAAGTTTTGATGTCATCGAGTCACCACAATCATGCGATTTATTGTCGTGCGATATTTTCTTAAGGTTTGGTGAAAATGTAATTTTTTTTTGAGAGAAAAAAAAAAACAGAAACGATCCCTGAGCTGAAATTCACTATGCAATCCGTCATCGGTGATATACAGCCACATCTTTGTGAAAAAGTCCTGAAAAGAAATATGACCTGTTATTAAATCCGTGGGGTCATGGTCTTTCTCTCAAAATGGTTCTGCAATGCTTCGCCTGCACATTTCAACTGCTTCAAATAAAGAAACATTGGGAATGACTGCACTAAAACTTATTTTTCATAAAATAATAATGATGGTGGCAATGAGAAAGAAGTTAGTGTTTAAATTTTACTTTAATGCGCTGTCTTTGGATTGCAATCGAGAACATTGTATACGAATTTTGTTTCTCTTGCAGTAACAAAACAACAAGAAACGTTTTCACTCTAAGTGTTCGCTCGTATTCTAATAACAGCACATTCATATTCTGTTACTATTTAAAGTTCATTTGTTCACTTATTTGTTATGATAAACAAGTCATTGATAATAAAAGTCGAAAAATGAAGTTAAAATATAAAGAAAAAATTTAAAACAAATACAAAATGAATCGAAAATGTTAATCATTCACTTAAAATGCATTCCAAGAAATACCTATTTACATACATTTTAACCATGAGAAACTCAAAAATATTAAGTAACAAGGAACACACACAAACAACCGATCTGTGAACATCACGATCTTTAGAGATTTTTTAAAGATTTTTTTTAAGTTTTCTTTTCCTCTTAATCAAATGTAATTTACTGAACATTTAATGTCACACCAATACGAAGCCTCAATAAATATGGAATGTTGGCTGAATAGAGAATATTGTATGCGTGTGATTAATACATAAAAATTGTGAATTAATTTTATCATAATTATTTATACAATTGTTTATCAATGGAAATCTTGGAACTGGTAGAAAATCGAGTCCCTCAGTTTAAAGGAAAACACGCGATGACACTAATTGATATTTATCTGACAGAAAGTTGATGACAGTTATTAACATCATCTCATTTAAAATTTTAAATATTTCAATCAAACAAAAAGTTAAACGCTTTTACACAAAAATGAACAGTATTTAGTTGTTGTTCTATAATTTTTCAAAGTGATAAGCATCAAAAGATTTCCCCAGAAAGAATATCGAAAACTGATGGTATCAACAATTCATTATCGAATCATAATTAATGTACACTCATACATACATGCATACATACATACATACCTAAACACACTTACAGATATGTACCAAACATTTGTATGTGTTTATTGTATATATTTTTGTACGTTTTCCAAAAATTGTTGTTAGAAAAAAAAACTATCAAATTCTTATTGAGATTTTTTTTTTAAATTTCTTAAGAAATCAAAAATAAAAAAAATGTGTGTAGGTAAGTTTTTTTTTTCAAATATTCTACTTACATAGAAGGAATTTGTCACAAGGATTAGAAAAAAAAACAACAACAACAAATTTTTTAAGCAAAGATTAAAAAAACACAAAAAAAATATAAAAAAAAATATTTCCCACACACACGTCCATATAAAACAAAAAAGGTCAATGAGATTTTTCCTAGAAAATCTAGCGATTGTAAGTAACGTCATCAACACATTCACACTCCTCTAAGGGGCGTCAAAATAGTTTTGTTAACTTTATCTACATATCAATACAGTTTGTTTTACTTTTTCAATAATATTTTTCTAAAACACACACATAAAAAACAATAATAATAACAAATCTATAAGAAACAAGAAACCCATAGAATGATTAAATAAAAACCAACAAAACAACAACATCAAATTATATGGATAAGAAAAGAGAAAGCAGAAAAAAAATCCAAAAAAAGAGAAGAAAAAAAAAATAATTTGAAAATAAAGAAACTGAAATTCCTTTGAGGTTTTACCGCATGCCATTCATTATCTATTATTGACCTATTGATGCTTCCTAATTCCTGGAATTCTCTCTGGGCATGTAAGTGAGTGCGTGTATCAGTTTACAAGCAAACATTTAAATAATTTCCGAAAAAAAGTAAATTTTTAAAGCACCAGCAAAGGGAACTAAATAAGACGATAATAATAATAACAACAACAACAACACTAAGATGTTGAAAGCAACTTAGACAACCAAATAAACAACCAACCGAAATACGTATTGATCAACCAGTTTCAATTGAACCAATAAATGTAACCAGCCAAACCGATTGAACACTACTAACCAGGGATGGAAAATCCTTTTAAACATAACATTTCTTCTAGTAGATTACTTTTGGAAGAATACTGCAATAATTTTTTTATTTTATAAAAAAAAAAAAATTTTGCTAAATTTTTTATTAATTGAAAAAAAAAACATACAACAACAAATAGACAAAATCTTAAGAAAAATTTAATTTTGATAAAAATTATAAAATAAAAAAATGTTTTTAGGTTGTATACTGGGATGTATGTCTCTAAACGTATGCAACAGGCTTTGTACTACACTCTCGTGTGATATTAGTAAAGGCCATTGACTGTGAGCTCGGAAAAAACTGTCCTCATACCTTTTACGAGAAAGATGGACTGTGTATTGTAGAAACCTAAATTGAACGGAACAGCCATCGATTTTTTTTGATAATGCTAAATATCTAGATGTTATCCTGAAACGAAACTCTGATGAAGGGCCTGCTTGAAGAGTCTGTCGTACAGGGCCATTCTATGCTTGTCAATTGATTTTTGGCCCTTTGACTCTATTTGTTATAATGCCCATGATCACATATGGGCATTTCCATGTCATCGTATGTGACATTTGTACTCCTATAAAGTAAGAGTAACTAACAAAATTAGATCTTTATGTTCCATTCAAAGGGTACTTTATTTAAAAAAAAATTAATTATATTCGAATCATTGTTGTCTAAAATATCCAGAAAAATAATAATATATCGTACGTGACATAAAACAGAAGTGATTTTGAGGTATATATGGAAATATGAAAAAATCTGCGAATCTTGGGAGGTATTTTTTCTTTTTTTAATTTCTTACACTAAACTAAATATTTTCCATTTAAAATCCATCTTGAAATGATTTTATAATAAATTCAATTTAATATCGTTTGTGACATATCGTACGTGACAGATTTTTCTCGAATAGTATTCTTAGGTAATACAATTTAGATTGTGTTTAGATTGCGACTGTTCAAATACGAATGACGGTGACAAATAATGTTTTTGCACTACGTACGTGACATTAAAATAATATTCAAGGGATATAAAAAAAATACCGCTAATTGGACTCTATATTTTCGTTTTTCTTATGGAGCTTGTTAACTGCTGTTGTTACCTTAATTTTAAAGCATATTTACAATTACAATTTATTTTTACAATTAAAGGCAGAATTAGTCTTTACTTTCTGTTCCGTTCCGAATCAGCTGACTTCATTCTGTTAAAAAGAAAATGTGTACAAGTCGTTAGTTGTTCTGTTACTTTCCGTACCGTTGCGGACGAACCTGTAGAAAATAGAATTCAACGTTAAGTGACGGCCATTGAGAGAGAAACAGCTGATATTTAGGTGCCTATATTTTAAAGGTGGCTGCAACACAGAGACTCTGTTTGCTTATAGATGAAATCTGACACTAAAATTTTTTTTTTATGTATGGACTTTGACGAGAAAAATAAACAAAAAATATAATAAGCTTGTTTTTGTAAGATTACCTTGTAAATTAATGCAGATGATTTTTTACAGAAGAAGTAACCACAAAAATTAAACAACGGCACGTCACAGAACGACAACAGAAAGTAAAGACTAATGAAGCCTTTAGGCGCTAAAAAAAATAGTTGATTGCAATTCTTTAAAATAAGTCAAAGAGATAATCAGATTAAACTCTTATTATTGCTCTTGAAATAATTTAATAAGCTATTTATACCTGCGCATAGTAAAATTTTAGTGTTTTTTTTTAATCAATAAACTTATATTGAAAAACTTTCAAAAGTTTTTATTTTTATGCATCACTTGCATAGAGGTCAAAGGTGGAGAAAGTCGGTGCAGAGGATATGCCTAGGCGCATTCTTCGCCTAATATGTATTGTATACGGGTGGCAGTTGAACATGTCCTGCTCTACTAGAAACACCAAATATCATGAACAAAGTGCACTCAAGCTCTGTATAACTTCAGAACGAAAATATTGAACGTGTGGAGAGCCGTACCGGTTTATAATAGAAATTTTTTTACGTAGTTTCAGCAAGATGAAGCCACTGCCCAAACTGCCCGAGACACAATGGCACTTTTTAATCAAATTTTCAGAGAGCGAATAATTTCCAGAAATTCGGAAAATAATTAGTCAGATTTGTCAGTATTCGACTATTTTTTGTTTGGGGTTATTTGAAGGAACGAGTATATGTGAACAAGCTTTGAAATAACGGCTAACAATGTTGCAGAAATTCGAGCGCTTCAACCACAAGTTTTGGATGCTACGGAAAATACTCTTAAACGATCCTATCATTGCAAAGCTAAAATCGGGGGTATTTAAGCGACATTTTTTTTTTCATGTTTAGTGTTAGAAAATTTCCATCTGGTATGTCTTGTAATATAAAAAAAAAACAAAGTGAAAAATATAAAAACCAAAAAAGTTATTAAATTTTACAACCCCAGGGTGACTTTTGGCCCACCCAACCCTTGAAACAAATGCTGCAAGACTTTTTAGATTGCTAATGAAAGAGGAAAGAAGAAGAAAACAAATTTTTATATCTTCCAACTCGCTAAGATAAGTTATAGCTAGGTTGTGTAAAAAATAAAAGTCGCGTAAGCAACTAATGTTGCATAATATGGACAAGGACTAACTAAACTACAACTTCAAGAAAAGTCACGGTAACGGCAAATAAGGACTATAATTAATACAACGGCAATAATTTCAGTTATTGACAAATAAAGTAAATTTTATTTAAAACTTCCTTTAGAACTTTAATGCCTTTCAGAATATCACAAAAAATAGACTCTTGTATATTAAAATTTATATGTTTGTATACTTATGTATGTACATAATTATTGAATTATTTTTTTTACAAACAACTTTCTGTGAATTTCTAAGCTTCCTCAATAAATCCTTAAACCAAATTGTTACTACTAAAAACAAATTTAAAATTTGTTTAAATTAAAACAATTACTTACATCGATGGTCACAAGTAGAAAGGCCCTAACTCCTAGTTTTTACGATATTGAACTTTTCAGTGATTTCAATACATATCACACAAATATAGCTCGACACAAAAATTGAACGCAATAGTATAAAAAATTACAATTTACAGGCAATTTTATAAAAGAAATTACATTACGATAATACAGTTTGTGTTATGTTATTCCTTTAACTGTAAAATTACAATTATTTGAGTTAGAACCTTCCTACTTGTGACCAACGATATGTTATTTGATATGATATCATTTACTAAATATTAAATTATTAAATGTACTATTTGTGGGTGATTAAATGTACTATTTGTGGGTAATAAAAATCCATTTTTAGAAATTTAAGAATTTTTTTAGTTTTCTGCCATAACATTCTAATAAGATTTTGGTCTTGACTTTTCAACAAATTTTTCATTTAATTTTTCTTTTTTGCTTTTGAAATTTCCACTCCTGTTAAAGAGATTGTAGAAGAGAACAACTCATACAAAACCATCATCATCGATATGCTACAAGTTGGGTATGAATAGTTGTTAAGGGTGGTAGATGGATACATTCGATTTAGATAGAATGACTATTTAGATGAATGGGTAATAAAGGAAACAGTAATAATATTTCAAAATACTACTTATATACTAACAAGAAAACTGAAAACACAAAAACAAATAATGAATAAATGGACTGCACTGCACTGCACTTAGAGAAATAATTAAAGAGAAATTTACGCCAGGCATGTTATAAACTTACAATAGTACAATGTTGATTTTTTTATAAAGGGTGTTCGAATTAGAAGTATCAATTGTCAATGGAAATCGCTACAGGAAGATGATCTGAAGCTATTTGTGGCGGGAAACTGATGGTTTAGACACTTGGCACACATTAAGAGAAGCAATTGATTTTTTTTGAAAGAAATATTCAAAACAGGCATTGTTTTTCGTAGAGGACTACGGAAATTGCCACCAAAATTTGACAACTTCAGACTATTTTTTTTATTAAAAAACTGAGCCTGCTGAGAATTAACTACAGTCAAATGCCGATAATTCGTAATCGCAAGGGACCGGCCATTTCAATTTATTACTTACTTCAATTTATTTACTAAACGACTAACTAAACGAAAAAAAAAACAATTGTTAAAAATTAAATACAAAATAAATACATAAAATAAAATAGCAAATTTATTTACTTAGAGTAAAATACGTGTAATTTTAATAGCAAATAAAAAACAAAAAAATAAAACTGACAAATTAATTTTCTTAACTTAAAATACATAATATACATATCTACATTATTTAAAATTAATTTAAAAAAAATGAGGGATTTGCATTTGTTTCAGATTTTCTCACGGAGGTTGTCCAAGGATTTTATATTTTTATTAAGGAATTAAAAATTTCTCCGTCCAAAGTATGATTGGAGACATAAAATCTTGATTTATTAATTGTCAATTTTGCATATTTATTTGTCATTAAGGGAACTTCGTTGTTGTCATCATTGTCGTTGTCATCACTTTCTATATTGTTAGCTTTTAGCATTCTTTCCATGTTTTTGTTGTTTGTATTAAGAATTATAAGTGGTAGTTATCAAATAATTACGATTTATAAGAGGTAAAGAAGATTTTATTTGAAAAAAAAAAAAAAATAAGAATTAGCGAGGGGACCAAATGTATGGAAATTTTACGAATTAACGAGATTTTTTCAAGGGACCGACAGTTCATTACGAATTATCGGCATTACGATTTATCGGGGTACGAATTATCGGGATTCGACTGTATTAAAATTTAATATACATATAAAAATAACTCAGTTTAAGATTTTGAGAAATCCACAAGTTTTTTAGGCTTTTGCAACCCCAGCAAATATTTAAAGCTACGCCAATTAGGACGTCACTTGACGGACATAATTTTTTATTTTTAAGCGGAACCTTATTGTAATTTTTTAATATCTTAAAACGACTCTTTTTATTAAAATTAAAATTATACTCTTTAAATTGGACACCATTAATATAAACGTTGGCACATTTTTTTTAATTTGTTTAAAGGATATTATTTCATATATTACGTAGCAATGAGTGATCGTTACGAACTTCATTATTTTTAAACACAGCCTGTCTGACAGTTGGTGCATAAGACTATTGATTCATGTAGAAAATGAAAATGATATGGGCGATAGAAAGGGTGCCTTTTCGTATTTTTACGTTTGTAAATATACACATCGTCATATGAAATGAAAAAAGCCCTTAATAAATCATGATGTTAAAAATTGAAATATTTTTATGGTGTTTTTTTTTAATTTTGTAAACATCATATAAAAAATAGTGTCATAAAACTACTGGTTTCATTATTTATCCTGTTTTCTAATTTTTTCTATTAAATTTTCAATAAATATATAATAGTTTTTTTAAGCTTAAGGTCTTTTCAATAATAAAAATTTTTTTGGTTTTATTTTATATTATTTGATCAATATTTCGCTACCTCTTTGTGTAGCATCATCAGGATACGAGTTTTTTATTATCTATATATTTGCTTTTTGTTGGTTTAGTGTCTTGATATTTGTTATTTTATAAATTTATAGTTTGATTAACAAATTGAAAATAATATAAAAAATTTTTTTTTTTTTTTTAAATATATAGATAATAAAAAACTCGTATCCTGATGATGCTACACAAAGAGGTAGCGAAATATTGATCAAATAATATAAAATAAAACCAAAAAAATTTTTATTATTGAAAAGACCTTAAGCTTAAAAAAACTATTATATATTATTATAAAAAGGTCAAAGAAACTAATAATTATTTTCAATAAATTTTACTTCAAAATTATTTTGTCTGTTATTCATAATTTTTAATGTTTTTCTTTATTTATAATTTGTCATGGAATTTTTTTTCCTTCGTGTAATTCTCCGTAAGAATTTGAAGAAATTATCGTATACCAAGAGGTAAACAACATTTGAATTAATAAAATAGCCATTATTCTAAGTGTACTTAGTGATAGACAATCGACATTCATTTCTTACTACTCGTTTGTAAACTCAATAATAAATCCATATAAACAGATAGACAGACGGACTTATGAAGAGACGATCAAACACAAACACATTTTAAATATTTGTACCGCTAAAGTGGTTTGATTTTTTTCCTTGACTTTTGAAAAACGGTAAGATTGTCCCATAGAAAAACAACAACGTTAACAAGAGCTCACACAAAAAAAATACGCTTTTCTTAGAGCAAATTGAAAAAAACGAACACAATCATAACAGCAGTGGCAAAATGCAAAGGCGAGCCATTTACATACACAGATAAAAAAAATAAAAATGAGATTTGATTACAAAATTCAAGGATCCAAACAAAATTTTCTTTTTATACCCTTCACACAGTGAAAAAGGGTATATATAGGTTTGTCATTCCGTGTGAAATTTCTACATAACCCCATAAAGTATATATTTTCTGAAAGCTTATGAATAGGGGAGTCGATTAAGCTCTGTCAGTCTGTCCGTCAGTCCGTGTGTATGTTGAAATCAACTTTTTGAAGCCCCTCGACATAGGTTGGACCCGGGTAAGGTATTAAAATATCAGAAATATTCGGGAGTAGATCGGTATTGAAAATCAGAAACATCGGTACATAAACAACTGAGATATGAGCAAAAACCCACGACCACCTCGATTTTTTTTCACAAAAACAACATTACAACAACAACTTACATACATACAAACATGTATACTGGTTAGAGAAAACGTGGCATCGAATCCCAGCTGAGCCAAAAAATTTTTTTTTATTTTATTTTTTATTTTTTATTTAATATATTATTTATATTTCTATTATTTTTTTTTAAATTTTTTTATACCCTTCACACAGTGAAAAAGGGTATATATAGGTTTGTCATTCCGTGTGAAATTTCTACAATTTTCATTTCCGACCCCATAAAGTATATATTTTCTGAAAGCTTATGAATAGAGGAGTCGATTAAGCCCTGACCGTCTGTCCGTCTGACCGTCTGTCCGTGTGTATGTTGAAATCAACTTTTTGAAGCCCCCCGACATAGGTTGGACCCGGGTAAGGTATTAAAATATCAGAAATATTCGGGAGTAGATCGGTATTGAAAATCAGAAACATCGGTACATAAACAACTGAGATATGAGCAAAAACCCACGACCACCTCGATTTTCTTTTCATAAAAACAACATTACAACAACAACATACATACATACAAACGTGTATACTGGTTAGAGAAAACGTGGCATCGAATCCCAGCTGAGGCAAAAAAATTTTTTTTTAAATTTTTTTAAAATTTTTATTTTTAATTTTTTTTTTATTTTTTTTTTATTTAATATATTATATATATATTTATTATTATTTTTTTTTATTTTTTTTTTTTAATTTTTTTTTTATTTTTTTTTTGTTTTATATATATTATATATGTATATAATAATTTTTTTTTTTTAATTTTTTTTTTTTAAATTTTTTTTTTATTTTTTATTTTTTTTTTGTTTTTTTTAACATACATACGTGAATTTACTGTTATTGCATGACTACACGTTGTGAAGGGTATATAAGATTCGGCACGGCCGAATATAGCGCTTTTACTTGTTTTTATTTATTTTTTGTTTTATATATATTATATATATAATAATTTTTTTTTTAATTTTTTCATTAAATTTTTTTTTAAAATTTTTTTTTTAAATTTTTTTTTAAATTTTTTTTTTATTTTTTTTGTTTTTTTAACATACATACGTGAATTTATAATTTTACAATGGGATGTTTTTATATATGTATGGTTTTATATGTATGTACGTATTTCATATGGGATGAATGGTGACACAAACTACTGTTATTGCATGACTACACGTTGTGAAGGGTATATAAGATTCGGCACGGCCGAATATAGCGCTCTTACTTGTTAAAATATGGCTTGCAACAAAATTTGTGATACTGATTAAAAAAAATTGTAATTGGTTTATCAATATTTTTTTACTAAAAATATTAAATAAGAATTTTTGTCACCCTGAATAAAGAAGCTTTTAGTTTTTCATTTCTTTGCAAGAAATAGTTGCTAAAAAAAATTAATTGAATAAATTTCTGGTTTCTAACAAACTTTGTTCGTCAGATAAATAATAATTTTTTTGTTGGAAAACGAATATTGTTTAGTACAAAAAATTGCGCTCGTGATTATTTTATTTGCTAGAAAAACGAAACAATTTAATTAAAGTTTTGTTCAAACCAATAACGATGTATACATTAGATGAGCCGCATGTAAGTAAGTTGGTTTTGGGTCTCTTTAGATTTCAAAAACTTTCTTGGCCGAAAATAATTAATTTTGACAAACTTTCGGTTCATTTTTACAAATATATTTTCCGTTCATGAATTAATGTTTATAAATTTTCATACCTTTAAAAATACACTTTATAAATTTTGTTACAAAAATTGTTTATAAACAAAGATATTGAAAATGAAAAATTTTCTATGAAATTAAAAAATAAAGAAAATTATCAAAAGTGAAAGAAATATTTATTTGGGGCAATTAACAAAAATATTTTTTAAATATTTTGTATGTCAATGTTGCCCGTAGCTACGCCATACGTAGTTCATTCGGGAGCCCCAATTTTCACATGCTTTTTCTAGCATTTCAACCGGCATCTTATCTATGTCAGCTGTAATGTTTCTGGGCTGGAATTGTTGCTGGCTTGTCGCTATACACGAGAGACTTCACCTGATCTCACCAAAAATAGTCCAGTGGGGTCAAATCACTTGATATTGACAGCCAATGGACTGCTCCAAAACGTGAAATTAATTGTTCACCAAACTCATCTCTTAATATTTTAATGATGTTGCGGCCGTGTAATATGTAGAATCGTCTTGTTGAAGCTACATATCAACAAAGTCCAGTGTTTCCCTTTTGGGCGAAGAAAAAGTTGATAATTATTACAAGGTACTTTCATCGTTGACTGTACACAGCAAAAAAATATTGCTTAAATTTGTTTAATTCTTTGAATTTTTGATTTGTTTTTGAATTCTAATTATAGTTTTCATTAGTTTAATTAAATTTTTTAATTCATAATAAATATTTTCAAAAAATAAAGAGATTTCTGTCAGTGAAAAAAAAAAATAAAAAATATTATTTCAAATGACATTTTCCTGAAAATTTAATTTAAAGAATAATTTTAATACAATTGTTACTCAAGGAGCGGAATAAGAAAAAATGGTCGCCAATCTGCAAGAGAAAGTTCTGGTAAGTGCACATACATGTGTACATATGTAAAAATATGTCCTGTTTTAAATAAAATAAATTATTTCGGTTTCATTGTAGGTATGCCAAAATTCATTTCATATTTATTGTGTGCCTTAATATTCCTCAGAATTCTCATTTTAATAGGTAAGTTATGCCTTTTTACCGGTTAATATTCCTTTATATCTAAGTCGTTGATGCTAAAAATTATTTTTGGAAATCCGGCTTTTGATATGGTAAGTGTATGTGTATGTATGTGGAACCATATTTCTTATCATTTATTTTATTATATAAGTAACGAAATGTAATTGAAAATATAGATTCCTTTGTAATATAAATGTATATTAAGAATAAATCAATATAAAAAAATAATATTTTTTTGTATTTATTTTTAAACAGGGTTAATAAATTTTATTATTGATATAATGAATGTTTTAATTGTATAAATCCCAAATTTCCATTATAGACATGATTAATTAAATAAAATCATTTTTGAAATTATGCAAATTATACTTAGTTTTTTAATACTGTTTAAATTGCTATTTTTCTCAATATTTTTTCAATTAAAACTATTAATTGTCATTTAATTAATAGTATCGTTTTGATGATTGAAGCAAAATTAAACAATTTTTTAATTAATAATATTAATTTCGTAATTGAAATTCATATTTATTTTTTTTCTGTGTAGGTTATGTTAATCCAGCTTTGATTTTCTATAAGCGTTCAAGCGCTGCTGCGTGACTGAGTAAAATAGCTCTCACCTGCTCACTTACTTACTTAAATTTTTGTCTGCGAATTGGTAATTATTTTTCCGTTCATATTTAACAATACACTCAAATCTTTAAGCACCATTTTTACATATTTTTTAATATTTTTTAATTTTTTCAACTGACTTAAATTTCCATTTTTGAATATTTTATCTATTAAAAATTTATCTATCTATCTATCTATATATATAAAAGTGAAACTCTGTGTGTGTGTGTGTGTGTGTGTTAGCTATAGACTCTGAAACTGTAAAACCGATCGGGCTCAAACTTTGGTAAGTTGTTGTACACATACCGGGGAGTGTTTATGGATGAAAAAAAGTGGGCGGGGCCACGCCCATAAAAAATTAGTTATCAGTTTTAGCTACTTGCACTTGACCGATTATTCTGAAACTTTGCATACATATTGAGCTGTTATGACTTTACAATTTCGTGACTAGAAAAGTGGGCAATGCCACGCCCATAAAAAAATTATAATTTTTAGGTTTTTGCACTTGATATTCAATTAAAATTCAGAATGCATTTCGATTCATTAAGGGGCGTAGCAACGCGCGCCGGGTTTGGCTAGTATCTATATATATAAAAGTGAAACTCTGTGTGTGTGTTAGCTATAGACTCCGAAACTGTAAAACCGATCGGACTCAAACTTTGGCAAGTTATTGTACACATTCCAGGGAGTGTTTATGGGTGAAAAAAAGTGGGCGGGGCCACGCCCATAAGAAATTAGTTATCATTTTTAGCTTTTTGCACTTGACCGATTTTTCTGAAACTTTGCACACATATTGAGCTGTCCTAACTAAATACTTTCGTGATAAAAAAAGTGGGCGGGGCCACGCCCATAAAAAAATCTTTAACTTTGAGGTTCTTGCACTAAACCGATTTTTCTGAAACTTTGCACACATATCAGCTGTTATGACTAAATAAATTCGTGATTAGAAAAGTGGGCAGTGCCATGCCCTTAAAAAAAAGTTATCATTTTCAGCTACTTGAACTTCACCCATTTTCTGAAACTTTGCACACATATTGAGCTGTCATGACTATACAGCTTCGTTATTGAAAAGTGGGCAGTGCCACGACCTTTAAAAAAAGTTATATTATAATAATTAATTTAAAAATTTCCGCAATAATTTTTTTTCTGAACACGAAAAATCTAAAATTTTGCTTTATTTAAAGAGTACCTTTTATAATATTTTTGTTATCCTTATATCAGTGGCTTGGAGCTAAAAGGGCCAATGTCAAAATATTTACTTTTGAGAAAATTGAAATTGAACTTCAACTTTCATAGATGCTTTCATAGTGACATTGGCCAGCATTTTATTTATGAAGCTGTTCTGGGTTAAGTATGACTTTAGCTGTTTTACCATAATAGAGCAAGAAAACAAATATAATCCAATGATTAACTCATAAGAGCAAAAAAGTGACATTGGCCCTTTTGGCTTCAAGCCACAGATATTAAAGATGGGTGCTTAAGGTGTCTTAAAAGATATGTTATTTATTATTTTTTAGACAAATACTAACATGTACATATTTCTCTGGCCATAAACAAAAGTTTATTAAATGAAAAAATTTTCTTCACTTAATAAACCGCAATATCAATCGATTAGAAAATGTTTTGAAGACATTTGCTGTAAGAACAATCACACAACATTAAATAATTATTTATCAAAAATTACGGTCACACCTAAGTGAGCAAATATTTGCCAAGTGTAAGCGTAGCTTAAATATAACGTTTTAGAAAATTTATGCAGCATTCAGCAACCATAATTAAAAAAAATCAACTTCAATTATCCTTCGGCCACCACGTTTAAAAAAATTCCTCAACTGGTTAAATAATTTAAGTTATTTTTCGTAAATTATTAAAAAATTCAAATCTTGTTTTAAAGAAGCTCCTGCAGTGTAAAACCGGATTTAATGTGCACAATGCTTTATTTACTTATTTAAACATTTGAAAAACTGATAACTGATTTTTATCACATCACATCACATTTAAGTGGTGTATAGTTCAAAGTCCCATTACAATTTAAGCGACAACAACGACCGAACTGTGACTAACTTTTAAATTGTATAGACTTGAATTCTTAAAATTTTTATGGCCTACAAAACGACATTGTTCTATTTTATATTCTTAATTAAAACTTACATTTTGTAATGACTTTAACAAAATTCCAAGAATTTATTATAAAACTGATTGCATTCTCTTTAAATAACAATAAACAGTAACATTTCAAGTTTTAGTTGATTGTTAAATGTATGCATTTGAGAAGGAATTTACTTAGATGATTTCTTAGGAATACAAATTGAATTGAGCTAATAGAATGCATAAATTAAATGTTAATTAAGAATTCTATTCATTATTACATATTAAACTACGGTGGTCAATTACGACAAATCCACATATTGTGCACACATACATACATAAATTGTAAATTGCAACATAAATATAATGTGTGAATTGGAGTATTGAGGTGGGTGGCATTGTTGCAATGTAATTAACGTGGTTTGTATGCATGTACGTTCATACATACTTAATAGGATGGAAGAACCCTTTGAAGTTTTTCAATTAATATGAACATATTTATTATGAGGATTAAAGGAAACTAAGAATACATATCTGTGGCTTGGAGCTAAAAGGGCCAATGTCACTTTTTTGACTTATCCATTGCATTAGATTTGTTTTCTTGCTCTATGGCATTATGGTAAAACAGCTTAAGCCATACTTCACCCAGAACAGCTTCATAAATAAAATGCTGGCCAATGTCACTACGAAAGCATCTATAAAAGTTAAACTTGAATTCAAATTTTCAAATATTTTGACATTGGCCGTTTTAGCTCTAAGCCACAGATATATCCTATACTCCCTATGCTGAAAAGTGAGATCGAAAAAGTCTTAAATTATACTAATAAAAATTCAATAATTCTTATTGCTCTTATTTGACCTTTATTTTATAAAATTTTTAATTGATTTTTCAAGCTCGAGGTCTTTATAAATATTTGTTGATTTATTTATTATTCAATATCTCGCTACTCCTTTGTGTAGCATCTTCAGGAAAGAAATTGTGTGTTTTTACAAAATTTTATATAATTTCTTTCCTGAAGATGCTACACAAAGGCGTAGCTTGAAAAATCACTTAAAAATTTTTAAAATTCAATAATTTAAAATCGGTTGATTTTAGAGTTTCTATTTTTTTTTTATGAATTGGTCTTATACTACAGATCCTAGAAAAATGTAATTTCTATAGTTTTAATCACTTCTAATGAGTTCGTGGACCTTTCTTGGAAACTCTCCAAAAGAGATTTTATAAATAGTTTTATAATGGTGAATGTTACGAGTGAGTCTTCTGAGCTCATCGTGAATATAACACAAATAGCAGATTCTAAACTGTTTTTTTTTCCTCGTTACCAGCCGCTGCAGACGTTGAAGGTGTAACTTTAACCCTTTCCTTCAAGGACGTGCTTTTACAACTCGCTATGACAAGTTTTGTGTTCAAGCATTACCTAAACACTGTCCGACCGGCTTTTGGTGATTGTAATACATGGCTTCTTGGCAAGCTGGCAAAGAAAGCGTTTGCGTTTTAGCTTACTGTATGAAATGTTTTTATTATTTTTTAAATATAGTATGATGTGCGCTGACAATGCCATCAAATCGATCATATTGAAAAAAAAGATAATGGCCAACGCTTAGTCTGTCTTTGGCAAGTGTGTTCTCTAAGCAGTTGGTCTTTAACATCCACTCCTCCTTTTCTTTTATTATAAAACTAGCCAAACCCGGCGCGCGTTGCTACGCCCCTTAATGAATCGAAATGCATTCTGAATTTTAATTGAATATCAAGTGCAAAAACCTAAAAATTATAATTTTTTTATGGACGTGGCATTGCCCACTTTTCTAATCACGAAATTGTAAAGTCATAACAGCTTAATATGTGTGCAAAGTTTCAGAAGAATCGGGCCAGTGCAAGTACCTCAAAATTATAATTGTTTTAATGGGCGTGGTCCTGCCCACTTTTCTAATCATGAAATTGTAAAGTCATAACAGTCCAATACGTGTGCAAAGTTTCAGAATAATCGGTCCAGTGCAAGTACCTCAAAATGATACCTTTTTTTATGGGCGTGGCACTGCCCACTTTTCTAATCACGAAATTATTTAGTCATGACAGCTCGACATGTATGCAAAGTTTCAGAAAAATCGGTCTGGTGGAAGTACCTCAGAATAATAACCTTTTTTTATGGGCGTGGCCCCGCCCACTTTTTTAATCACGAAATTATAAGGTCATGACAGCTCAATATTTGTGCAAAGTTTCAGAAATATCGGTCCAGTGCAAGTACCTCAAAATTAAAACTTTTTTAGGGGCGTGGCCCCGCCCACTTTTCTTATCACGAAATTATTTAGTCATGAGAGCTCGATATGTGTGCAAAATTTCAGAAAAATCGGTCATGTGCAAGTAGCTTAAAATGCTAACTAATTTTTTATGGGCGTGGCCTCGCCCACTTTTTTCCACCCATAAACACTCCCTGGTATGTGTACAACAACTTGCCAAAGTTTGAGTCCGATCGGTTTTACAGTTTCGGAGTCTATAGCTAACACACACACACACACACACACACACACAGAGTTTCACTTTTATATATATAGATTCTATAGATTCTAATTGTGCTAATTGCATCATCGTCATGCATTGAAGATAAAAGACTAACTGCCTATTTTTGTTCGGCACGTATGAGCACATAGGAATGTTGGGCATAAAGCTGATGACTGTCGACTTCACAGGGCGAGCTTTGTGTGCCAACATTTCTTTGGATATGAACGACTATTTTTAAGTATGGTTCCAACCGCAGTCACATTCGTTGACCACAAGTATTGAAATAAATTAAGGCTTGTAAAAAAGTTGTCCGCTTTTATGAAATCGACTTTCAAGTCCTTCATTCACTATGCCTTCATCCAAATTAGTTTCCAGTCCCGTAATAGCTTAGCCGGTATATATACTTGTCCAAGCAGAGGGTAGGAGTTTTTGGCATCACATACCCACCTTACCTTGGATGGATGGAATGCATTGTGTGAAACAAGGAAATCACTGTCCGTCCAAGATTTTTACTCGATTTGTGCAAAGGTTCAGCATCAATCAATGTAACATTTTAGGAAATTTATGCAGCATTCAGCAACCATAATTAAAAAAAATCAACTTCAATTATCCACCACCTTTACAAAAATTCCTCAACTGGTTAAATAATTTTAGTTATTTTTTAGTAAATTATTAAAAAGGTTCAGAATTTAATTTCATCATGGTCTATAACTCGGAGAATGGTGCAGCTTTGTCAGCTTATTAGCGAATTTCTCTTGTGTTTGAATTACCAAACCTTATGAATCGCAATAAAAGTTTTTTTGCGTATTTTTATTATTTACACAAAAATATACTTTATAAATCAACTTTTCTAAAAACAATAAAAAATCTTAAATGCTTTCGACAGTTAAAAGTGGGCAAATACTAATTTTAGGTTGTAACGAACTTAATGTTGAAAAAGGGACTTCCCATAAATTCAAACATTTTTTTAAAATCATTTTAGGCTGAGGAAATGCCACACTTTTTTTTAATAAAATGCCAAGCAAAACGTTTCCACATCTTAACTATAAAAGTATTTTAAAATATCTATTGTATTTTTATTATCTTAGAAAGAAAATATAAATTGAACATTTTTGACTTGCTATGTATGCAAACTTACAGCATGTTTATAGAACGCGTCTAATGTAAGTCAAAACCGAATGATACATGGACGAAAACGTAATAATGTTGGTTCGTGTAACACGTTTAATTCTTTTCGTTATATGTGATCAACACGAATGTTGTGTCAAATGGTAGTATTGCCAATATGTTAATAAGATTTTGTTAGTTTCTGTAATGCAAAATTTAAATTTTTAACACAAAACTTGGTAGAAAAGAAATACAAACAGGTAACTTTTGTTAACAAAACAAAGAAAAAATATTAAAGTAGCAAAATTTGTGAAAATAAAAGTAAATATATATTAAAGTATTATTTAAATTTTAAAATGTTTTTTAATGTTAGTTGCTTGCAAGGAAATTATATTTTTTATTTATTTTCTATTTAATTATTTTTCAAACTTCTGTGAAAATTTTCTCTGACGAATTGAATTTAGTGTTCGCTTTGTTTTGACATTTCAATTGTACCAATGCGTTATACACAAACCATGGTACAATCATCAGGTAGCCTCAGTTCTGCAACAACAAAATCCTAAATGTATTTTGTTGCTGGAAAACGACGACTTAAATGTCAAAAAGCAAATGTGTGTGCGTGTTTTTTTGGCGGTAGAATATATACGTACACAATATATACACATACATAAACAAAATTTGACATCTTAGTTAAACCTTAAGGTAGAGAAAAAGATAATCAGCTGTTTTAGTGAGGCTACCTGATAATTGTACCATGACACAAACCAATCAAACAGGCTGTTGTTACGTTATATGCAAAAAAATATGACATATTCGCGATTTATAAACGCAAAAATGAAAAACGTTAACGTTTATACGCGCATTGTCGGTAAATTGTGTTCTATAAACATGTGTTCTATTCGCATGGAATATCGCGAATAATGGCTACTGGCCACACCTGTACGTTCGTTCACGCAATTAAAGTTGGTTGTAAGGACTAAAGTTAAGAAAAAATAATTTTTTTGTGTTTATTAGGATTATTTATAAAAATATTTGTATTTATTTTTAACAAAAACAATAGTTCATAACTGCAAAGAAAACTAACAGCCTATTCAAAATGGCATAAGCAAATGTCTGCGTACAAAGTCTTTTTGTAATATGTTTTGTTAAAAATTTTTTAAGTAGACAAAAATTTATATTCTGCGCCAAACGTTTTGGCATAGAATCGATTAGTTTCGATGGTTTTTCAGAATTTTTTTTACTTTTCACATTTCACAGTTTTTAGTATTTCTTCGAAGACATTTTGTGTTGCCGAAAATTTTCCAATAAATCCCATAAATTTTCTATGGGATTAATGTCTAGTGACTGCTGTCAGCTGTCAAAGCTTCGTATTGTAAGCCGTATGGTGTGAGCCGTTATCTTATTAAAACATGTAATCATTACTCAGAATTAATTTTTCTACGCTTTGCTTAAACTTTTCTTTTAATATATAAAAACAAGTAAAAGCGCTATATTCGGCCGTGCCGAATCTTATATACCCTTCACAACGTGTAGTCATGCAATAACAGTAAATTCACGTATGTATGTTAAAAAAAAACAAAAAAAAAAATTTAAAAAAAAAAAAATTTAAAAAAAAAAAATTTAAAAAAAAAAAATTTTAAAAAAAAATTAAAAAAAAAAAATTATTATATACATATATAATATATATAAAACAAAAAAAAAATTAAAAAAAAAAAATAAAAAAAAATAATAATAAAAATATATATAATATATTAAATAAAAAATAAAAAAAAAATAAAAAAAAAATTAAAAAAAAAAATTTTTAAAAAATTTAAAAAAAAATTTTTTTGCCTCAGCTGGGATTCGATGCCACGTTTTCTCTAACCAGTATACACGTTTGTATGTATGTATGTTGTTGTTGTAATGTTGTTTTTATGAAAAGAAAATCGAGGTGGTCGTGGGTTTTTGCTCATATCTCAGTTGTTTATGTACCGATGTTTCTGATTTTCAATACCGATCTACTCCCGAATATTTCTGATATTTTAATACCTAACATCGGTCCAACCTATGTCGGGGGGCTTCAAAAAGTTGATTTCAACATACACACGGACAGACGGTCAGACGGACAGACGGACAGACGGTCAGGGCTTAATCGACTCCTCTATTCATAAGCTTTCAGAAAATATATACTTTATGGGGTCGGAAATAAAAATTGTAGAAATTTCACACGGAATGACAAACCTATATATACCCTTTTTCACTGTGTGAAGGGTATAATAAACGCTGGTATCCATTGTAGAAGGAATTAAAATGATATTTCCCACTCTTTGGTAAGGCATGCATCCCCACACTATGCAACCGCGTTCACCATCTTTTTACATTTTAGCGCTTAAATTGTTAAGATCAAGCGCTGTTCTCGGTTTTCTCCAGACAAGCTATTTGCTATTAATAACAAATATGCAAAACTTATTCTCGTCTGTTTTTAACCTTCTGCCACAATTTTTTCAGCAAAAGCAATTCGCTTCTGACGATTTTAATAGGGACACCAGAGGCTTTCTCCATGCTACACTACTCTTAAAATGAGCCTTTTTAAAGCTCTACTAACAGCCCAATAAAATTGATCTTCAAGAAATTTAGTGATTTGTCTTCACGTAGTTTTAGCATTCTGCTAGACTAATTGAAGAATATAGTGTTTTCACGTACAGTCAGAACAGGGAGCAAATTACGGCATTCGAACGAGATCGAAATTTGAAAATTCTTATTAAAATTTATATGCCTTAAGAACAGCGAACTCGATTGTTCGAGTAAAATTTAGATCGTAATCGAATGCCGTAATTTGGCTCCTGGTTTATGTCCAAAACTCGAGCGGGATACACAAACTCCTGTTTTTTCATAATTGTTAACTACTCCCTGTACTGAAAGTGTGTTCTGCCTACAGTTTTACCAATTTCCCGAAGAGTTGTTTCTTCCATAGTTTCTTTTATAATTTTTCACTCTTCCTTATCAATTTAAGTTATTTCAAACCACTTAACACTTGTTAATTAAAAAAACAAAGATGTTAATAACTGATGCGTTTAATTAGAAAGAATACATTAAAAGTAATTTGTAATTATATACGTTATATAGCTGTAATTTTGTTGCACTAGAGATGTGAATTGTTATAGCAAATGATCGATAAATCGTTAAATAAATCGATAATACATCAGTTTACATTTTGTTATATTTAAAGACAGGGTTACTCATAACTTATAAAATTTTTTACAAAGCAATACTATATAAACAAACAAGTAAGAGTGCTATATTCGGCTGTGCCGAATCTGATAATACCCTTCACCATCATGTGCATACATATTTATTTATTTATTTATTTATTTAATTTATTGTCTATAGATAATAATTCTTACAGACTAAAGTATGTAAAATAACAAAACAAAATTAAGGTTATATATAAAATAAATATTCAATAATAATTCAACGATTTAAATATAAAATGATATTTCTTTTAACAATTTCTTTACTTTCATTAAGGCCAATAAGGTGATAATAATTATTAAAGTTTTCACATATACGACGAAGAGGATCATTATTAGCATAGTTGGTTCTATAGTATTTTAAGTTAATAAAACGGAAATTTCGAGTTGGTCTGGTTGGAACATTAAAAGATATTTTACTTAGCAGGAATTCTGAGTCGATATCGCCTTGAATTAGGCCCAGCACAAAAGAAAAACTCAGCATTGAACGACGACTTTTTAAAGTTGGTAATTTTATAAGACAGAGTCTGCTTTCGTATGAAGGTAGTAAAAACGAATTCCATCCAAGGCCACGAAGACAAAATATTAAAAACTTCTTTTGTACAGACTCGATACTATCAATATGAATATTATAGCAAGGATCCCAAATAATCGATCCATATTCAAGAATAGGTCGAACTAACGATGAATATAATTGTTTCGTAATATAAGGATCTAGAAATTCCTTGCACCACCTCTTCAAAAATCCAAGTACACCATTTGCTTTGTTAACAATTAAAGAAATATGGTCACGAAAATTTAATTGGTGATCAAGCAAAATACCAAGATCAAGAAAATTCAGAACTTTATCAAGTTTACACTCATTTATGCAATAAAATAAATCCAATTTCTTAATTCTGAAAAAGGACATATGCTTACATTTTTTTATATTCAGCTCCATTAAGTTGATTTCACACCAATTTACCAGTTTGCCAATATCAGATTGAAGGAAAAGTTGATCTTCGGGATTATTAGAAGAACGAAAAATTTTGACATCATCGGCATACATCAAAACTTTAGAGTGCTGAATAACTGAAGGTAGATCGTTTATGAATAAGGTAAATAAAATAGGACCAAGGTGGCTACCTTGCGGAACACCAGAAGGAACTTTGATAGCATTAGACGTAGCACTTCCATACTTAACTTGTTGAGTTCTTAAAGACAAGTATGATCTTAACCATTTTATTGTCATATCCGTAAATCCCATTAATGACAATTTGTTAAGCAAGAGATCATGGTTTACCTTATCAAAAGCTTTACTAAAATCTGTGTAGATAGCATCAGTTTGCATATTATTTATAAAACCGTCATTTATTGTAGTAGTTAGCTCCAAAATATTAGTCGTTGTAGAGCGATGTTTACAAAAGACATGTTGGCACGGTGACAAAATCGAAGAAATTTGATAGTATAAATTATCAGTTAAAATTTTTTCAAAAAGTTTGGGAATATCACTCAGCTTAGCAATGCCACGATAGTTTGATATCTCAATTTTGCTTCCATTTTTAAACAACGGAATTATATACGATAATTTCCAAATCAATGGTACGTATCCTAATTTAATGGATTTGTTAAAGATAGCAGTAAGCGGGTAACATAAATTTTCTGCACAATTTTTTAGAACGCAATTTGGTATTTCATCTGGACCAGCATTAAACGAATTATTTAGTGATAATAAATTTGAAAGAGTCGTTTTATAAGTAATAAAAGAGAATTGTACACCAGATGATTGAGGTATATTAAATGGGTAAGATGTTATGTTATTATATACTTTTTTAGAGTAGGTAGTTGAAAAAAAATCAGCAAACAAATTGGAAATAGAAACGTCATCATCAGCGTCATTTGATCCATATTTATAGTATTTAGGATTAACGGACGATCGCCGTTTAGAGTTCACAAATTTATAAAACGATTTAGGATTTGATCTCATTTTCAACTTCATACGGATTATATAGTTGTCGTATGCAGATTTATTTGCCAAATTGTAGTAAGAACGAGCAATACAGTATTTGGTATAATCCCAGATCGTAGCTTAACCTATATTTCATACTATACGCAATTTTTCTTTATTGCTTCCGACGACATTCTCGATTTTGAATTTTTACGTAGTTAACTGTATTCTACTAGTTAGGCCCTTTCATTTGATACCCATATTAATGGGGTTAAAAAAATTTGTTCCGCCATTTTCTTTTAGACGCCAGCTTGGTTTTTAATTTTTTTAATAATTTACTGTATTCTACTGGTCAACCCTTTCATTTAATACCAATATTGGAGGGTGCAAGAAGTTACATTTTAAAACACCAGATTTGTAGTGCTTATATTGAACTAGTCAAGTCCTTTCAATATTGACTCTCTCGGTTGTTTATAAAAATTGATTTTCGTTTGTAAACTTTTGGAATATATATCTTTAAAAAAAAATTGTTGCCTATAACTTTACTGATTAGAGCCCGATATATGTAAAATTTTTCACTAATATCTCTAGAGGCATATTATATCTACAAACAGTAACAATGGCTGAAAATTTTAGTTTTGGTGGTAAAAATATTGGAAAAAACAGAGACAGTCGTGTTTATCTGCTGAATAACAATAGCGATTCATTCTCGGATATTTCAAAAAGATTGATATCATACACAGATCTGAGGAACATATGGGTGCTTCTAAAAGTTGATTTAAACCAACACACGGACAGACGGGCAGACAGACATGGCTTAATGGACTCCTCTATTCACAAGCTTTCAGAAATGAAAATTGCAGAAATTACAAACGGAATGACAAAGCTATATACATATACCCTTGTGCACCACAGGTGAAGGGTATAATAAAATTTATTGACCTGCAAATTAAATACATTAAAGCTTGTACGCAGATTCTTGCTGCTGGGTGTATTTAATTCATTAAATAAAAACAACAAATTAATAAATAATGTCTTCTCAGTTACCATCCCTGATTGTTTTTAACATAAAAGTATGCGTGTTTGTTTGTATGCATATGCATCAAGTCATGGTGGTCAATTTTAAACGGCTTTTAACTAATAGTGTGTTCGATTAAAATGTCTGGTCATAAATGTTCAATTCCGTTAAAAACCAAAAATAACATCACATTTATCACCAGCAAAGCTAAACAAACACCTCATGCAACTAATTATCAGCGTCCCTTGTGGATGCTTACGTAGAAAAATTCAAATTATTTACACATTACCAACAATTTAATTCCTAATGAAATCAAAAAAAAAAAAAATAATAATAAATGAATGGTATTTTTCCTGTTGATTACACAAAACGTAAAATGAAATTAAGAGAAAATAAGAATAACAATCGAACAATAAAATTTTTTTGATGACAAAATAAAAGAAAAAAGTTGGAGACAACAACACAATAACAGAAATAAAACTAAATATCAAAAAAATGTCGTCGGATACTACGACGCATTAACGAAATACGATCATTTGACCAATTAGATTAAACCAATTTCCCTGCTGAGTGGAGCAAACAACAATAACACCTTCAGCTAACTAAAAGCAACAACAGTGATTATACGTTTTAACATGCATACATACATACAAACACACTGTTATACACCGAAAAAAATTAATACATATGAGTTTTAATTACGAAAAAAATTTATATTAAGTAAAACTTTAATTGATTTAGCTACAATCATCAAAATGAAACCATTAATTAAATTAAATTTACAAATTTTAAATGAAAAAAATATTGCAAAATATATAAATGAAATAAGGTAGTACTAAAAAATTAATTATAATAATTTAATTTTAAAAAATTATTTTAATTTTATAATTTTATGTTGAATTAATTGAAATAAAGTATTTGTGAGAACAGTTATATAAATTGTTGAACCTATTTAAAATAAAATTACCCGAGAAGAAAGTAAGTATGTATATGTACACATTTTTTAAGTATTTCTGTGCCAAAATGGAAAAACTGCTAAAGTCGAAATAAGCTTAAATTGAGATTACAACATAATTGCAATCCCGGAATTCAATACTACCCTCAGGCAAATGTTTAACCATTTTGAATTTTTTTTTTTTGCCTATATTTTTTCAGAGAACAATATCATCGAGAATAATAACTTATTTTAACTTATATTTTAGTTAAATATACGAAAACGAATATGATTTGTAATTTGTATAGCGCAGAATTCCTATAATAATATTTATTTTAAAGGGAATCATTTTTGTAATTTTCCGAAAAACTATAAAAACAGACATAAGTAGTTTTTCCACAGATTTTTATACCCATCACACAGTGAAAAAGGGTATATATAGGTTTGTCATTCCGTGTGAAATTTCTACAATTTTCATTTCCGACCCCATAAAGTATATATTTTCTGAAAGCTTATGAATAGGGGAGTCGATTAAGCTCTGTCAGTCTGTCCGTGTGTATGTTGAAATCAACTTTTTGAAGCCTCCCGACATAGGTTGGACCCGGGTAAGGTATTAAAATATTAGAAATATTCGGGAGTAGATCGGTATTGAAAATCAGAAACATCGGTACATAAACAACTGAGATATGAGCAAAAACCCACGACCACCTCGATATTTTTTTTCACAAAAACAACATAACAACAACAACATACATACATACAAACGTGTATACTGGTTAGAGAAAACGTGGCATCGACTCCCAGCTGAGCCAAAAAAATTTTTTTTTTCAATTTTTTTTAATTTTTTTTTTATTTTTTTTTTTTTATTTTTTATTTAATATATTATTTATATTTTTATTATTTTTTTTTTAATTTTTTTTAAAATTTTTTTTTTAATATTTTTTTAAAATTTTTTTTTTTAAATTTTTTTTTTTAAATTTTTTTTTTTTTTTTTTTTTTTGTTTTTTTAACATACATATGTGAATTTATAATTTTACAATGGGATGTTTTTATATATGTATGTACGTATTTCATATGGGATGAATGGTGACACAAACTACTGTTATTGCATGACTACACGTTGTGAAGGGTATATAAGATTCGGCACGGCCGAATATAGCGCTCTTACTTGTTTTTATTTTTAACATACGTTTATTATCTAATGATCAGAAAATCAAACGCCGGACTCCTAAAAATAATGGGTGATATCCACTACCAATACATTAGGAAATTTTTACTGGTCAACGGCTTGAACGAAATTCACAAATTTACTTATTTAAGTCCGGTATCGGTACACCAGAAATGTTGATTTTGGGCACATATTAATTTTTTTGTATTGAAAACAAAAACTATGTACGTACTCGCCCGAATGTTATCGTGCAGATTGGCCACATTTTTTTTTAGCTTCTTATTCAATAGGTTAATATCTTATTATTACATTAAGATTATGGTATCAAACATTTTGATTTTTCTATTTTTTTCAACTGACAGATATTTCTTTGTTTTTCAAAAACATTTGTTCCAATTAAAAAATAATCAATAAAATAAATAAAAAAAAAATCTAAATTTAGAACCAAATTATATAGTCAATTACTTAAACAATTTTAAGCAATAATTTTTGTCTGTGTATATATACATACATATAAAAATAATAAAATACATATGCAGATCATTGTTATTATTTTAAAAAACATTTGTTTAAAGCGACCGATGTCTATCTATGAGTAAAATTTTTGCGTCACACCAGCGTTGCCACTTTTCGTATAATTATTAAAAACATGTGCTATTTTAAATAATTTTAATAATAATTGAATCATCAAATTTTTGAATAATTTTTCTAATTACACAATTTTATTATATCTGTAAATGAGTAACGTGACGGATTGATTCATTATTGCATAAATACATAAAATTTGTATTGAAAACATACGATTGGTAACCTTATATACATATGTATATCTGCTGTTTTATTTACCCGCGAAAAAATGAAAATGCGTTCTTAGCACCTTTTTAAAACACACATGTGTACACAGAAATAAATAAATATGAATTTCAATTACGAAATTAATACTATTTATTTAAAAAATTGTTTAATTTTGTTCCAGTCATCAAAATGATACTATTAATTAAATGACAATTAACAGTTTTAATTGAAAAAATATTGAGAAAAATAGCAATTAAAACAGTATTAAAAAACTAATTAAAATTTGCATAATTTTCAAAAATGCTTTTAATTAATTTAATCATGTCTATATTTGAGATTTGGAATTTTTTTAATTAAAGCATTTATTATATCAATAATATAATTTATTAAGCCTGTTAAAAAATATACAAAAAAAAAGTAGTGGCAACGCTGTGTAATACATTGAAACACACACTCTACTCGCTCGTACACGTTTTGTTTTTTATTTATAGAGTAAAATTTGATGGTAAAAAGTTTTTATGTGTGCAAAAAGAAATTATCGCCATTTTATTGATTTAATTGTGATGTAGTTAACTATGGATTATTTGGTTTTGAAATTTAATTACTAGAATAAAAAAATGGGAGGTCTCAATAGCAGATAGTTTAACTAATCGATGAAAATAGCTCATAATGAAACTGATAGCAGTTCAACAGGTGAACAATATAGGGAAAATTACCTAAAATTAAATGTAATAACCATTTTATTTATGTAAATTAATGAATTACGGATATACTGGTCGTTAAATAGAAACAAATATATGTTGTAACCCTTCTAATGAATCATTAGTTTCGAAAATGTGTAGGTTCTTAGAAAATAAAAAAATTGAAAAAAATTGTTTTAAAATTTTTTGAAAATCCAAACATACATACATACATACATACATACATACATATATCATTTATAAAAAAAATTTAAATTAATTTTTTAATTTTGTCATTTATTTTGGCAATTTCACATGAATATAAAAATATTTTTTACAAATATCAAAAACTACATTAATTACCCAGACAAGTTTTAATTTACATTTTTAAGGTTATGTTATTAACACAGCTCTTCCACGTTTAAATTTTAGTTTGACAATTTTTCTGGAATTCTCTTTTAAACTTTCTTTAATGCTCAGACACAGCAGAATTTAAATTTGACAAATTTAAACTTTTGTGCTTGTGTGTGTTTGTGTGAATGAATACCCTATAAGCAACAGAGTAGTCGACTACGAAAGTAAGTCACTTTAAATTAGCTTTTTATTAACTAACTACAAAGTAATCTAGAAGTTACCCAAATTAAAGCATACATAAGAGAGTTGTTTTTTTTAACTTTTTTAAACCCACTACCGAAAAAATTGTGAGATTATATTCATTTTGTCATATCGTTTGTAACACATCGAAAGATCCATTTTAGATACCATAAAGTATATATTTTCTGAGTCCTGGTTTCATTTTATGACCATCAAACTATTTCCGTCTGTTAAAAGCACGATAGAGCTCGAACCGAAAAAGCTAGGGGATCAAATTTCGCCAGAATATCTCCCATACACAAAGCTGGGTATTGAAAATGGGCTAAATCGGAATATTAGGAAGAAAGTTGTAGCGTGTAATTCAACAGTAAATCAAAATACCATATCCTTCCAACATCGAGTAAAATGTAATTGTGTCCAAGCGCATTAACGTAGATTTATTGAATTTCGAGTGTATGTTTCCTTTTTACTCAGGATCTTTCTCTGAAAATTGCTTAAATCTATGCATTAAAAAAGGAGTTATAGATCAAAACATAAAAAAATTTATACCGCACAATGTATTTTTCGGTATATTTAAAATTTAAAACCTAATAAAACTGACAAAATTTGATGTATGATTTTTAAATTTTGCAAACATTGCTGTTTATTCAAAGGCTTTGTAATAACGAAAAATAACGCCCATGTTTCGTCTGTTCGTCTTTGAGAATCCCCCAATTTTTGTACATATCTATTTATTTCGAAATAAATTGCTATTATAATCCACCATAATCGACCCATAACTTTCGGAGATATGTGCAAATAAACACGACTGCCCCTGTTCCTTCCATATTTTTGCGATAAAATTAACAGTTTTTAGTTCTAGGTTAACTTTTTAGACAAAAATAAAATAAATTTTTTTATTACATCAAGGTTCTCATACTTCCAAATAATTTTTGGTTATCCTACTGACAACAAATTACAAGGCGTGGTGTTTAAAATTATTTTTAGGAAAAACTAATAAATCTGTTTGAAATTAACAGAGATATAGGCCCCGAAATTCAACTGCTTCGGTTATTTTCTAGACAACCGGCAGCTTTAACATTGATATCAAATGAATGGGCTTGATTAGAACAATATAATGGACCATAAAAAATTTTAATCCATGATGGCTGCCACTATAAAAGGGTGTAAAATAAATTTGTATATGGATCAAATTTTTTATTTTAAAATGTACACCCTCCAACCCCCTCAATGCCGATGATAGTATTGACTAGGAAATTATAGAAATATTTATAATTTTTAATATAATTTTAAATCCAAGATGGCTGCCAAAAAGAAATGGCAGATATATGGACCAAATCACGCATAATATGTCAATGTACACGCAAAGAAAAAACATGGTTGTGGTAATAATAATCTAGGAGCAACATATTATGATTGAATTGTATGATTGTGGTTAAAGCATATAATGCTTTTTAGTTATCATTATTATGTTTAATTAAATTATTCTGTGGCAAATTATTGTCTTTTGCTGTAACATACACATATTGATTGTATTTACCTACCTTTTTAATTGCAATTTGTATATCAATATTTTTTTACATTTTCTTGTTTATTTGTAAATTTTCTTTAATTTCTCAAAATTTTTGTTAATTTTTTTGACATCTCAAACTTTTAAAATAATAAAAATTTATTCAGCAAAAAGAAGAAGAGTTGAAATCAAATTATTATAAAAAAATCATAGCTTGATTAATTTGTAATCATACTGTTGTCGCACCTATTATTAACTGATTATTTGTAATATTTAATGCTTTTAAATATAATGTTATTTTTTTAAATCATACTATTTTTAAATGACAATAATTTTAAAATTTGTACGAAAAGTAAAGATTAAATAATACAATTCAAACAAATGCTTAATTATTGTGACAAAATATGTGATGAAATAAAATAAAAATAAATATTTCTTGATTTTGACAAATAATTATTGTGTTAGAGAATATAATATGACCGTCGTGATCATGTCGTAACCATGGTTTTTCTTTGCGTCTATGTAGGTATACATGGGATATTGTAAATAATAATTTATATATTATTGTAGCTTCATTCAGTGTTAAATGTATTAAATTGTTCGATTAGAATTTATTCTGACTCTATTAATTGTTCCAATATTTTTTTTTCAACCGCATGAATTAATTTTTTAATTTAATTTAATTGGGCTATCAGCTTCAGTTAAATATTTCTTGATGTTACAGCATTGATGGTGGGGGGAAGTATAACAATCAAAACTTTGTATAATTGGAGTAAGAGGTAGGTATGAACCAATATAACAAGTGATTTTTTCAGACAAACAATTGTAAATAGATCAACGTAAAATATTACAAGAACAAAGTGCACATGCAGTTAACGTGGTCTAATATGAGTTGGTACAGACTTCATTTATCCAAAATGTTAAATTATAATTAATTTTACCACCCTCGCCCACAGAGCCTATAATAGAGATTATGTACCTACTGCAAGGTAAATATCTTCAATAATTGCATAAATTTTAATTTGGCCAAAAGAAATATTTCATTCACTTTTTTATTTATCAACTAAAAATATATATGTATGTACATATGTATGTATGTAGATATGTGCATATTTTATTGCGCTTATAATATAAAAGTCAAACTGGCAGACAAACTGACAATCAGTGATGTCAGTTCATTCGCTCGGTTATTCTGACAGACAAACCTATTTTAATGTTGTTTTTGTTTGGGGTTTTGTCATTTATTTTATTATTATGCATTTGTTAGGTCGGCATGCTTAAAAACTAAAAAAATACTGGTTAAAAGAATAAAATATAATTTTGTAAATACTTATGCGAGGTAGGTAGTTACACACAGCAATAATACCTACTCTCAAACACATAAGAATAACCAAGCAAAAAACAAGTTAAATAAATACGTATGTAGCAAGCAGCATACTTATACAAATTCGAATGTCTACGAAACGAAGATACCGAACGAAATCTGTCCGTCTTTATAAATTGAATTGTATTGAATGGATAAAAATAAGAAACAAAAGTAGAGATTGCTTTTCGAGCCGAATCTATAAAACGATTCAGTCAGACAGCCAAACGAGTGAACGAGTGAACGAGCACATAACAGTACAGACGGACAGAAAGAAAGACAGACAGACATATTTAATGTATCGCAATTCCAAGAATTTAGGAAGAGGAACGTGAGAAACTTTGTTTTTGTTATTTTTTTTTTTTTTGGGTTTTTAAAAGACACACTCACTCATATATACATTTTTTCGTATTTTTATTCTTTTCTTGTTGTTGTTGTTGCTGTTGTCGAAATTTCATCTTGAATATGGAGATATGGCTGGTTATTATTGTACATACTTATGTACATATTTTTGTCGACTTTAACTTACCATGCTGCATAAATCCAAATACGGGTGTATGTATGGGTGAAATGGGTCTTGCAATTGACATCGCTTTATGAAAGTAAAATGAGAAAATATTTATTTACTCAATTACTAAACAGATATTAAGAGCGGATCGCAGAAAATTTTTAAAGGAATAAATTGTTTACAATAGGTATACATATGTTTAAGCGCTATTTTATGAAATTCCATGAAAACAATTTTAAATAGGTACCTAAAGCTACATTTACAAAGTATTTTAACAACTTTTTATACCCTTCACCTGTGGTGCACAAGGGTATATATAGCTTTGTCATTCCGTTTGTAATTTCTACAATTTTCATTTCCGACCCCATAAAGTATATATTTTCTGAAAGCTTATGAATAGAGGAGTCGATTAAGCCCTGACCGTCTGTCCGTCTGCCCGTCTGTCCGTGTGTTGGTTGAAATCAACTTTTAGAAGCAACTATATGTTCCTCAGATCTGTATATGGTATCAATCTCTTGGAAATATCCAGGAATAAAGCGCTATTGAAATTCAGCACAATCGCCCCATAACTTTCTGAGATATGAGCAAAAAACCATGACCACCTCGTTTTTTTTCACAATTACAACAACAACATACATACATACATACATACATGTAAAAAACATACCAAACAAAAAAAATTACAAAAAAAAATATTAAAAATAAGAAAAAAATAATAAAAAAAACTACAAAAAAAAAATTTTAAAAAAATTAAAAAAAAAATTTTAAAAAATTTTTTAAAAATTTTTCTAAAAAAATTTTTTAAAAAAATTTAAAAAAAAATTTAAAAAAAAATATAAAAAAAAATAATAAAATATAAATAATATATTAAATAAAATAAAATAAAATTTTTTTGGCTCAGCTGGGATTCGATGCCACATTTATTCTAACGTGTACGTATGCACGTATTTTATATGGGATGAATGGTGATACAAACAATTGTTATTGCATGACTACAAGTTGTGAAGGGTATATAAGATTCGGCACGGCCGAATATAGCACTGTTACTTGTTTTATTTAAATTTGTTTCTGAAATTCCTTTTCAAAATTTTTTTTAGGATTATGTACTGAAAACCTTATCCGATAATTAATGAACTTAATAGTATTTTTTTTACTAAAGGTTTTAATACAATTGGGGGATTCACGATAGTGTCATAAAATCATATGTCCTATAATAATAGCATGAAAAATTAAGACTATTGTGAACAACCCCTCACAATTAAGTGTGCTATTTTAAATTTAAATCAGCTGATGTAAAACAATTATAAAAATAAATATTTTCTTTTATAATGCCAAAAACAAGTGGAAAAAAAACAAAATAATAGGCAGTTTGTGCGAAAAGTACACTTTAGATGTTGCAATGGCAGACTCAAGTAAATAAACAAAAATTTTTTATCACAAATAAAATAAATTTTGTTTGATAAACAAAAACAGCAGAGTCCTTAGCCGATCTTATTTAATGCCGCCAGTGATTTGTTATCAAAAATTAGCAACTGCGCTTAAATTTGGATGTCAGCCCGATAAAATTATACAATGAACGGCGACGGCTTACAAAAACTATTGCGGCTTGGCTTAGACGTTTAGCACAGGTCTCTGCTTTTTAAATACGACAGCACAATAAACATAGCGTACAAAGTTCTTTTATTATAAGACACTTTTTGTTTGAAAAGCAAAAACAACATTTTTAAACCATTGTAAAATTTTAGAACAATATGACATGATAAGACACCTTGTGAATCACCCAAATATTTTAATTTACCGTTTTGATATGTTACTGTTAAGTAGATTTTATGAAATACAACCTTGTTTTCGCTATACAAAGTTTAAAGGATTAAAAACAGCTGATAATGTTAAATGCGGCTCAATAAAAAACTAGTAAGGGTACTCAGAAAGGGTAATGCAAACAATGAAAATGATTGCAAAAATGCACTATATTTTAACACAACAATAAAATGTATGCATTTGCTTCAAAACAGCTAATATACAGTGTGTCAAATAAATATAATAACAAAAATATTAAAAAGTACTGCAAGGTATACACTTTTTTCTACGAATAATTTTTTAATTTTTAATAACTTTATTAGACAAACATTGGTGTGAACTTGTATCTAGTGTGAACACAAAATCAGCTGTTAATAGTTTTAATATTAAAACAAGATTTTAACTTTAGGTGTGAAAACGCTATAAGGAAGAATAAATGTATGCAAGAAAATTTATTTTATTAAAATTAAAAAATATTTTTAATAAAAGAAATATAAGACATTTCCAACAAATTCCAAAAAAAGGTAATTAAATGAGTTTTTTTTTTATATTTTCAGTTTACCAGCAAATAATGAGGAATTTAAATTTTATTAAACAACTAGCTTGTGCCCCTGACTTTGTCTGCGTAGTTATTGGGGTAAAAGGTAGACTTAGTATTAACAACAAAAATAAAAATATCTACAATACAAACAACCCGTTTAGGATGTGTGATGATGAGTTTGCCAACGACGAGCGTTATTATCGTGATAAAAAGTAGCCTATGTGTTAATCTAGGTTGGTCTCTATCTATGTGCCGAATTTTATTTAGTTTCGTTCAGCCGTTTTTGCCTGATTGAGTAACAAATATCCAAACATCCAAACATTCACATTTATTATATTACTATTTAGGATACTTTAAAAATGTATTTCTTTTTCTTTTAATTTTTTAAAGTTTTTCTACCTTAAAAAAAATGCAAATTTTCTTTTTAAAGGTGTCCATTAAATTGGTACAAAACATTTGTTATAGATTTTGTGTTCATTTTAAATATTTAAAATTTTTTCCATAAAACCACTTTGGTAGATAATTGTTAAACATAAAATTTCTTTCATTATTAAAAATTTCTTCATAAAAATATACTAGGACAACATTCTGATATGATCTGAATTAAAACTTTAGGACCCAAACATTCAATTCTTCCCCAATTCTGCAATTGTATAAATGAGATTTTTTGTTATATTCTCTCTCAAAATGTATTTCCCAGTTGGCAAAATCGTTGGCAAATTGTCCATTGCCAGCATTTATTGGTTAATAGTGTCTCTCAAGAAATCTTTGTTTTTTCAATATGATGACAGTGTCTTCAGTGCGGTCACCCACAATTATTTAATATGTCGCTTGCTTTTGGCGATAGTAATTGGAAAATTACAGTTTGCTCCGGGTGTCCTACACATGACGTCAAAGATTTGCTATGGTCTTGTAACCCGCCTTTAAAGCAACCTTAAAAGCTTTGCCAATTGGGTTCATTTAGATTTTTGTTGCCACATTTAAAATTCAACTTTAAGCGTACGCACTGTGTAAATACGTATGTATTTAAAGTTTACTAAACCAAACCCTATTTATATAGTCTTGCATTTAGACCTTCCAACTTTTTCATATTGAAACGCAAAAATGTCTTTGGCTTTGTGTCTCGGCTAAAAATTAGGACGAGCAAACGACCGAAAAACACAAACAAACTAATAATGCGGTGCTTAAAATCTTATCAAACATTGAAATGAGAACGCAGGGAATGTGCAGACAATTGTAAAGATAAACAAGGTATCGCAAAAGAAAGTGTTATTTAATAAAAAAAAATATAAAGATTTTAATATGTCTAGCAAATATTTTATTATATTCTGCTAGTCAACCGCTTTTGTTTAATCGACTCTCTCGATGAAGTAGCTGTATATCAACCGATTTGTAAATTTTTCGTAGAACTAATTTCCCAGGCTACGGCGTGCAGTTCGGTATTCTAGCGTGTCCACAAATTAATTAGGAGCTTTAGTAACTCCATATATTGTGTTTACAAAATATATTAATACATTTTTCAAATAATTTTTGGCTGTAAATTAGCCAATTAATGTCTAATTTGCTTAAAATTTTTTACGAATATCCCTGTAGACATACTTATAATATGTGCAAATAGTAACAAATTCGTCAATAATTTTTTGTTTTAATTTTTTTTTTCTCATATCCCAGAGAGTGATCGGGCAATTGTGCCAAATTTTAATAACGATTTATTACTGAATACTTCCAAAAGATTGATTCCACATACAGGTCAGTACAACATGTGAGGGCTTCTAAAAGTTAATTTTAAAGCTATAAACACAATCAAAGGCTACCGACCATCGACTACCGACTACAAAAGTGGCTGGCTACAAAAATAGCCAAGTCGCCAGCTACTTAATTCTTTTAACGACTACCGACCACTAACTACAAAAAATAAACATCTGTTTTGACATATGTATTAAAGTTAACGAAAACAAAACAAACTTAATTTTTTTAAGTGAATTTGTGTGAAAAAAAGTAAATGAAAAATGTAAACAAATGAACAGATGATTATTATTTTTCAATGGTGCCACTATAATAGTTTTTCACGTTTTTAATAGCGATATTTAATGTATTGCGTTTTTAAAACTACCATTTCATGCATTTATTGTATTGGCAGCACTAATCTGTTTTTTGTAGCCAAGAATAATAGAAATTTGGCTAAGTTGGCTACGGGCTACAAAAGTAGCCGTGTAGTCGGTAGTCGTGTAGCGGCTAAAAGAATTATTCTCATAAGCACGCATGTATTCTATTTTTGACATCTTGTAGTCGATGGTCGGTGGACTTGATTGTGATAGCATAACTTACAAACGGATATTACTCAATTCACTTCCCTATTCAGAAGCGTTTAGAAAATCTATACTTTATGACAATAAAACTATACTCTTCGCACATAATATGAAAGAAAGTTGTGCTAGAAGGAAAGTAGTGAAGAGAGTTGAATGTTTTGAAATACAAAAGATGTTTATATGGACAAGGACATATGTATATAAGCCCAGCCTGCACAAAAGTACGACAATGTCTGAATCAGACAAGTCTTACAAATATCTGACTTTTTTTACGGACATTTCGTACAGATTTCTGTAAGATATGTCTGGGAAATTTAATGTACGACATGTCTGATAGATATCTGACTGATTTCGTACAGAAATGTCTAAGTTGTTTTCATTCCTTTTGTTTAGGATTTTTTGTTTTTTTTTTCTTTACTTTACTTTCTTTTCTTTCTTGGCCTTTACCAATTTTGTAATCTTGATTTTGTTTGTTTTACAAATTGTTTATTTAAGTCATAAAGTGCAACAAAATATTAAAAAATTTAATTTATTGGTGTGTTAAAAAAGTTTAAAAGTAATATAGAAAGTGATTGTTTTGTGATTAATAAACAATATATATGTATAAAAGAATGTCATGTCAGTCTTTTCGGAAAAATGTTCAAAAAGATGCGTATTTGGTTTTTCAAGTTAGCTTAAAATATTTAAAAGAATTGTTTTAACTACACTCTAAAACTTTATACCAAATTTAGGATCATATAGTGTGTAAATTATTGTTGAAAAAATTCGTGATGTCTAAAATTAAATCGATTTTGTGGTTATTTGTAGCAAAAAAACATAATTTGTCTAATTTTACTCAAAAAAACAAATATGCCGTTAAAAGTGTTTATTTTTAAACATATTGTGTTTAAAAATCAGCTGCATATGCCTAAGTAACATCAAAATGTTGAATATTAAGCATATCTGTCTAAAAACAGCAGAAAAATGTTTAAACAAAGCTACAAAAGAAAGAAGAAGCATAAAAGTGTAAACGCTTCAATAGAAGCACGTCATATTTTTCGATAGTGATTAGAACAAATTTATTGTGTTTAAAGTAATTTAAAGTTTATAATAATTCGTTTCTTTATGTAGTATTTATACTCTGCTTAGATTATATGTTATAAAATAGTGATAAGACAAAGTTAAGTTATAAAATTAAAAAATGTTTGTGTGCAAAATTTTTAAAAGAAATTGTAAAGTTTAAGAATTAAAAATTTGCATTTGTACTCACATAGAGAAAAAAAAACAATGTGTTTAAGTGTTTGTATTTAAAATGCGGAAAAATATTTAGCAATTATTACTACGCAGTACATTTTACATGGAATCACTCTTCTATGGGCCTCGACCGCAAAAATAATTTGCGTTCTCATATTCAGATCAGATGTTTGCTGAACTTTTGCCATTTCTTTTACGCTCATCTTTAAAGAATATAAAGTAATGTTTGCATTTTCTGAAACCTAAGTTTATAAGACTCTTAAATATATATCCTTTTTGTATTCCATAGTTTGGCTCCACGAATGGGCGAGGTTAAAGGCAATATAGAAAAAGTTACTCCCTGGATACCTATAGTTGGTAAACGTCATTTTTATACTTGATTTCAATTAAAAAAAAAATTGTCCTAAATTAAATTTTTCATTTGTACTTTTAGAAATATCCATAGAGAAAGGTCGTACATCCGCTGCTTATATTTGGTTTGAAAAGGAGATTACATCGAAGGCGAAGGATTTTAATATATGTACTTGATCTAGTTTTGCAGTTGCTTTGCTATTGTTATATATTTAAAATTGTTTATCCTAAGGATATATCGCAAACTTTTGAGTTCTTAATGAGATATTTTTTTAGATTTTATCCCTTGCAAATGATAGGCAAAAAGCTTCATATTATTATATATTATTTGTGTATAATGTATTGTTTTAATAAATGTAATTTTACAAAATACAAAAATTTTACGCATTTTTTTAAAAGAAAAAATATAAAAAATTAAACAAAAATGGAAAGAAATTAAACACAATTTGTGTAAAAAATTTAAACATTTTTTGTTCTAAATTAATCAAATTATGTTCAAAAATCAACACTATGTTTAAAAGAAATAGTTGTGTAATTTTAGGTCGACAATAGCTTGTAAAGTGTTGCCTACTATTATCGACCTAATTTTCAGCAAAAGTGTTTTAGAGTGTATTATATGTGGCATATAAACAATGTATATGAATATATGTAATTAAGTAATAAATTAAATGAATAAAAAAATATAACATAAAACTGAGTTTTATTTCATTAAATATTTCAGACAAACATCCGACAAACTTTCAGAAATCTGTCAGAAATCCATACGAATGTCGTATAATAAATCAGAATTTCCCTGCTTTTTCTTTCAGATTTCTGTTAGATTTCTATCAGACACGTCGGTAAAAAACTTAGAATTTCCCACGACATGTCTGTCAGAATTCGTGTCAACCACTTCATATGTTTGGCGGTCAGAAGTCTGACAGAATTCGTATAGAATTCTTACTTGTTTGTCGACATTTCTTACAGACATCTGACAGATGTCGGACAATTTTGCAGGCTGGGAGTGTATCAAATTATTGTGGAATATTTCGAGACATGAAAACCGGTTTTTCGACAAATTTAAAAAACCTAATAGAAAAAAAAATTCAAATTCTTTTTAAATCGACATCAAAAAACAGAACCTACAAACACTGAAATTTTTATAATTAACTCTAGTTAATTATAATTTCAAACTCAATTGAACTTTTGCAACACCCTGTTTCAACAACTACAAAACTTTGGAATTTTTCATTCGAATAAGTTCATTTTAATTTTTTTTCTGTATTTTTTGGTGGAATATACTCGAACTTTAGAAGAGAAGCAATGACAACAACAATAGCAGACAAAATAAATATTATTTTGTAGACATGTAAGTATGTATGTACGTGAGTACTTTCTTATTTCATTGTACTTGGAAGTTTATGATTAAATATGTTTATGGTTTGTTGTTGTTATTATTATTATTATCATACTCTAACACATGTATAAAGACTTGTTGTACCGATATCGGTTGTATTTAGAAGAGAAAGTTAAATTCCATTGTATGCAACATTTGTTTGTTAGTTGGTATTATTGTTGTTGTAGGATGGAATTTTCTTAAATAAATATAAGAACACATCGCTATTTAAATTGGTTTTGCAGTTACAAGAACATTTACACACTCGTATCTACAGTCGAACAATGGAATATTAAGTAAAATACAAATACGAGTAACTAACTGTTCATTAATCTATAAGAGACAATCGAATTCCAGTGAAATGGGGAAAATTTTTATCAGATGTAGATTTTTAATGATGTTTTGAAATTAAATAAGAACAACATCAACAACATTATGACATCAGCTGTTAATAGAGATTATGAAAGACGTACTACATATTTACATATGAACTTTTGAGAGTTAAAACGATAACAAAAACGTGTCGCAAAATATATCACTCTAACGACTGAAAACGGCGAATATGCGCCGAAGAGGCAATGAAACGTTAAACCTACTCCTCAAGAATGTGAAATCATAATATAGCGTTGGTCACAGGTAGAAAAGCCCTAAATCAAATAATTGTAAGTTTGCAGGAGGAGGCAAAAAAGTAAGATAAATTGTATTATAATGATGTTATTTCGGTTGGTAAAATAGCTTGTAAAACAATTATTTTTGATACTAATGCGTTCAATTTCATAAAAGATATTAAATAGTAAGGGCCTTTCTACTTGTGACCATCGATATATTCATCTGAACGTAAATAAATTTAATTTGAGCTTCTGAGTTACTGAGAATCCAATCCATTAAGGGCCATCTACCCTCTCACAGTGACTTCTTGGTGTGCCATTTACTCTAAGGTGTCATTGGGATTTAATTTTGCGAGAAAGACACTATTAATCTGACTATAAATAAATCCGTTTTTATTGATACAAATTTAGAAATTGGGACTAGAAGATATGTGGTTCATCAGGATTACCTTATATCTCGTTTGGGCAATTTGTAGTGGCTGTTAGTTCGTCAGATTTGGCCGATATTGATTTTTTGATTTTTTTTTTTTAAGTCAGGAATCTATTTTAATAAGTCACTTGGAAACTCTTGAAGAGAAAAGTTAGACGACAGTGTGAAAACTTACTGCCCACAGTTCTGACATGAACGATAAAAAAATGTTATAAAAAGACCCCCAAATGGTAATCAAGGACGGCAGTGCTCACTGCAACGATTTTATATTAAAATACTTAGAAAAAAAAATTTTTAATTTAAGTTAACATAAAGTGAATGAATATCAAGCAGAGTTGTAAATGAATCATTCTTTTTTGATTTCAATTCATTACGAATTAGCTAAATTTTGAATTAATTATTTTCTCCAAAAAAAGAAATGAATTGGAAGTGACTTGCAATTCATGTTTGCTAAATTCAAATGAATTGATTCAAATTTCATTCAATTCGTTTTTTGTCGAAAAGAATTAATTCAAAATTTTACCAATTCAGTGCATGAATGATTCGTGATTAATTCAAAAATTAATGATTCGTTTACAACTCTGATACCAAGACATAACGTCATTATGAAATATTTTTTGTTTGTATAATATTTTCAAAATTTTTTTTTATTGTCAAAATATTTTTTACGGCTTTTTTACAAAATAGTTTTTCAATTTGTAATTGTTTTTTTGAATTTAATATAATGTTTAAATAATTGGTATATTTACCCTGAATAAGCTACCCATTGTTTGGTAGCGAGTTATAAGTTGTTAAAGAATTTTTTTAAAGACTATTATCTTGAAATCTGACAGCAAATCAGATTTATTAAAAATAATGATGAATAATAGCAATTGCAATAACAATTTTAAGGCGAATCGTGAAATAAGCAGAAACGTCAATAAGTGTAAAAGTCTTCGCGGCAAGTTGGTTAGTTGGTTGTTTCAATCCGCTGCCGAAACACAGGTATAATTCAAAAATTTATTCAAAATTCCACTAAGTATATTTTTAATCTTTTTGAAAAAAAAATGCACTTCCAACAGTTCAAAGGACAATCTCAAGATACATTTAACTAATACAAAACAAAATTCTGAATTTGACAATTAAACAGAAGCATGGATTAATAAAGCAAGTTTCACAAGCATTAAAATATATCACCACTAATTTATATAACTATTTTAATAGAGATATTTTGTCACACATTCATTGAACACCAAGATAGGTTGGTTGACCATGTTTTTCAGTTTGCAGATAAAAGACGTACATAAGAAAATGTATGATTGTTTAGTTAATTTCCAAAAAAGGGAACTACATATTAAGCAGAATAGGATATGGTTTGTGAATAAATCTGATTTTGAACTTTCGACTGATATATAGTGGGTTAAGAAGGAAAGTTCACCAGTTTCGAAGATTATTGCAAATGGAGAAGATTTTATACAAACATTAGCAGAAAAGGAAGGATAGGAAATAGCAAGGAATAAATTGACAAATGAAATTGATCATCATTTGAGTGGGGAATGTCTTACAAATAGGGATACATTTATTTTAGATGAAGTAAATATGACTGAAACAATTTTTGAAAAATAACAAGAACTGTTGCAACTAAAAAATGTGACTATATTTTAAGAATGAATAATATTGTGGGGGATATAAACACATACCAATAAATCAAATAGGGATCCCGCAACAAGATTACAGATTAAGAATTAAAATTTAGTTGATGATCCATTCAAATTAAATATTATTACTTTGTTGGAGAAAATCCAACTTAAAACGAAAATATCTACAGCATCTAGGTTATCCATAAGGAACCTTTTTTTAAGGCCAATATGTTCATTTGTGAACACTCTGCGTATGAACTTTGGAAGTACATACATATGTATGTATGTACATATATTACAAATATTCTTAAGAGACTAACTAACTAAAAGGATTCTTTACACTTTAGAGAAAAGATAGAAGAATTAAAGATACGAGATGATGAAAAGTTAATTTCACTTGATGTTGTATCTTCATTTCCAAAAATTCCAATAGATATACATAGCTGCAGATATTATTGAAGAAGATCTTTGAAAAATTTACAAAGATGGGAAAAGATCCTTTTTTACGTATTTTAAAATTTTATAAAATAAGTTGTTTAAATTTTTTTTTAGCTAAAGATCACTTTTTTATATAAAAAAATAAAGAAATTTTCCCAACTTTTTTTTTAAAAATTTGTTTTTGAACAATTTTAATATTTTTAATTGTATTATTTGTGGTAATTTTGTAATTATGTAAAAAGTGATCTTTAGATCAAAAAAATTAAAACAACATATTGATAAAAAAAAAGATCGAAGACATTTACATAATATTTTATAAAATAGATAACAGACAGACAGATGAGGACAGACTATATATCTGTGGCTTGGAGCTAAAAGGGCCAATGTCACTTTTTTACGCTTTTGAGTTAATCATTGCATTAGATTTGTTTTCTTGCTCTATTTTATTATGGCAAAACAGCTAAAGTCATACTTAACTCAGAACAGCTTTATAAATAAAATGGTGGTCAATGTCACTATGAAAGCACCTATAAAAGTTAAAGTTCAATTCTAATTTTCTCAAAAGTAAATATTTTGACATTGGCCCTTTTAGCTCCAAGCCACAGATATACATACATATGTATGTACAACTAAAAGGACTCCCATTAGGATCTCCAGCTTCTCCAATTATAACAGATATTGTTATGGAGAAACTATTAGATTGTTGTATTGAGAAAGTAAATGTTAAGCCAAAGATAATTACGAAACATGTTAACGATTTATTTTGTGTTGTCCCAAATCATTTAATTGACAATATTTTGGAAACATTTAATTAATTTCAAGTTTATGTATATTAAAGTTATGTGCAATTGCGATAGATTGTAACATATTTATGTATATATGTATGTACATTAGTATAAATCTCTTTCTGAGAGTATATTTGCTGTCATTAAAAAAGTGTGCAATCTACAAGAGATAGTTCTGGTAGGTGCACACATATAATAAATATATCTTGTTTTAAATATAATAAATTGTTTCAATTTCATTCTAGATGTGTTCAAAGCCAATATTTCTTCTATTCTGGTATATTCCTCAAGATTCTCATTTTAATAGGTAAGTCAGTAGTAGTCTACACTCTGATCAAGCTTTTTTACCGGTAAATATTCCAGGTTATTGATGCTACCAATTATTTTCAGAAATCCAGCGTTTGACATGTGTACTTGTGGAACCCTACATCTTATATTAAATTATTAGTATATAAGTAATGAAATGTAATTAAAATTTATGTTAAGAAAAAATATTAAAAAAGTTATATATTTCTTTTTGGGTAATTTTACTTAAAACAGTTTTAATAATATAAATTACTGATACAATAAATTCTTTATTTATATAAATCGCAAATTTCAATTATAGGCATGATTCAATTAATTAAAATCATTTTTAAAAATTTGGAAAATTTTAATTAATTTTTTAATACCGTTTTAATTGATATTTTTCTCAATATTTTTTCAATTAAAACTATTAATTGTCATTTAATTAATAGTATCATTTTGGTGATTTTCGTAATTGAAATTCATATTTGTTTTTTTCTGTGTAGTAGGTATTTGGTATTTTTGTAATGTATTAGTTTCTAATACATATGTATGTGTAGGAAATATTATTTTTTGTTTGTGTAATATTTTTAAAAAATTTTTAAATTAAACTGACAAAATATTTTTTCCTGACATTTTTACAAAATATTTTTTCAACTTTTATTTGTTTTTTAAATTTTTTTTGTTTAAATAATTGGTATATTTACCCTGAATAAGCTACCCATTGTTTGGTAGCAAAATATTGGTTAGTGTTTAAAACGAGTTTTTTATAAAAAACAAAAAACCATCTCAAGCTCAAGAAAAGAAAAAAATTTAACGTCATTTCACTTTAAATACATCAAGTGACATTTTTTTCGGCCACCATGTATAATGATTTTAGTTTAATGATGTTAAGTATTTCCATGAAGCATATTTATAAAAATTTTCGGAAAGATAGTTTTTAGAAATTTTTTAAAAACTATTCAGTTTAAGAAATATCAAATAAATTTGCAATTTATAAAGAAATCTTTATTTTGTCTATATGTATTGTTAAAAAAGTTTGATAAGTTCTTTGTTCTAAAGTTAAAACTCTCTTATATTTATTAAGAACAAATCTGCTTTTTAGGTACGTAGATAAATGCTGATAGCATGGTCATTTTATTAATATTAACCTCCATAATAAATAGGGTGATCAAACGCTTATTATTCGACCGGTTTTAACCGGTTTTTTCACTTTAGTCGAAAACAAATAATTTAAAATGGTTAATTTTCGAATATCAAATAAACTGGTTATTTTGGTACAAATAAACCGGTTATTGTTATGAGCTGAACAGTATTATTAAATATATGCACGCACCAAAATGCCCTAAAAATCATTAAGAACACATTTTTGATTATTTGTTATATTTAGATAAGTGTCATAAATGATCTGAAAGACTGAAAAGATTACTTGATGCTTTATATTCTATAAGTCCAACATGTATGCTAAGTGAAAGGTAATTTTATATGTCAAGTTTCATAAAAACCAAAGAAAAAAATAAAAAAACATACTTCAAAACATTGACACTGCATTTTGATTCTAAAAGAAGCAACTAAGAAGATAAAAATTTTAATTATTTTTTCATTTTAATTGAATAATGTGTTTTCACATATGTATATTAGGTTGTAAACTACATAAACATACATATATTATTTTATTAATGAAAGTGCATATGTTTATTTGCATATCAATGTATAAATATGTTCCCAAAATAATTTTAAAGCAACAACTCTTTAGAAATTTCTGTCATAACTGCAGTATATTTTGTACGTTCCTTACCTTTGTAAATAGATTTTATTTAAATTAACTTTTTATTTCTATAAACAATTTGATTTTTGTGTTATTGTTTTTCGTGGTATAAAACCGGTTATTTGTTAAATTCCTACCGAAAACCGGTTTTTTATATAGCAACTTTACGGAATATCCAAAAACCGGTTTTTTTAAAAAGTCGATTAATCGATTTCCCTAATGATTAAAAAATTTTTTATTAAACCCTTCCTTCAAAATGAATTGTTGACAAAAACTAAATTTTTTAAATTTTATTTTTCAAAACTTTTTTCAACTGGCAAAAATATCATTTAATATCAGTTAGAAAACTTATTTAAATTAATTAAAAATATAATTCAAACTTAAAAATAAATCAATTAGTCAATTAAATAAAAAAATTTAAGCAACAATTTGTTTCAGAGTACAAACAAATTCAGCTCAATAACTTTTTAAACTTTTAAATAAATTCTTGGAACACGAGTAATGTATTTATAAATTTAATAAACTTAATTGCATATCATACATTTTAAAATAAACTCTTATAAAAACAAAAACTTTGTAAAGAATTATTTTCTTGTCTTTTTAAAGAATTTATTTCCTAAAATAAAATATTTCTGCCTTAAAAAAACGATGCACATCCACTTTTCTACTCTAGTATTCGAAAACAAAAAACATGTATCCATTTAATTTATCTGATTTGTGGCAAAAGTATTTATTCTAAGAATTACAATGTGGCGCATGCGCACATATTAGGCGCCTGAAATGCATGAAAACAGAAAAAATAAAACTAAAAGTTAGCAAAATGAACTCTTATTTTATTTTCAATACGATAGAAATTTTCGATAACTGCAAAAAAAAAACATTTTGAATTGTTTGACAATAGCATAAAAGAAAAATTCAACATACATAGATTGTTCGAAAGAATTTTCTAATTCTTTTTTAGCAAAAATGTGTGCAGTGCTTTAAAAGGGTTAATTTTTGAATAAGAAATAAATCAAGGTATATTTAATCGTCAAGTGCCCTTTGTTCGCCAGATGATTATTTTTGCTTCAGTTAATTTGAACTTTAGCTGTTAAACTCAATAAATAAAAACATGTATTTTATACATTTGAAATATCATATATATATCTATACATATAAAAGTGAAACTCTGTGTGTGTGTTTGTGTGTGTTAGCTATAGACTCCAAAACTGTAAAACCGATCGAACTCAAACTTTGGCAAGTTGTTCTACACATTCGAGGGAGTGGTTATGGGTGGCCAAAAGTGGGCGGGCCACGCCCATAAAAAAAAGTTATCAGTTTTAGCTACTTGCACTTGACTGATTTGTCTGAAACTTTGCACACATATTGAGCTGTCATGAATATATAATTTCGTGATTAGAAAAGAGGCCGGGGTCACGCCCAAAAAAAGGTTTTAATTTTGAGGTACTTGCACTAAATCAATTTTTCTGAAACTTTTCACACATAATAAGCTGTCATGACTATATAATTTTGTGATTAGAAAAGTGAGCAGGGCCACGCCCATAAAAAAAAATTATAATTTTAGGTACTTGAACTGGACTGATTTTTCTGAAACTTTGCACACATATTGAGCTGTCATGAATTTACAATTTCCTGATTAGAAAAGTGGGCAGTGCCACGCCCATTTTAGCTTTTTGCACTTGATATTCAATTTAAATTCAGAATGCATTTTTATTATCATTAAGGGGCGTAGCAACGCGCGCCGGGCTTTTCTAGTATACATAAAAAGTTTAAGCTGCAAACTGCGAATACCTGTTAAATAAACAGCGTTGTCAACTCAGTGATTTTAGCACTATTGTTAGTGCTTTTTGAAATTTTTGAGGCGTAAAATTCTTAAGTCAGTTCTTACTCGGTTTGTTTTTTTATATTATTTTTATTTAATTGATAATTATTTTATTTTTAAATTGATAATTATTATCGTAAGGGTAAAAACAAAACTAAAAAAATTTCCTCATTGTTAAATGATATTAAGTTGAAAATATAGAAAACTAGCTGACCCGGCAAACGTTATTTTACCATATTAATTATCTCTATGAAATATTTTGTCATTAAGCAAAACGTAAACCATATGTGTTCTATGGTACGTAGATCTATCATAGTTGAAAATTTCATCAAAGTCGTTACGTTATTTGGGTGCGGCATAAATTGTCCCTTGGGGTGAGTGAGTCACCCTAAATATTTAGGAGTATGAAAAATAGATGTTGACCATTTTTAAACGTTTATTTCTGAATTGGTTAGACTAAAAATTGTATACAATTTGAAGAAAAATACTAAAGTATTAAAAATGGGCGTTAAGTAGGCGTGGTAAAAAATTTTTTCTATTAATCATATCAGAATCTTTGTTATATCATGTAAAAATTTCAATAAGATCGATCTAGCAGTCTGCCCTATCTGAGGGGGCGTGAAAGAAGGCGTGGCGTTGAGTGGTATGAAAAATAGATGTTGACCGATTTTCAGACCTAACCTATATGCACACAAATTTCATGAAAATTCGCCGAGCGATTTCGGAGGAGTTTAATCACAAACACCGCGACACGACAATTTTATTTATTAGAAGATATAAAAATTATTATTTAGGAAAATGATATTGATAAATAGGACAGAATGTTTCTGTTATTATTGTTTTAAACTAGCAACCATTTAAAAAAATGGTTAAGAGTGGATTAAATATTTTACATTATTTAATAAAATTTAATTCCAATACTCGTTTCTTGATATGCTGTTTGGTTTATGAGATATAAAGTTATGTTGTCACGAGAAGTTATTGTGTAAGTAAAGTTTCAAGTTAATCGAAAACATTACGTTTGAATATTAAACGGAGGTGCATAATAAAATAAATTGATTTGCAAAAACTTTTCATTTTACAATTTTACAGAGCAACAATTGACAACCTGATGAGGTAAATATTAACATTGATAACAACTAAGAGCGCTATATTCGGCCATGCCAAATCTTATATACCCTTCACAACGTGTAGTCATGCAATAACAGTAGTTTGTATCACCATTCTCCATATGAAATACGTAAATACATATAAAAAACATACATATATAAAAACATCCCATTGTAAAATTATAAATTTACGTACGTATGTTAAAAAAAAAATTAAAAAAAAAAATAAAAAAAAAATTAAAAAAAAATATTAAAAAAAAAATTTAAAAAAAAATATTTAAAAAAAATTTTTTTTAAAAAATAATTAAAATATATATAATAAATATAAAACAAAAAAAAATAATAAAAAATTAAAAAAAAATTTTTTTTGGCTCAGCTGGGATTCGATGCCACGTTTTCTTTAACCAGTATACACGTTTGTATGTATGTATGTTGTTGTTGTAATGTTGTTTTTGTGAAAAAAAAATCGAGGTAGTCGTGGGTTTTTGCTCATATCTCAGTTGCTTATGAACCGATGTTTCTGATTTTCAATACCGATCTACTCCCGAATATTTCTGATATTTTAATACCTCACCCGGGTCCATACGATATCGGGGGGCTTCAAAAAGTTGATTTAAACATACACACGGATTGACGGAAAGACTGACAGGGCTTAATCGACTCCCCTATTCATAAGCTTTCAGAAAATATATACTTTATGGGGTCGGAAATGAAAATTGTAGAAATTTCACACGGAATGACAAACCTATACATACCCTTTTTCACTGTGTGAAGGGTATAAAAACTTTCATATTAATAGCATCATGATATTTGTCCATATGATATCAATAACAGAATATCTTTATTATTTAAAATAAAAATATTTTTAAATTTATCTGTTCCTTGGCTCCTACTAGTAGGGAAGGAAAATTATTATATTTTTTATAGAAATTTGTATGGTTTATGGTTTTAGTTGTATTCTACTCGTCAAGCCGTTTCTATTAATATTAATTTTGTGGGGGTTGAAAAAGGCAAAGCAGTAATTACTTTATTTTGTCCATATATCCACCATTGTACTTCGGACACCATCTTTGATTTTAATTTTTTTCAAAAGTTAAGCTCTTTCCTTTGACATCAAAATTGTGGTGGTTGAAGTGGGCAGATTTTTGATTTTACTAGAATTGAGCGATATATAAATTTATTGTACGCCATTTTGTAGTGGCTGATTTTAAATTTTTTTATAGTGTAATTTGTTCGCCTATGTTTAAGTCCATTCTTTTGTTACCCACATCGCTCCTTTCTGGTGTCCAGAAGCTTAAAATAAAATCGATTTTTGTTTGAGAATTATAGAAAAAAATCCCAAATATTTTTGTTTTATATCTCAGTTATTTTCCAAACGATTTGCCAGTTTTTTCCATAAATAGTTTTCGATACTACGGCTTGTATTTTAGTGTATTTAGCGTGTCTAAAAATTAATTAAGAAGTTTTATAACTTGATGTACTTAAAAACTAAATAAATATGGAAATTTTATTTTAGCTTATAACTTTTCTAAATTGTGGCCGTTTTATCGATAATTGTTTATAAATAGCCCTAGATTCATATCATATCCACAAATAGTATAGCACACGTGCCTATAAATTATCCTAGGGCTGAAAAGTTCTGAATTTTACAGTAAAAATATCAAAAAAAACATGCAGTCGTGTTTATTTGCTCCCATCTCAGAAAGTTATGTACCGAATGTAATGGATAACAATAGCAATTCATTCCTAGAAATTTAAAAAAGAATAATACCATATACATATCTGTGCAACATGTGGGTGCTTCTAAATTTAATTTTAAGCAACACACAGATAGTTAGACAAAGCTCAACCGATTACTCTAGTCGTGAACTCTCAGAAAATATATACTTTATGGGGTCGAAAATTAATATTGTAGGAATTACAAACGGAATGACAAAGCTTTACATACCCTTGGCTCCACAGGTGAAGGGTATGAGAATTCTTCTTTGAATTAATTCCTTTCCAAACATAATGGCCAAACTATGTGCGCCTGATATAGACCATTGTTTATATCTAACAGATGAAAAAACAGGCTCTCTAACTAAACGAAGACTAAAAGTCTATGAATAGAAATTCTTTAGGAAAAAAGAATGAATTGTTGTTTTAAGTTTGGCAGCAACATAAACTGGCTGAACTGAGTGGTTGGTTGACTGGCTGGCAGGCAGGCAGGCAGACAGACATAACCAACCAACCATACGTAACTCTTATGTATGCATAGTTGTTAAATTGATAATGAACTTCATTCCAAAGGATTGTATTTTTTTTTTCTCTTGTAGTTACTTTTCGGCTGGTTAATGTCGTTTATTCACATTCATTTGAATGTTTGTTTATTTGTGTCTGTCTGATTGTTGTGCCAAGTCTTTATAAGTTTAACTGAAATTTTAGGAGTATGTCTCAACTTTAATAAAAAAATCTGAAAGAAAAGAAATAAAAAACAACAACAACTTCCTCAAAGGAATGCAGACTTACAGGGTAAATCTTCACACTATTAATGAAAAATTAAAATAGAAAAAAAAAAGTACAAAAAATACTTGTATTTGTTTGCTCTTGTTGTTGCATATTTCGCATAAAGAAGAATAAGCATTTGTTGATTGTAGAATGTTGTATGTAAATTTGTTTAGGATCACACAAAACCAGTAGAGCAACATTAAAGGCGAAGCAGCAAAAAAAACTGAAAAATCTAAAGAAATATTCTGAAAGAAGGATCTTAATGTCTTTTAAATTCATTTATACACATACACATACTTAAACATTATCTGGCACATTTACATATGAATTTGGAAAGAAAAATTTACACTACGAGCTAATAAAATAAGGTGGTTGATTTTGCAGCCAAAAATCTACATTTGACAATGATTATAAAATATTTGTAATTATTTTGGTGGCCTAGTGATCAAAATTTGACCACACTTTTTTATATTCTAGTAGGAATCGTCATGAAAAACTTCCCATTATTAAAAAAAAATCATTTAACAATTTTAATTTAAACAATTTAAAACTTTTTTCACAAAAAATTTTGCTTTTTGAATTTCAAGAATTCAGCATGCATTAGTTGTCTCATTCTTACTTATGGATTCTTTTGCCGGTAGCACCAAATCAATATAAAATTGTTTCAGATGTTTTAGTGCAAACTTTTTTTTATGTGCTAATATCAGTCATCCATTTCTTTTAGGGTTTCTGCACTCCTTCCTCATAACTTTGTCCAAGAAATGTGCATACAAAAAACCCTGCTCGTAATTCACGTTGGATTGTGTCCATTCCACCACACATCAGTACCATACATTCCTTTCAAAAATCGCCTTGTTTTGCGTTGCGAATAGTGTGTGAACATGTGGTATAGAAATGATGTTGTTGTTGTTGATAATGATGGTGATTTCCTTTTTGTAAACTGATAACGAGCACATATTTACCGGTTTTTGTTGTTGTTGTTGCACTCAGTTATGTTAGTAGAAATTTTTCATTTGGCTTATTCCTGCCACTTTAATTTGTTTCTCAATTTTTGGTTCTTCTTCTTTTTCTTATTTGTTTTTACTTGTTCTGGTTTGATGAGATTTCCCAGAAATTTTAATTATTTCGGGTAAGTAAAAGGAAAAAAAAATATCGTGTTTATAAGGAGGCAGTATTGTTCCGAATACTGCCTCAATGAATAAATGAAATTAGTAAATGAATGAATGCTTTCATCGTTATATAATTCGCCAATAACTCTCAAATACAGTACAGTGCAATTTAATAGCAGTGAGCATTTTTTACTCATTATTATTGAAAACATGAATAATAAAAATCTTGTTTGATAAATTTATTTAAAATTGAGGTATAACTTTGATTTTAATAAAAAAAATTTTGAGATATTAAAAATATTTTTTCAGTTTACTACAAATAGGTTCAAGTTAAAAATCAAATTTTTGTCGTTCGAGTGACCTCTTTACCGGATCGGTAGGCTTCAGATGTATGTATTACCAAAATTCTCAATCATAGTTTTCAATAAACTGTTATCAATGGTTGATATTTGCTCGATTATGTTGTTTTTAAGCTCTTGAACTGTTGTGAGATTATTGCTGTACAAAATGAAATTTAATTTAATTGTATTAATTTCTTAATTGGAATTCATATATACATATTTATTCAGAAATTTTTCAGTATTTTACTTACGCTTGAGCATCCTTGTTTTTTGTTTTTCTAATATAATGTCCTGCAAAAATTTTTTTTTAATTTGTATGTTCACATTTAAATGCGCTGATATTAAATTGAATTGTAGTGTGGATAGAGGGAGGCGATATAATTTTTTTTGCTTTTCTTCAAGTATTTTTTTAATGTTGAAAATTTTACTTAAAAAAGATTATCTATCGAAACATTTTTCTTTTAAAGAATATGTTTTAATACAACTTTTTCAAATATCTGATGTCTTTTAACATCCATTTTTTTGTAAGAACTAGTTTTGAAACCATAACCAGCCACCTTTTTTTTTGTACGAACTTTTTGTTTTTTAATAATAGCTTGTACTATATAATATGAGGGACTTAGAGCACAAGGGGTCCAAGTGCCGGTTTTTTTTTCTAAAATTTAGTTTTCACATGCAATTAGTAGGCGAATTTTGGAGAAGTTTAGAGCATAATAGGTGAATGTGGCATTCTCATATGATAGCGAGAGATGGTTACCAATTCCAGCACTTGTTATTAAAATACCTGTTTCGCTTGGAGCACCCCCTTGTGATCAAACAGATATTAAAATTTCTTTTTGACATAAACTGAGTATACTCAGATACTATAGATGGAAAAATTTTGACCTAAATTCTAGTGACTTGTTGTTTCACTTGTTTAATTTGTGGAGTGTGTCAAAAATTTGAGAATTACAGAAATTACAAAAAAAAAAATCTGTTATATTTTTTATCTGAAGATTGGAAAAAGCTTGTGGCAAATTTAAGTAAAAAATTGACTGTCATCAAAAGCGTTCGAAAAATTTAATGGCTACACTTTCAGAAGGATGATATTTAGAACCTCTCATACAAATATAATGTAATGAATGAATAAGAAAACATCACCAAAGTAAACATGAAAGCTCAAATTGTTGGTTCACACAACTTTTTCCAAAAAACAGCGTCAAAACAATATAGCTCAAGAAATTCAAGAACCCCCATGAATATTTCAAAGCACTTCCTAACAATAAAATAAAAAAAAATCATGAAAGAATGAATACTAATTTTAGGATGAAGATGAGCCTAATGGTGTCATGGAATTCTAATATAAAACCTAAAAATGTAGCAAAAGATAAAAGATTTTTTCTTAATAAAATGTTTTTTAAAAAAAGTCTATCGATTTTTGTGCCCACCACCAAAAATATAGTTTGCTGGTATATTAATTTTATCATTTCGTTTGAAACACATCGAAATATATATATTGAGTCTTGGCTCAATTTTAGGACGATCTAGCTATGTCGGTCATTCTGTCCATCCGTCTTTTAGGTCCGGTTAGGTTGGGTGGGGTTAGGTGGGGAACTAAAAGCCCAAACCCACGACAGGTATACACTTATGCCTAATTGGCATGTTATGAATAGAATAGTAAGAATAGAATGAGAATAGAAAGAGAATAGAAGAGAAAGAGAAGCAGACCAGTCTATAGTCTCTGGTGGGAATCGAACCCGCAACCACCAAACTAGCAGACCAGCACACTGCTAACTAGTCCACCGAGACACACTTCCGTATGTTAAGTTAAAGTTAGGATGCTCAAATTTAGCCAGAATCTTTTTCATACATCAAAAATATTTGGTATTGGTAATGGGCTACATCGGTATATTAGGAAGGGAGTTATAATCTGGGATGCAAGAGTAGGTAAATAGAAATTCACTCTGACATCGAATAAAATGCGATTACATCTAAACGCAAAAACGAAGAGTGATAAAATTTCACATACTGTATAATATATGCAGTATTTTTAAAACCAGCTACTTTTTCACTATTTCATTATCAGCTATCTTTGATCGGTGGTTACAGGTTGGATGTAAATATCATTTATTTCACTCTAATTTGTTTTCTAATATCATATTTTCTCACCACAATTGGTAAATTTCGATCTAACTCATTGTGAAAGGAAAATATGAAAAACGGAAAACAAATTAGATTCCGAATTCAACTTAAAATCCTGGTAGTTAAATAGGTAATATCTACATCCAGAAAAACAAAATAAATAATTTAAATAAAAACAACATTTTTATAAAAGTAATTTTTGTAGAGTAAACTGCAAAAACTCCTATTCGTTGGAAAAGTGTAAAATGTTGAAACAACTAATGAGCAAATATTTTTGTGTCCAGCAGCCTTTTTCTATAACTCACTGAAGCTAAATCTCTATCGTTAAAATTGGCCAAAAATCACTTTATATATATTTTAGAGTTAAAGAGCGATAAAGATTTGGCTTTAGCAAGTTACAGAATAAGTCTGCTGGTCTAAATAACTCTTTATTGTTAAAAGTCAGTGTTATATAACGTCACCAATTTGCAAATAAGATTAAAATGAAAATTTCTATAATTATAATAAAAAAATATTCTTGAAAAAATAAATAAATTCTTACTGCACTCGAAATACAGAATACACAGAAAAATATAAATATGAATTTCAATTACAAAATTAATACCATTTGTCCAAAGTAGTTAACTTTTAAGAAAGTTAGTGAACTTTTAACAGAAAAGAAAATTATATGTAAGTATATGAAATTAAAATTTACCATTTACTTTGTATTTATAATCCTCTTATTAACTAAAACAAACTGAAATTAATCTAGGTGTAATTTTTGAATTTATCAACACTTTTTTTATATCGTAAATTGTAACTAACTCAAATTATGAGTAATATAGAAAATCGAAGGTTTCTGTAATTATGAATTCTGTAACTATACTTACTTGTTATTTGCCCGCTGAAATAAAAGCACATATACATCTAAAAGAAAATTAAAATTTACCTTATAAATTAAATTACTTACCGGTCAATACACATAATCTAAGAAAGTGCACCCTGCAACAAAAAGGGAATAAAACCCCAAGGTATACTTACCACATAAAAGTGAACACCCTACAAAAGGTAAGCACACCAAAATCACCCATATTCAATAAAAGTAAGATTCTAAATAAATCTTCTCTATAATAATTAGGAAATTATTATAATTAATTTTGCTACATCATCAAAATGATACTATTAATTTGATAAAAAGTAATATTTTTAATTGAAAATATATTGCAAAAAAATCAATTAAAAGTGTGTTCAAAAATTTATTAAAATTCCTAAAATTATTAAAAATGATTTTAATTAATTTAAGCATGCCTTTAATTGAAATCTATGATTAATTTAAATAAAGAATATTGTGCAAAGACGAATATATGAAATACTGTGCAACAGTTTTATAAATTATTCAACTTTTTTCAACTGTCAGAAATCTCTAAGTTTTTTGAAAAAAAAAAATAAAAATAATGCCAAATAAAGAAATTATTTAAACTAATTAAAATAAAATTCAAATTTACGAATAATACTATGTTCACACACGAGCCTTAATTGTCAATTTATAATGTTTTCGCAATTAAAGGCCATATTGAGCTCAATTTACCATACTAAAAATTATTTTTAAATTGAGCAATATATACTTAATTGTTTCACTTATTGTCTAAAACTTGAAATACAACTCTTGAGATGTATGTTCAGTGAGAAGAAAATGCTATAGGTGGCATTTCTAATGTCAAACAAAGTAATATACAAAAAATAAATATTAATAAAATGGAAAATGTTTGAAGAAAATTTAAAAAAAATTTTTAAATAAATTCAAATACATACATATAAGTATATATATGTATAAATATAATTGTAAATATATTTTATCAACAGGAAAAACACTGAAGAGAAGTCATTATTTGGTATAAATACCAAATACAGCTATCAAATGCTAATGGAGTAAGATAAATTGAGTATGTGTGAACACTTATTTTAATTACTCAATCAACACCAAATTGAAACAATTAAAAATATCTGTCTGAACAGGGTATAAAGCAATTTGTAAATTAATTCAAAAATTTATATAAATTTTTCCTGTGTATGCACAAATTAATCAAATTATTGTATTTTAATTGAAGGAAGTTCAATTACATATTTATATAACTGATACCTACAATAAATAGACGTGATGAAATAAATTTAAAAAAATTCATATGGTTTTTGAAATTATTTTTTAATAATATGTTATGCAATTTTTTAAATAAAACCATTTAATTTTTACCCTATATACCCCATACCCTATAATTTTGATGATCGGAACAAAATCAAATAAAATTTTAATTAGTTTCATTAATTTCGTAATTGCAACTAATATTTATTTCTTACTGTGTACATAAATGCCAATATAGAATTCATTTTATATACGCCATGTACACCATTTTGTTTTGATTGTTTTTTAAAAAAAAAACAAATATATGTATGTACAATACTCAACAGTGAAACTGTTTTTGCAATTTTTACACTCTCTTCATGTTTTTGCTAGAGTTGTTTTCGTTTTTGCCTTCCACAATTTATTTGTTGTTGTTATATGTTAAAATATGTATAGTATAGTATTCAAATGCACACACAACCCCACAACTAGTTAACAATCACAATAGGGAGCAAATATATTTCAATGCCGCCATTATTAATTGTAAGCTCCCTCCCCCAATTTAAACTTAAACCCCTTTAACCGACAAAAAAAAAATAAAAAAAAAATCAACAACAAAGCTGTATTGTTCACATACAGCATCTCTCACACACACACATTAATAGAACTTTTTATCAATTTTGTTTTTGGTTTTAAAGTTTTCGCTCACCAATACAATACCAATTAATATGTGTGATTGATAATCTAATAAAAAAGTAGGTAAAAACAGCTACAAATTGTAAACAACAAATGTTATCAATTTTGTTATTGCTCTTATATGTATGCATGTATGTATGTATGTATATAGACGTAGTGAATAAAAAATACATAAAATTAACAAATAAATGGCAACTAATTATGATAATAACAACAATAACATTTTTTATAAGGGTTACCATTGAGAAAAAAAATTTGTTGGGGATAAGTGTTGGCAAAGTATTTAATTTAATTATCGCTAGTTTTCAAGACATATTGAATCTAAATTTAGTGTAGTATTGCGTAAATAGAAATATAAGAGTAATTTAATTTTAATGAACTTTACAATTTTTATTGATACAAAATGAGCATGTGTTAGGATTTTTATAGTTTTTGTTGTTTGGGTAAGACGGACTTTTTCTTGCATTATTCTGTTGGAATCTTGTGTAGAAAAATAAAATTCTTGCAAAAATTATTTTTGGGACCTACATCCTTCAGACATTGCTATCTACTAGCGTGGTCGACTCGGTTTTACAACCGGTGGAAAACCCGATTTTTACTATTTTAACTTGCGGGTTTTTTTCAAATGTTTCCAAAATTTGTTTTTAAATGTTTATTAAATATCATCTGAAGAAGTTAATATTGTATCTAAAATTTGAAAGATAAATTTTATAACATTATCCAAAATACAGTTCCACCTCGCTTAACGCAACCCTCGATAAGCGCAACTCCTCGATTATTGCAACTCGTAAGATGTTTGCATTGTTGATTTAGTTAACTCAACTTAAAAAAACCTCAGTTATCGCAAATTTTCTCCCAAAATGATCAAATTGTCATTTTTATTTACATATTTTTTATAAAGATTTTTTAGCTTTTGACTTACCGCTATTCCCAGAATACTGAAATATGTGAGTTGAACTTGTTTTTTGTTGATATGTACATATGTTCTCAGTTGAAAGAATCTCTTTTCGTGAAAGGTGTTCTAATAACATCGAATAAAGTGCCGGTGATTATAAAATTTGTTAAACTTTCAATTAAACAAAAAAGTGATATTCGTAATAAGCTTGAAAGGGGCATATCTGTAAAATTGATTTGCGACGAATATAAAGTGCTCAAATCAACAATATCCAAAATTAAAAAAAAAAAAATGAAGCTGCATTAAAAAAATTCGTTGCAAATGCTGAATTTGGAGCAGGCAAGCGTGTTACAATAAGAGCTTGTGAATATACAAAAATGGAAAACAATTTGTACAAGTGGTTTATGAAGCCATATTAAACCATAAAAGAGAATTTGCGCCTTAAACAAATGATACTCGGTTATTGCAACAACCTCAGTTTTCGCAACGGCCAAAATTTCTATTAGTTGCGATGAGAGAGGTTGCACTGTATGTAAAGCCCAAAATACACAAAATCAAACAAGGCCTTAGATGACTTTACATATTAGAGCTAAGTTTGCACTAAAATACAATTTGTAAAATCTTTAAAAAATTTCTGTAGAATGAAGACTAGCAAACACATGAAGTGTAAAAGCAAATTGTAATGAATATAAGACATATCTTAAAACTTAGCAAAAGTACGGAAGAAATTTATGCAAACGAACTATTTTCTTCATTTTTAACATCATTTTAAAAAATGGAACATTTTATTTGAAACTATGAAATTAAAAGTTTTTGTGTGTCATATCATATGGTATCATTCCACAGTTTTATAGAACGAGAATTGAGCCCCTGAAGAGTATTTTCTCATTGACAAACACATTAATGCTCTAAACACATAGACGACAGCAGAAAGCAAGCAGCAATATGTCAAAAATAAAATCCATGTGTTTAAATGAAAACGATTATTTTGACGGCAGCACAGCAGCACGACTGCAGAACAGCATTTGCTGCTGCTGGCAACTTAGGCTATTTTCTATTTTGACGGGCAGCAAGAACAAATATAGTGTTGCCATTATATATAATAAATTGGAAAAAAAGAAAAAAAGCTTATTTTTGATATTAAACATAAAAGAACATTACAAAAATACAATAAAGAAATAAGTGTATCTGTTTTTATAGTTTTTCGTGATATTATTACATTTTTTTATCAATAACTTTAATATTATTCATTATAAAATATATATGCGGCATCCCTGAAATTTGTATTGCTAAAATGCACATCAGCTGATTATTATGTTGTTGCTGTCTTCAAAATAATTATGAAGCTGACTTCAGAGCAGCATTTGAAGTTGGCAGCATTTGAAGCCTTGAAGTTGTGAAGTCTGCTGGCGTCTATGTGTTTAGAGCTTAAGATGTGCAAGTAATCACATCGGTTAACCGTTTTTTTTCTCTAAATTTTTAAAAAAAGCAACAGGTTATTTTTAAAATTCAAAATCTTGAACCATATGAAAACCGGTTTGTTTGGATAAGTTCTGTACTGCAAAATACTCTAATACGGCAAGCCTTATTAAAGGGTATGTTTAACGAACATTGGCAACACCAGGTTTAGAACTTGAGTCATCTGTTCTAACTGCGAATTGCAACCACAAGACAGTCTACAATTTTATAAATCTAAGAATTATTTTTTTAAACCTAAGTTGACTTCAACATGACTTTTTTAATGAACTTATTAACCATTTAATTTTTCGTTCTGATTGTAATAAAATTATAAATTTTATAAGACTTTTTATTAGAAACTTATGAATAAATTCCCTTTTCATATAAAAATTTAAATTCTATAGATTCCTTATTTTACAGAAAATGTAGGCAACGTTTTCTTGTTATAAAAACCTTTTTAACATAAAAAAGTATATTGATATAGACAATTTATTTAAATTTCTTTTTTCAAAATCCATATCTTTTTTTTTATTATTAACACATTTCTGTATTCAAAGAATTTTTTATTCTTATTTATTAAAGCAAAATGTTTTTTTTTTGCTTTTGTCTTCTCTTATGCCACTTTGAAAGCGTCATGATAACATTGATAAAATATAAGAGTATTTTGTTTTAAACTAAAGAGATAATTTAAAAGAAAAATATAAATTATTTATTATTAGAGAGATTTTTATTTTAATTATCAACAGAAAATTAGAAGATGTACATTGATATGTTTGTATATTTTAATTTATTTAAGAGAAATACATTATCTGCAAAAAAAGCTAATAAATTCAAACTCATATATGTATGTACATGTGAATGTGTGTACTAACAGCTATACGATATAAGATATAAGTATTTATGTTGGTATAGGTGTTATATATTTATATGGCGAAGTCCGGCAGTTCGGGTATGTCTGTATCAGACCCAGTTGCTTTGCTGTCTTACCATACCACATTTCAACAAGGTCTAATGTCAGTCCAATCACAAATATTCATATTATTCTATAGAAACTATTTTTAGTTAAAACTTCTTAAATTTAATGATTACACAAAGGAAAAAATTTTTTTTTTATTAAGAACTAACCGTTTTTTTTAAGGCTATCTGGGACTTGGAATCCAAATCTGCACTTCGCGATATACCGTTATGTACAAAATGAAGCCAATTTCACTACACATATTGGAATAACTTGAAAACGGTTCACCATATTCAGTTAAAAAAAAACAAAAATACGTCAACAATGTTATCTTCATGTCGTGCTTACGACACATCGGTTTTAAATTTGCCCAGTAGTAGTTTAAAACTTTACCATTTGGTTAATTATGCTGACCAAAAAAATCACACAATTCATTTTGATTTGATCGCCGCTGCTCAATTGTGCACTTCTCCATGGTTAGATTTTAAAAAAAGCGAAACAAAGAAATGTTAAATTAAGTTGGGCAAAATAGAAACTCCAAGGTTTCTCACTAAATCACTAAGCTTCTTTTCTTTTTTTTTCAATAAATTTCCTAAATTCGGGCTTTCAAGGTCATACGTTTCATTATTTTGAAATAAAAATAAAAGATTATTTCATTTTATAATCCGACGTTTCGGTGGTATTTTCCAACTATCAATAATCTTTTAAATTTAACATTCTTTAAAATATCACAGATGAGTATAAAGTGGACAAGACACAAAACACAAACTTAATAAATTAAAAAATGTAAAAGTATAATAAAAATATCACAGTTTTTTTTTTTGATCAATATTCTCGCGTTCAAAAGAAATATCTAAAGGGAAGTCATCTGATCATCTGAGAATTTTGTCGTATGTTGTGATAATTTTCTGTAGATATAGATTGTTGTGGTTCTGAATCATCACTAGAGTACATGACTGATCGGGTAATAGACAACAAGTTAGCATAAATCCATAGGTTGAATAACCTGGGTTGATTATGACGACAATAAAATGGACGTAATTTACGAAACGATTTGCAAGCGTTGTTCCTTTGTTACATCTTAAGCATCTTAAGAAATAGTTATATCAGACGAAATTTCTATACATCACATGAATATTTATATTTTTCATTTAAAAGTCTATCTGATTTCGAAAATGCATTCAGTCGGCCAGTAACGAAATAATTTGTCACTATTCTTAAATGAATACAATTTAATTTAAAAAAGTTTTAGAAAGAATAAAATGGAATAAAATTGATTTACAAAGAAATTAAAATTAATAAAGTCATTGTCCAAATCTTTATTAACTGAGTTCTGCCTCATAACTTTTGACGCCGTTACTTTTTGCAAATATTTACCATTGACTTTTCCCTTTAGTTTTTTAGCGATCAGTACTAGATCCATGATTTTACCGAATAGGGTTTCGGTTTTATGAGTAAAAAGCCTTTAGTATGTTTAAATATTTTAATATTTCTTTTTTTTAATGAAATTTTTACCATCATTGAAATGACTCTGCGTTAAGTACAAGCAAGATTTAGGAGAGGCATATAATGCACAGATCACATAAACTCTTTATCATCATTGAGTAGTCTCTGAAAATTAGTCTAGTTATCTCATGCTCGTAGATTCCCAACCCGCTTTTGATATTGTGTCTGTGATTCTGCTAGGAGGCCTTACGCAACAGAAGACATACCAAACAAAATAATAAACCTAATCAAGGGTCCCTATCATGGAACAGATATCAGATTCCTCTTAAATAGTGCAGTTGGTACACAATTTCAAATTCGCACTGGTGTCAAACCAGTCGCGTCCTCTCTCCCACATTAAGTCAAATTATTTGAAAACGGAAAATTATGTTCCATGCGCTATTCAGTGGTCACTAAAAGAACAACTATACGATGTTTATAATATCGATCATGAACGTATGTTAATATAAAATTTATTCGATAAAAATTTACTTGAAAATTCTTTGTTGGCTTCAACAAGACGACGCAGCATGTCGTACAGTATGTAAATGATGGTCACTTTGTTGAGCCAAACGCCGAATTAACCTGTAAATTGGCCACCTTCTCATGTGATTAGAAGTCTTTGTAACTCTGTTTGTTGGGTAAGTCAAATGTCTGGTCTCTGCTGATATACCGCAATGATGCTCAAAAAGTGGTGTCAAATTGGACCGCCAGGATGTCTTTCATAAGGTACTGTCGCCAAGACCTTACACGTACATTAATAATAATTATATATTATATTATAAAGGGTCCGCCAAATAACTTTTCTTTATGAAAATGCTATAAAAAAAGTGTAGCTTCGGCTGTGTATCACGTAGCGCCGTTCTGTTGAAACTAAATATTGCTAATATCCTCTTCTTCAATTTTTGTAAACAAAAATTCGTTCAACATGACCCGATAACGATCGCCATTGACTTGCTCATTTTCGAACTAAAATGGCCCAATTATGCCTCTGGACCAAAATCCGCACCAAACAGTGACTCGTTTTGGGTGTATCGGCTTTTCAATGTATGCGTGCGGGTTTTCTGTGCCCCAAATGCGACAATTTTGAGTTGTTCAAGCGTATACACAACCATATTCATTCAGCGGAAAGATAAAACTCATTATCTGTCAAATCAGACATGAGCTAAGTGTTACCGTTCACAAATTAAGCACTAGTTGAAAGAAAAAACGTTAGATGGCGGACCCTTTATATGTATAAGAATTCTGTCATTATATATTAAGAAAACTCGAAATATTAACAGTCTTGTTAAAAAAAATAAAACAACTTTATAAGAAGTTTATAAGTTATATTTCTTAGCAAATCTGTATTCAAAACCTTTAATAAACCTTTAATAATTTTATGAATAAGAGAGTAAAAGAAGAAAGTTTTTGTGGAATTCTTTTCTTATAGAAAATTTTCAAACATTTATATTACTTATATTAGCAATTTTTTTTATTTTATTTTTTTTTTTAATTACAAAAACGTTTTTCATAAAAAGGTGATCAATAAAAAAATAAAAGAAAATCTTCATTCATAAACTTAATTCAGAGACCCTTCTATTAAAAAATCTAATTTCACCACCCACGATACAAGAATGATTGATTGATTATTCATAAAAATATTAAACTATTTATGGTTTTACACAATCAACGGATTCAATCGCGCATAAAGCCCACACACATTTTATACGCTTTAACAATCAGTTGATTGATCATTTATGATGATAAATTGGATCTTAAGCCGATCGATGTACATACTTTAAAGAGTAGACCTATTTATGCACCCTTCACCTGTGGTGCCAACGGTATATAAATTTAAGCTTTGTCGTTTGTTATATCTACAATATTTTCCGACCACAAAAAGTAAAATTTTCCGAAAGCTTTTGACTAGGGGAGTCTACTTGGTGTGTTGGTTGTACTTTTAGAGGACCCACATATTACACAGATCTGTATGTGGTATCATTCTCTTGAAAATATCTTGGAATAAAACGCTATTGAAAACCAGCCAAATCGACCCATAACTTTACATATTTTTACCACAAAAACTAAATTTTTCAACCCTAGATTAATTTATAGACATATTTATAACTATTGAAAGAATTTGTTTTTTACAAATCAGGTGTATTAAAAGGCAAAAACTATTTCTAAAAATAATTTGTTTATTTATATTAAGTTTCCTCAGCTTCTTGAAAAAATGTTATACACGCTAGTAAAGCCATATTGCCAGCCGTAGCCTCGAATATTGTCCCGCAAAAAACTAACAAATCGGTTTGAAACTGAAATATAACCACCAAAATACAACTGTTTCGGTGTTCGTCTTAATAAAACTTAGAAGCGAAAATCGATTTTATTCAGCTTCTAGACAACCGAGAATGTCCATATTTTAATTTCAGTTTTTTACAAATAAGTTATGTCGGTCAAGTGACAACTAACATATACAAACTCTTCTAGCGAGGTAACTACTCAAACTTTTACCAGAATTCTCAATCACTTTTTTCAATAAACTATTGTAAATGGTTGATATCTGCTCGATAATATTGTTCTTAAGCTCTTAAGCTGTTGCGGAATTATTGCTGTATAATTTCGAGTCCTAAGAACCCCAAAAAAAGCAGTCAAAATCGCACGTCATGTCCTCTACGAAAAATAATGCCGTATTCGAACGTTTCTTTTAAAAGATCCATTATATCTCTTGATGTGTGGCACCATTCTTTGGATATCCCTGTTGAATTGAAACTTCAAATTGGGACACCCTTGTACATCATGGTAAAGGGTTTTATGAGAATCCGTTTGGCCGAATATAGTACTCTTACTTGTTATATTTTTGTGTTGCTATTTAAACACAAAACTACATATTGATGTAGGGCATAAATTTTAGATGCTAGTAAACTAGTGAAAACAAGTAACAGTGCTATATTCGGCCATGCCGAATCTTATATACCCTTATATATAATTTTTAAACATTTTTTAAAAAAATTAAAAAAAAATATAAAAAAATTAAAAATAAAATATAAATAATATATTAAATAAAATAAAATAAAATTTGTTTGGCTCAGCTGGAATTCGATGCCACGTTTACTTTAACCAGTACAGTGCACCACAGGTGAAGGAAATAAAAATATTAAGAAAAGAAATATTTGAATATACAACATTACAATCCATTTCATATCACTTTTGTCATTATTAAAAAAGACTTCTATGTAGTATTGTATATCTCTATATATTTATATAAAAATTACGTGTATGTTCGTGATCGATAAACTCAAGAACTACTGCAACGATTTTGACCAAACTTTATATGCATGCTCTATGGGCCATTCAAAATAAAAGAAAATTATGAGGCCAGCCACGCGCACCGGGCCCAGCTAGTACATAAATAACAAAAAAACAACTCTACAATGGAATTTCATTACAACACTTTTCGTTAATGAAAATACGTTTGTTCTTGTAAGTACCTACATATTTACATTTACAACAAACAACAGCATTTACGTTTGGATGTGCGCATTTAAAATTTAATTTTATTTCATTCATAAATACATGCCACAAAATCTATATACATATGAGTTTATATTTTTATACCCTACACTACAATGGGTGGAGAGGTTCATGTTGATGTTCTTAATGTTAAAATATTTAAAAATAGTCTCGCACTCACCTTGAAGTATTGATGTTTATAAGTGCAATTTGCAAAACAGAACTGGAATGCAGAGAGTTCCTAAATGTCATTGCCTTATTTTTGGACAAAGCTTATTATTGCAGTGTAACCAATTTTACCTAGCGTTTACACATGCCACTAACAGTTCGAAAAACTCAATACACTTACAGTTTTTAACTAATACACACCATAATTTTGCAATGGCAGCTCCATTGGCAGGTAGATTTGCATGCGAGTAGAAATTTGACAATGGCATGCCACCAAATGTCAAAATGATAAACAATTCCTAAAATGTACTGCAAATTTACTGGATTATTTTAAGTTTGTAATTAAAGTTTAAAATTGTTAAATGTATTTTTTTTGATATAGTTTTTGAAATGTGCATTAAAAACAAGTAATAGTGCTATATTCGGCCGTGCCGAATCTGATAATGCCCTTTATTATTATGTTCATAGGTGAAATCCCAAATCGTAGCTTAACCTATATATCATATTATACGCCATTTTTTCTTGTTATTTCCGACGCCATCCTTGATTTTGAAATTTTACGTAGTTAACTGTATTCTCCTAGTCAAGCTCTTTCATTTAATACCAATATTGAGGTTGTTCAAGAAGTTACATTTTTAAATACCAAATTTGGCCCATATATAAATTTATTGTCTGCCATTTTGTAGTGGCGGCCAACATGAATTTTAATATATATATAGTTCTTATATTGCGCTAGTCAAGTCCTTTCAGATGATACCAATTTTGGCTCTCTCGATTCTCTAGAAGCTGAAGAAATTGATTTTCGTTTGTAAACTTTTGGAATATATTTAAAAAATTTTGCCTTTAACTTTACCCATTAGAGCCCGCTTTATCCAAAATTTTTCACGAATATCTCTAGAGGCATATTATATCTACAAATAGTAGCAAAGTTACCTATAAATAATTCTATGGCTGAACGATTTTAATTTTGGTGGTAAAAATATAGGAAAAAACCAGGAGCAGTCATGTTTATTTGCTTATATCTCAGAAATTTATGGGGCGATTTTGCTGAATTTCAATAGCGATACATTCCTGGATATTTCCAAGAGATTGATACCATACACAGATCTGAGAAACATATGGTTACTGCTAAAAGTTGATTTCAACCAACACACGGACAGACGGTCAAGGCTTAATCGACTTCTCTATTCATTGTAGAAATCATAAACTGAATGACCAAGCTATATATAACCTTGTGCACCACAGGTGAAGGGTATAGAAACAAATTTGTCAATTACTGACCATTAATATTATTAAAATAATACTAATAATAATAATTGTTAAACGCTTCCCCAAAAATTCGCCTGTATGATGAACTCGGTAACTCTATCTAAACAAAACAAAGATGGAGGCAAAATTAAAACAAGAAGAAAATGTTTTGAAGTTTAAGCTTTAACAACATTTTGAAAATGAACTTGCACTGGCATGAGTATAGAGAAAAGCAAATGGCAAGAGATTCAACTATTTCGAAGAATTTTTCGCTAATAATACGCATATGTTTGTAGTTACAACACTTACATGCCACTACTTGCATGTGTAAATGCAAGGTTAATGCGCAACAGGCATTTTCGGGTGACATATCTGCGATGAGTTTCAGAAAAATCTAAGTTTAAGAATTTATTATTTTTTAATTGTATTTTATTTACAACTAGCCTGTGCCCACGATTTGGTCTGCATAGTTATTGGCACGAAAGGAGCCTCTTTATGTAATTACTTAAGTTTTATACCTGTGGGGCAAATTTCATTTTAATCCGTTTAGTCGTTACTCGCGTGATTGATTAAAAATATTAAAACATTTGACTATACAAACATTCATATTTATTATAATGCAAATATTTAGGAAAAAATAGTTCTATAGATGACATTCGATGATTATTTTTTTTTCGCCAGGAAATGTAAATTTTGAGCTCTAGTAACCCTTAAACAATCGCCTTACTAAATACAAAACAAAATTTTCGCATATTTCCGCAAATTCGTTTGAATATTGTAATAAAGCGTAGCCTATGTGGTTATCTAGGTTGTTGTTTAACTGTGTGCCAAATTTCTTTTAGTTCCGTTCAGCCATTTTTGCGTGATTGGCATCCAAACATACAAACATTCACAATAACTATATTAGTAGGATGATTGAATTAAATAGTGGGATGCAACTAGATGTTTTTATTAGCCAATTTAATAGCGGATTTCAATGAGTTACAAACGAATCGAACGACAAAATATTTATGTGTCATTGCATTATTGGACAAAGCAGTGATGCCTTGAAGTATTGCCTTGCATTGCAAGTGCATTTGCTTTGCAAAATACGTTTCTGAAATCAGCCTATATTTCGAATCAAATTAGCAGCGTCCATCTGTTAATGTTAACATTGGGATAAAGTACTGGTCTTAATTTTGAATATATTTTCAAACTCTTTTCGGGATGGTGGTAGGAAAACTGTCAAATGTTTCTGCATTGAACAGGTGTGGCTTATGTGTATATGACTTTTATATATTCAAGCTTAAAATTTATTAAAAAATATACTCGGTATTTGAGGGAGATATTAAAGTTGTTTTTTTAAACCAAAGTGTCATTTGTAAAGATCAAAAGTGTTTAGCGTCATTTAGTAAATTTCTAAAAAACAACTTCTACTACTGTAATTGCTGTTCAATTAGATAGATTGATTGAAGCTGATGACATTGTTTATAACATTACGGTTAATACTGTTATAAAGGAGAACTCTTCTTTCTTGATCTAGTCACAGATTTGGAAAAACCGTCGAGTAAATTTTGATTTCTTCCTTTCGTATAACCTTAAAAAATTATGTAAAAAAAAAGGATAAATAAATGTTCGGAAATATCTTCCTACCGATATTAAGCCTGGCAAACAATTGAAAAGGAAGCATATTGCTGGAAAACAAGCGACACTGTGTGCTTATTTAAAATTCCAGTATCCCAATAACCTTGTGAATGTAAAGAAATGCCAAAGTGGTGTCATAATAAAATTTGCACAGAAATAACTTTGACAAGTTCGCTATTAAAAACCAGCACATTCGCCTAACTTTCTGAGAAATGAGCAAATAAACACATGACTACTTTTGTTACAATGTTTATTAGATTCTTATACTGGCTTTTAAGTTAAAATCCTATGGATTTTGTTTATAATCAGTCTATGCTTTTATTTAGCTCTCACATACATTTTTTCTTAGAATTGAATTTTAACTATCACAGAAAGCATACATATTCGCATTCAAATAAATTTTTACATAAACAATATTTATTTTGGGTCCCAGTATTATGTAGGGTTGCCGAATAATTACGGGTCGACATTCCATTCAAATAATTTCGTAATTTTAGTCTTCCAATGAAAGTGGACGTTAGAGTAGGCGTGACAATATAGTTTTTTTATAGTTTCTGCTAATAAATACAACTGAGATATTTCAATATAATCTTTTATTCTTCCAAAAAATTTTTCCATAGAAAAATTATATGAACTTAAGGTAAAGCGTTATATGGGAGGTAGGTTTTAATGTGGGCGTGTCACCTTAATTTTCTGGCATAACAATTACATTGACTAGGAGGATATATGTAGCCAATTTCATCATCATATCTCTAATTTTGTCGGTTTTATGAGCTTTTAAATTTCACTAATAGTAGATTACGTAAAAAGTGGGCGTTAGAGTAGGCGTGTCGAAACAGTTTCTGCCGACCTATATCTTGCTTTTAACAGACGGACGGACATAGCTAGATCGTCATAGAATTAAACCCCGATTCAGAATATATATGTATACTTTATGAGGTCTAAAATGGATATTTTGATGTGTTACAAACGGAATGACAAAATTAATATTTTGGTGGCGGATATAAAAACGTCGAAGTGCGTGTGAAATAAATGTATAGAGAATATGTGAGAATATGTAAATATAAAGAATGATATCGTTTATATAACAGTCCCGTGCCACAAATGCAAGAAATTTAAATTTCATGAACTCTATCTCATGTGTATGTATATCAAACTTAGCTTAAGCGATAGACTGTGTTTACAATGAAAAAAATCCTTTAAAAATCATTAAAAAATATCAGTCGGAGATGACCGACTGTAAATTTCTTAACTACCTATTCTTTTTTGTTGTAGGTATTTTTCTTACTCGTACGTAAGTCAACCGTACGTGTACTTTTCCCTTTTCTACGTACTTACCAGCAAATATTTACATTTTACATACTTTTGTAGCTAAAGTTATTAACACTTAAAAATATTTACAATATTTGTGTAAAGTGCTGGATATGTTTGTATGGATGTATATACTGACATACATACATACATACATACATACATACATATGTATGTAAAGACAAGTATGTCCATATACGCACGTATAAATAAATGAATGAACATTCCAGCAGACCTATTTATATATCAAATCACCAAATACATGTTTCTCTGTTTAAAAAAATGTTTTTCTTTAAATAAAAAAAATCTTGGTTACCAACAAACAAACATATTTATTTGCTCATTCATAAAACATAAACTTATCACATCAATTCATATCAATGTAAATACTATTTTAACAGAAAAAAAAAGAACACCCGATTACATACAGATACAATTTTGTAAGCATTTTTATAAATGTATATGTATGTATGTGTACTATATATGTATATGCACATATATTATTGTATGAGTAACTGGAAAAATTATATTTTACATACTTACATACATATTTACAACAAACACATTTTTTAAACATTTTACGAGCAAGTTTGATTCATTCATGCCGAGCCATGTCATAACAAAACAACAACACCAACTGCAGTTGTGTGCCTCTAAATAGCACAAAATAGTCTTTCAAAAATCTGTTCTTAAGTTTTGTTACAAACAAATGTTTTTTTGAAGATTTTTTACTTACAGATATACAAAATTCTGAACTTTTCAATTTTTTTATTAAACCAGTATCTGTTACAGTGATCGGCTTTGAGTCGTTTTTTCAATATTCATGGCGAGTCATAAAATTTGAGTATAAGTGGCTATAAATCATTGAAATTTAGCTGAACTGACGTACTCATACCCACAACAACGTAGATTTATAAGTATAACACACAATGAACATGAGTACTACGTCGTACTTATACTTATACCGTCTCATACTTACATATATGATTCGCATAGCTACCCACGTTGATTCATATTTTTAAGAAAATACTTATATTCATAGAATGATTCGAGTTGATTCAACAGCAAACATATTAACAACTCTCATTTGTATAAAGAATAAACAATGTTGCCAGGTCGGAGAGTGCAAGATATTTTTTAGCCGCAATTAATCTTGCAGTTTTACAATGTGTGTGTTACAATTTTTGCAAGTATCACTATTTAATTTTTAAATAAATGCAACTGATTATGGCCTTTAGACTAAGTTTTGGTTGGCTTCTATAATAAGAGGTAAACAATAACAGTTATTTTGTGTTTTTTATTTTCATGATTAAATTTTTTGCAGCAAGTTAAAAAACTGCGTTTTTAGGTGCTCACTTAAATTTGAAAGATAACACGCAAAAACAAAATCTTTAAACAGACATCAAAGCAAGCACTTTATTTTTGCTTGTTGTTTTTCTATTATTTTGTTAAATTTGAATTGTCTCTTTTTTTCAACAATCCACAATTAATATGGTGAATGTCAAATTGTAATCTGGCAAGACTAGTTAAAACACACAACTTCATAATGAGTACGCGAGTCATACGTGCTTTTGATCGTCTTTTTATCTTGCGTGAACGAAAATAGCAATCAACTGAGTTATACGTGTTGCTGAATATGAGTGCTATAAGTACCTTAAATTTAAAAGTGAGTATAAGTAGCGAAGACTTTTCAATAAGTATGAATGCGGAAAAATCCGGATTGACTTACTTCATGAGTATTCGTTGCAGATCTCTGATCTGTTATGGAAATATTTCAAACAAAATATCGGCCAAATGGCCGCCGCGTCTTCGGCGGCACACCTCCTTCCGATGGTACAAATTCTCAATGACAATGTTGATGTACAATTGTTGGGCACGATGATGAGTCGAGGTTGACTGCTCTTTTGCCACACTATCGCGAAAAAAAAGCAATGCTTCCGCTCAACGAACTAAGAAGGCATTCACAGATGTTTTCATATTTCACACAGACCTGTTTTGCTGAAATTTGAATATTTTTCACAATTCTCCCGATTGTGGACGAATTTTAACAACATAAAAGAATCACGAAGTGCAAGAAATGCATTTTGATTTTAACGCTCATCTATTTATATATATAAAAGTGAAACTCTGTGTGTGTGTGTTAGCTATAGACTCCTTAGCTACTTGCACTGGACCGATTTGTCTGAAACTTTGTACACATATTGATCTGTTATGACTGTACAATTTCGTGATTAGAAAAATGGGCAGCGCCACGCCCATAAAAAAATTATCATTTTCAGCTACTGGAACTTTACCGATTTTTCTGAAACTTTGCACACATATTGAGCTGTCATGACTATACAGTTTCGTGATTAGAAAAGTGGGCAGTGCCACGCCCATTAAAAAAATTTATAATTTTTAGCTTTTTGAACTTGATATTCAATTGAAATTCAGAATGCATTTTTATTCATTAGGGGGCGTAGCAACGCGTGCCGGGCTTTTCTAGTTTTTATAATAAGCCTGAATAGCAGCGTTGCCAGAAGCTTTGGAGAGAAAGTTATCACTTAGAGCAAAAAAATCATATTTTCAAGCAAAAAATCATCAAATTTTTTTAAATTAAATTAAATGTATTAAAGTATTTTATGAATCATCATTATTCTAATACAGAATAGGTTTCATATTTTTAGTTATATCTTGATCTTTTTTTTTTATTATAGCATGAACAAACGTTTAACTTTAAGGATTCTTTTGAATACAATATACCCTTAGGAGTGCTGTTTTCTAATCTATTTCTATATTTCGTTCAATATTTGCAGAAGAAATAGGAAAACATATTAGGGTTTTAACATATTTTGACAGGGTCGGAAAAGCTAAGATTTTGTCAGCTTCAGTTATTTTTGGGACTTCTGACCAAAATTATTCACAACTTAGATTATCTATAGTTGTAAAGTATTCATCAAAGTGGAGAAGACATAGTTCTCTGAACTCGTCTTCTAAGTTTTGAACATCATTCTCATCAATTAAATTTGAAAAGTTTTGTATTAAACCTGTTTTACTTTTCTATCAATTATTTTTGAAGGATCAAGACATGAAAGTTCCTTAAAATAATTTTTGTTAAAATCAAATCGTTTTAGTATATGCTTACACAACTCAATGTAAAATGAAGTACAATTTTCAAATATTTTTTTTGTTTCATTTTCTGGAAGTTTTAGATTGGAAATTTTTTGTTTTACAAACACTCCCAAATAAATATCTTCGTTTTTCTCCAAGTCAAGTTCATTAATAAAATTGATGTTAACGTAATTTGGTTTTATAAAATTATCTAAAATTTTAAGATAAAGACGTGGCATTTCATCATAAATTCTTTGTGTTGGAGAGGATGTGGCTTGAAAAATTATGTTAACTTTGTTTATCATGTTGAGAGTATACTTTGAAAAACACAGATAGACTTCGTTAATGTCATTCAACCTGTTTTTAATAGACTATTCGACAAGCTGATACAAAACTTTATTGGTTTAAAAATTGATTGTTAATAAGAATTGTAGAAAAATTATGTTTTTTATCTACAACTTAAAACAAAAAATATATAATTTCTAAAAATAAAAATCAGCTTACATACACACACAATACAATTTCTTGTTGCGAAATTTGCTAGAAGCCAATCAAATACATAACTTTTTACAATTCTCATTTAGTTTAGAAGAACCAAACGACTTCTGTAAGTACATAATAGCGATGGATTATTTAGGTTATTAAAATCAAGTACTTATATAAGTATTGATATAAAAGTAGGTGCTTATTAAAGTTCCTATTTATTAGCGACCGTAATAAATACTTACACGAGTCCCTATTTGTAAGCGAGAGTGGTAAGTACTTGCCTCCAATGACATCGCCGTGTTAAAATAGTAGCGAACAACTGTTTTCTAGTGTTATTTTGCTGGGTAGCTGACTAATAGAAAATTTTCATCAAAACCGGATTAATCATTCTCAAGTTATGATGAAATGTATCAGAATAACCGCCTTGTTTGGGAGAAATATTTGGCATGCCAATAAAAAAATATTAAAATATTAAAAATAGCAAAAAACTGTAATCGGATTTGAATTTAGCGCGTCAAAATCTCCATAGCCCACAAATTTTTGTTTAAAAGAAATTTTTCCTTCAGTCCAGAATAATCTGATAAATTTTTAATTAAAGAAATGCGAGTAGTATTGCTACATTCTTATCCACAACTGTTAGAAAACAATATTTGAACTGATAGTTTTGTTTGAACTATTCAAAAAAATGCTCTAAATTCCTTAGCGTTTACGGGGGTCTTTCAAAATACACACATACATACATAAATGAATGCATGCATATTTGTAAACAAAAACCACAAAAAAAGCTCAGTTAATCAAATGCAGTTTAATGAAAATTTTACCAAACTATAAAGCAGCCACAATGAGAAAATATTCATAAAAAAACACATGCGTGCAGTGAACTCTGTGTTCATGAATGAAATAGTTTATCAACAAGTAACGAAGTACCTACTGTAAGTACACACGTACTTACATGAACTACTTTAAAATAAACATATTTGGCTGCTCAATTAAAATTAGAGTTTCTCGTTTTCAGCACTTTTAAATTTATATAGATGTGTAAGAGTTACAAATTCAGCGAGTAAATCGGAGGTGAAAAAAATCTACAATATTTAAAATGAAAAAGCAAAAAAAAAAGAAATTCTAGTATTAAGTGTTAACAATACGTTTATCGAACTTCAAAAAAAAAAATTATGAGACCCTCCGTATACCCAAAAATGAATTATTTTTGAATATGAGGGGCAAAAAGATCCCCTAATGAGATTAAAATTGAGAAAGAGTATCCGATGAAGTTAATTTGTGAATGTGTCAAAAAACACTTTAAAACTCTGAGAAAAATGTCGAATTTTTTTATAAACAATTGGATGAGCTAAAAGTGAAATTGTTGATCAACGAGATTTGACTGTACTCAGACAATTAATAGAGCCAGCTGTTTTAAAGGTGGATGCAACAAAATAAACAGCAAGGAAACACCGCAGAATTTTTCGTTTAAGTTTTTTTTCAAAAATAGAAAATTTTTTTTAATCCAACAAATAATAGAAGAAAATTCAACATCAGAGACGTTCTTAAAGGGAAATTAGATGCCTTTCGCAAATATGAACAACCCTGCAAAAGTGAACTGGCTTGTTTTTAACCCCAGAGTACTAATTATATTTACATCCGTTGCAAATAACTATCGTCGATTCGATGATGACTTTTTCCTCAATTTTTTTTTTAAAATTAAAATAATTTTTTTTTTACAAAATCGATCTTATTGGACTTTATAATCCTTCTAACAAAAGCAACTTAGCAACTAATGCTAATGCAAAATGATCGACTCATGCAATAGAAAGAACAATAGTAATAAGAGAGATATGCTCGACAAACGTTCGTATTCTAGGGTTAATTAGTTCATACTATCGCGAGTTCACTGTAAATATAGTTTTATATTACAAAAGTTGTCTTTATTAGAGTAAATATTTTATTGTTTACATCATGCGCTTAATCGTAAATGATTACGAATTATATTTATGTTGTAATTAGTTGTGGTGGGCTTATTGATTTATTACTAAATGATTTGTTGTTTTTTGTAAATAGACACAAATATTCGACTGCTATGCGACATTGGTATTGAAGGTATTTTTAATACATTTTTATTCATGTGTAATTGTAGACATTCTAAAAACCATACGTAACACTTTTTTCTACTTGTTGTAAAGTTACGTTGATTTATTTTATTTAAAAAACAGAATAATCATTTTTTAGACAATGGATTGGGTAAATTTAAAATATTTCTTAAAACAAACAACCTTGCATTCTTTAAAGATTAAAAATAAACAACAAAAAAATGTTTGATTAATATTAATATTTAATAAAAAAAAAACAAGTTAATTAAGTTTTAAATTTCATTCATTTTATTTTTAACAAAGAACTTAACTAAACAAAATTTTGATTCTTTATTAAGCGAACAAAAAGAATGATTTTATATTTAAATCAGTGATGTTAACTATACAGCAATCACTATTTTGTGTGTAAGTAATTTTAATTACTTCTAGAGAAATTTAATTTTTTTATTTTTTATGAATTTATGCAACTGGGGGTTAATTTGTATTTATCAGTTAGTGTTATCAGAACTTTCTATAAAAGAGTATAAAATATTATAAAAATAAAATTAAAATTTAATTAAAACAAGTATATAATTGCATAAATGGTAATAAAACATATTTATTAAATTAAAAACTTATGGGTTCCTGGCTGATCGGTAACGAGAAAACCGACAAATTATCCAAGATGGGAGCTCTTCTGAGTACTATAACATTGGAGAATGCTAAACCCTTTAAACGATTTAAGGATGAACTTAAATGGGCTCCACGAAAAGCCCCCCAATGAAATAACGCCCAAACGAGAAATGAAATATTCTCCAAATTTATTTCATACATTTTTGGGTGTTATTTCATATGAAATAACTCCCTATTTTTTGGGGTCGTTTTTCATTTTTTTTTTTGGAAATTATTTCATTTCTCATTTGGGGTTTTCAAATTATGAAATAATCTCCAATGAAATAACACCCAACAAATTTTTAAAATTCGGGGCTTGTTTCATAGCGTGTATAATTTGGGTGATATTTCATTTTGTATTCGGGGGTTATTTTATTTTTAAAGCTGTTGGTTTTGGGGGGTGCTTTTAAATAAATTATATAAAAATAGGCCTTTTACAAGAAAACTTTTAGCCTGTGAATATATTACAATATCTTTTCAAATACATAAATGATAACGTTCTGGATTTGGATGGTGCGACCTTCGCGACAGACTACGAAATTAGTCTACGGACAGTTGTTGGTTCCACTTCTGCCAAGCAGTGAGGAGGTACATAATAACAATGTGTAACCAACTGGCAGCATTTATACATACAACGTATATTTTCTCCATCTTGATTTCATGAGCAACCATTTTGCTTTTTTTTTTACCATTTCTTACGTATAATGTATTAAGTTTATTATTTATGTATGTACATGAAAATAATTTTTTGGTAGTTGGGTTTCAAAAATAAATATAATGGAAATATTAAACAATTCTTTGTCCATACTTCCTCACATCTCCAATACAGAAAATTACTGCCTTCTTTACAATATTGTAAATATAATAACGTCTCCCATGAGTTGGATTTTCAAGCCATTCGAAAGGTTTAGGATAGCTCGTTGGTGGCTGATCTAAAATTGCTTCCATCGTATAAGGGAAAATAACTGCACTGGACTTAGTCCATTTACAAAACCAAAAGTAGTCACTATTAAACGAGCTTTGTATGTTCTTTCCACACGATTTATATCAATAAATTTGTGATTTTGCTGTTGGTCCATATTGACTTATACTACATTTACAGCTAAGCGAAATCTAGTAGATTTGATTTAAAATCTAAGCCGTGTATACCACTGTTTTTTCACATTTTGCAAGATTTCGTTTTCAAAACAATATACTTATTTACAAGGAGGCTCTACTCCTCCAAAATTCAAACTCCATATGAAAAAAATGTAAGCAATAAAGTACTTGTTCGATTGCAACCACCTTATATATTATGATTGAATTTTTCTGTGTGCAGCGTAGTATATTTTAGTACAATTTAATAAAAAACCACAGTTGCATCACGAAGTAGTACTAGATTTTAAGTAAATTTTGCCAAAATCTAGTGGCGAAGTAGATTTCATTTTGTATGGGAAATTAAGTACTAGATTTTGTGTAGGTGTAAATGTAGTATTAATGAAATCCTTAATGAAACTGACTCTTTTATGAATTTTGGGCATAATTTCATTTTTGTTGCTGATGGGGATTTCACATGAAATGACTCCCAAATATTGGGGGTTGATTCGTTTTCGCTTTGGGGTTTATTTCATTTATTTTTCGATGTTATTTCATTCACTGTTTTTGGGTGTTATTTCCAATTTTTTTGGTTTTACTTCATTGGGGAATGTTTCATGGGCGTTATTTCATTGGGGGGCTTTTCGTGGAAACCTTAAATGTTGGGCAATGGAGGAACATGTCAGAAAATGGCAAAGCACTGATGTTGGTAAGGTGACAAGAACCAACACTTAGGAAACGAACCCGTGTAATTACAGGTCATACGGAGTTGAGAACCCATCTAGCTCGCATGAGATTATCTGAGGAGACAACATGTAGAGCATGCGAGGAAGAGGATGAGACTTTGGTACACTACCTTGTCCTGCGTTTGGGCATATTAGGCACGTGATTTTTACAGTGGATACTATGCCGAACTTGGAATACCTGGGGATCTCGAACTGGAGATCCATAAGGAGTTACATTGAGAGGACTGGGTTCTTAGACTAGTCCGTTATTTATGGGGAATCATGTTTAAGGGTTTTTGTTTGGGAATTCCGTTTTCCATGTGGAGCGCACAACATGCCAACTGGGCATAGGTGTATACCTGTCATGGGTTTGGGTTTTTAGTGCCCCTCCTCTTAAAAATAACTTAACCTATGGGTTCCTGCAGATTTTTGATTTCTGAAAATAATACTTACAATATACTTACATAGTTAAATGACCGCACCGTAACGTAGCCTAGATTTAAGATTTAATTTAATTTTTTATTTTTAACATAGTTAACTGTATTCTACTAGTCATGCCCTTTTATGTGTGATACGCATAATGATGGGGTTAAGAAAAAACAAGTAAGTAAGAGCTCTATATTCGGCTGTGCGGAATTTTTTATACCCACCACCAATTTTATGTACTTTTATTGCACAAAATTTATTATTATGTTATAACGAGTAATCGCTATTGAATAGTCTCTTTCTGTTTATAACTTCGATATGCTATTAAAGTATTTTTGTTTAGTCTTTCAATGAAAAAAGGCCTTAAAGTAGGAGTGTCAATATTTTTAGTTTCTGCTAATAAATACAACTTAGATATTTCAAGCATAGAGAAAGGGACCTAAGGGTAAAAAAACAATTTTCACTTTTTTTTTGATGTGGACAACATCTGAGCATCGCATGAGACCGATCCCATGCCCCAAAAGTGTTCCCTCCCAGAGATATGCGCGTTTTATAAAAGTGAAGTCGACGAATCTAAGCGCAAATAGAAAGGGACCTAACGGAAAAATTTATTTATTTTAATTTTTTCCCCTACTAAATTAACAAAATAACTTGATTTTACGAAACTACAAAAAATTAATTTAAAAAAATAGAAAAATCATTTAATCTTTAAAATGGCTCTCCTGAACAAACCCTGTTTTTACCCTAAGGTCCCTTTCTCTATGCGCTGTCACATATAAAGACTTTATTCTTCCAAAATATTTATTCATAGAGCAATTATATGAATTTGAGATAAAGCGTTATATAAGAGGTGGGCGTAAAAGTGAGCGTGTTACATTTATTTTCCGGTAGAACAAAGCCTTTGCCCAAAAAGCAATGCTTACGTTTTAAATTTTGAATATACCGAAAAATACACTGCACGGATCCATAACTCCTTTACTAATTCATGAATTTAATAAATTTTCAGGGAAAATTTTAAATTTCATCGATCTACGTTAATGCGTTTGGACACAATTGCATATTATTCGATGTTGGAAGGACATGGTTTTTTGACCTACTCTTGCATTACGAGCTATAACTCTCTTCCTAATATTCCGGTTTAGCCCATTTTCGATACCAAACAAGCCTTGTGCATAAGCAAGATTCTGGCTAAATTTGAGCCCCTAACTTTTTCCGTCCGACCTCTGCGTGCTCTCAACAGATGGACAGACGGATGGATATAGCTAGATCGTCATAAAATGAAACCCCGATTCAGAATATATATACTTTATGGGGTCTAAAATGGATATTTCGATGTGTTACAAACGGAATGACAAAATTAATATACACCACCCCCAAACACCAACCCCCCCCTTTCCATTGTGTTGGTGGCGGTTATAAAAATTATCAAAAAATTTTTTTGCTGTTATTTTATGAAGAGTGCAATTTCTAAAGAATTTAAACAGATTATTTAAATTTTTTTTTTTAATTTTTGTAAATTTTGATGAAAACATTTTATGAAAAAAAATTTTTTAATTGCTTTTTTTATTTACTTATTAAATTTGTTTTTGATAAATTTAAAAATTGTTTAAATATTTTTTATAAATATGTATGTGACTTTACCAAATGTTTGATAATTTGCAGAAAACTTTGTGCATCACACACTTTTGATTTAGTGCACTAATTCTCACTTCAGTTATTATTTCTACCCTCAGATTTTGCTAGTTTAACTTGTTAGTAGCCGGTTGTGTCTTCAATTTTAATTTCATTTCGGCATTTCAAAAGTTTTCAATACGTATGTATAAAATTTAAATCACTTCTACCAACTACACACTCAGATGGTCAATATGACCAGTCTCCATCACCATGACCAAAAAGTCAAAGAAGATAGAAAAGGTAATCTTACAAGAAACAAAAGTAATTTATTGAAATATGAAAATGCAGTAACAAGTAAATGGACTCAAACGATAATACAAAAGGTCGTTTAGACTGACCAAAACACTACCGGCAGCCAACAAACTCAGACACAGGCTAAAACACAGACAGACGAATGGAGACATGCGAATATACTATGAAGAAGAAAAATGTTTAGGTGTAACAAAAACAAAAATAAACAAACTTAATGAAAAGAAATAACTGCATTTTTAACAGTCGGGTTTAGAATTGGAGCGATAGAACCACAGTAACACAATCGTAGAATATTTAATTTACATTGAATTTTTAGAAAATAAGTACCATTTACCTCGTGCTTTTAACAGATGGACTAGATTGTCATAAAGTGAAACCAGGGTTGGTAAAATATTATACTTTATAATTCTTAAAGCCATTGGCTTAGGCATTTTTATTCATCAGGTAATCGCAGGGCGGAGGGAATTTTTTTGTTCCTGTTTTTTATATAAAAAATTTTACATTTGAAATAAGCGAGAGAAGAGAGAAAATTGTTTTTTGTCTATGAACATTGACAGTTGAAGTTTTAAATAAGTGACGAAAAACAATCAACTACGAATTAAGACTATCTGATGAATAAATTTGACATTTGGGTTTTGAGAATTAAAATAAAAAAACACAAAAAATTTACAAATCTGAATGAAATATTTATTTAAGGCGATAGACAAATGCCTGCCATTTACCTTTTAAAGATGTAAATGTTGCCACTGGCTATGCATTTGGTCATCCATTCTAGAGCTCCAATTTTATCGAGCTTTTTTCAGCATTTTGGCCGGTAACTCATAAATAGAAGCTGTAATGTTGTCTGCCACGGCCATTGGTGTAGTTACAATTTTTTTTTTGGGGAAAATGCTTAAAAAAGTTTTCTAGAGTCACTGTTGCAAAATCTGAAACTGAGTTAAATATATTTGTGTATTAAATAGTTGAATTTTTCAAATCCTAGGGAAGGCAAAACAATTTTCTGGAGGCATTTTACAGGGTTAAAATTGTGACTGGCTTGTCAATGTATACCAGAGACTTTAGGTATCCCCGCAAAAATAGTCTAGAGTGATATAATCGATGATCTTGGCAGGACATTCTTGAAAACGTGAGATTATTTTCACACCAAACTCGCATTTCAATTGTTTCATAGTATCGTGACACCGTCTTGTTGAAACCACATATTTGCAATGTTCGGTTTGAAGTAGTAAGGTCGAACGATGCCGCCGTTTTACGAACCGCACCAAACACTGCATCTTTAATAGTGCATTGGCAGTTATTGAACTACATCTCGCTGGTTCTTAAAATAAATTCGATAATTTTGTGTGTTGACGTACCTATTCAATCAAAAATTAAATACGTTGCTAAAGTAAATAAAATGGACGCAATTTACGAAACACATTTCTAACACAGCACAATACATGATAATAAAATTCTATGTTTATTTATTTGTCTATTCATGGTGAAATGGCAAAGCTTACTGAGCATTTTTGACATTGTGACACTTTACGGATCTTTTTCTACACTGAAAAAAAAATTACAACGAAAAATCAAGTTGGAAAAAATCACCCTTTATACCTATTTTGATGTGTTAGTAGTAGTAATAATTGGCCCATAAGCATCACTACCAAAAATTGGTATTTTGCGCAGCAAACGGAATTTTAAAACTGAAAAACTTTATTTATAGTTGACACAGTATAAAGTGGTACATATTCGCAATAAATATTACTTTTCTTATAACTCGAATATTTGTACTGCAACCGGTTTTGTAATAAAACCAGTTAGAAATAAAACAAGATTAAGACACTTTAAAGGGGTTTGCAAAAAAACCGATTTTAATAAAAAAAAAATATTTAAAAGGAATTTTTCTGCAGATATACATTGTTTCAGTATTTTCGCAGTTATAAGCGATGAAAGTTTCTATTAACATGTGCGCAAACAAAGTAATTTCTGTTGATACAAATTGATTTTCCAAAACAATTTGTCGAATGGATCGACCGCAAAACATACTAGTCCTATTTACACTTTATAATATAATTGTTTTTGTGTTGTTGCAAATTTAATAATATATATACTTGACTTGCAAGATCTGCAACATTTGCATGATCTGTTTGCAACGAAGGGTGATTTCCCCTAGTGTATTGTTATTTAAAGAAAATGTTGTCCAAAGTTTAAAATATTTATTTTACAAAATATAAAGCAAAATATTTATATATGTTAGTAGGTACATTCACGAGCTAAATAAAAGCTAAATAGTTAAAACAATTTATAGAAAATTAAAAATTAATTTTATATGTTGCATCTAAGACCCATCGCTTAACGCCAGCATTACAGCTGCAATTGAGTCTGTTCAGATAACATTAACGCATGGCGACGCAATCAACTCATATTGCCAAAGCGATTGACTGCAGACAGCTTCCTCTGCTTTATTTTCTTCATTATCGTCTTCTACATTTTGAAATTCCTGGAAATTCTCTTAATAAAAATTAATTCAAATACACAACAGAAATAAATAATAAAAAAAAACACACAAAGTGCAGAGAAAACAACAAAAAATGTAATCGAAATGAAAACATTTTTAGCCGAATCAAGAGATTTAGGAAACAACAAAAAAATAAACATACATACATACATATGTATGTATAAGTGCTTGTATAAATGTGTAAAAATAACGACAGGACAGTGTTACGTGTGTGAGAAAAAAACGGGCAGGGTTTTTTCCCAACAGCGCCTATATTGCAAATAGTTCGGTTTTAAGTTTCTGCATTCTCGATAAAATTTATGATAATTTTCTGCAAACAATTTATTCTTTTATTTTATTTTTAAAGCTTGTCGAAGAAGCCGGTAAATTTTACACGAACCCGAAAATTTCAGGGATATTATTAATAAAATCGTTATTGCTAAACAGCATTATCTGTTCATAAGCAAAAAAAAAAATAAATATGAACTTATTTATACTCTTCATGTGTGGTGCCCCGTAAAGTATTTATTTTCTAAAATCATATTATGTCCGTCTGTCTGTGTGTTGGTTGAAATCCACTTTTAGAAGCCCCCACATGTCATACAGACTTCTATGTAAATATTCGGTAATGAATTGTTATTAAAAACCTAGTGCAATCGTTCCATAAAGTTTCTCAAATATAAGCAAATTAACATGAATACCTCCGTTTTGCTCACATTTTTACCACAAAAATTAAAATTCTTTTAACACTATGTACACAAAAAAAAATTAAATTTCTGATTTAATAAAGAAATTTAGAAACCCAAAGAAATAAAAAGTTTATTGAAAAAATTCACAAACATCTTTTAGTTCAAGAATATTTGAAAAAACTATTTATTTAATTCAGACAAAAATTTCAGAGAATCAATCAATGACAAGCTAGTTAAAATCTCAAAGAAATATTTAATCAAAGAGAATTATTTAATTAATAAAAATAGACGTATGACACACAAGACAAGAAAAAAGCTTCTTCAAAGTGTTGTATCAAACTAAAATATTTAAGTCTACAGTATATTTAACTAAATAAGAATTATAAAATTAATTATAGAAATAACAAACAATGAAAACGCACACTAACTGCAAATAAAAAAAACTTAATTTGTTGTTTTAGCATATGTGTTCAACTAAGGAAATAATCAAACAAAAAATTATTTTAAACAATTAAAATATTAATAGAAATTGAAATTAAATCTAGGCAAACGTTTGTTTAAAAATATTTTATCTATAATTTTTTTCTGTGTAGAGTAGTTTTTTAACACGTTTGTTACCATTTAAAGGTATATTATGCCTCTATGGATGTTCGTAAAAAATGTTAAACAAAAAAAGGCAAAAATTATTTGGAAAAATATATATTTTTTTAAATAAATCAATTTGCTCAAGCTTAAAAAAATTGTTCGCCTCATTACTGATACCAAGTTGTAAGTCGAAGCCAGGGAAATTAATGCTGAGAAAAACTAATAAATCGATTTGAAACTGAATGAGATATAAGCGCCGAAATCCAAAGGCTACGGTGTTTTTTCTAATTTAAAAGAACGAAAATCGATTTTGTTAGCTTCTTGTAAAGTAAGGGTCAAAATATGACTTGATTAGCAGAATATAATACACCATAAACTTAAAATCCATCGTGGCCCCCACTTTGAAATGGCGTATAATACTATTATTACGGTTGGTTGGTTGGTTGGTTAACGTGGTAGTTCGCTGCACGCAAACAGTCAAGTGGAGTCTGTATGACTCCATTTTGACAGGACCACATCACTTGTCAGCTCTAATGTATCCCAGAATTTATCCAAGAGTAAGGGTACTAGATCCACCCCGTGGCCGTTAGGTATCTCAGTAGATAATTCAGTCCAACTTCAGATATCGCAGAGAGGCCATCCAGTACATGTTCTCCCAGAAATCTGTGTCTCTTAGCCGCTAGTTCAGGACATTCGCAGAGTAGGTGGAAAACCGATTCCTCCTTCTCTCTATCCAGACAGCTGCGACAATGGTCGTTCGACGGAAGTCCGAGTCGACTTGCATGTTTGCCTAACATCCAGTGACCCGCCAATACCGCCAGCAACCTCGATATGTCCCTCCGACTTCGACTAGTTAAGGTTGAATCTAGTATTTAAAATCTTTCCCATTTAGCCCCCTCAATATTGGTTTTAAATAACAGCGCTTGATCAGTAGAATATATTAAACTATGAAAAAGTTAGAAAACAATATGGCGTCATAAATAAAATGTCGGATATATATTTGTCAAATATAGTAATTACGGCTTTGTTTCCTTTAACCCATACAATATTGATCTAAGGGCTTAGCCAGTAGAATACAGTAAACTATTAAAAAGTATAAAATACAAGATGGCGTCCGGATAATTATTTTTCTTAACCCCATCAATATGAGTATCAAATGAAATGCATCGCCTTGTAGAATACAGATCGCCTTGTAGAAGAAAGATGGCGTCGGAAATAGAAAAGCAAAATGGCGCATAATATTAAACTTGGAATCTAGGCTAAGCTACGAGGTTATTATGCCTATGTTCATGATGGTGAAGGGTAAAGTCAGATTCTGCACGGCGGAATATATTACTCTTACTTGTTTTATCTTAAAATAAAATTTTTGGGTTAAACTATAGAAATATTTGTTATAGTTTTGTACAGGATATACTTATTCAGTACTTTGCAGAAAATCTTGGATAAATCGGTTACAAATCGACAAAGATATGGCCAAAAATTATAAAAAAAAAGTTTATTCTAATTGAGTTCCAAATGCCGATAATTAATTTGCGGACATAACTGAAGAAGAAATAAATCTTATCTAAACTAATTGACATATATAAATGGGCATTGTCACAGAAATGTCTACTGTTGTCACGTAGGGGCAGTTGTAAGAAAATTTTATAAGACTTTTATTAATTTGTGCACAGTCTTGCGGTAGGTAGGGTACACAATAATCATCAACTGCTTTTATTCAACACTATACTCTGTGGGTGATATCTTTTTGTTTAGTAGCTATCTAAAGTTAATATCGTTTTTGTAACAGCTATAGGGTGGGCCATTCAAAATTTTAAATTTAAGCTACCGATTACTTCAACTTTGAAAGTTAAAATAACATTAAATAAAATTTTTATTTTCAGGTTTATGTTTGACATTTGCAAAATGACACGCTATACGCTCGAACAAAATTGGAAAATATTTAAAACTGACTTTCAAGGCAAAAAAAAACTTCTTTAACGCAAACTGTAAGAAATTTCCGTGGAAATTTTTCGATAAGAGTTCGGCCTTCAGTTCAGTTGGTGCGTTAATTTGTGAAGCGAGTTCATGAAATTGGATCGTTATTGAACAAAGCAACCCGTGTATGTCATCGTCCAGTGTGTTCAATCGAAAGCATTACTAAGTACTGTTGCTAAGAATGTGCAAGAACTGGTCGTCGTTCTTAGAAATTGAACTTTTCTCGCACTTTTCTGAGAAGAATTTTGCATAATGAGCCAATCGTGGTGGTCATATAAATAATATTGTGTTCCATTCCACAAAAAAAACAAAACAGACATTTAAACAAATAATCGGTAGTTTTTTACAGCCGATTCAAATTAAAAATTTTAAATAGCCCACCCTATTTAATACAAATAATAATATAATTGAGAATACAGGAATACAGCCGAAAAGTATTAATAGCCCATTGCTCAAGGTAATACCCATTCATCATCAAATTCGTTACAATAACCTACACCTTGGTAAAGCGTATGTTATATTCGGCATAGTCTTACTGTTTTTTTTGTGCATGGCTACTTCAAATAACATCTGTACAGGATTAAGGTTGTGGAAGATGATGTTTTCAGAATGTACCTTGAGACAGCGACGCATGTAGTATGCGAATGTCCTGCAATAGGCTTACTACCACCGGCAGGCACATATTGGATGGGAGTGCTATGAAGGAAATTAGTCTAGGACAGATGTTGGCGATTAGAAAGGACTGTGTGATGAGGATTGTAGATAATCATCAGTCTGCAATGTGAAGTCACAAAAGTCTAGAGCAAATGACTGGAATGGCACGGTACTCAGTGAGGTCGGGGATACCCTTTTTTTTTTTGCTAGCCTCGTAATCTCTGGGAAACGAAAGATGTCGAAAAAGGGACCCGTTTATGGAAGGGAAGACGTCTGCTTCGGTAACCCCCCTACGTGTATACATATACTGGTTTTTTACCCATGCAATCATACACCCACTAAAATATCTTTATACAAATCAACTTTATTACTGAAGTTATCAGATGAAAGAGAACAGTATTGAACTTAGTATCATCCTCAAGTTAGAGGAAACATATGACTTCAAGTTGTTTCATAAATAATTTAAATCAAATCATGTGAGCAAACTTCCGATAACAATTTAATGTTTCCCATGATGCCTCCCAAATACAAATTTTATATCTCATACACCCAATAATATTTTTTAATAAAAATTTTAACACAGAAATAGCAATATTTTATAGCTTTACGTTCAATCTGTTTATGCATAGTGACGGAAACATTAACAAAAATATTTAAGTGATTCATAATAGTTTCCGGTTTAGTTCGTAAATTATTAAAAACCATTATAAATTATTAAATATTTTTTTAATGGTCAGGGTCAATTAAGAAAAAAAAATTGTTTCAAATTTAAAAATTTGTCTGTGTTTTAATTTTTTTTTTATTTCTTGGAACTGTAACACAAAAATGTATGTCATAATTAAACATAAACCAAATGTTTATGTTTAAGCAATTTTATGGAAAAAAATTTAATACAAAAATCTTAAATATTTAAACCAACATTTTTTTTACAAATTTTCTCTTTATGAGAAATTTTTTAAAATTTTTCTAAAAACAAGATGACAATAATTATCTTCCCACTGTGCCACCACCACGTTAAAAGTAGTTAGTGCAAAGTGTGATGCTGTTGCTAGTATGTACCACACCAACACCGATCATCATCAGCAGCAACATAGTCAGTCGTCATTGTAATGGAAAAAATTCGTAAATAACTATAAGCAGCACGATTATAATTCAAATATGTTGATGTTATTTTTTATTGCTGCTGTTGTTGCAGCCTTAAATGTTGTTTTGGTTGAAACGAAATCGCCGTTTTGCTCTTTTCTTTTTCGTCTTTTGCACTTTTAGCTAAAAAAAAATGAAAAAGTCAGCAGTTTTGAACACCATAATGATTATGATGATGCTGGTGATGCTAAAAAAAAAACAGCCATCGTCTGTATGCACTTAATCATTGTGATCGTAATGATGATTAACATCGTCATCATTGTCGGCGTCTGGTCTCTCCAATAAAGCTTCTGTTATTGAATTTTGTTTGTAACCCATTCCCATTCCAGAATTCGTAAAAATTATTTATTAATGTGGTTGTCTTTTGGACGTTGCACGTTGTGTTCGTTTGCAATTCAGGCAAACAGGTTAAATAAAAATCTCTGCAGACATTAACAACAACAACGACAACAACATAACTAGCAGTAGCAGCAACATTAAGTGTTGTTGTTGTTGGTGTTGCAGCATCATTATTATTATTTTTTATTTATTTATTTTTTGTTGGAAGTAAAAAACATACAAACCAATGAGCCACGTTAATGAAAGGTAAACCTTAAATAAAAGCAATGAAATGGAAAAAAGGGTTTTAGAGCAGCTCCGCGACAAACAACAACAACAACAAACAGTAAGAAGGGAGCAGCAACAACAACAAAAAAGAGGCATTCCGAAAAAGACAATGACTTCGGTGTTTTTATTTTTTTCGCAGATTTTTCTTGGAAAAGCACTGTTTTGTTTTGCTAAAACAACAAAAAAAAAAACAATAACAAGGAGATTGTGTTGCATGCTTGTTGGTGTATCTGTGTATTGACCGTCGTTGCCTTCTCGTTTGGCCATAACGATGAAAGTTGTTTTCAATTTTGTGGGAGATTTTATGCCATGTGAATGTTTTACTTTATCAAAAATAAATATTTTAAGTATAAAGAGATTAAGGAATATTAAATTTGTGTTCCTTTTACTCATTTTGATTGTTTTCATTTTTTGGCCTGAGAACGGAGGTAAGATAAAATGTTGTAAAACATTTTATTTATTTTACAAAAACAAAACTTTTTCATAAATTCTTTATGATTTAAACAAATTTTATAAATTTAAAATTAAAAAATAAATGATTTTTCGAAAAAAATTTTTTAACAAATTTCGATTATTTGTTGTATAAATAAATTTTTAGGATTATTTCTTGTTTAATGGTTTTTTTGTTTTTTTAGCAAATCAGTATCTAATAGAAATTTGATAAAATCACGAATTATGAAAATTTTATTATAAATTTTCGGTTTATGATTTTTTTTTATCAATATTCTTTTAAAAAGGAATTTTGTTAGTTTTTCGACATGTTTTTTTATAGGACGTTTTAAGTAAATTTTATAAATATTTATTTTTTCTATAACAAAAAATTTATTAAAAATTTTCCCATTTTGTATAATTTTCTTTTAAAAAAAACTTTTCAAATGAAATTTCTTGAAATCTAAAACTGATGAAAAGAAAAACTGAAAAAACGTGAACAACTTGGTTTAGACGCCATCTTTGATTTTAAATTTGGACATAATAAACTATATTTAACTTATGCAAGCCTTTTCATTTGATAAACATAATAATGGAGTTGAGAAAAAAATTGTTCGTTTTTTTTCTTTAGGGATGTTGACTACTTGTCAAGCCCTTTTATTTGGTACCAATATTGTGGGGGTTATATATCAGCTATTTTATTTTGGACGCCATTTTGGATTTTTACTTTTTCATTGTTTGCTGTATACTACTAGTCAACACCAATATTGCGGGGTTTTAAGTGGGTACATTTTTTATATATGCCCCAGATATAAATTAACTGCACACCATTTTGTAGTGGCTGTCATCTTGGACATTGAATCTTTTCTGTAGTGTAAAATATTTTGTAAGGCCAGTTTTTTCTTTTTATACCCATATCTTTCCTCTCTGTTGTTCAAAAGCTGAAACGCAGCTATATTCGTTTCTAAATTTTAGGAAAAACACCGGAGTATTTATATTTTTGTGCTTATATCTCAGTTAGTAATAAACCGATTTTTAGCTTTTCTCAGCAGTTTTCCACGCTGAGAAAGAGAAAGAAAAGACTGCGGCTTGTATTTTTGTGTTTAAGCGTGTCTTGATATAAATAAAAAAAAAAACTTGATATATATAAAAAATATATATTTTTCCAAACAATTTTTTCCTATAACATTGCCACTTGGTGACCTAGGGCTGAAAAAATTTGATTTTTATGGTAACAACTAGCTGACCCGGTCCGTGTTGCTGGCCCTAAGCAAACATTAGTGTTGTATTACCACACGATTTAAATTGAGCTTTTAACGAAATTTACGGCCTTTAAATAAAAATCCATGGAATAACTATCATAGGGTTTTTACAGAATAACTTACATATGGTGTAGGTATGGGCTCAATCTAAAAAGAAACGCATGTATTTAATGCAAATTGGAAATTATATTTTTTTATTACTTCATCTCAAGGCCAGCGGAGAGGCAATGTTTTTTGTTTTTTTATTTGGTGTAAAAACGTATAAATTTTTTGGCGTGCCATCTTGAGAGCAAGCTACATACAACTGGCCGTGTGAAAAACATGAATTTTCCGAAATTAAGCCAGCAATAGTCAATGATTGGCTTTGTGCTTCGTTGATGGTAGTAGAAAAGGCAAGACGCAAAGGGAATTGGAGCCGCTTGAACTGGAATGGTAAATAGTTGGAAATTATCGCAATTCGTGGAATAAGTATGTCTTTGCCTTTGAATCTGCCACCGATTATTGTCTCGAATAAATTTGGTGAACAGTTTTTGATGGTCAATCTGGTTCCGTTGCATAACTTTGGTGCGTTTAAGTTGCGAATAAGAATTACCGGTGATCCAACCTTTAATGTTAGTACATGCAGTGGCATTCCAGGTGGTTTCAATGAATTCAAAAATTCAGTGGAATAATTGACGGCTTGTTTTTCATCCATTACTGTGTGGATCGATTTGTATTTGATTAATTTGCCGGGCAGTATCTATTGAATTTTCTCATTGAGCTGTAAATATTTTTTGTAAATAAACCGAAAACTCGGATTTTTGAATGCAACATTTTGAAAGTTTTAAAATTTTGACATTGGATCATTATTAACATAGGTTTTTTGTAAATAACTTCGGAACTACATAGCCAATTTAAGAGTTTGATATCTCGTTTTGAAAAACATACAACGGCTTTCAAAATAAAATAAAACAAGTAAGAGTGCTATATTCGGCCATGCCGAATCTTATATACCCTTCGCAACGTGTAGTCATGCAATGTGTATGTTAAAAAAAAAATAAAAAAAAAAAAATTTAAAAAAAAATTCAAAAAAAAAATAAAAAAAAATAATTAAAATATATATAATATATATAAAACAAAAAAAAAATAAAAAAAAAATAATAAAAATATAAATAATATATTAAATAAAAACAAGTAACAGTGCTATATTCGGCCGTGCCGAATCTTATATACCCTTCACAACGTGTAGTCATGCAATAACAATTGTTTGTATCACCATTCATCCCATATAAAATACGTGCATACATACGTACACGTTAGAATAAATGTGGCATCGAATCCCAGCTGAGCCAAAAAAATTTTATTTAATTTAATATATTATTTATATTTTATTATTTTTTTTTATATTTTTTTTTAATTTTTTTTTAATTTTTTTAAAAAAATTTTTTTAGAAAAATTTTAAAAAATTTTTTTTAAATTTTTTTTTAAATTTTTTTAAAATTTTTTTTTTGTAGTTTTTTTTATTTTTTTTACTTATTTTTAATATTTTTTTTTTGTAATTTTTTTTTGGTTGGTATGTTTTTTACATGTATGTATGTATGTATGTTGTTGTTGTAATTGTGGAAAAAAACGAGGTGGTCGTGGTTTTTTGCTCATATCTCAGAAAGTTATGGGGCGATTGTGCTGAATTTCAATAGCGATTCATTCCTGGATATTTCCAAGAGATTGATACCATATACAGATCTGAGGAACATATAGTTGCTTCTAAAAGTTGATTTCAACCAACACACGGACAGACGGGCAGACGGACAGACGGTCAGGGCTTAATCGACTCCTCTATTCATAAGCTTTCAGAAAATATATACTTTATGGGGTCGGAAATGAAAATTGTAGAAATTACAAACGGAATGACAAAGCTATATATACCCTTGTGCACCACAGGTGAAGGGTATAAATAAAATAAAAATAAAAAAAATATTAAAAAAAAAAATATAAAAAAATAAAAAAAAAATTTTTTGGCTCAGCTGGGATTCGATCCCACGTATACTTTAACCAATATACAAGTTTGTATGTATGTATGTTGTTGTTGTAATGTTGTTTTTGTGAAAAAAAAATCGAGGTGGTCGTGGGTTTTTGCTCATATCTCAGTACCGATCTACTCCCGAATATTTCTGATATTTTAGTACCTAACCCGGGTCCAAGCGATTTCGGGGGGCTTCAAAAAGCTGATTTCAACATACACACGGACAGACGGTCAACGGACAGACTGACAGTACTTAATCGACTCCCCTATTCATAAGCTTTCAGAAAATATATGTACTTTATGTGGTCGGAAATGAAAATTGTAGAAATTTCACACGTAATGACAAACCTATATATACCCTTTTTCACTGTGTGAAGGGTATAAAAAGGCAAACAAAATAAATATATGTATGTATATGTAATTGGTGGTGCAATATGAAAATTGGATTTTGCCACGCCCCTCCGCCCGCGGACCGAAAATCAAAAATCAGACTACACAGTGTCACCCGCCTAATTATTTTGAAGATTCCCTGAAAATTTCATCCAAATCGGTCCGGCCGTTTTGGAGTCCATACGTTACATACATACATACATCCTATTTTATATATATAGAAGAAGAAGATGTAGAAAAAAAAGAGGCAGTCCTCTCTTATAGCCCAGAAAGTTATGAGGTGATCGTGCTAGATTTCAATAACGAATCATTTTCGGATTTTTGCAATGGAATGACACCATATACAAATATAAGTAGCAAGTGGTGGCTTTTAAGAGTTAACTTTAACTTCACGATTGCTACTATTCGTATATAAAATGAGCGTTAAGGGCTATTCTTAAACAAATCGGTCACCAATCACTAAAGTTATAGACAAAAATTACTTTTGAAATATATTAAGTTACTAATAAATTTAAATATATTAAGTTACTAAAGTTCCTAATTAATTTTTTGACGCGCTTAAGTCAATAAAATACAAACCGAAAATAATTGCTGAAAAAGAGTGACAAATCAGTTTGAAACTAACTGAGATATTAACATTAAAATACAAATGCTAAAAAAAAGGCTTGACCAGCAAAATATAATTGACTATTAAATATTTAAATTCCGTGATGGCTGCCACTACAAAATGACTAACAATAAACTTGTATATGAGTATAATCTAGTAATTATTAATTATAAAATGTATCTATTTCAACTCTCTCAGTATTGGCATGAAACGAACGGTCTTGATCAGCAGAATACATAAAACTAGGAAAAAGTTTAAAATAAAGATGGGGCCTAAAAAATGGTGCATAATAAAATTAATCAAACAATAAAGGAAAATGGCGTACATTATTAAATCTGAAATAAAGGCTCAGATTCGTAACAGCGGAATATATACTTGTTTATATTGTTTATGTATTCAGTTATTTTGATACTCAGTAGTTGTATATTCGACTTAAATTAAGTGGGTAGAAAAAAGTATGACCCGCCCACCTTTCACATTAAGCAGTAACCTTAATAATACATATAAATACTATATTATACAAAACTGACTGGTTGTGATTTTTAATACCCTTCACAGAGAGTATAGAGGGAATATATAGTTTTGTCATTCCGTGTGAAATATCTACAATATTCTTTTACGACCTTATAAATTATATACTTTCTGAAACCTTATGAATAGGGGAGTCCATTAAGCATTGTTCATCTTTTCGTTTATCCGTGTGTATGTTGAAATCAGTTTTTTGAAGCCTACCAATATCGCCTAGACTTGTGTGTGGTGTTACAATATCAGAAATATCATGGAGCAGATCGGTATTGAAAATCAGAATAATCGGCCCATAAGCAACTGAGATATGATAAAACCCAGACAACCTCGTTTTTTCACAACACTAAATACAAACTGGATGAACGTACGTTTGAATCCCAGTTGAGAAAAAAAAATTGTTTTTTTTATACATACATACATGAACTTAATTTATAATTTTACAATGGGATGTTTTTAAGCGAATAAGATATAACATTTAATCTGAAATCTAGGCTAAATTACACTATGGTCACTATATTTCTATGTACAAGATGGTGAAGGGTATTTTCAGATTCGGCATGGCCGAATTAAGCACTCTTAGTTGTTTTCTTTATTAATATTATAAAAATGTGTTTATATTTATTTATCTATAAAAATATATTCTAGCAAAATTATGTTGTACGTATTTGCATTCCTTAACTTAATTTATTTCTTCTAATAAATACTAAATTTCAGCGTTTAGTCCAATAAAACATTCCTTTACATACTCACTTACTTAAATGTTGCTTTTAAGAATTTTATCTACGCAAAAAAAAAAAGAAGAAAAAAAAACGATACCGAACAACTATTTCCATTATTAATTTGCAAATATTGATCAAACTTGCTCGTGTTTCATGCTACACAGGAGCATACTTCATAGAACATAAACAGAAATGCAAATTCATGCAACAATTTATGTAAATATGTTTGTAATGATGCATTGCAAGCAAATAGCAGACAGTTAGTTGCTGCTATTGCAGCATCACCATCAGCAGTTTGTTGTAATATGTAGTTTGTAGCCATTTGCTTATGTATGTACATACATGTCTATATATGTGTACATAGAAAATGAATACAGACACAAGCTATAAAATTCCTTTTGGGGTCACTTTTCTAAAGAATGCGGAAATTTCTAAAGAAATGTAAAAAACCACAAGTTGAGAATAAATACAAAGTTGTTGTTGCTTTTTTTCTATATTGTTGTAATTTTCTTCGTTCATAGGAAAAAGTTGCTATCTAAATTGCATACATACACACACACACACACATACTAAGTAAGTAGCTGGTATGCAACATTAATACTGAGTTATAGTTGCAACTCGCAAAGATAAAGCATTTCATCCCAGAGCAATCATACACTTTCATAGATACAATTTATGTTACAAGTATGTATGCCTGCTGATAAAATGGTTAAATTGGGCATCATTGTTGATTTCTATTTGTGAGTTTTTTTTAATCTAATATTGTTAGAAGTGTATTTTTATGTATATATTTATTTTAATAAAACCAAAATATATGTGGCTGAAAAGCAATATTTTTTAAAAATTAAATGCTTCAGCTAATGCAACTACGTGGTACTAGATCCACCCCAAAGCCGTGAGGTATCTCAGCGGATCGTCTCAGATATCTCAAAAAGGTTATTTAGTATATATATGCCCAGGATCTGTGTATTTTGGTAGCCATGGTCGGACATTCGCATGTTTCTAGTTCACGTCAGCTGCTCTGGATTTTTTGAAGAAAGTGTCTGGAGATCATGCTTTTAATAGTCGCCAACGGTATTTTAACTGTATTTACTTTAGAGATATCCAAAGCAGATCCCCTCCTGGCGAGCTCTTCCGCCCGCTCGTCACCATAGTGTAATGCCTATACGAACCCAAACTAGAGCAAAGTCATTTAGCAAACCAAGCCTTGACAACTCATTCCTGCGTTGAACGACTAATTTAGACGTGGTGGTATATGATCTTAGTGACACGAGTGCCTCCTGACTATCCACAAAAATGCCAATATTTCCCTGAATATGTTTGTCATTCAGCATCCTCCATGCCTCCCAGTCAGCGATAATTTCAGCCAGAAATACGTTAAATTCATCCGGAGGGCGAAAAGAGAGCTCTATCCCTAGTTCGACAGGTAACGCACCGGATCCATCTCCACAGGGCATTTAAGAACCTTCCGTATAGATCCGGGTGTCGAAACTCCCTATAAGGTCACCTCTATTCCACTTACTCCTATAGCGAATTAGAATTTAAAACGCCACGTTTATACCACCACTTCTGTAGTAAGTTCTTAAGTAGTGGTAAGTTAAACCTTCTTTATTGGTTAAACGATGCATATGTCTCAAGGCCAAATTATTTAAAACTGAAATAAACATTCAAATAACAAATATTTAACAGCTTACAGCCAGATTATCTCGGGAATTTGAAACCACTTAATGAATTATTAAAAAACAGATTCGATTTGACCCATTTTTGTGTTATTAAAGACCTAATAGTCATCATAGGTACTTAATTATGCAGCGTTGAATATACTTCTTCAATGTATGCAAGTTCAGAACGGCAATTCTGATACGGAAGACAAAGATCATTTTTGCACCGAATCATTACTTAGAATGAAAATTAGTTCATTACGATAACTCGAAGCGTAAGAGATCGAAGTGCGGCCAATCAGCTGAAGCGAATTCAAAGCCAAATATTCATGGTGCTAAGGTAGTGCTCCTTATTTGCAGGTACCAAAAGAGTCCTACGTATTATAAGCTGTTAAAATCTGGCAAGACCATCACAAAAAACCGGTAACGAGCACAACTCATTCGTTTGAAGCGAGCATTGGCCAAAAAAAGCTGAGAATATACGGCCGTAATATTCCATCATGACAACGCTCGGCTACATGTTGGAATACCTGTTAAAACTATTTAAAAAGAAGTTGTTGAAATGTTTTGTCCTATCTGCCTTATAGTGCAGACCTTCCCGCTCCCCATTAATATTTGTTTCGAACAATGCAAAACGCTCTCTCTGGAATACGCTCCATTCAGAATAGGGTATTCGAAAATGGATTGTTTCGTTCTTGGTCGCGTAATCCATATGCTGCAAAAAAGGTTGGAAAAGGTAACAGCTAACAATGGACAATACTTTGAATACATTTATATTGTATAAGTGTTTCAAAATAAAAGCAAAAATTTTGAAAAAATCTTGTATTACAACCCCAATAACATGTACATATGTATGCTTGTTATGAAAGCCTTGATGTGTTAAACGCGTTTGTAAAAATTATAAAAATCTATGATTTTTATACCCTTCACCTGTGGTGCACAAGGGTATATTTTTTAAAATTTTTTTTTAAAATTTTTAAATTTTTTTTTTTTGTAATTTTTTTTATTATTTTTTTCTTATTTTTAATATTTTTTTTTTTTTAAATTTTTTTTGTTTGGTATGTTTTTTACATGTATGTATGTATGTTGTTGTTGTAATTGTGAAAAAAAACGAGGTGGTCGTGGTTTTTTGCTCATATCTCAGAAAGTTATGGGGCGATTGTGCTGAATTTCAATAGCGATTCATTCCTGGATATTTCCAAGAGATTGATACCATATACAGATCTGAGGAACATATAGTTGCTTCTAAAAGTTGATTTCAACATACACACGGACAGACGGTCAGACGGACAGACGGACAGACGGTCAGGGCTTAATCGACTCCTCTATTCATAAGCTTTCAGAAAATATATACTTTATGGGGTCGGAAATGAAAATTGTAGAAATTTCACACGGAATGACAAACCTATATATACCCTTTTTCACTGTGTGAAGGGTATAATAAAATAAAATAAAATTTTTTTGGCTCAGCTGGGATTCGATGCCACATTTAATCTAACCAGTATATACATATGTACGTATTTGATATGAGATGAATGGTGATACAAACAATTGTTATTGCATGACTACACGTTGTGAAGGGTATATAAGATTCGGCATGACCGAATATAGCACTGTTACTTGTTTGAGTTGCTAATGATTATGTACGGACTTCAATTTGAGTCACGTTGTTCTAAAGTGTCTGTTTTTAAATGTTTTAAATGTATGTATTAATTATTTTAATTTTACAAATTTAATTAAAATTTTCTAAAAAAAAATAGGAAAAAAAATCTTTTGGGAAAAACTAAAAAGTGAAAATAAAATCACTTCTATACTAATTTGCCACAAATAATGATGATAAAGAATATGTATGTATGTACGTAAGTATGTAAGTAAATGCATACGAGTACAAATGTTAAGGAAAGTACACTTTAAGAGATGTTTTCTGTAAAGAAAAACAACAACAGAACAACTAAAAATGTTTTAATATTTTCTTTTTGTTTTGTTGTTATTTTTGTTAAGACAAATTCTTTTTTAGACTATTTAATATATTTTTATTTTGTTTTAATTGTATGTATGTAGTATGCATATGTTTTTGTTGTTGTCATTACAGTTTTGTGTATTTGTTGTCATTGCTGTTTAGGCATTTAAACTTAATATTATTTAAGTTGTTGTTGTCGTTTATGTGATTTTGATAGACGTCCCGCCGTAGTGCGGTGTGGTCGGTAGTGAATTTTCCGACTGGGCTCCCTGTGGCCAGACGATATTTCATTTGAAATGCTCTATAAAAAATGCTACACACATATACGCAGCTAAATTTGTATAAGTGTTTGTATGTGTGCATCTAAATCTGAAAATGTACATTTTCATATGAGGAATGGCGAACACGTCAAATGAATTAAAACAACAATAATAGCAACAACAACAGCAGCAATATTATTGCGACATCATCCTCACACACAATACAGGCAGGCAACATCAAAACAAAAACGATATACATACATACATGTACATATGTGCATACTTATGTATGTATTACGGTAATGTCTATAACAAAAACTATTTATAAATTGTCTCAATTCTAAATCTATTTTTGCTAATTTCTGTATTAAAAGAAGGAAGTGAAAAATATATGTGTTTTTCTATAAACTTAAACATTTCTAATCCCCTTGTATTACAAACTCACTATGTAGATCACTTTTCCTATAAATATCTATATTTGTTGAATTTGTCACACGTCTAGTTGGTGTTACTGATTTTTAAACGGCTAGATGTTTCAAATATCTAACTAGCATTAACTTTAATTCGCCAAAAAATATGACTGCAACTGCGCTGTAAAAAGTAAAAAGTTTTGCATTTAAATATTTATATTGATGACTTCATATAAAAAGGGCGTAAGATTCGCCCTTGTTTTCAAAATCGCATTTTAACGTTAAGGACAACCTCTAGCAAACACATCAATCTAAAAGATTTCGTAAGCCGAAATAGAATAGATTTAAGGCCACCATTAGCGTAACTAGACCATTTTGAGGGGCAAAACGACTCCTCAGAATTTGAAAAAATTAACTATTTAAATATAATAAAGATATATAAAAAGTAAAGCAAAGTCCTGCGTTTGGGCATGTTAGGCGTGAGAATTTTACAGTGGATACTATGCCGAACTTGGAATACCTGGGGAACTCGAACTGGAGATCCATAAGGAGTTACACTGAGGGGGCTGGGTTCTTGGACTAGTCCGTTATTTATGGGAAATTATGTTTATGGTTTTTGTTTGGGAATTCCGTTTTCCATATGGAGCGCACAACATGCCAACTGGGCATAAGTGCATACACTGAACCAAAAATTTACCTAAATACGGTAAAAAGGGGTGTAAAACTGAAGAAATATAGGTTATTATACAACTAACAAAAACGTTATTCAGTTTTACGGGCATTTTTCGTAAATGATTAAATTTTAGTAAAATAGTTATAATGAATGAATTTCTTCAATTTGACTATTTTCATTCTTTATTAAAATGAGGAATTTTTAGTTAAATTTATTAACAAAATAATTAAATTAACTAATGATATTAGTAAATTTTTATTCATATTAAAGAAATTTTATTTAAACTAACTAATAAATTTAGTTAGTTTAAATATTTTTTCCTTAATATTTAAGAAATTATCTTCAAATAAACTAATAAATTTAGCTAATTTGAATAATATATTTTATTTGTATTGAAAAATTGTTTTTCATTTTAAATGCATTATTTTATAAAATTCATAAGCCCCAGTAGGAATGAAATAATATGATGTCAACACAATTTTATATAATTTATATATAATGACTCTCCTTTAAAATGTGCATTATCCTTAAACTATACAAAATTAATATATTGTGCAATATTATTTAATACCTGATATTTGAAATAATATGTCAGTACAAATATATGTATATACAAAAAAAAAACATAGTGAGTATTACAAGACAAGATTTATAAAAATAATATATATATTTATACAATTCATATCCATTAATAATTAATACAAACATACATATATTAATCATATTTTGTACATTATAATATATAAAATAAATTAAAGAATTTTCTTATGATTATTTATGTATATTTTTTCATATGTATGTAATTATATACATGAGTATTTACAATACATACAACAATTATAATAAACAATTACAGAGCCTATTGAAATTAAATTATATTTTTTAAATTCAGTTTTTGTCAACAAAACTATTGAAGAACTTTACAGCATTTAATACTTATATGAAGTTATATAACTTATATCCACTATTAGTACGAACATACATATTAATATATTTACATATTCAGTTAAAATAAATTTTTTTCCAATTGCTTAATTCATTACATAGATTTTTATTTAGGTGTATAAAACAATAAAGAAAAAACAGATAACAAATTGTGTTATTTAAAACTGCAACTCTTTTAAATTTAAAATAAAGAATTATTATTGTCACTATCTGTAGAAATGTTGTAAAAGTGTTTTTCAATAAATGACCAAACTAACAGAGATTCTTTTGGGTACTATTAAATGAATAAAAAAGTTTTAAAACATATATAAACGATATATTATCTCTTCAAAATAAGATTGAGCCCGAAATTGAAATTATTAGTTGAATTTTTGGTTGAATTTTGCTGCAACTGTGTTACCATTAATTACAAAACTTTTTTGTGAGTCTCGTATAAAAAATCGAGTACATACTGTGTTAAAGGTAAAAATGGCAATAGAACGACCATCTAAAATATAAAAAATTTTATTATACCAAAATTTTGAAATGTATTACAAATATAGTAAAACCTACTTTCACTAGTAATAATTTTTTAGCTTGATCTTTGATACGGTATTCAAAGGCTGAGTAAATTTTTAAACAAAAAGTCACAAAATTAGTCCGAAAACATTCTGCTTTTGGATATAAATACGCAAAATCAATATGTATCTATAAAAATAAACAAACATACATTATTTAAATAAAAATTAGACAAAACATATTTTTTTAAGGTATTTCAAATATAGCCAAATTATAGGAACAACTTACCAACTTTTTATACTGCGGCCACTTATTTAATATATAAGAAGTGAGTTTTGCTGTTGATGTTTCATTAATTCGGTAGTTTTGGTTGCCACCCAATGACTTTCAATTTCTTCCCAAGAGTAGTTGTCCACAAAAATCGCTTCAATGCTGTCGTCAGTATTTTCTTCTGGCGGGTCTAAATACACACATGTTTACATAAAATTAAAATATTTTTACAAAAAAAAAACTTATTCTTACCTAGATTAAAAATTCTTTAATGGCAGCTTTGGAAATATTATCTTTTGGCAATATTGTAATATTATTATTACTTATATTTAAAATTTGTTCAATATTAGGATTACGTAAATTTTTTTTTAACATTTTTACACTTTTCCCATTTTGAACTGATGCTTTTAAACCAAAATCCTTTTGAGCTGTAAATAAATGTATATGTTTTATTTTTAGATGCCGTTTAAAACTATGAATATTACTGATTAATTGTGAGCACGATTTTTCACAACATTGAAATGTACTATGTGAGGAAAGCTTCAATTGAAAAATACATTTTTTTACATATTAACACTTCATAACAAATAATTTATAAGACATTTTGTATATTTAGGTATTTTATTTTTATAATTCTGGAAAAACTTTAAATAGGTATCACAACTTAAGTATTTAGTTTATGTTTCTTTGCAAACCTATTGTATACACACGCGTTTAATGCGCACACTTAGCCGTTGCTGTTTATGTTTTACTTACAAATACATACGGTAAATTAAGAAATATATTCAATTTTACGTCTCTTTATTCAAATGTACTCAAATAAATAACTTAAATTTAATAAAATTTCTTTAATTCGTCTGGTTTTTATTTAACTTTGCATACTTTTAACCAATTAAAAGAATTGTATTAAATATTACTAAAATAAATATGTTATTTTAAACGAATTTTCTTCACTTTTACATGCTTTAACTTAAATTAAAAAAAATATATATTATACGAATTAATATTTAACGAAAATTCTTCAAGTTTACTAAATTTTACTAATAAAATTCTTCTCTTAGCTTAACTAAATTTTAACCAATCTGTAGTTAATTTAACACCGTATTGTGTTCTTGTTGTTCATTTAGAGCAAGTTATATAACAAAATTTAGTAAAATCAACAAAAAATTACTTATATTAACTTCATTTAAGCGTGTTAATTTAACTAATTTCGTGTGTAGTTTTGATTACAATAAATTACTACTGCTTTTACAAAATTTTTCTTAATTTAACAGATTTTTTTTTGATATAACACAATTTTTTAACAAATTTTTATTCAAGACAACAGATGTTACGAAAATAGACTTTTAACTAAAAAAGACATAATTTTAATGAAAATAATTATTTAGTTTAAAAAAATTTTGTATAGATTTGAACAAAAATCCAGTTAATATAACTATTTTTGTCGTTAAGGGTTTATTAAATTTTTTCGTTATTATTACCTACGATATTTTTTTCAGTGTACCTGTCATGGGTTTGGGCTTTTAATGCGCCTCCTTTTCAACCTAACCTAACCTAAAGCATTTTAAGATTTTGATTTCCCAGAAAAATTTTTGAAGCTGTTGTCACCCCCCAAAAAAATTTGTAGCTACGCCAATGATAGCCACATAAAAAAGGCCGAACTCATTACATTCTTCTAAGTTGTATTCGGTTTTTTCCTTATCCTTTAAAGTAATAAAAAAATTAAGATAATCCCTTTTAATATTAAACCATGTATAACATTGTTGAAGCAGTAAAGAAACGTTGTCCAAATAAAATAGATTTTATCTCAGTACTGCTTTCATATTGTGCTATTGCAATTTGGAGAGGATTTTTCGATAAAGTTTTTTTTTTAAACTTGAACAAAAATTAAATTAGAGAACAGAAAGATATTGTATAAAATTATGACTTTGGAAAAGGGATCGTTATGCTCCATTTCTATTTAATAAAAATGATGATTTCCGAAAATAAAATTGTTATGACTTCACACAATTTATATTGTTTAATGCGTGCACAGAAAGAAAAAGGAAATAAAGAATTAAATTCTTAACTTAAGCCGAAATTGTGCTTAAAAATTCAAGTGCGATTTATTTCTGGTTTTCGTAGAACAAGTACAAAACGGGATTATTTTACAAAATAAAGTACAAGACTATTAAAATAATAATTAACTTCTTAAATTAGGTTTTAGTTCTTTCAAATTAAAAAAAAACGTATTTTTTTTGGACATATGTTTAGGTTCAAACACTATGAAATTTCAAGTATGTTTTTATAATTCTCATTAGGTAGGTAGGAAAGGCTGATGCAAAGTAACCCTCACCCGGAGACCATTACGGTCCATTGTGACGGCTCAATATAGAAATGAAGTAAAGAATAGAATAAGAATAGAAATAGTTACAATAGAAGATAAACAGACCAGTCCAGAGTCTCTGGCAGGAACCGAAGCCGCAACCCCCAAACTAGCAGATCAACACACTACTGACTAGTTCACCGGGGCACCCGAATTCTCATTATGTTTATAATACTTTAGCCATAAGTGATAATGTTTACGACAATAAAGCTGTAGCAGTTTCCGAGTTAACTTACGTTTAATGCTTTGACCTTATTTTTATACCCTTCACACAGTGAAAAAGGGTATATATAGGTTTGTCATTCCGTGTGAAATTTCTACAATTTTCATTTCCGACCCCATAAAGTATATATTTTCTGAAAGCTTATGAATAGGGAAGTCGATTAAGCTCTGTCAGTCTGTCCGTCTGTCCGTCTGTCCGTGTGTATGTTGAAATCAACTTTTTGAAGCCCCCCGACATCGCTTGGACCCGGGTGAGGTATTAGAATATCAGAAATATTCGGGAGTAGATCGCTATTGAAAATCAGAAACATCGGTACATAAACAACTGAGATATGAGCAAAAACCCACGACCACCTCGATTTTTTTTTCACAAAAACAACATTACAACAACATACATACAAACGTGTATACTGGTTAGAGAAAACGTGGCATCGAATCCCAGCTGAGCCAAAAAAAAATTTTTTTTATATATTAAAAATTTTTTTTTAAATTTTTTTTTTTAATTTTTTTTTTATTTTTTTTTTTATTTTTTTTTTTATTTTTTATTTAATATATTATTTATATTTTTATTATTTTTTTTTTAATTTTTTTTTTTAATTTTTTTTTTATTTTTTTTTTGTTTTACATTAATTATATATATTTTAATTATTTTTTAAAAAATTTTTTTTTTTAATTTTTTTTTTTAAATTTTTTTTTTAAAATTTTTTTTTTAAATTTTTTTTTTTTATTTTTTTTTTTTTTTAACATACATACGTAAATTTATAATTTTACAATGGGATGTTTTTATATATGTATATTTTTTATATGTATGTACGTATTTCATATGAGATGAATGGTGATACAAACTACTGTTATTGCATGACTACATGTTGTGAAGGGTATATAAGATTCGGCACGGCCGAATATAGCGCTCTTACTTGTTTTTTTTGTAAAACGTATCGCAAAAAAAAAAAGTCAAAGGGTAAGTAGTAGGGTGATCGATTATTCGACTTTTTTAAGAAACCGTTTTTCAAATAGTTTGAAATTTCGAAATTTAAAAAAACCGGTTGTTATTTTGAAAATTAAGAAAAAACCGGTTAACCGATTCGAATATATAAAATATAAAATTTAGAGAAAAAATTAAAAAATATTGTTCAAAAAGATTATAATAAAAATTATATTCAAATATGAAATTTTTAAAGTTTATATACGTTTGGCTGCACAATAACGTAATAACTGACATGAATGCAGTTGACTAATTTGGTTTTAATTAGTTGAATTTAGGACAAAATGTACTCTTTACAAGTAAAATAAATAAATACAATAAATTAATACATAAATAAATAAGACTTTTTATAAGGCTGTTATAAATTTTTGTATCTCCTTCTGTACATTTTTTTGATGTTAAATAGATCTTTTAAACTAACATGCACTAACGTATTTTGTTTGAAATGATTTCTGTAATTTGAAATACATTTTAAAAGCTAGGGAGAAAATCCTTAAAATTTCATTTTGAAAATTATTTCTTATACCCCTGACAGACATACAAATATAGGCGTAAACTAGTTTGTTCGATGGTTTAATTGAAATTTAAGTTGACAGACACTCAATGCCATTAATTAAAATTAGGATCTGGAAGAAGAGATTATTGGTTTTTCTTTATTGTAACTACACTTTTTACCTAAAAGTGATTGATCAGCTAAGTTTATGCTTCAATTACCTTAAACTTTTAACGTAAGGTTTATATCATATAAAGAGTAATATTTAGGCTTAATTATTTTACTTATTTTGCATATGTTTTTTAAACAACAAATAGATTTCTTACAATATTATAGAAGAATATTTAATAGTTTTTATTTTCTGATTTTTGGAAACTTTTCGCGTACTCAATATACTATGGTACGATTTGTTATAAAGATATATGAAAATTATCTTAAAAAATTGAAAAACCGGCTTTTTCGGAAAAAAACCTGTGTATTCGATATTCGAAAAATCAACATTTAGAAAAAAACCGCCAGCAAAAAGAGGAAAAACCGAGTTTTCCACCGGTTGTAAAACCGAGTCGATCACCCTAGTAAGTAGTGAAGATACTGTACTATGCAACGATCAAACCAATCTAAGAATTCTTGAAACAAGTGCATCTTTTGATTAATTCAATCTCATGTATACTTGAATGAATATTTTTCTAAGCTTACGTCAAGTACGGTTTCGGGCTTTACTCAAGCTAATAATTCTTAAAATTAAACTTTTTTTCGTCTTAACTATTCCTAAAATTAAGAAATTTGTACTTGAAACATTCGTTCTTAAATCAAGCAGTTTGTACTTGTTTTAAGAACATCCGTACTTAGCGTACTTCTGACACCGCTACGGATTGGTTTAAGTGCGGATTTCTTTTTTGAGTGTACCTTTTCAAAGTATTATCGATTACTGCAGAGTGGGCCAAAGTCACTATGTGGCTTAAAAATGTATTTTACGTGTTTAGCTTTTAAATAATGGATTCGTTATAGAGCATTTTCTATAGCAATTTTATTCAATTAGTTTCCCAAAATTCTGCAACAATGTTGGCCTTGAGTTCGAGGATTTTCTCGGGCAAGTTCACATTTACCGGCCCCTTCAAATAACCCCAAAGAAAATGGTCGGGTTCTGACATATGTATCTAGCAAACACGCTGGCCAATTATTTTTTCAATTTATTTTTTATATTTATTGATTTTTAAAAATTTTACTTAACAGAAAAAAACGGATTACCTGAATGCTTATTTTGACATAAAGTAGATAAATTAAGTTAAACGAACATCTTACCGATTTTCAAAGTTCTTCTAAGTCCTTAATATTTATAAAAATATTAGCTTAGATTACGCAATGTAATTCATTCACAATATTAAATAAACGATAAATTTGCATTTTACAGAAAACATTTATTTTTTGTTCAGTGTAGTGTGTTATCTTATTTATTGAATCATAAATTGCATGCAGCACATCAAGCCAATAGACTTTACAGCATTTCTAATACCCGCACTATTTTGTCGAAATTTCCTATTACCATTCGTTGATGCAGCAGCAAAGTTCCCCATTCAAGGTAAAACACGACACTCTAAAATAGATCAGATCTGCCGTAATTGTTTGATTAAATCCTTAATGGTCGTCGAAGTAAGATCAATATTTCGACTATAAGTCCTCGTCCATATGATGGAACATTTGTTGTAAAGTTTTCAAATTCTCTTTTGAAATCGCATTTGTTGTTTGCACAGTGAGACTCACTCGGCTTATAAAATTTTTACTTTATTTACTTAAGTATCTTCATATATTTAGCAAACTTCCTAATGAATGGAAAGAACAAAAGAGAATTTCATATACAAAAAACATTGTACCCCTTCTCATTCGTTTTTCCTCCTTCATCAACAAACTTGAAAGTTTTTCAACAAATATTCCATAATGTGGACGTCGACTAACTTGCACGAAACTTGAATGTAAAGCAAAGGGAGCTGGTGATATCCAGATTAAGATTATTACATCTTGGAAATATATATCGAATTTCCATGCTTCCTCCACTATGTATTCATAGTTATTAAAGTTGTCACTTTATCCCAATTTGTAGTACTTCCTTTTAAAATTACCCTCAACCACTTGAATATCGTAATAAATTGCTTTTGAAATGTTGTTCAATCTTCCGTAATTAATAGAAAAGTTGAAAGCGTTTAATCAAATAATGTCTCCAATATTATTTGTCTAACTGTTTACATATTTAAATTCTTCTTAATATATCTTTAGGAATGCTGTTTTTGATGGTGATAATGACGTTGCAACTTCAACGTTTCAGCCAGCAAACAAATTGTTGTAAAGAAAACAACAATAGATTTCATAAATTCCTTAAAACTACAGAATATTTAAATAGAGACACACATATAGACATTATGGAGGAAAACAATTTACCTTAAAAAAAAACAGACATTAAATATATAAAAAAAAAACATTCCATCCATCTACATCGATCGATTCATCCATCCATCCATTCAAAGTTTCCAGTTGCGTCTACACTCAAAGTCGTACAATTCAGTTAAATAAACAACAAACAAAAATAATAACAACAACAAGATGAAGCATCTAATATACATAAACAGAACCTTAAAGAATGGAATCTTGCAATTATTAAAATACAGCCTCGACAGCTCCAGATCATAACAATGTTGTTGTCCCATAGCATACTAACATTTGTGTACATATTTACAAAATAGTTTAAGTCATCGTAAGCTTATCATACGTTTTTCTTCTGCGACCATGCCCAACATATTTATCTAAGTATGTATTTTGTTTAAAGGCAATACCAAAAGACTTTAAACGTCGACCTAATCCTAAACACAATCAAAGTTCAGTCCTATAGAGATAAGGAGTTGACGTTCTGGAATGGGGCTTAAGTTTCAGTTTCAAACATTGTAATTTTCTACTAGTTTTACTTAAAAACTTATATAAAGGGTGATCCAGCTATAATGCACGATGTTAATTGTGAGTTCCACCTTAACGTCAAGCTTCTTCCAACATGGAGTGATATTTTGTTTCACCCATAATTGTCATAGATCATTTTAACATAATAAAAAATACCAAGATAATTTTCAAAATTTTTGTTTTATTTACAATTAACATCGTGCGTTTGAGTTAGACCACCCTGTATGCTGATATTAAGATTCTTGAAGTTTACAAACCACAACTATAAAATGTATATATATTTTTCAGAAATCTTGATAAGATGTTCCTGAATTATAATACGAATTTTTATAAGCAGCGTAGTCTGCCTCACACACTGAACGAAAAAATTTACAGCAAGTAAAAGTAAATTAATTTTTCAACCGCTGAGAATAAGAAGTATAGAAGACATACTTTATTGCGCTCGCATATGCTAGCAATTTTATCATTTCGATGTTTGCTATTCGGCGAACATTCTGGTGGTACCGCCAAAGACATTACTTCCCGGATAAACAAAGCTAGGAACAGCTTCTCCCAATTACGTAATATATGGGCATCAAGACAAATCTCAACTAATACCAAGCTCAGAATATATAACTCAAATGTCAAATCAGTACTCCTGTACGATTGCGAATCCTGGACACTGACAGCAAATCTTATTAAGAAGCTACAAACATTTTCTAACCGCTGTCTAAGAAATATTCTCCGAATATGGTGGCCCAGAATGATCTCTAACCAGCGACTTTACGAATCTACAAACGAAATCCCAATCGATATAGAAATTCAAAGGAGAAAGTGGAGTTGGATTGGTCATTTTTTAAGAAAGGATGTCAAGGAAACATGCAGATCTGCCCTATGGTGGAACCCTCAAGGAACCAGAATCCAAGGAAGACCAAAAACAACATGGCGACGAAACACAAATAACGAAATCCGCCAAATGAATACATCATGGAACGAACTAAAACAACTATCTAAAAACAGGAATGATTACCGTACTTTCGTAATGGCCCTACGCTCCACATAGAACTAAAGGAAATTATATATAAATATATACGGCAAACGGGTTTGGTGAATAGTGTTGGGGGATGATTTGCAAAGGTCACACTTTTTGCATCAGTGCAATAACTTTCTTGTTTCACAATGAGGTAATTCAATAAAAATATCGTCAATTTAAAAAGACAAGTTTGTCAACAACTGCTTTTCTGTTGCATTCAACAGTTGGTGAAGCAGATAATTTTTTGAAAGAATAAAGCTTGTGGTGGTATTGTGATTTGAACTGCATCTTTTAAATATGTTCTCTCAGTGACTCCAAATCAGTTTAATTGATTTAGCAGCACTAGCCAGTCCTAAAGAGGGTGTTTGAAATCATTCTTCGAAATAACACCGACAAACAAAAAAGAACGGGTAAATGTTGATTGTTTGTGGTAGGAATGGAATTCTGGCGGCGTCCTTTTAACGCTTTTTCTCTTATTCTCTTACTGATCCGAAATCAGTTTGATCGATTTATCAGTATTTGCCGGTGTTAAAACTTGCTTATTAACGTGAGTGTTTGAGCGCAATTGTCAATTAGCAGGGTTTGTTGGCTGCTATTATTTTATTCTGCTAATTTTTTTTTTATTCAATTAAAGTTGACCGCCTGCCTCAAAATGTAATTTATAGGATCGCGTGATACCCTGTGAAATCACGGCAGTTATTTGAATGATATCATACTCCATACATAATTCATCAATCTACAAATTGTTTTCTTAATATATAACAATTATTTGTGAACGTGAGGATATGGATACTACTCTATTACGGTAGAATTGGAAACGAAAAAGCTGACAAATCATCCAAAATGGGATCACTTTTGAATATGATCACCTTGGAGAATGCTAAACCGTTTCAAAGATTTAAAAATTAAATTAAAGTTTGGGCTATGTAGGAATACATTAGGAAGTCGCAAAATTTTGTTGTCGGAAAGGTGACAAATATACTACGGGATAACGTAAATCTTTAAAAATCGAAGCGAATCTGAAACTAAGTGGTGTAACACTTAGGAGATTACTAGTGTAATAACAGCACACACGGAGGTGAGAACTCATCTAGCTCGCATGGAACGACATATAGAGTATGAGAGGAAGAGTATGAGACTTTGGAAAAATATCTTTCATTATTTTTTGAGTATTAGACACGAGAACATAGACACTATGCGAAAGGACAGAGTTTTTGATTTAGCCGTAAAATTATCTGAGTTCGAGATTTTAGTTCTGTAGATGAACTTTTCATTAATTTAGAGCGCACAACATGCCAATCGACTTAGATGTATACCTGATATGGATTTGTGCATTTTAAGCCCCTCTTTTTAACCTATCCCAACCTAATCTATTACAGACAGCAGTTTGTTTTATACCATTTGTTCTAGTGAAAACTTAGAGATTGATATTTTAAACTAGTCTTTAACTCTATTCAATTTATCCTTGCAGGAAGACAAAATTATTGCGTTCTCTGCTTCGCTTATTTACCATAATTAAGCTTAAAGCTCACTTCACCATTCAGAATTATACCAAAAGTGTTTAACTCATTAGATAATTTTTCATTCCTTAAGATTATTCTAGATGAATTTTTTAATGCAAGTTCGCGTTTCCCATTTGATTTTGACAGAAAGACTAGTACATAACTCATCTGTTTTGTTTTTTGTAATTTTAACAGCTTGATATAAATATACACAATTCAGTTTACTTTAAAGTAATAAATAGTGCACAATATTGTCCGCGTTCTGGATTCGAAACAAGGCATTAAAGAACAATATTTTATAATTTATCTGTAAAGATAATAAAACAGTTCACTAACTCTGATTGTTAAGTAGAAAATCATTTATACAAAAAAATTAAAAAGCAACAACTAACTTTTGTGTGATTAAATTCTTTTAAGCCACTGCCTACAATCAATACTCAATGTTCGTTGATCATCATGGAATGTTCGAAAAAGTTGTTCGAAATCATTGTCGCATAACTTCACAAGACTTTTAATAATTATCGACCAACAAAGAAAAAGAATGCAACACGATACGAGTGTATGTTGATGTCTTTAAAATAAAAATATTAAAAAAAGAAGTGTTAAATGATAAAGTATGTCGACTACATATTTGGTTTTATGCCTCATTTTTTTTTCTTCTTCAGCGTACACTATAATCGAACATACATATGCATTTAAACATACTCATGGAGTTAACCAACTAAATAAGAGTATAACTAATGAGGAGACAGAGACCAGACCCTAAGTGTATAGGGAGTGTGTCAATAACTTAAAAGAAAACTTAACTAAAGTTAACTTTCATTCATTTCAGTGGAATCGAATTGTACGAGTATTGAATGGAAATGAAATTATTACGCATGTTAGTTGTTGTAAGTTTGTTCGTATATACATATGTATGTAGTATGTACTATATGTAGATGCCGGTATGCTAAAGAGTTAAATTCTGACGCCACTTAAACAACAAACATCCACCTCAACATCATCGTCATAATCTTTGTCAGCATCATCATGTTGATGATGATCAACATCGGTAACACGATAAATGAACGGTGTTTTCTGTAGCTTTTTCGGTCTGTTGTTTTTGGTTGCTGGATCGTTGGCTAGCTGACTGTTGACTGGTCTACTCTATTGTCGGCCTGGCCATTCAATTCAAACATGACAATTAGTAGTTAAGCGCAACAAGTTTCAGTTTACCAAACTTTTTTATTTATTTTTCTTTTTTTTCCATTCTTTAAATACACGGACGGATATATGGTCATGTAATCAGTGGAATTCTTTTGTCATACTCATAAATAAAACAAAATTATCAATGGAATGGCATTTTATTTATATTGGTCTCTTCTCATAGGCTGACGTCGAAGATTTCATGATGGGATGGCTGCTCGCTCATTGAACAAAGATTTTCAGATAAAATACCACATTTATTATTCTATTATTAAATTAATATACATGTGATCGATATAATCGAACTACTATTTGTATTTGTATGAATATTTACACCACGACATACGAGATGTTTGAGAAGATGCAAGAACTACAATTTAAAAAACATTAAAGACGATTACAAGAAACACTCATGACATGGCATGCAAAAGAGTATGTAAGTAGTTAAGACATTAGAATACATTTGAATGAAACAGTTTATATTAAAAACAAGTAAGAGCGCTATATTCGGCCGTGCCGAATCTTATATACCCTTCACAACGTGAAGTCATGCAATAACAGTATTTTTTATTACCATTCATCCCATATGGAATACGTACATACATATAAAAAACATACATATATAAAAACATCCCATTGTAAAATTAAAAATTTACGTATGGATGTTAAAAAAAAAATTAAAAAAAAATTAAAAAAAATAAATAATTAAAATATATATAATAAATATAAAACAAAAAAAAATAAAAAAAAATTAAAAAAAAATAAAAAAAAATAATAAAATTATAAATAATATATTAAATAAAAAAAAAAAAACTAAAAAAAATATAAAAAAAAGAAAATTTTTTTTGGCTCAGCTGGGATTCGATGCCACGTTTTCTCTAACCATTATACACGTTTGTATGTATGTATGTTGTTGTTGTAATGTTGTTTTTGTGAAAAAAAATCGAGGTGGTCGTGGGTTTTTGCTCATATCTCAGTTGTTTATGTACCGATGTTTCTGATTTTCAATAGCGAATATTTCTGATATTTCAATACCTCACCCGGGTCCAAGCGATGTCGGGGGGCTTCAAAAAGTTGATTTCAACATACACACGAACAGACGGTCAGACGGACAGACTGACAGAGCTTAATCGACTCCCCAATTCATAAGCTTTATGGGGTCTCAAATGAAAATTGTAGAAATTTCACAAACCTATATATACCCTTTTTCATTGTGTGAAGGGTATAAAAATCAATGTATTTAATAATTTCAAAATCAAAAACTCTTCAAACTTGATTTTGTTTATTTAAATATTTTTGTATATTTTTTTTGTATTAGTTAAGGCTTTTTTATAATTTTTCCTTTTAAAAGTATGTATTTTAAGTATGTAAGAATTAGTGATGTTACGAATATTCGTAGTCGAATTCGCAAATATTCGCAAATTTTTTTATATTCGAATCCTCAAAATTGTTTTCTTCGTATTCTCATTTGACAAATATTCGCATATTTCTTGACATTCGTATTCGCGAATACTTTATAAATAATATTCGTTACATCACTAGTAAGTGTACGAATGGTATTTTTTTTAGTACAAGGTGATAATGATAAGAAAATTTTCTTTTTGTAGTTTTTCATCATGAGATAGCTATATTTAGTGTTTGTTGGTGTTGGTTTACTTAAATCTTCATGGGGTTCTTCTATAGACTTTATAACTTCTAGAGTTAACTCATTTCCTGATTTTATACAACAATTTTACGTTATGTGGTATTCATAGAAAATCCATTGTCTTCTTTGACATTTTTTGTTAAAGACTTTTATTGTACGGCATTGATTTCAAATATTTTTTAAACTTTTCATAGCTAAACTAGGTGGTGGCCATTGTTTCGCATTTTAATAATGTTCATTAAGCTATGCACCTAGGGCGGAGTACTTTTCATTATTTTCACATACACAACACGCCTGTTAACGAAATGTTTTACCCATTTTATTTAATAAACAAGTAATAGCCCTTTAATCGACAGTGCCAGATCTAATAATATCTTTTATTATTACGTACATAGTAGATATAATGAGCACATCTTAGCGTAGCCTAGATTTTAAATTTAATGTTTTACGAGATTTTGCCATTTTGAAAGTTTAGCGGTACACACATTTAACAGTGTTTCAGTAGAATTTTCTACAATTTTTAAATTTATTTTTTTATTTTCTATTTTAATTATTATTTAAGTCAATTATTATTGATTTAGACTAGCACAAGTTATTTTCTTATAAAGAAAATTAAATTAATAAGAAAAACTTTATTTCTTTCTGATTTATCTCGATTACCACAAAAACATTTAATTTCTTCATAAAAAAATTAAAATAAACTTTACGACAAACCAAAATTACTGATTTCAAAAATATTTTTACAAAATTATTTTTTTTTTAAATTTTAATTTAATATGTTAAATTTACATTAACTTTATTTACATTTGCTAATTTTACTTTTTTTACAATCACTTGAATATTCTTATTCCTGAGTCGAATAAGCGATATTCATTATTATGATCTATACCTACAGCTTGGTTTTTAAACTTTAGTTTACACAATAAAATTTTGTAGTCGATAGTTTTTTGTTTGAATTTTTTTTATTTTATTTATTTAGCAATAGACATGGTCCAGAGCCACTTACTACCAACTACCTGTCTGCCTGCCTGCCTACTATTCATACGCAATTTGTAAATTAGAAAAAAAAAATTTTGAACGACGGAAAAGAAATTTCCAAAAATTTTAAACACTACATATAAAATTAGAATTATTTTCTAAAAACATAAATTTAATTTGGTTGTAATTTAAAATTTAAATTTTATATAAATAACAAAAGTTATATATGTATCTGATTTTTATTAAATACTAGCCAAGCCCGGCGAGCGTTGCTACGCCCCTTAATGAATAAAAATGCATTCTGAATTTGAATTGAATATCAAGTGCAAGTAGCTAAAAACTATAACTTTTTTTTCATGGGCGTGGCACTGCTCAGTTTTCTAATCACGAAGCTGTAGAGTCATGACAGCTCAATATGTGTGCAAAGTTTCAGAAAAATCGATCTAGTGCAAGTTGCTAAAAATGATAACTTTTTTTTTATGGGCGTAAGCACGCCCTCTTTTTACCACCCATAAACACTCCCTAGAATGTGTACAACAACTTGCCAAAGTTTGAGCCCGATCGGCTTTACGGTTTCGAAGTCTATTGCTAACACACAGACAGACAGAGTTTCACTTTTATATGTATAGATGTTGCTAAATGGTGCTGGATTGTTCTAAAAATTTTGCAAACATGAATAAATTTGAAAAAGACCTAGCCTTGGTAAAAATTTGTTCACATTATCGCGAGTGCACTGTATCCTTTAAGACCTGAATAAGAACAAATTAATTTTTTTCGGTTTTTATATATTTATTTTACTTTTTAGGATAAAAATATAACAATTATTTGTTATTTTATTATTTTTTTTTATTAGTAGTAATGGAAAAAAGTGGTGCACATATGTGCACCTCAGCTCCTAACATATATTTAACAACTGTCAAAATGCTTAACGGTAGGGTAATTTTCAAAACAGTTATTTTTTAAAATACATAGATATACAAAAATTTATAAAGCAAGTGAATCCAACCAACAAGTTCAGTTCAAAAATAAATATTTTTTACTCATGATCATGGCCTACTAGAAATTTTTTTAAACGTTAAATCAAAATTTAAAAATAATGAGTGCAACTTGGTTTTGATGCCTGCTATTCATTTTTAGTAAAGCCTATAATCATATAAAATGCAACAAAAGTAAAAAAGCCACATCAAGATGGCATTGCTTGAAAAATTGAGTCAAAACTAAAGGTACACATATGTGTACCTGCGGTCTTAAGAGGGTATACAGAAAATTGTATTTGGGATTGCATTGCATTTCTCCGGTCCTTGCTATCGAAGTAAATCAGGGTATGTGGCTTTATTCGCTAGAAGATTATAAAATATTTAGTACAAATTGATATATGATAGTATCGTATTATCAAATTGTTCTTTTCTTATTTCTGATTCAGATATCACTGAATACAGAAGATATGTAAATAACTTTCTCTTGGAAAATTTGACCGCTAAAATGGCATTTAAAAAAAGTAAATTAACGTGAAGTATAAAATGTTATAAATCAAAAAAAAAATAATTTTTTCACAAGAGCGTTTAAAATATCAAACAGACCAACTTGTCATCAATGTGTGAATATTTTTTTTTTTTAGTTTTGTAGCTCGGCATATTTAACAATACAGAAATACTACATACATACCTATACATATGCATTTGTAATTATTTTCACACATCAAAAACACATGTAAACAATTGCGGACATGCGATACTTGAAGAGCAAGTGGTTTCGGATGAATTTTACTGATTAAACGGTAATTTATAGATAATTACATATGTATGTACGTATGTATGTGTATAGATAGATACAGTTGGATTATTCACAAGACGTTCTATGTGTCGTATTGTCATAATTTCCCAAAATTTTAAAACCAGTGAAAATTATTGCATTATTTATTGTAAAATTTTTAAATCTTTTTAAAATTTAAAAAATTATTATGACACCTTGTGAATTCAACAAATATAATTGTTTCTATAAAATGCGTCTATCTAATAGTATATAACAAATAACAGCTACAGGAAGTGAAAAATTCTTCAGTAAATTGCAAGTTAGAAAGATGATAAAATTTGTTCTCAAAGAAATTACTCATAAATATATTGTATATTAATATTAGGGAGGTCCTGATAATAAATTTTATCGTTAATTGCCTAAGCAGGATATTGATCGCAAATTGTTTAAGGAAGGTAGGAACACCTCCCACACCCAGGCTCCTAGAACTGCGGGAAGAAAATCAAGTATTAGAAATAGTTATCCTACTAAAGAAGAAGGAATTAAATAACAAACCTGCTTGAAACAGTCCTATAAAGCTTTCTTTTAAGTCTTGAAATATTTATGAAAATGTTTCTTATATGTGGAGCTTAAGTCCTTTTTCAATATTGACCAAGATTTATATTATTTAGCACCAACTTTTAGCTGTCTCCAAATAGAATTTATTTCATTTTGATTCTTATGCTGCCTTGGCACAACGAAAAATAAGAACAATTAAATGGCGTACCTGACGTCATTGAAGTATATTTTATTATGGACCTCCAGATCCATGTCGTCCAGTTAAGGCCACAAGATCTTCGTTATCATGTTTCTGTAACAACTGCCGTTCACATCCATGGCAATATCGGCCTCATCTACAAAATCCACACCAGACAGTTACTCGTTGTGGGTGCATTTATTTCTCATGGATTGTATGAGAATTGTGTAAGTCCCAAGTTCGTTAATTTTATATTTTCATCAAGCCATTCAGATGGAAATACACTTCATCGGAGAACTTGTCTGTTTTCGAAAAATTGGCATTGACTTCACTTTTCTCTCATTGAATTAACTGACGATGTTTTTCATGGTCTGCTGGTTTGAACTTCTGTGTCAGCTAAATTTTGTACGCATGAAGTTGGAGGTTTTATATCAAAATTTGCTCCGTAGTGCTTCAAGAAATTTGAAGTTATTGAGAACGAAGCCAAGTTACTTTATTTATTGCAAAGATGGCATGGCCTAAAATCGATTCTCGGCGCACCAAGTCGCTTCTGCGATTTGACAGAAAGCGGCTGAAGGACATTGCGGCTACGCTGACTGGTGATTGGAGTTTTGGCAAACATGGCAGAAGAATATAATGACTTCTGTAAAAGTTGTCTAGACGAGGAGGAGGAAAAAACCATTTGCCACTAACTGTGACACTGTCCAGCCAGATAACGATCTCTTCTTCTTTACTATGTTTTCTCCTTACACGCAAAGAAAAAATATGGTTGTGGTAACCATAATCGAAGAGCAACATACTATGATTGAACTGTATGATTATGTTTAAAATAATAATGGTTACCAGTTATCATTATTATGTTTAATTTAAGCATCATTCAATAATCATATATATGACTACAATTGAAATCGACAATCTTTGCTTTTTTAAAGCAAATAATTGTCTTTTGCTGTAACATACACATATTGCTTGTACTCACCAATTTAATTGCAATTTTTATACCAATATTTTTTTACATTTTCTCGTTTATTTTTTAATTTTCTTTAATTTTTCAAAATTTTTGTTCCTTCTTTTGACATCTCATACTTTTAAAATAATAAAAATTTATTCAGCAAGAAGAAGAACAGTTGAAATCAAATTATTATTGAAAAAAAATCATAGCTTGATTAATTTGTAATCATACTGTTGTCTTACTTATTATGTTATGATTATTTTTAATTTTTAATGATTTTGAATATAATGTTATTTTTGTCGTCATAATTTTTTTAAATCATACTATTTTTAAATGATAACCATTTTGAAATTTTTACGAAAAGTTATCATTAAATGATACAATTCAAACAAATGCTTGATTATCGTGACAAAATATATAATGAAATGAAACAAAAAATAACTATTACTTGTTTTCGACAACCAAATATTGTTTTAGAAAAAATAATATGACCGTCGTGATCATGTCGTAACCATGGTGGTTTTCTGCGTGTACCTTCTCCAAATCTCTAGTCTGATCTATTATTTCTCATTATCTTTTTATACGTATCACAAAGGGATCAAAATAATGGATCTAAGTAACCTAAATAATAGCTGCTGGTTCTACTTGTTCGGGCTTTCTGCGAGACACTCTTGTTCACAATAGATCGACCGTTACGTTGATAGGAGTCTTACTGCCTTTAATCGATCAAGTTTCTTAAAGTGTTTTTACCACTGTTTGAATAGTTGGCACATAAGGTGCACTTGCTTCGTGGTTTTTAAGCAGTCTCACAATTTTTGAAATTAGTTTTCACAATGAAACACGTTGCTCTTTCGTAAAGCGCTCCATTTTCAATAATCGCAATAGCATATAAGACAGCTGACAAATTTTAGAGTTAACATTTGCACAAAAAAAATTACACTAATTTAAAAAAATGCATTCTTACTGAGATACCCTCTATGACGTCGCATAAATATATTAGACATGAAATCTTTATCCTGTTGTCGTTTTTTTATACCCTTCACACAGTGAAAAAGGGTATATATAGGTTTGTCATTCCGTGTGAAATTTCTACAATTTTCATTTCCGACCCCATAAAGAATATATTTTCTGAAAGCTTATGAATAGGGGAGTCGATTAAGCTTTGTCAGTCGGTCCGTCTGTCCGTGTGTATGTTGAAATTAACTTTTTGAAGCCCCCCGATATCGCCAGGACCCGGGTGGGGTATTAAAATATCAGAAATATTCGGGAGTAGATCGGTACTGAAAATCAGAAACATCGGTACATAAACAACTGAGATATGAGCAAAAACCCACGACCACCTTTTTTCCCAAAAACAACATTACAACAACAACAACATACATACATACAAACGTGTATACTGGTTAGAGAAAACGTGGCATCGAATCCCAGCTGAGCGAAAAAAAATTTTTTTTATTTTTTTTTTATTTTTTATTTAATATATTATTTATATTTTTATTATTATTTTTTTTTTTAATTTTTTTTTATTTTTTTTTTGTTTTATATTTATTATATATATTTTAATAATTTTTTTTTTTATACCCTTCACACAGTGAACAAGTAACAGTGCTATATTCGGCCGTGCCGAATCTTATATACCCTTCACAACGTGTAGTCATGCAATAACAATTGTTTGTATCACCATTCATCCCATATAAAATACGTGCATACGTACACGTTAGAAAAAATGTGGCATCGAATCCCACCTGAGCCAAAAAAATTTTATTTTATTTAATATATTATTTATATTTTATTATTTTTTTTATATTTTTTTTAAATTTTTTTAAAAAATTTTTTTAGAAAAATTTGTAAAAAATTTTTTTAAATTTTTTTTAAATTTTTTTAAAATTTTTTTTTTGTAGTTTTTTTTATTATTTTTTTCTTATTTTTAATATTTTTTTTTTGTAATTTTTTTTTGTTTGGTATGTTTTTTACATGTACCTATGTATGTATGTTGTTGTTGTAATTGTGAAAAAAAACGAGGTGGTCATGGTTTTTTGCTCATATCTCAGAAAGTTATGGGGCGATTGTGCTGAATTTCAATAGCGATTCATTCCTGGATATTTCCAAGAGATTGATACCATATACAGATCTGAGAAACATATAGTTGCTTCTAAAAGTTGATTTCAACCAACAGACGGGCAGACGGACAGACGGATAGACGGACAGACGGACAGACGGTCAGGGCTTAATCGACTCCTCTATTCATAAGCTTTCAGAAAATATATACTTTATGGGGTCGGAAATGAAAATTGTAGAAATTACAAACGGAATGACAAAGCTATATATACCCTTGTGCACCACAGGTGAAGGGTATAAAAAGGGTATATCGATGCCTTACTTCCTCAACCTCGTATCTTAAAAAATACGGTTTTGACTTTTTCATATCAAACGATTGTTTTATGCTTTAACTAAAAAAGATTAGTATATTATTATTACTAATATACATAAATACAATCAATTCCTTAATAATTGCATTTAAACTTTTAACCAAACACCGAAGTATAAAAATATTAACCGTTTTTCTTTTCTTTCCTGAAAAATTTTATTTTTTAGGATACGAGGTTGAGGAAGTAAGGCATCGATATATAGGTTTGTCATTCCGTGTGAAATTTCTACAATTTTCATTTCCGACCCCATAAAGTATATATTTTCTGAAAGCTTATGAATAGGGGAGTCGATTAAGCCCTGTCAGTCTGTCCGTCTGACCGTCTGTCCGTGTGTATGTTGAAATCAACTTTTTGAAGCCCCCCGACATAGGTTGGACCCGGGTAAGGTATTAAAACATCAGAAATATTCGGGAGTAGATCGGTATTGAAAATCAGAAACATCGGTACATAAACAACTGAGATATGAGCAAAAACCCACGACCACCTCGATTTTTTTTTCACAAAAACAACATTACAACAACAACATACATACATACAAACGTGTATACTGGTTAGAGAAAACGTGGCATCGAATCCCAGCTGAGCCAAAAAATTTTTTTTTTAATTTTTTAAAAATTTTTTTTTATTTTTTTTTTATTTTTTATTTAATTATTATTTATATTTTTATTATTTTTTTTTATAATTTTTTTTTAAATTTTTTTTTTAAATTTTTTTTGTTTTATATTTATTATATATATTTTAATTATTTTTTAAAAAAATTTTTTTTTTAATTTTTTTTTTAATATTTTTTTTAAATTTTTTTTAAAAATTTTTTTTTTTAAATTTTTTTTTAAAATTTTTTTTTTTAAATTTTTTTTTAAATTTTTTTTTTTTTTTTTTGCTGTTAACATACATACGTAAAGTTATAATCTTAAAATGGTTTGTTTTTATATATGTATGTTTTTTATATGTATGTACGTATTTCATATGGGATGAATGGTATTACAAACTGCTGTTATTGAATGACTACACGTTGTGAAGGGTATATAAGATTCGGCACGGCCGAATATAGCGTTCTTACTTGTTTAAATTTTTTTTTTAATTTTTTTTTTTAAATTTTTTTTTTTTTTTTTTTTATTTTTTTTGTTTTTAACATACATACGTAAATTTATAATTTTACAATAAGATGCTTTTATATATATTTATATTTTTGTAAATGTATTTACGTATTTCATATGCGATGAATGGTGATACAAACTACTGTTATTGCATGACTACACGTTGTGAAGGGTATATAAGATTCGGCACGACCGAATATAGCGCTCTTACTTGTTTAATATAATGAAGTGAATTTCTTACAACATACAAATTGTGAATTGGACAACTACATTCAGAAGTGTTAATTTGGTTTGCAGTACTTTTATTTCAAGAAACACATGTCGTTTTATATTTGCAATTATGATCAAATTTTCAAATAGTATTCATATCTTTTAATAAGTTAAGTTCATATCGCAATTTTGCTAAAAAAGCTTTCCGTTGTAGTTTCTCGTACAAACCCTGCAGATAATATTGGATTACGTGGTCCATTTTAGCTAAATGGACTACTTACAACATGGTCCTATGTTATGCAGTCATGGACCATATCATTTTTAAACAAGAGATTGTAGTTAAATGACAAGTGTTCGTGTTTTAACGATTACATATATTGTTGTCAAGACATGCGTAATGGTCGTGTAGATGCTCCATCGAGTAGTGACAAAGAGTAGTTTTGAGACTATTCCGACGGGTTATTTGGTCCAGTCCTAGGACATGGTAATATTTAATCGACCATGTTTTCTTCATATATATGAGTGATCGTTGGATCTTTGTCCATTACAGAGTATACTTTACATGCGTGTATGGACTAGTCGCGCTATCTGCAGTGAATTTAATGTTTACCCATAGCATGTTGATATGTGGTATTTATTAAAAAATGTTAATTCTATTCCACCCTAATTGCTAACATTTACCATTTATTTAACACTCTTACAATGTATGCAATTCGTCTGCGATAGCAAAAGTATTATGGGAATTTGTTGAATTTTTCTCTTTATTTTTTCATTGATTATTTATCTGTTAAATTCATGACTGTATAATCTGTAAGTGCTGCTTGTTTGCATGTAGACAGATACAAATAACCAGAAAATAAAAAATTTCACCGAAAACTGCGTTCATTTTTAAGGATTATTTAGCTGATGTTGCTATTGTTTTGCAACAAGTATTTCCCAGAGAGGAATTTCATTGGTATTCCTGTGCGGGAGTGTCGGCAAATTCATTAATCAAATTTCCTAGAAATACATCTACTATTAAGAAACATAAACTAATTCAGAAATTATCATTTTTTTTGTTTTGTTTTTTGCACTTAAGTGCATTTCTGCAGCTCCAATTCGATATAAAAAAGTCGACGTTAAAACCCAAACATTTACAGTGTGCGTTTGTGTGTGCACAAGATATTCTGAGGCTGAGGTATCTTTTTGTCTCTCAATTGTTTCTAACTACTTTTGTGTGTTTTGCTTGTCTGCAATTCTAAGTGTTTTCTTTGGTTTGTTGTGTTGTCGGTTGCCATCGTGGGATATTTTCCAAATAAAATTACATTTTTCTTTTTCACAAATCCAGTTATTTATTGTTTTGGTTTAGTATCGACAAAATGCAATGGTAAGAGATCAAAGCACCGGAAATGAGAATAATAAAACTAAGAAACGTTTTTTTTTTCATTTTTTTTTTGTTGAAAATTATTAAATTTGAGTCATGTCCTTATCACTTTTAAGTGTTGTCCCTTCGTGGAATAAAATGTTTAAGTACTTACTAGTGCATGTGCGAGTATGTTGTTTATTATTTCTAATTAAACAACCAAAGAAAACAAATAGAAACAAGTCTCATAACTACTATAACCTCTACCCTTTTATATCCTTAAGCATGAAGCAGTATGGTCAGCAGGACTATGAAAAATACTAATTTGAAAAATTGCAGTAATTATTTAGTACAAATATTTATTACGTTGAGTACGCTAACAAAATTTAAATAAAAAAATTTTTGTGATTTTATAAGCAACATCTTTAGAAAATTAAAATAGATTTTTTATTAAACCAATACATAAATTTTTTATTTAAAATTTATTTGATAAAAAATTTTTTTGTTAATTTTTTAAGAAAAAGTAAAAAAATTTTTTAAAGGTTGTCTTTAATTCTATTTTTCAAGTTTTCAATAATTTTTATTAAAAACAAGTAAGAATGATATATTCGGCTGTGTAGAATATATATTTACCCTTCACTATCAAGTACATAGGTATAGTGGCCACATCGTAACGTATCCTTAATTTCAGATTAATTGTTATACGCCATTTTGCTTTTTTATTTCCCTGATATTTTTAATTTTTGCACTTATTCTACTTGTCAAGCCCTTTCACGTAATACCAATATTGATAGGGTTGGAAAAAGGTAATTATCCGCATTTTGTTTAAGGCGCCATGTTTAATTTTAAATTTTTATAGTTTTTATTATATCTTGCTAACCATGCCCTTTATTTAAATAAAGTGGCTCCTCTTTATTGTCCAGAAGCTTAAAAAATCGATTTTCTTTTGTAAATTTTTCCTAAAATAACAAAGTGGTTGTATTTTTGTGCTTATATCTCAGTTTCCTACCGATTTGTTAGGTTTTTTGGGACCAGGGCTTGTATTTTTGCGTTTCTGGTATGTCCAAAAATTAATTAGCAGCTTTAATATACATATCTACATGTAGGGGGAATACCAAAACAGACCTCTTCCATAAACGAGTCCCCTTTTCGACCCCTCTCGTTCGACAGTGATTACAAGGATACTGAAGTGGTATCACCGGGCTCACAGAGTAACGTGCCACCACAGGCATTTACTCTAGATCATTATGACTTTACATTGTATACTGATGATTATCTACAATCTGCATCACAGTGTATTTCGTAATTGCCAGCATTTCCCCAGACTGATTTCCCCCATAGCACTCACATCTAATGTGTGCTTGCCAGTGGTACTAAATCTGCTCTGCCAGTTATTGCCGGACACTTTAATACTACATAAACTGCCGTCTCAGCAGTCTCTAGGCATATTTCGCACATATTATCCTCCACACTTTCAATTTTAGACAGATGATATTTCAAATTACCATGCCCTATGTCCAGAGCAGTTATTCAGCTCAGAGTACTCCGCCTATAAAGAGCTCTAGTAACTCTATATTTTTAAAATATGTTTTTGCCTATAACTTTGACGATTAATGACCGATTTGTCCAATACAAATATCTCTAGAAGCACATTATATCTAAAAATATTAGCAGACGTATCTATATTACCATACAATTTTTATTTAATGGTAAAAATATGAAAGAAATGGAGTCAATCGTCTTTTTTTGCTCATATCTCTGAAAGTTAGGGGGCTATTGTGCTGGACTTAAATAGCGATTCATTCCCGGATATTTGCAAAAGACTGATAACACAAACAGATCTGTGCTACATGTGGGGGTTTCTAAAAGTTAATTTCAACCAACACACGGACTAACGAATAGACGAATTTTGCTCAATGGATTCCCCTAGTGATAGGCTTTCAGAAAATATATACTATATTGGGTTGGAAATGAATATTATAGGAATTACAAACGGAATGACAAAGCTTTATATTTACGTATACCCTTAGCACCACATGTGAAGGGATTAAAAAATTGCCAATATATTTTTATTTTACGGAAAATTGTAAATAAATGTACTGTTTACAGAAAATTTTCGATAAATTTTGTTGTTACGAAAAATTGTCAATAAATGATCTTTCTATACAATAAAAAAATTCCATGATAAATTTCCTTTCATACAAATTTTTCGATAAATTTTTTTTCTTATAAACAAATGTTTGATATTTTTCTAATCGAAAATTATCTATATAATTCATGATTGAATTGTTAAAATTTTACCAAAATAGTACAAAAGTTACGATTTAGTTAAATTTCGGTGATTCAGCAAAGTGTATATGTGTCTACACAATTTTCGCATGCACCGAAAGTAAAATTTGGGGAATACCCAAAGTTACTTACATCGAGCTTCGATTGAAACACAAATCATTTAGTATGTATACATAGAGATATTAATAGAACAAGAAATTGGAGAAGATGATTTAGTGGAACTTACATCCGGGAATATCAGACAAATCGATTCTGAAGGCAATAGCACTGATGAGGATTTTGAAATAAATAGTTTGTCCCTAAAAAAGTTGCAAGAAGGATTAGTTTAGCCAAAAATCTTGAAATATATTTCTTGACTGAAGATCCTAAAATTTAAACGAGAGCTACAATATTGTCTTTCTCCCTATAGTGAAATTTACAATGACCTCGTAAGGACCAGTAAGCAGACTAAAATCGATTTTTTGAAGAGAACAGGCACTGAAAGTCGTAGCGGAGAAATAGATTCAGAAAGTGATATCGTTCGGCCGAAAAAAGACTCACGACTAATTCTGGTGAGCAGTGATGAGGAATAAATTAAATTTAATGAGTTTAAACTAAATAAAAATGTAACTCTTGTTTATTTTTATCTATGTATTTTTTTGTATGTATGTACATATTTAAAAAAAAAAACAATGAATTTAAGAAAAATATTTAATTCAATTTAATTTATATTTTACACTGTCTCCTAGTCTCATATAACACGTTTTCCTACAACACGGCGTTTTCTAGGAACCTATCTACCGTGTTGTAGGAGGGTTACCTGTATAATCTATTGTACATATATGTATATCGTCGTTCGTAAATTATGTGACATACATATAAAACCTATACATATAGAACACAATAATTTACGAACGACGATATGTAATTACTTTTTAGAAAATTTCCGAACAATTTTTTTTAGAAAATTTTTTGATTAATTTTTCTTTTTAAAAAAGTTAATGTTAGTTTTAATGGAAAATTATTTATAAATTTATTTTTTATAAAACAATAATTAATTAAAAAAAAAACTCTTTGTATTTGCGTACTTATATTTTCTGGTTACTTTGAATCAGTGTTGCCAGGTAATTTTTTTTGTCTTCCCCCAGCAAGCAAAATATAACAAACACTCTAATTTTGTATTTGAAAAAATTAATCTAAATTAAACAACTTGACTAAATTTTAATTTAATAATATCATCACCTAAGCTTGCTGTGGTTACTGAAGCTACAGAACAAGCTTATAGACTTTTGTTAAAAAAAAATTTTTTTAAGTAATACGTAATGTTTGAAAGGTGCTCGCCGCAAAAATTTTAGCAAGTTTTTAATGCGTTGTATACATTTTGACAGCTAATCAGCTGACGTAATAAATACATTTATTGTACTCGTAGTCTATAAAGTATATATGATATAAATTTTGCAATTTTAAAGAAAGTTTACAATGCATCAAAGGCATTGATTGCAGCATTAAACCGTACACTCAACTTAATTTCAAAAATATTTTCTACATATTTTTTTATATTTTTATTTTTAATTAAAAATTGTTTATGGAAATAATATAATACGTTTTTGAGAGTATCAGATTTTTTATAAATACATATTGAAGCTAAGTTTCTGCACAAATATAAAGTGTTGCAAAATCATTATCGATAGCTTTGTACATAAGTACATATCGGAATTTTAAAGATTCATGCATATAAGATAATGTAGTCAAATATTGGCGCATATTATACAAAGATGACTTTACTCTTGAAACTCTTTCAATAGTTGAAATATCAACTTCTTTTCTTATATTTTTGATAACCTTAAACTTAATTCGCTAATTCCTTTATACTCTGAAGTGTCACCTGCAATAATCTTTCAACCAATTGACATAGGAGAATCCCTAAAATTGTTAATTGTAAAATATTGTATAAATAACTGCTTCAGCAGACTATCAAGTAGTGAGATCCCCTAAATACAAGGTGGACCAAAATTCAGCATGTGCTTAAGCATTTTTTTATTTTATTTATTAAAATTTATTTTTTTTTTGTCATAATAAATAATATAAAAAAAAAAATTTAAATCCCATGGTGACATATGGCACACCTTTTACAAGTTTTTGACACCTTAATTACCCCCTAAAATATTTGTACCTTTTAAATTCGCCCCTAAATATTTAAAAATAAATTAAGTCTAGCGGAATACCCTACAAACCTGGCAACACTACTCCGAATATAAATTTCGTTTGTTTTGTTATTTTTAGAGATTTGTTGTTACTTTAGTTGTTGCTGCTGCTCTTGCTGCTGTTTTTGCCAGTTTAATGATTCTTGGTAAAGGAGACGGCTTGGTTTGATTTGGTTTTAGCCCCGATCGCATAATATATATTGTTATTGCTGCTGCTGTTGTTGTATGTCGTCTGTTGTTTCTCGGTCTCTCATTTTTCGATTTAAAACGAATAACAAAATCAAGAAGAAGGAACGTGCTTTTTGCGTGCGTTTAGTCGCAAGTCGCATTCCCTTCCCACGATCATTAATAAAACTGACACGTACCTATATGTGGATTGACTTTTAGTAAACGAGTTACCGAAAAATTTATCGTATACCTATAATATGAAAGATATGTATGTATGTCCGAGACATACACACACACACACACGCTAATAACAACTACACATTCATACCAAAATACCAGCAACCATACAGACATAAACTTTCAACTTTTGTTATCACAACATCTTACATTTTTTTCCACTTCTCTTAGCATTTTTTTGTGTGCTTTTTTTTTTTGTAAGAATGTGGCAGGGAGTTAAAGGAATTTATTCAAAACATTTAAAGGATCATAATATTGTTAATTGGCTAAAAAGAAAGTTTTTTAATTATATGTATGTATGTACTTTAGAGATTGTTTTTAAATTTTTTTTTTCATATAAAATTGTCAAAAGTTATTTTCTTAAAAAAGTTTTTTAATTCATAATTCTTAGATTTTTATTGCAAACATTTGTCGAGTTATGTATATCAATCAAAAAACTAAAATTTTGTGAATATGAGCGAGTTCACTTAATTGTGAATAAATTCGAAAATAATCAATCGATTTTTATGTTTAGTATCTTATTTTGTTGCTATTACATGTGGCTTTGCGATAAGGTAATAAATCAAAACAATGTTTGCCATTTTCGATTTTTCATGATTTTTTAAAAACAAAAAAATTGCTATTTTCACGTAAAAAATATATTTTTTGTTTTAATTTTTTATTATAACTCTAAAACTACTGAGCCGTTTAAAACGCAATATATAAACGGATTAAAGGCTATGTAAATCTAAATTTTTCAAAGTTTATTTTAATAATATCGGACTAACCTTTTTCGTTCTTTAATTTGACTTAAAAATACTTACATATGTTTAAAAAAACCTCTCCATGGGATTGAAAAATTTAACAATTTTTGCACTTAGGTAGCCATGGTGCATCAAATCTACATATATAGTGGTTATTACAGCCCTTTTTTGCTGTTGACCTGTGTTGTCATTTAATTAATAGTATGATTTTGATGTTTGGAGCAAAATCAAATAAAATTTTTATTAATAGTATTAAACCGTAATTGAAATTCACATTTATTGTACCCGTCACCAAACAAATGTTAGTGGGCTTATTCATTTTGTCATTCCGTTTGTAACACATCGAAACAAACATTTTAGACCACATAAAGTATATATTTTCTTAGCCCTGGTTTCATTTTATGACGATCTAGCTATATCCGTCCGTCCTTCTGTCCGTCTGTTGAAAGCACGATAGAGCCCGAACCAAAAAAGCTATCAGGGTCAAATTTTGCCTGAATATACGAAAAGAGTTATAGGTCGTAAATAAAAACAATGTCGAATAAAATGCATTTGTGTATAAATGCATTGACGTAGAGTGATAAAATTTCATAAATATATTTCCTGAGTAAAAAAGTATCTTTATCGGAAAACTGTTCAAATCTATACATTACGAAAGGAGTTATAGGTCAAAATGCCAAAAAATGCATACCGCACAGTGTCTTTTTCAGTAAATTTAAAATTTAAAACGTAATAAAACTGACAAAATTAGATTCAAGATGATGAAATTTTGCAAATATAGCTTTTTGGTCAAAGGTTTTGTACTAACGGAAAATGAATGTTACACGCCCATTTTTATGCCCTTCTTCCATATAACGCTTTATCTCAATTTCATATAATCTCTCTATGGACACAGATTTTGGAAGAGTAAAGGACTGTATTAGAATATCTAAGTTGAATTTATTAGCGGAAACTTTATTGACACGCCTACTTTAACGCCCACTTTCATTGGAAGACTAAATTTACGAAAACATTTTACTAGCATATCGAAGTTATACAAAGAAAGTGTTACATATTTTAATATAAAAAGATTATTGCATAGCGATTACTGTTAATAACAAAAAAAGTACAGTACAAAGTACCAACCACCAAGGGTATCAAAAATTCGGCACAGCCGAAAAATTGTTTGCAACTTTTTAGGAAAATCACCGAATAAGTTGGGTTTTAATTTTATATCTTAGTTTATTTCATAATAATGTGTAAGTTTCTCTCAGAAATAATTTTTGAGCTCGAAAAACTTGCTACTATATTTTGAAAAATATATATATTTTTCGAAAAAAATTTATTAAAAAAATTTATTAAAAAATTATATAAAATGTTTTAAAAGATATTTTTATATGTATATTTTTTTTTTTTTTGTTTTAAGGAAATTTTAAATAATTTATGTATATGTTTATAATATCTGTAACTCCTACATTTCCACAAACATTTATTACGAATTATTTTTAAACACAAACATTTATTAAATATACCAGAATTCTTTCCCCTAAATTGCCGTTGATTTTTATTCAAAATTTATAGTTTAGTCCAAAAAAAAATCATCTAATTTATTACCTTTTTCACCCCAACTGCACAACTTAAATGCTCCATCACACCCTGAAGTCAAACAAAAAACGTTCAATTTCTTTTTGGGGGGGATATTAACAAAATAAAAGAAATCACAGTTTTTTTTGTTGCTGTTACCAACTAAAATTTAAATTTCTTTTTCCTCAATCTTTAACGAAAAATCACTTCCATCTTTTATTTATACATTTCTCTGATGATAAATTACGTAGATTTCTATTTTTAAAACGATAAATTTTTCGTTGCCTACACACTTTTTTGAATTCGTCATCCCTCTCTCTGAAACGCCCTTAACGACTACGAGCCGTTAAAAAACGTGGAAAAATTAGCGCCACCTTGATGGATCCACGTCAATAACACAAAATATTTTTTTTAAGATTATAATTGTGTTGTACGTTTACGTGTACATAGTAGGGTTGGGCAAGAAAATATCGATATAACGAAGTATCGTTATTTTTTTTTTTGTAGGAACACATCTATATATATCAGCGATATTTTCTATGTCGATATATTTATATATATCTAATTCGCTATTTTTGTAGCTCTAGTTTCGAGATATTGGAAGATATTTACTGTATTCACAAGGTGTCCTAAATTCAAAATTGTGATATATCACATTTAAATGGCTGATTTAACAAAATTTTTGGTAACAGATCTTTTTAACGGATATCTGAGTCAGCGGCTTACAAATATTACAGGCGGCTCAGCTTATCAGATTCTTATGCGATCGCCGCAGATATCTGAATAGCACAAAAAACATGCCATATACAGTAGTATTAATTTAGGACAGTTTTTACTTGAAAAGCAACAACAATTTGTTTAGACTATTTTGAAACCTAGAACATTATGACAATATGACTTGTTAGGACACCTTGTGAATACAGCAATTGTTTTTATTTTATCCTCATTCAATAAAGGCATAGCAGAGATATTTTATGCTAATTATGACTTTTAGTTTGCCTACTCTGGTCACAAACATGATTCGTCATGGAATGATAAATATAGGCCCTTCTGCAGTAAGTTCGTCCTTTAGACGAAAATGATTTTTTATCCATAGCATCAATATAAATATACCACTTTTAAAATAATTTGTTTAACTCTGTAAGTAGATAAAATCAGCAATGGCACTTAAAGCTAATAACAACGTAGGAACATCAGTCTCTTTAGCAAAAAAAGCTATCTAAACAACATCAGCTCAAGAAATATTGGTCTGAACAGAGAAATATATTACTTAAAACTTTCTCTTTTCTTTCAGAAGACGCCTTCAAATATTTAATTCGCTCCCTTCGTCGGTTTTTTTTTTCGAATAAGTTGCTTCAGCAGTACCCAACAAAAAAGATGCTTGGCAGACAAGCACATCAAACAAATCTTAGATAAATATCTGATACATTTTAGTATAATTCATTTGATTTATAACTTATGCTATCCAAACTGACTTAGTGGTCGTTACGAGGAACACACGCTTTTTATTTTAAATTTTTCTTTTAATAAAAAGCGCTAATTTTATCCCTATTAGAAGCAGCTAAATAATTTCTTCCTCTTACGCACTGTATCAGCAAGAAAGAGAGAAATATAAAAAATCTATTGAAGAAACATGTTATCCTTTCTTATTGCTAAAATAATAGGCAGTTCAAAAGACAATCTTTGTTACAGTTTTGTATGAAAATAATTTTAGCATTTCCAATGATCTAATGCGGTAAACAAATAAAGTCTCCACTGCATACAAATTTCCAAAAAAATATTTTAGTGGATTTTTAAAAATTTTTCATCATATGTACATATATCGTTTCGAAACATTTAAAAATAACGAAATAACGATACTGTAACAATATATCGAAATGATACAGTGTATCGATATATTTTTTTTTTATTTGCCCCTCCCTAATACATATTAAAAATAAACGTTTTTTGTCACAATAATCCCATTTTTTTATACCCTTCACACAGTGAAAAAGGGTATATATAGGTTTGACATTACGTGTGAAATTTCTACAATTTTCATTTCCGACCACATAAAGTATATATATTTTCTGAAAGCTTATGAATAGGGGAGTCGATTAAGCTCTGTCAGTCTGTCCGTCTGTCCGTGTGTATGTTGGAATCAACTTTTTGAAGCCCCACGACATCGCTTGGACCCAGGTGAGGTATTAAAATATCAGAAATATTCGGGAGTAGATCGCTATTGAAAATCAGAAACATCGGTACATAAACAACTGAGATATGAGCAAAAACCCACGACCACCTCAATTTTTTTTCACAAAAACAACATTACAACAACAACATACATACATACAAACGTGTATACTAGTTTAGTAAACGTGGGATCGAATCCCAGCTGAGCCAAAAATTTTTTTTTTTATTTTTCTTTAATTTTTTTTATTTTTTTTTTATTTTTTTTATTTATATTATTATTATTATTTTTTTTTAATTATTTTTTTTATATTTATTATTTATATTTTAATTATTTTTCTTTAATTTTTTTCTTTAATTTTTTTTTAATTTTTTTTAATTTTTTTTAATTTTTTTTTATTTTTTTTAACATACATACATACATATATATAATTTTACAATGGGATGTTTTTATATATGTATGTTTTTTTTAAGTATGTACGTATTTCATATGAGATGAATGGTGATACAAACCACTGTTATTGCATGTCTACACGTTGTGAAGCGTATATAAGATTCGGCACGGCCGAATATAGCACTCTTACTTGTTTATAACAAAAAATGTCTCCACATGAAAAAATTTTTTTTCAGCTGTTTTTGTATTACGAACGAAGAATGCGATTGGGGAGGATATATTTAATAATTTATTGAAATATGTAAAACATTTTTACATACATATGTATATACGGTAGTGGTTGTGTGTATGTGTAACAGTCGTGGTGAAAAAGAATTTTCATTAATATATAACTTAATACATATATATTTTTTTTGAATATTATATTTTAGACTAACTAACCCGGTGCGCTTCGCTACACTCACCATTAAATTTTGATTGTTCTGTTTTATATTATACGTAATTATTTTGTAAAGGAATTTAATTTTAAATGCAGCCTATTGATTGATTGATGCTTATTGACAAAACGTATTTCATTAGTGGGGGGATAACACTACCTCTGCTCCGATCGTTACCGTTTTTGGCTGTAATAAGGATATTGTCGCCAAACTGCTCGTACAAAGTTTCAACTAAATTTTGTTTATAGTTTTCTATATATGACATTAAATGTATATTTTTGTATGGGGGCACCATGCCCTCTGCTCCGATCCTAACCATTTTTTTTTCGAATATGGAAACTGTTATAAAAGTAACTCGTACCAAGTTGGAAGGGAAAAGCTGCTTTAGTTCACAAAATATGTTTGAAAAATATGTTAAATTTGGTATGGAAGGTACCACGCCCACCTAAACTATAAAATAAAAATATATCCTATGCCCTTTGTGAAAAAATTTTAAAAATTTAATAAGTAGTTTCGAAGAAAACTCATAACAAACACACATTTCCTCTTTATAGTAGATTAGTATAGATTTCGGTGCGCACGTTTTACAAAAAACAAGTAAGAGCGCTATATTCGGCCGTGCCGAATCTTATATACCCTACACAACGTGTAGTCATGCAATAACAGTAGTTTGTATCACCATTCATCCCATATGAAATACGTACAACAATATAAAAAATATACATATATAAAAACAACCCATTTTAAAATTATAACTTTACGTATGTATGTTAAAAGAAAAAAAAAAAAATAAAAAAGAAATTTAAAAAAAAAATTTAAAAAAAAAAATTTAAAAAAAAAATTTAAAAAAAAAATTAAAAAAAAATATATAAAAAAAAACTTTTTTTAAAAAAATAATAATAATAATAAATATAAAACAAAAAAAAATTAAAAAAAAATTAAAAAAAAAAATATAAATAATATATTAAATAAAAAATAAAAAAAAAAATTAAAAAAAAATATAAAAATAAAATAAAAAATTTTTTTTTTGGCTCAGCTGGGATTCGATGCCACGTTTTCTCTAACCAGTATACACGTTTGTATGTATGTATGTTGTTGTTGTAATGTTGTTTTTGTGAAAAAAAAATCGAGGTGGTCGTGGGTTTTTGCTCATATCTCAGTTGTTTATGTACCGATGTTTCTGAATTTCAATACCGATCTACTCCCGAATATTTCTGATATTTTAAAACCTCATCCGGGTCCAAGCGATGTCGGGGGCTTCAAAAAGTTGATTTCAACATACACACGGACAGACGGTCAGACGGACAGACTGACAGAGCTTAATCGACTCCCCTATTCATAAGCTTTCAGAAAATATATACTTTATGGGGTCGGAAATGAAAATTGTAGAAATTTCACACGGAATGACAAACCTATATATACCCTTTTTCACTGTGTGAAGGGTATAAAAATTTATATTTGTTATACATCCCTTAAGGTATGTTAATGTTAGCAACACTTTTTGTGTTTTTTTTGTAGATGATATTATAAGTAATTTAAAATTAAAAAATTATAAGCATATTTTAGGATGTCTGATTATTTCTTATATATATTTTTTTTTGCAAAATGTATGTAAATGTATGTATGCATTTGGTACAATCTTAAAATTTTCAGACCTTACAGTAATAATTATATAGTATATAATACTATTATCGCTGTTTGAAATTTGAAATTTGAAGTTTGAAATTTTTACATTCTTTCTTAACAGACTTTTAATACCTAATATAAATATTAATAGAAAATGTAAGATACAAAGTGTTAAATTATTTTCTCCTTAACATAAAAAATTACCTTTAAACAAAATTTTAAATAAAATAGATTTTGAAAACAATGGGATTCGTGTTGTAAAATATAATAAAAATTTATATATATTTTAAAAAAAGATTTAAGTATTTTTTTAACTTATATTTATGGAACATTTTAAATAAATGTGTTTTATATACAAAGTCAACTTTAAAATCTATTTTTTTTTATTAAAAGGATGCATTTTCTCTCGCTATAAATTATTTAATTATTGTTCCTTATCCTTATAAAAAAGAAAAGAAAAAATGTTTAATGGTATCCAAAAAATATATCTTTAATACAATTGCTTTTTATATAGAAAGCTTAAACTAATTTTTTCGCTATAAAATTTATAACTAATTATATATGTATATAATTTTTTTCTTAATTTTTTCTTGAATAGAAATTTTCTCGTTAGAGCGTGTTTACATGAAGGGACATGTCCCAGGGACATGTCCCCTGCGACACGAGTTTGTGGGTGAGGGGTGCGGCGTTGAGTACGGGGTAGTAATTGTCGCACGTTTTGTGAATTTGAGGGGACAAATTTGACATTTCTCTTTTACATCTTTCGTTCTCTTGTATTGTTGTCATGTTATGTGTGACCGGTGTTGCCAGACTGATATTTTATGGAATTTGCCAAAAAAGAAATATGAAATATCCAATGAAAGATCATTTATTAGAAATAACATAAGCCACTTCTCTTGTTCTAACCTCCATGATTTTACCCACTCCTTTCGTCTTCTTTTATTCTGTAAACTATTTGCGTTTTTATAGCATTTTAGCAAATTAAAAATTATTTATATATTTTCAGCATCATCTAGATCTAACGCTTCAACAGCCAGTTTAGTTAGGTCAACAATTTTATTAGAATTACTTGAACGTTTTTATAGTTTCAATGTAAATTCTTATTCATAATAGTTATTTTTTATATGTTCAATATTTTTCTATGTTTGTCAGTTTGTGTAAAATTATCAAGACGAAAAGATAATTTATAATAAATAAAATAATTTCAAATTTCTGCAATAATTTCTTCTTTAGAAATATCAGCCATTATGTTTCTTGAAATTTATTTAATTTTGCTTTTTTAAATACTTGTATTGCCTCTGCTACTGTTGACCAATTATAAATTGTATATGTATGGCAGCCCTTCTTACGAATGAATGGATAAAAAGAATTAGTTAATTTAACGTCAAAAAGTCGCTTTGTCCCTGCAACAAAATCCCTTCATGTAAACGCAAGAAGATTTTAGAAGGGACACCAAAAGAAAATTCAAGCCAACGCAAGCAGAGTCGCAGGGACATGTCCCTTCGTGTAAACTAGCTCTTATAGGTGGTTAGAACCTTTAAGTTTAAGTAAAAAGCTTAAATGTTTTAAACTTAAGTACATATAGTTAAATAATACCTGCTGCATTACTCAATAATGCAGTAGGAATTAAACAATAAACATTGGTTTAATTATTTATACAATAAATACAAAGTATTAAGATTATTTCTTTTTGAAAAGGCTTCAATAGGTGTTTATCACAAGTCTTTTAACTAGTAAAAGAAAAAACTGAATCAATGAATTTAAAAAAAAGTTTGTTCTGGTAACTCTTGTTTAATACCGAAATTAATAATATTAGAAAAAAACCTTAGCATACGTAAGGGAGCAAATAAAAAACAAAACCCACCCAACGAACAAAATTAAGATAAAGAAGACCATAATCGATAAAAGAAAATTTGTCAGTGAACAATTTGGAAGCTCTCATGATAGTAAAACTAAATTCTGATGTTTAAAATATACTTGATATTGGCTTGAAAAAATAAAAATTAAAAAATAACTTTTATTTTTGCTCGTAAAAATAAAAATTAAAAAATAACTTACTAAATTTTTTGGGATATTCTCCCATAAATAAATAATAATAATAAATAATAAAAAATAACTTTTATTTTTGCTCGAAAAAATAAAAATCAAAAAATAAATTTTATTTTTGCTCAAACAAATAAAAAGCAAAAAATAACTTTTATTCTTGCTCGAAAAAATAAAAAAACTAAATTTTAAAAAGCAACATATTTTATCATAGAATAATAAGGATCAATATGGTCCGTTTTCCGACATTTACTTCTATATGCTTTTTTTGTTTTAAAATTTCGAAATAACTGTTATTTTCGGTCCCTGCAAAGAACACATGGTGAAAAAATAAAAACATTGTTTAACGACTAATAATACCTTCTAAGTCCATATGTCAAAATGCAAATATACTTGCAAAATTAGTTTCTGCATCCTATCAAGCTAAAAGCAAAATTAAACTTGTTAAAAAAAAATTACAAAAGAAATTCTTATACATTTCACATAAATACACCACGACACAAAAATTTAACGCAATAGTATCAATAATCACAGTTTTACAAGCAATTTTACAAAAGAAGTTTCATTACTCGTATGATAATACAGCTTCTATTACGCTTTTACCTTTTCCTGCAAAGTTACAATTATTTGAGTTAGGGCTTTTCTACTTGTGACCAACGATATGAAAATTTTTGTTTTATAAATTCAAAAATTTTTTGTAAATAAAAGAGTATGTAATTCTCTTTTTAAACATATGAAAAATAATATTCGTTTTATAAATTTATTTAAATGAAACTAAAAAAAATTAAATCAAATTAAAAACAAGTAAAAGCGCTATATTCGGCCGTGCCGAATCTTATATACCCTTCACAACGTGTAGTCATGCAATAACAGTAAATTCACGTATGTATGTTAAAAAAACAAAAAAAAAAAAAATATAAAAAAAAATTTAAAAAAAATTAAAAAAAAAATTATTATATACATATATAATATATATAAAACAAAAAAAAAAATTAAAAAAAATTAAAAAAAAAAATTAAAAAAAAAAAATAATAAAAATATATATAATATATTAAATAAAAAATAAAAAAAAATAAAAAAAAAATTAAAAAAAAATTTTAAAAAAATTAAAAAAAAATTTTTTTTGGCTCAGCTGGGATTCGATGCCACGTTTTCCCTAACCAGTATACACGTTTGTATGTATGTATGTTGTTGTTGTAATGTTGTTTTTGTGAAAAGAAAATCGAGGTGGTCGTGGGTTTTTGCTCATATCTCAGTTGTTTATGTACCGATGTTTCTGATTTTCAATACCGATCTACTCCCGAATATTTCTGATATTTTAATACCTTACCCGGGTCCAACCTATGTCGGGGGGCTTCAAAAAGTTGATTTCAACATACACACGGTCAGACGGACAGACGGACAGACGGACAGACTGACAGGGCTTAATCGACTTCCCTATTCATAAGCTTTCAGAAAATATATACTTTATGGGGTCGGAAATGAAAATTGTAGAAATTTCACACGGAATGACAAACCTATATATACCCTTTTTCACTGTGTGAAGGGTATAAAAATATATAAATATTTATATTATACATTCATACTTAAACTGTTATGATTTCTTAATATTCTCAACAAGTTTAAATTTGGCTTAACTTAAATTGAAACACATACATATAAACACATACATACAAACAAAACAACAAACAAAATTTTTAAAATAATTATAATTGTAAAAAAGATAATTTCAATCCGTGTCTGTGGGTGTTTAAAAATAACTCTCATTCAAAATATTTGATAACTTTTATCTTAAATACAAAGTGTAGAAAAGCTAATAGCTATTGTCACGTCACTGACAGACAGAAGGTCAGTTAATTCAAACATAATGCCGGTGGAGCTGAGTGCGTTAATATAATTTGTTAAATTGATTAATCGTTTAACTTCAATTTGTATATATTTACTTATATATTTACAAATTATTTAGTCTGGCTCCTTTACAAACAGATTTATAATTTTTTTAATAATATATTTATGTATACAGTTATGTTATATGCAGTAGGTACGTTTTGAACTCCTAATTTTTGTATTCAGATTACGTGACAAGTTTGTTGTTATTTTTTCTAGTTTAAAATCGTCTTGTTTTGTTGTTGTTTAAATATATATATATATGTTACGAACCGTTTTGGCCCAGTGAGGTTTCCGACTAGCTTTTTCGTGGCGATAGCTCAGGCAGGTTCCAACCCTCTCACTGGCCACGCATCCGCTCATAAAACAAAACTGAAAAATACAACAAAAACTACTACATCAAATACTACACAAACTCCACCACAAGAAGAATTCACGAGAGTCAGGTGTTTACTCCCGTTTTGCCCACCCAACCATGTCGCGGCAGCATCCGCTGTAAAATTTCTCTGCGACTTAAAAGACTACTGATAAGGCCAAATAAATTTAAATATTTAAATATATCTTTAGCTTAAATGCAAAATCACGTAACTAACAACAGAAATTTTAAAATCATATTTTAACTTAATGCGGCATATTTTTTAAATATATTTTACACAATTTTTAATAACTTTTTAAATTAAAAAAGTGTTTGTTGTGAAAATTCTATTAAACGGATTTTTCATATTAAGTAACGATATATACAGCTAAGGTGAGAATTTTTTTATAAAATCATTTTTTATATTAAGTTTTACATTTGAAAACTAACAGAGAAGAGAGAAAATGTATGAAATTTTGACATTTTTAAAGGCACAGAAGATTATCAGCTGATCATTTAAAAGTACCTAAGTCTACCCTGCAAAATACTCTATCCTTTTAGGTTTGTAATTGCTGAATTCTTTGCTCATTCTGAATTTAAAAAATATGTATATGTTTTATAGAATCTTAATTTATATAAAATAATGGTAAATTTATCTATTACTATATCTATACAATTAAAAATTATGTTCGAGTAATGAAGTGTAAGGCATTTAGTAGTCAACTCTGCTTGATATTTATTAGCGTTTATATCTGTGGCTTGGAGCTAAAAGAGTCAATTTCACTTTTTTGCTCTTTTGAGTTAGTCATTGCATTAGATTTGTTTTCTTGCTCTATTTCATTATGGTAAAACAGCTAACGTCATACTTAACCCAGAACAGCTTCATAAATAAAATGCTGGCCAATGTCACTATGAAAGCACCTTTAAAAGTTAAACTTCAATTTAAATTTTCTTAAAAGTAAATATTTTGACATTGGCCATTTTAGCTCCAAGCCACAGATATGTTTTCTTTCTGCCTTATCGGAATGACAATATATAATTTTTCTTCTTTACAGCGAAACGTGCAAGTTGTGATACAACGATCGAATGCGAAAAATAAACATCATTAGCATGCATCGAAAATTTTCTCCCTTCATTCCTTCTCCAATACGAGTACGTGTAGCATACATAAGTTTGCATGTTCATTGTATTTATAATATGAAAAGTTAATGATGTTTGTTCCATAAAGAAATAAAGAGAAAAAGATATCACGAAAAAGTCGGCTTATCATATTTATATTGCTGACAACAACAACATTGAAAAGATTAATAAAACAGCAAGTTCTAAAGTTGTATTCAGCTGTGCCGAATCTAAAAAGCCCTCCAGAAAATGCATTGTATGTATGTTGTTATTTTGAATGTTATTCAATTATTTAAAATTTTTCAACAATTTACATTAAAATAAACAAATTTATCAACTACAGGGTGGGCCGTAAGTCATCATGGGATTTACAACTTTGAGAAATTTCTAGGTTATATATTTCTTTTTTTTTTTCAAAATATAAAATAAACAAATTGGAATTTTTTCACTAAATACAAAAATAATGTCACTTAAATTACCCCCTCTTTAGCTTCGTAATGATGGGCTCGTTTTAGAGCATATCCCATAACACCTTGCTTCCGAATTTCTGCAACAGTGTTGAACTTGAATTCAAGGATTGTCTTGGGCTTATTCGCATATACTCGCTGCTTCAAATAACCGCAAAAAAAAACAAATCTGACGAACGTAATGGAAAATTAATTTCTGCAAACTATTCGCTCTCCGAAAATGTATCTTAAAAGTGCCATTGTGTCTCGTGTAGTGTGGTAGTTGGCTACATCCTGCTGAAACTACATCTAAGGTATGTTTTTAAGAGCAGGATGTAAAAAATGTTTTATCATAAACCGATAGCGCTCTCCATTTACGTTTAAAGCACTTTTATCTTCATTTTCGAAGAAACTATGTTTTCAGATGTCATGCCACACCATACTGTACACCTTATGAGATGCAATTAATTTGTTTCCATTATTGGCCAACTGTTCAAATTTAACTGCAAAATTTAGACGTTTCCGATATCTACGGGTTTTATTTCTTGTACTTCTTGTACCTTATATGGGAATAACAGTAAACGTTTTTTTTAAATGCGCTGTGGTGACTTACGAGCCATTCCTAGCTGTGCCTAACGTCTTATGGTAGATGTTTCTGGTGTTTTGTTAACACTTTGCTCTAAACGTTCAATATTTTCGACAGTGCGAATTAAATGTAGTCTACCGGTGCGAAGAAAATTACTTACGGTGTTATGTTGGTGGCGACGATGAACTAATTAAAGAATCATTGCTTCTCACAAAGAAATTTTGACGTTAAAATATCGACGAAATGCTCTTTGCGTTAAAATAATTTTTCGCTTATTTAAATAATAAATATCAAAAATGCTGGTTCTTTGTTTAGTTATAAACGAAGTTATTAAGTTTTTAAATCCCTATAATAACGTTTGGACCACTCAATTGTTGTGCTTCATACGAAGAATTTACTCAGAGAACTTTTTTCCGACGGGGAAATTCGTCGTTAGTCCCAGTGATGTTTCTAGCATAAGGGTGTGTACGTGAATTTGGTTAAATACGGCTTTTACTGAAAGCTAATTAATAGAAATTTTTTTAGTAAACAAATCGTAAATATTAAAAGTAGTACCTCTTTTCTTTTTATAGAGTATTTTTATTAAAATTTATATTTTATTGAAATTTTTCTTGTAGATTTTTTTTTCGAAATTATTTTGTTATACATACATATATTTTTAATATAATAATATTTTTTTTTACAAGTTTTATCAAAACATTAAAAACTCTATTACAATGTTTGTAATTACTGCCGGCTCCTTAAGATTCGTCATAGCCGAATGTACTACTTTAATTTTTGTTATTATTTGCTTTTTTTTATATTTGAAATACACTAATTTAGATTTGTTATACGAACAAGTATGTTATTTGGCATTTTTATACCCTTCACCTGTGGTGCACAAGGGTATATATAGCTTTGTCATTCCGTTTGTAATTTCTACAATTTTCATTTCCGACCCCATAAAGTATATATTTTCTGAAAGCTTATGAATAGAGGAGTCGATTAAGCCCTGACCGTCTGTCCGTCTATCCGTCTGTCCGTCTGCCCGTCTGTCCGTGTGTTGGTTGAAATCAACTTTTAGAAGCAACTATATGTTCCTCAGATCTGTATATGGTATCAATCTCTTGGAAATATCCAGGAATGAATCGCTATTGAAATTCAGCACAATCGCCCCATAACTTTCTGAGATTTTAGCAAAAAACCACGACCACCTCGTTTTTTTCACAATTACAACAACAACATACATACATACATACATGTAAAAAACATACCAAACAAAAAAAATTACAAAAAAAAAATATTAAAAATAAGAAAAAAATAATAAAAAAAAACTACAAAAAAAAAATTTTAAAAAAATTAAAAAAAAAATTTTAAAAAATTTTTTAAAAAAATTTAAAAAAAAATATAAAAAAAATAATAAAATATAAATAATATATTAAATAAAATAAAATAAAATTTTTTTGGCTCAGCTGGGATTCGATGCCACATTTATTCTAACGTGTACGTATGCACGTATTTTATATGGGATGAATGGTGATACAAACAATTGTTATTGCATGACTACACGTTGTGAAGGGTATATAAGATTCGGCACGGCCGAATATAGCACTGTTACTTGTTTTAATATAAATTTTATTATTGTTATACGAGCGTGCTTCTTTCTGTAGCATAGTTAGTTAGTCAGCCAGTGAATTTAGTTTGTCTACCACTTCTAGTCTATCAGTTATTGGGTGCTGTTGAACACTTAATAAACAGCCAACAAACTCTTATACGGATTTTATAGATTTTTAAAGTTAGAGTAGATTTTCTTTAACGTTAATACTTAATTAAAAACTAATAAAAAAAAATTAATTAATTTTAAACATGACCAGCAGCTTAGCACGGTTACGTTTAATAACATTTGATGTCACCAATACCTTGTTGAAATTACGAACCAGTCCCGGCAAACAGTATGGAGAAATCGGTGCCCTATTCGGTGTTTTATGTGATAATGATGATTTAGCAAAAAGTTTTAAATCCAATTGGTGTGTATTTTTCTAAGTGCTTGCAAAGTTCTTATTTGATAATAAATAAATATGTATGTATGTGTGATCATCTCAGGCACAAAATGAATCGTTTGTATCCAAATTTTGGCAGAACCTCGGCTTTAATGGACTGGCAACAGTGGTGGCGTGAATTAATATCACGTAAGTGTGCAATGAATGTGAAATTAGATACAATTGAAAAAAAAAACAGATATGTCTGATCAGTTTATTTTGAGTAAAGTTTGATTTTTTTTTGTTTTTTTCTTATCTTAAAGTGAGTTTGGGATTTGCAAGACAAAGTTTACTTCAATATTTTTTAAAAATAATCAGTTGTAGCTTATTTTTAAAATAAAACATATTTGTTATAACAAAAATATTTAACCAAAAGTTCACTATGTAAAGATAGAAAAGTTAGGAAAGGAAAGGCCTAAACTAAAGATAACTTTTCTTAAATTATATTTCAAAAGGGAATTTTTAATTCATTTAAAAAAATATTTTTTACAAGTTAATTTTTTATGGAATTTTTCAGTTGAAATTGTGTTGTTAGAAACTTTTTAATTTTTTTGTATTAATATCTCTGGCAATAAGGAAAAACTACTTAAGTATGTTTTTATAGTTTTTAAGGAACGCACTTTGAGTTGATTTTTAAAAATTGATTCTTTTTAAAATAAAAACTATTATATGAGTTTTGCGCTATAAAAATTACAGAGCATATTCATTTTCGTACGTTTATTATGTATGTAGGTTTATTATAAGTTAAAATAAGTTATTATTCCAAAAGATAAAGTGTGTTTAAAAATATATAGCCAACAAATTTTTACGATATAAGCTGTAAAGTTGTCCAAAATAGTTGAACATTTTCCTAAAGTTTGTTTTGAGTTCCAGGACTGCAATGCTTTATCAATGTTAGCTCATGTCGACTTAGGCAGTTACTTCTTTATGCCAAAGATGTATTAACACAGAAAAGTGTGAATGGAAAAGTTTTTATTTTTTAATATACTTTTAAACAGCGTTGATAACTTTAAAATTTCAAAGAGCAAATAAACAAAGCAAAAAGCAGGCTATTTTTAAAAAATTAAGTCTAAAATTTTTTACTTTCGATTCTATTTATCTATCCAAGGCATATTTATTCATAAGGTAATTGCAGTTCGGAGAGAATTTTTTGTTTATATTTTTTATATATGAAGTTTGATATTTAAAATAAATTAGAAAAGAGAGAAAATTGTTTTTTATTTATGCATTTTGACAGCTGAAATTTAAAATAAGTGTTGAAAAAAATAATCAGCTGGCGAATGAAGAGTACCTGATGAATAAATATGCCTTGTTATTTATCTTAAAAATTATAAGTTTCCATTTAAATTCAATTATAAGTTCCCTTTGCTCCTATTAGGAATAGAGGAGCAGATAAATTTAAAAGTAATTTTTTAATAGTTGTCAAAATAATCGCTATTTTACAGAAAAATTTACAGCTTTAAGACGCCACTTGCCCTCTGGAATACCTATTTTACAACTAGTAATGAAACTAAAGTTCTATTGCTAACAATAATCGACGTATAAGTCTATAGATATTTTTTTTTTTTTGGATTCTAAAATAGATTGGCAAAGTTACATAACCAAAAAGCCAGGGTATCCCACATTGGTTCCCTCTCCGTAAATCAACCTTTGTATAAATATGGTTTTATGGTTCTCCTCGAGTTACAAAACGTTAGTTCAGGCACCGCCAGTTGACCTATAACTTTGTATATGGAGTCGGAGACATCTGAACAATCTCTTTCAGTTGTAAATATTTGAGTTTAGTTGGTACTCCTTCAGTTAATCCAATTAAAATAAAAGCACGCGGTTAATTGTAGAATAGTCTGGAAACTGTATCCAGTTACGGGACGGCCTGATTGCCATTAAACGATAATGGCAATGACGCGCTAGCTCTTGACCCAACCAAAGCTGAATTATGACTCCAGTCTATAGATATTCTATGGCCAAAAAAAAAAAACACCCTTTGAACTATAAATTATAATGCTATCAATATGAAAATTGCTACCAATGTAAATATTCACCTCATCAGTTTAAAATTTTGACCCTTGTCAGAAAAAATTGTTATTCTTTTGCAAACCAAGAAAAATCTGTTGTTGCGCCAATGGCTGTGCAATATCTTATATACCCTTTACCTAGTTTGCACCATCATGTAATGACCATAACTGACAATTATATGTGACCAAAACATATTTAGTAAATCGATATCTTTGTCGGTAAATGACCCATTGAACCAAGATTTTCTGTAAATGATGCCTAAGGTAACAAATGTTGCAGAAAGTTTTAAAGGAGTTGAAAAATTTTACTTTTTTGGATAAACTTAGCTAAATCAAACTCTCTATCTATAGGGATTCAGAATATACTTTATAGGTTCGAAAATGAATGAAATGAATTACAAACGGAATGTCAAACATATAGTACATATATACCCTAAGTCTCCGTTTACATTGAACCAGTTTTCTTGCATGAAATAATCTTTTACTTTCTAATTGTGTGCGAGAGAATGAGAAAGAAATACTTTTTTGTTTTGTCTTTCGTAATTTCAAATCTGACCTTAGGTGCGTATATAAAATATAAAATTGTATGCTTTTTCTGTGTAAACGAAAAGCAAGATTAAAGAAGAAAAAGAAAAATTTTTGCAAGTAAATTTTCCAATATAAACACAGACTCACACTCTCTGCAAAGGGATTAAAAAGAGACAACTAAAAACGATTCTTATAATTATTTATTTTGTAAATATATTTATTTTAAATGTTATAAAATAAAAATACAATAAATAAAATAACAGTTTACATCTGTAATAATATAAAACTGAATAGATGGTTACATGACGACGACTGCAGTCAATGGTATTGAAGCTGTGTAGTCGGTAGCCTACTGTCGTCTATGTGTTTCATGCAAAACGCTTAACGGCCTTGTTTAGGTTTGGATATTAGTTTTTTTACAATCGTTGAGTTTGACAATCTTGTATTTTAAATTAATTTGAATCCAATACATATTTTTTTAAACTGAAAATAATATTAATTAAGTTTTTGCCACTAGATTTTGTTTTTTTCTTATTTACTAGGGTGAGGTTGGTTTTTAAGTGAGCGGGCAATGCTTAACTGATCACGTAGTACATCGAAAAATACCGTATTCATTCGATATCAAAAATAATATTATTAATTTTATTAGCATCACCAACCGACATTAACTCTATTTTTAGATACAAATAATTTTTTTCTTTCTTATGCTAAGTTTAATCTTAACAACAATATTAAAATCTTATCAGTTGTTAGATTAACATGGGGTATAGCTTAGAATTAAAGGGTGTTTTTTTAAGCCCGATAGAACTTGAAATTGTAAAAAATAACACAAAAAATTAAATTGTAATCAAAATTTTTTTTTTATTCGAAAGATCAATACGTGACATTAACATTTGAAAATGATTTCGGGCATATGGGCACCGCGGCTGTTCTTGACGAAGCGCATTAGTTGTGTTGTGGAATTATGTTTCGGATTAATAGAAAAATAAAACAAATACATTTGTACATACATTTTTAATAAAGACTTTATTTAAATACATACATACATAGATATGTATGTATATATTTATGTATATGTAACTATTATTACGTTGTATTGCCGTATTCAGGAAAAATATTTTAGGTTTAATAACGGCTCATTTGACAGATGTTGTACAGAAATTTGTCAAACAAGCCTTCAGTAAACCTCTAATATTTTTTTACGAATACGGCAGTAAAAATGTATTTTTTTAATTAAAATTAACCGAATTATGATTTCTATTAGTAGAAACTTTTTGTATCTTCGAAAAAAAAATTTTCGGTAATGTGCCAATTTATATTTTAATTATTCTGCAAAGTGTTAACCAAATTTGTTAAGTATGCACTTACAAATTTAACTTCTTATCATTGAAAGTAGTAACTCGTACATATCTATTGGAGATTATCATACTAAGAGCATAACTAACAATTAATAAGTTTTACAATATTCCTTAAAGTTTTCTATTCATTTTTGATGTATTTGAAGAAGTAAACAGTCAGATCACGTAGACTGTACGCACTAGTGATGTAACGAATATTCATTTAAAAATATTCGCTGATGCGAATTCGAACATCAGTAATAATGAAAATTTTTGCCGAACGCGAATGCAAATATTAATTTCGTATAATATTATTTCAAAATTATTGCGAATTCAAATGCCAAGTATTGACCTCTTAATTATATAATTTTAAAATCTGCATTCAATATATTTGTAGGTGTGTATTAATTGTGTCATATCGTTATTTTATACCCTTTATCTGTGGTGCACAAGGGTATATACAGCTTTGTCATTCCGTTTGTAATTTCTACAATTTTCATTTCCGAACCCATAAAGTATATATTTTCTGAAAGCTTAGGAATAGAGGAGTCGATTAAGCCATGTCCTTCTGTCCATGTGTTGGTTGAAATCAACTTTTAGAAGCAACCATATGCTCCTCAGATCTGTGTATGGTATAATTTGTAGGTACTATTTGTAGATATAATATGCCTCAAGAGATATTTTTGAAAAATTTTGGATAAAGCGAGCTCTAATCGGTAAATTTTTTTTTTAAATATATATTCCAAAAATTTACAAACGAAAATCAATTTTTTTCTGCTTCTAGACAAACGAAAGTGTCAATATTGGTATCATCTAAAAGGACTTGACTAGCGCAATAAAAGCACTATACAAAATTAAAATTAATGTTGGCCGCCACTACAAAATGGCGGACAATACATTTGTATATGGTATTTTAAAATGTAACTTCTTGAACCCCCTTAATATTGGTATCAAACGAAACAGCTTGACCAGTAGAATACAGTAAATTATAAAAACAAAATCCAAGATGGCGTCTAAAACAAAATGGCGGATCAAATTTTTTTAACCCTATCAATGTGGGTATCAAATGAAAGGGCTTAACTAATAGAATACAGATAAATACAAATACGTAAAAATTCAAAATCAAGGATGGCGTCGAAAATAATAAGGAAAAATGGCGTATAACATGAAATATAGGTTAAGCTACGATGTGGGATTATACCTACATACATATGTACATGATGGTGAAGGGTATTATCAGATTCGGCACGGCCGATATATAGCACTTTTACTAATTATATTTTAAAATATTCATTATTAACGATAAACGCCAATATTTTTAATCGATATAAAGTATGAAATAATTTATATAAGTTTTTTAAATGCTCGTATTGTAACATTTTTAAACATTTGAAAATTTTATAAAATATTTTTGTTAATCCTCAAAATTGTGAATTGTTTACACTAAATAAGTCTTTTTAAGAATTAAAGATTAAAGTTGTCACATCAAAAAGACTTAAATCGAAAATCCATGATTATGAATAATTTTTAAGTTTTAGAAGTCGTTATATACGAAATGAAAGTCAATTTGAGCAAGTTCTAATTTTTGATTGTCAACTAAATAAATAAATATTCCGCATTTTAGAAAGGGTTGGATGGGTTTAATATATCTGTGATAAAAAGAAAAGAATTGCTTTGCTGGACATAAGCTAAAATTGAGATAATCGCAACAAACAACCCTTAGGCAAATTTTCAGCTATTTTTAAGAACTTCAGAGGAAGTTATAGCCTAATAACTTATTGCCTATATTTTTTTTTTAAAACATATTTATTTTAACTTATAATTTAGCTAAATATTCGAAAATGAATATGCTCTTTAATTTGTATAGCGCAGCATTCATATAAGTCATTATTTAAAAGGGAAAGTGCTTTCCTCAAAAACTATAAAAACAGACATAAGCCGCTTTACCTTATTGCCACAGCTATAATACCGAGCTGTATTTCTTTTTTTTTAGGAACAAAGAAAAAATACCGTTAAATATATCAATATTTTTTATTTATTTTGAAATTCGAAATAAGTTGTCTTGTCAAAATTATTTTAAATTAAATTGTTAACGTTGAAGAATATTGAAAAATTATTTCAATATTAGCCGAGTGGAATACTAATATCGGAATAATTTTTAAATGTTAAATGTAAAATTTTTACAATTTAATTTCAAAATGTTTTGGAAAGTTTAAAGAAATAAAAATTAACTTAAGCCAGAATAAAAAGATTTGGAATAAATTAAAATAAAAAAAATCTCATATTTAAATATTAATTTATAATATTATTTTTAAATAAATTTTTAATTATTACTTTATTTTATCAACACGTTAACAATCAACTTTCATAAATTTGTTTTCACTTATTTATTTTCAGACACCTTCGATGAGTGTGGAGCCAAAATAACCGAAGAAAAAATTGAAAATTGCAGCAATCACCTGCTGGATTTATATAAGTCTACCACCTGCTGGGAGCACTGTAACGGCAGCGTAGACTTACTTAACTACTTGCGCATGCAGCAGCAACTGGGCATGAAAGAATCACCAAAACGACAGCCACCCTTCGTAATGGGTGTCATATCAAATTTTGATCCACGTTTAGTGTTTTTATTAAAAAATTTAAAAATCGATCACTATTTCGATTTCATATTAAATTCGTACGATTGCAAAGTTGAAAAACCAAATAAGGAAATATTCGATATAGCCTTTAAGGCAGCCGACATTAAGGATCTCAAACCGGATCAATGTTTGCATATAGGTGATGGACCCACCACCGATTATATGGCAGCAAGGGCTTATGGTTGGAATGCAGCACTTGTGCATGAACGTAATGCTCAGTATCTAATGAAAAAATATGGTGAAGAAAGAATTGATAAGAACTTTGTTTTCCCCAGTCTTTTTGATTTCCACAAGAAATTAGCAAACAATTGCCTTTATTGGTAGAGTAGTTAGGTTACTAATTTTTTTAGTGTACATATGTATTTGATAATAAAAAAATGTATGAATATTAAATCGTAATAAGTTTTTTTATCATTGAATGGTTATATTTTCAGAATCAAAATAACGTTAAAAAAACAAAAAATAAATATGATTCAGGAATATTAGAAATATGAAAAACAAATAAAATTATTGTCTTATTAATAAACATTATCAAAGGATTTTAAAGAGTTTATAAATCAAATTTCTTTAGAAATTCAAAATAATTAAATCTTAAAAGCCAAGGCGAATTTATTTCAGCATTTGGCATGAGGTTAATTTTGCCCCCAACATGCACAAAACTTGTTGGTAGAAAATTATCTACACAAATGCGAGCGATTAAAGATTATTTTGCTCCACAAATTTCACTCTACTTTTTTCTGTTTTGCTCATCACTGGATACACGGAATAAAATTCCACTACCTTTAAAATATTTTTTTTACATAACGCGCAGGAAGGCATGTTTTTTTACGAAGACTTTTAGAATTTCTTTGTTTTTTAACAAAAACACAAATATTTAATGTTTTTAACAATTTACACAAATGTAAAAATTAAATTTTTTCACTTTTTAAACTTTTGTTTAATTTTCTGACAATTGAATGTAAACAAACATAAAAAGCATAAATTTTGACATTCTGGTCTTAAACTTGATTCACAGCTAATACACAACTGGGCTAAAAAGATCACCTGATGTAAATTCGCCTTGTTAAAAGCCTTTGATAATTTTTATGAATAAGACTGTATTTAATATTTAAAAAATTAAAAAAATGAATATATCCTTTGTTTTTGACCTTTTTTGAAAAAATGGGATAATCGTTTTATTTCAATTAAATTATTATTTTTATTAAAAAAACAAATTAAAGCCAAAAATAAATATAGTTTTTAACATAAAAATAACAATTAAATCGTCGTTTTTATATTGCCTTTAAATGTCAAGATTCCTGATATATTTATGTCTTTGGTTTTATATCCGACAATAAGGAAGAATGTTTTTCGAAAAGTTCCACTAAAGGATCCTGAGGTTTATTGCATTCCTTATCATATTCCATACCAATAGCCCAAAGTGATTCTAAATCATAAGACTCACGTGCAGTTGGTGAAAATATGTGCAGGGCTATGTTACCCAAATCCATGGCCATCCAATCTCGGCTCTTTTCTCCCTCGATGCGAGGCAAAATATCACTCTTTTGACGTTTTATTTTGTAAATACGTCTTACAAACTCAGCCATGGCCAACATATGACGATAGCTACGCCCACTACACACCACCATATAGTCAACGTATTTGAACTCTTTGGGCACGGAACAAGCGAACACATCCTCGGCATTTTCTTTGCGTAAAATATCCACCAGGTCCTCAATATCGAAAACACCAGTAAGGCCTCCTAATCACAACAAAATTATAGTAAAAATTAATAAGCATTTTGCAATTATATAAATATTTATTTGAAATTTTCTTAAAAAAGATTTTTTTTATTTTGTAAAAAGTATGTATGTATGTATGTACCAGAAAGTTTATGGAAAATTTTCTATAAAATATATTTTTTGAATTTACAAGGTGTCGTTTGTGTTATATAATAAGCCTGTCTAACAATGTTGAAAGAAAACCCAAGCGAAATTTTCATTCGTACAAATAAGTTGAAAACAAAAACAAATTTTTAGTTTTTGTTGTTGTTTTCAATATATTTGTAAGAATGAAAATTTCGTTCGCATTTAGATAAACAGGCAGAATGTCTTAATTTCACAAAATTTTAAACATTTAACATAATCAATACAATAATTTTTATAAATTTTTGTGAAAATCCGACATTGTGACAATACGATACTTATGATTTGTTGTGAACACACCAACTATGAATTTAATTTTAGAAGGGAGTTCGTTAAAGTTTCTAATTATGTATACAAAAAAAAAAAAAGAATTTGTCGGCAAATGATCATAGAGAACCTTACTCTTTAAATTTATGCCCATATAAGTATTATCCATTATTTTATCTGGCTCATCCTGTGTCTGATATCGTTCACGTTCCTCAAATATATCTAAAATCTCGGGAGAATCTTCCTCCCGAAATAGTTTATACTTTTGACTTAATGATCCTGCAAGTTGGTCATTTGCCACTTCTCCGGCCTTTTGTTTTTCCGTATTTTCATTTGTCGATTTCTTGACTTCTGGCTTGGAAAACTCATGATGAAAACATCTTAAAACAGGAACACTTAATCTTTTATCATGTATTAAACGAAATAATCGAGAATTTATCATTCTTTAACATAAAAATTGTATTACAAAACAGTTTAACACAGTGAATGTTATTTATTTTGTTGTTCTTGATAAATGTCAAAAACATGTGTGATTGGAGTGAGAACAGAAAGTAATAATATAAGTTGGCAATATTACATTTTTTAGACATAATATTAGATGGTAATGCTGTATTACTATGAACCAGTAGGAACGAACGATTTTTGAATTGAATATATTTTTTAACGGTTCTTTAATTAAATGCGTTTTGATATTATTTAACTTAAAATATTTTTTTGCAGATTACAGTACCAAAATTAATAACCCAGCCAATAAAATTCTATGCCAAAGAAGTTGTTTTGCAGGGGTTTAACTGGTGAATAAGTCATATAAATTTGGTCAAAACACTATTAATATTAACATTAGCGTATCATTGGATTTCATGTGCTCACATTAATCTATATCTATAAAAATCAATGGGCCAATTCAAAGTGGTTGAATATCAGTCATATTTGTACTATTTCATATTATTTTATGCATGCATAAAATTTTTGTTAGTAATTTCCATACAAAAAAAATAATATGACTACACATTTGTTTCCTATGTATAAGAAATTGTTTATGTTATACTTTAACCATACTGTCTCTCAGAGAGAATTTTTTCGCTTCTCACCTCTCAGAGAGAATATTTTCTATTTTCTTCTTTCCTGTATACATACAATTTTTAACAGCGTCATCTTTTTGTCTTCTTTCTTGTATTAAATACATTATTTATTAACAAAAGGTGTTCAAAGTCACTAGTCATATTAATATGAATTATATGACATAGTACAATATGAGAGTCTACTTTGAATTGGCCCATTGTGTGTTTGTATGTTTGTTTGTGCTTCATAGACGGTTAAACGGCTGGACCGATTTCCTTGAAATTTTCACAGAATCTCTCTGTATATCCGGAAGGAACTATAGGCTATACTTTGGTTTGAAATTGTAAGTGGGCGGTGTGCCACGCCCTATTAAAGCATAAGTATTATATATCACGAAAGTTAATACAGCTAGAGTCTTCAAATTAAGTACGGTAAACTTTGACATCCACACGAACTTTTGGGTAATAAATGGGCGTACTTGCAATAGTAGGCGAGCCACATGAATTAAATACTAAAATTCGTATATTTGGAAAACGATATCGATTAGAGTAGTAAAATTTTGGAAGATCAACTTTGACACCCAAATGAACATTTAGGCAAGAAATGGGTGCATTATCAATAGTGGGCGTGGCACCTACCATATGAATTAAATACTAAAATTCGTATATCTGAAAAACGATATCGATTAGAGTACTAAAATTTTGCAAAATCAACTTTGATATTCAAATAAACATTTATTTAAAAAATGGGTGCATTAACAATTTGGGGTGGCGAAGCACACCGGGTATTAGCTAGTATATTAATAAACTTTACTTCATTGTGTAAAAAATCTATGCATATTTAGTGAAAATCAACTTAGAATTATGCAAGTTGCCCAAATTTCAGGAATGTGAAAACACCTGTGCATGCTCGCCCAGTTCTATCTACGGAAAACATTTCCATTTTTCGCGATGTTGTGACAAACTGGGTCCGAATTACGGCATTTTATATCAATCAATTCGTGAACGTTTTAAGTACATAAAAATGTCACAAGCCACGATAATTAGCAATTTGGCATCGTTATCTAAACATTAAACACCTTTTCGTTAAAAATTATTTTCAAGTCGGACCAGGGGCCGAATTACGGCATTCGATCACGATCGAAATTTTACTCGAACGATCGAGTTCGCTGTGCTTTAGGTATAGAGATTCTAATAAGAATTTAACAATTTCGATCACGTTCGAATGCTGTAATTCGGCCCCAGGATAAACTTAGACCTTCAATATAATGGATGGAATATTCTTTAAAGATAAATTAGAAAAATGATTTGCCATAAACAATTTTTCTATATCACATCTAGATCAAAGGATTTTTATAGAAATTATCAAAGTTTAACAACAAAGATTGCTATATTCGGCTATGCTAAATTTTAATACGTAATAAAATGAAATACTTTTTAAGTAATCCGCCTTATATGGAATTTAAGCCTATAATGAATGAGTCATACATATATTGCACGTATTTTATTCAAGTTTAATATAGAACCTTACTTTTATTATAATAATTGAAATCCTTTTTCCTTATAAATAAGGGAATATGCTTTATTTGGCAGGTATTTAGGTGTAGGTTATAAACACTTGAGTCCTATATTTATCAAAAATGCTTATTTATATGTCCGAGTTTAGACGGGCGAACATTTGGAAGAAAAACATTTGGAAATCTCGTTTGTTTTTTTATTCGCGTTCACACAGACGAAGATTTCATTATTATTATTTGCTAACAAAGCATATCACCAAGTACCGTCTGTCCGTTTGTTGGTTGAAATCAAATTTTAGAAGCAACTATATGTTCCTCAGATCTGAGTATGGTATCAATCTTTTGGAAATATCCGGGAATGAATCGCTATTGAAATTCAGCACAATCGCCCCATAACTTCCTGAGATATGAGCAAAAAACCACGACCACCTCGTTTTTTTCACAATTACAACAACATACATATATACTGGTTAGAGTAAACGTGGCATCAAATCCCAGCTAAGCCAAAAAAAAATTTTTATTTTATATATTATTTATATTTTTATTATTTTTTTATATATTTTTTTTAATTTTTTTTTTTTGTTTTTAACACATTTTTTTTATTTTTTTTTGTAATTTTTTTTTTGGAAACATACATACGTAAACTCAATTTATATGTATGTACGTATTTCATATGAGATGAATGGTGATACAAACAATTGTTATTGCATGACTACACGTTGTGAAGGGTATATAAGATTCGGCACGGCCGAATATAGCACTTTTACTTGTTGAATAATGTCTAAATTACAGCACATATCGTCAGGGCAATAGAAATAAAACTGCTGTTTTAGTTGCAAATAAACTAGTTGTCTTTCGCTTAAAACAAAATTTCGAACGCACTTCTAAATAATTTCCAATAGAAATACCACAATTTTATTTTCTTTGTTATATATATTTTAATATCATTATTATTATTATTATTTTTTTTTTTTTTTTTTTGGAAAAAGAAAATAAATTAAAAAGCCAATTTGTTTTTAAGAGAAAAAAATGATAAAAATGTAGCTTTAAAAACTCGGTTTAGCTTAACATAAATAGTAAATACATACTTATGTTTTTAACGAGAACTAAAGAAAAATATAGTTAAAAACCAGATAAGGTTTTAGGTTTAACAATTAGAAAGTCTAAAATAAAACTAAATATTTTTATATGTATGTATATATAAACAATTAGATAAAATATATAATTTATTGTTTTTGTTTTAGTAAAAATAAAAAATAATAACAACAAAACTTATACAAATTTTAATACAAAGTTTTACAAATAGCAAGCAAAATAATTAAGAAACATAAATGTATATGAAAACTAAAAATATTTTTTTAATTAAAAGCATAATGATTGAGCAAAATTGTTGCAAAAAGAAACTGTTAAAAATGTTCAAAGTTTTGACTGTTTTTTTTTTTCATATTTCTTATATAAAAACTATGATTTCAAAACATTTAAATATAATTACAACACAATATAGATACAACACATATTTAAAAACAAAAAGTAAAAAATGTGTTGTCTTCTTTTTTTTTTATTTAGGTTCCTTTTCTTTGATGTATATAATAAGTTAAAGTATGTGTGTGTGTGTGTGTGTGTATAAATAAGAGCAATACTTTAAATTTGTTTTATAAGGAGGGTCTACATGAAATTTGTATTTTCGTTTAAACCTCCTTTATGTTAGTTCTACATCATTAGTAATGTTAAGAGTTTTTGTTTAATATTTTTAATATAAATACTTTTTTTATCGTTATCGAGTTATCGTTTTTACCTACTAATTGTTGTATATCATGGAATTAGACATTTAGTAAATAATAAACAAATAAAGCCAATACTATTTTTTTTAATAATATTTATGATTTGTGTTTTTTAAATTGTTTTTATGAGGTTTTCTGACGAATTAGAGTAAAATAGAAAATTTAACAACAAAATTAAATAAACACTCTTTTAAAAGCTCAAAGCAGAAGAAGATCTTTTTCGGCTTTTTTTGATTTATTTTTATCCGTAGACTGTTGCGAATGTTGTTGGATACTATCTAAATTATTAGTGGCTTGTATAGAGGGCAGATTTTCTGCTGCAGCAGCACGTTCTTCGAGAAATTTGTCAAATTCTGAACTTGTCACAGTTTCCTCATGTCCTTCAATTTCTTTCTGCAAAGAGAATATAAACATTATGCATTTTAATTTTACCTGATTTAAATAACATTTGAATAATTTTTGTGGTAAAATTAAAACAAAAGCAAATTATATATGTAAATGGAATGTGTGACTAAACTAAACTAAATGAAGTTGTGAGAAATGAAACTACTTAACTCATAACAAAATTAGTTTGAAAATCAATAAAACCAAACAAAAGTATAACAAAATAATGATTACTTACAGAGCTGCCTAACCATTCTTCCATTTCATCGATCTCATTTTCTTTAGCAGGCTTTTTAAGTTTTTAATTTTACCAAAATTTATGAATATTTTAAATTAAAAAACCCAAAATTCAAACATAAATTTGTTTTTTTTTTTTAATTTAAACACAATATTTTAACAAAGCCATTTAATAAGGGGGAAAAAATTAAAAAATAAATAATAGATTAAAATTTTTGTAAAATATATTTGCCAATTTTTTTTTTTTAATAAATTAATAAATAAACATTAATATAAAGGAAAAATAATGAAAAGAAATATTAGTTTCTTTGTGGTTTTTTTTATCAATACTCACTTTACTTACCACCGGCATATTGCCGCCGGAACGTTTAAAGGGAGATCCTAAGCTGCCAGCTGCAGCGTCCACAGTTGGAATGTCTCTTAATAAATCACTTTTGCTGGAAAAGGAAATTGGAATTGTATGTTAAATATTTAAAAGGAAATAAGGCAAACAGTCTTGTAGTGAAAATGTTTTTCTAGTGAAAACATTTTTAAAAAATTAAAAATTCAAAGAAGCTTTTCCCTGGTCGACGGTCAGTATACCTAACCGGTATGCAGGGATAAGAGGTATGCATCTACCACCTAACAATTTTGTTTAAATGTACAAAGGTGTATGGTTTAAAAGTTAATTAGGGTAGGTTGGTTAAACGGAGCATCACACTTGGGTCCACGACTGAACACTTTGTGATGCCTGATATTTGGGATGAAGCGTGTAGCTAGTCCCACCTATACCTAGAGAAGAACGGGGATCTCAATCTATAAACCAGCCTGATGACGAAGTAACGGACATATTCTCTTGACATCAACGTGAAATACATTCGCAAGATCATGAAGAAAAATTTCCCCCAGATGCCGGGCTCTAAGTCCCGCCAGAGCTGGGTAATGGTAGAGAAGATGTTTCAATCTTATTCTCGTCGTGACAATTTCACCTCCTGGCGTGTATTCCCAGGATACAGTTAAAGAAGGATCTAGTTCAACCGTCGTCCATTGACGGCCACGTCTGTTGCTATTTAATAAGTAGCAGTCTCCGCAGATCATCTAGTCTGTGCGGATCTGTACAATTCCTGTTTGAACAGTGCCTCGCAGGATAGAAGTGGTGAACATGCGAATGTGTCAATCTTCCCCAAGTGGAGAAGAGTTCCATTATTCGCTAGAGGCCAGGTACCCATCTAAGCTCAATAGTGGAATATAAACATGTATTTTAATCAACTTTAAATAAATGCCTTAAATGGATGTTGCATAAATACCCAATAGCGCCTTAATAGTAATAGTCTATATATACCGGAATATTGAAAATGCATTAAAATTACAGCCGCATGTCCGCAACAATATGGTTTCCATTAATTAACAATGCGCAGTGTACTCGTCGAGTTCAGTGGCGTTACTCCGTGATTCGATTCGAAAAAGAAGCACTTTCGAATTACAGTGTATTAAGTATACAAATTCGAAGTATACAGCTTAGAATCGGATTACGGAGTAATCCCACAGAGCCGACTGCTTAGCCATGAGATACGCAGGTAGCCAGTTTATCATGGCAAATAATCGTGTATCGTGCAAAGAGCACATATAATAAGCCGTGCTGCAATCCGCAGGATATTTTCGAAGAGTCTGCTGTACGTGAAAACTGTACATAAAAATTTGCTTAACAACTATTTATACCAGCCAGGCAGTGTTCACTGAATCAATGTCTGACTTTCAAAACGTCAATAATTAAACAATGTATACCATTTCAAAAAGCCGCCGCTAAGTATTTTTAACGCAATAAGAAAGCAAACAATGCATCGGTTTTATAGTTGATGCATTCGCATTTAAAAGTTAATTCAAAAATAAATTATAAATATTTATCCCTTTTTTGTACACATTTAACAATACAATTTTTTCCTATTTCATTCTTCAAAAAATTACAAAATTCAATACATGGACATATGTATATCCAAAAACAGTACAAAAACAGTACTTTTTCGTACTGTTTTAGGTATTGTGAATATAACAGTACACATTACAAAAAACAGTACATGTACTGTTTAAAACAGTACGAATGGCAACCCTAACACAACAGCTGATTAGAACATAAGAGTTGATGCATAAAACGCATTGTGTGTAACTTGAGTTTAGAAACGTATAAAAAGGTGAAAAAGTATCAAACGCAACAACGCATGAACGGATGGTATGCAACTCCACCTTAACTTTGCATATGTATGTGATTTAAATACAGTAGCAATATTGTATAGAAACTTTGCATACGAACGTTTTGAATATTTATTAAGCATATTTGAAACAATAAAACAGGTTTTCATGGCTACTTTACTGCATTATTCTGATAACGTTAGGCTTACGCTATCTTATCCATTACCCTTTCTAACCAAAGACGCATTTCCTTTAAGTCCATAATTTTTTATTTGTTTTTCTTTTAAATTTCATCATAGCAATTTGTGGTGGTTCAAGAAAAATATTTATAACATCTTGCTTTTAGGATAATTACAAAAATCCAAAATAAAATGCATATGAAACATTTATATCGCACACTAAATACAAAAGTCTCACAACTCAAAATTTTGCAAAATCTAATTTTGCATTAAATCAAATCACAGTGTTTACCTTAAACTATTGTGAATAGTTGTCCTATTAAACTCTTCCACCCACCAAAAAAAATAAAATAAAAAGTTTTGGTCATCTTCAGGAAATTTGCTGTAAAATCAGTTAAGTCAAATTAAGTGTAATTTCCGGTAGTGCTGCTTTTAGAATAAATATTATATGTGATGCGTATTTCATCATATTATTTTGAATTATTTTCTTTTATATAATAAAATCAAGTTAAATCTGTGACTCTATGGTACAAAATTTACTTAAAGGTTATATGTAACTTAAATTTTTCGTTGCCATCATCAAAATATAAAAATTCAAAAAAAAGCAAGACTTACAAAGCAGTCTTATCTACAAAATCAGTTTTTATAATCTTCTAAAATTTTTGGATTTTTGAGTTGTACCCCTTTACTATTAAGTGGATGATATGTATCTTCATCTAATACAAAAGTAATAAACTTACTTGTTGCCATTAGTGCGAGATTGAGCTAACATATCAAATTCATCGGCATCCTTAGCTGTAGGTTTCGTTGTATTATTGACACCTTAAAAGAAAAAAAAAATATTGCCAAAAAAATAAAAACAATAAGATATTTTCATAAAACGCCTTGTCCACAATACATTACCTAAACGACTAAAACTATTTAACAAATCATCTTTATTACTATCGGGAAAATCTAACAATTTTGTTGATTCAGCCGCTGCAGCTGCAGCATTAGACGTTGGTATACCAATGGCAGCACCTAAGACAGCTGATGGCGAGGTAATGCCAGCATGACTACCACGATTCTTTTCGTAACGTTGATGACGCAAAAACAAATTATTTAATTCATCATTGATGCGTAACAATTCAGCGGTCAACTCATCATCGGAAACACGTCCAATTAGATCAACAATACGTGATTGCATTTCTCTATAAAAAAAATAAATAATATAAATGGATATTTTAAATATTAGTTAATGATTTAATTTCAGTTTTAATTTACTTGCAAGTAGCTGTCAAGTCATTGAGTAACTGATAATCGTCGGCTTCTTCTTGACCCGGTTTAAGTTCTGTCAACATTTCTCCCATGATCGACATGTTCATTGAAACCACTTCCAATTCGGAATGTAGCTTGGTTATTTGCTCGGCGGTCAGTTGGGTTGGGCCAGCAGCCTGTATGGAAAAAAATTATTTATAGGATTTTAATTTGTCTAATAATAAAACAAATTGTCAAATTTGTTGTCATTACCGGTAAACCAGCAGCCGTCATCATAGGATGTTGTGGTGATACAGCTGCTGGTTGATTTAAAACCTGGGGTGGTGGCTGTTCTGGAACACTCTGTAATATTTTTATAACAAGTAAATTCAGTGGAAAATGTGATTTAAAACTTGACTATTACCCGCTGTGGTGTATATATGGGCGCCATATTCTCAGCATCGGGTTGTGGAAATTCTATACCCTTATTTTTTAACTCTGTATACATTTGTGTCACCCCATTAAGATCGGGTTGGTTTTTGAAAGCATCCGCCCAAGTCTGTATAAGGCTGAGTACTTTTTCCTGCACCACCAATGGAGGATCGTTTTTCGGTCCAATCAACTTAACCAACTCCTGAATAAAGTCTTTTTGCGCTACCAGCACATGAAATGCTTTGCCACAATTTTTTACACACGTCTCCAGCACCGTTAGTGTAAACATGATAACTTGATTATTTTTACCCGCATTCTGTTGTAAACGTTTGCGTATGGCTTTCATGGCATCTCGTGCCGTATCGGAAGATTCGTTTATCATGTCGCAAATTTCCATATTGACAGCCCAATTTTCAGAAGCTAAAGAGGCATCGGTAGCTTGCTCTAAAAAAAAAAAACAAAATAGACAAGAGTTTTTTTTACTTTAAAAGTACAATTTCAAAATTTTTTTTATTTGCAGTTTAATTAACACATAAAAATTCATATCATGCTTATGTATGTATGTGTGTATGCACGTACATATATAAAGATAAAGGGAATGTTTAACAATTAACACTTGAAAAGCTTTTAATCTTTTTTAATGGAGCAAACATTTTTTTCATTATTTTTTTGACGATATAAACTGTACATTTAAAGTTAAAATGGAATAAAAAATTAAGTGTATGGTTTTCCTATTTCAAATATAAAATTTGCAATTGGGCAATGAGAAGCATTCGAATTTATTTATATGTATATATGAATGTATGTCTTTTTTATTAACGAGGTGAAATCATCGAAAGACCTTTGCATTTAAGTCAGCCAGGAAAACGAGACTCGGACACGCTTAAACAACTCAGTTTACTGGCCCAAACATCTCTGCGGAACTACCACAAAGTAATCCATCACAGATAGAGGAATTTACTTCAGCCAAGCTATGATATCCTACTACGGATCCTCTCAACCCTACGAAGTTCAGTGAGAGCCAACTTTACGCAGAGGTTAGCATAATTTCTACTGTATTATTGTGATCAACACTATGGACTATCGTCTCCTCAAGATACGTTCTCTCCTCGTTAAAACGTTCAGCATTCTCCTTAACATTACCATCACAACTCAGACAGAACGGAGACGTATCATGACCGATTCTGTGTAGATACGACCGTAAACAACAATGTTCACTAAGCATTAACGAAACATAGTAGTCTTGACCAAGTCAGATTTTTGAGAAGCCTCTTATCTGGACATCAATTGGCCTAATTCCTATAATCACCGAAGCCTATTCATCTGATACAGTCCGGAATGCACAACTAACTCGCAAAGTAAAGAGTCTATACACTGGGCTCATAAAACATCTCTAGACCTTTAACCTAGGAGCTCCACACCGGGTATATAAGGAAGCCCAAACAGAGCAATCACGGTTAACACTTCTTCCGACCCCATCTGATAGAAGAGGGCCAAAGAGAAACAGAACAAAGGGGAAAACCACCATGAATGAGCAAGTCATGGATAGTGGGGAAAAAATCTATTAACTATGCCTTACTCCGATACTGGATGTATGTAAGTTTTTTAATTTTTTATAGGCTATAAAATAGTGGCCCCACGATAACTTCTCCAGAATCATCCCGGTACTGCGTTTGCATTTTATTAGGGTGGGTAGTTTTGTACGAATTTCACGATTATTCTATTTCGGTGACTCTTTTTCTATATCTACCTTCTTACAAGTAGATAAGAGGTTCGAAAATATAATCCACCTTCTCCTCATTATGTGGCATATATAAACTTTACACCATTTCCATGCTTCGTTGGAACTTAGCATCGTGTTCACCATGTTCTGAGTTCTGAGGTGATAGTATCAGCTGAAGGTTGTTTAGTTCCCTTCTCACATGCTTACATTTTGGGTAGTGAAAAATGTTGTGCTCTGCGTTGTCCTCTACGGATCCACATGCATCACAGTGTCTATATTCTTTCAACTTGAATCTATATAGATAACTGTTGGAGCTAGTATGATCATGAGTCATCATTTGTGTCATGAAAAAGTTTCCATGTCTTCCTCCTATCCAATCTTTTATATTTGGATTTAGTTTGAAAGTTTATCTGCCTTTAGTCTTTCCGGTCCATCTTATCTGCCAAGCGGTAATTAACGCATGTCTTGCTTCAGCTTTTATTTCACGTCGTCATAATGAATATTTTGTTTATGTTGCTTATTTATGAACTTTGACATTTACAATAAATGAGAGAAAAGAGAGAATTATAAAGTAAAGAAAAAATAATCGAAATCTAGACTTCAGTGGTCCATTCCTTACTCCGTCCGACTATTATTTGTTTCGATAAATTCAAAATGCTCTCTTTGGGATATGCTTTACTTTAGAACAGGGTATTCGAAATTGGCTGGAATCGTTTTTGGCCTCAAGAGATGAACAGATCTTTTGGTGCCGATTTTATAATTTACCAGACAGATGGAAAAAGTTCATAGCTAATAGTACTTTGAATAAATTTATATTGTACAAGTGTTTTATATAAAAGCTAAAAATTTAAGTTATACACTTAACACAAACAATTTATCACCATTTTCAGAAGACAACAAATTCTTTTAAACTAGAAAATATTTTTTTATAGAAAATATATTTTCTACAATATTTTTCAACAACTTTTTACTCAAAATTCTCAAAAAAAAAAAACAAATTCAATGTTTAAAATTTTTGTTTATTTTAATCTTCTCTAAGATGTCACCTACCAATCAGCCGTAAACTACATATTTAATTTGTCCTCTTTTCTCATGTTCCGAACACAAATGTCCTTTATATTGCAATTATTATAATTAAAATTTAACTATTTGTTTGGACAAACTGTTCTTTTACATGTTCCTTTCAACGTTTTGTGTCGCATATTTGGAGTTCATGACGAAAACTATTAACCCGAGCCAACACACTCACCTGCATACAATGTAGAAAGCACTTTTTTGCTAAATGGCCATTTAAAATTTATAGAAAAAAAAAAAATAAAAACACAAACAAAGCAAAAAAAATATAAAATAATAAAAAAAGCAAAAGTGCCAAATAAAAATGCTGAAATCAATAATCTTAAATATTTTCAATTAAATAGTCTAAACAAATAATTTAACACCGTACATACCAACATACATACATAAAATTGTTGAGACTATAAATTCGATAAAGAAAATGCAAAAAGGATTGCATGTAATAATTATTTCACGGCAAGTTGTTTTAGGTATTTTCTTACAAACAATTAAAATTAATTGATTTATTTGTGCTGCAAACAAAGAAACGGTAATATCGAATTAAATTCGATTGATTTGAAGAAGTTCGATGTATAAAAAATAAAGGGTGGTTTTTTTGAAGCAGGAAATTCAATATAATTCACATTAAAATAAAACACAGAAAAGGAATTTTATTATCAAACGATTGAATTTATTCAACAGTTCATTTACGGTATCAATGTTTAAAAATAGTTTCAGATACATGAAGACAGAGTCTCTTAAAGTTCGAATTTGTAATCACTAATCGTTGTAGATCTATGGCCAATTATTATTTTTTAATGCTCTGCCCAAAGCCAAACTATAAGTTATCCGTATGACACTGTATCACCCAGTATAACCCACTAAATATAACCACCACCACCCCACGTTGTTCGATGTTGTATGCGCAATCATTAATATAAGAAATCTGGACATATGAAACCGTACCCAGAGAACTTAAGAAAGGCATAAGAGTAAAATTATCCAAAAAAGGTGATAGTAACTAGCTGTAACAATTTGCGAGGTATCACGCTACTTAGTATGGCGAAGAAAATAATCACCGATATTATAACAAAAAGGTTCTCCGATTTTATTGGCCCACAACTGAGAAGATGGTTTTTGTTCGAAGAAGTCATATCAATACACTTAGAATAATACTGGAAGAGTCGATTAAATGGCAGTCTTCCCTAAATTTAATATTTATCGACTTCGAAAAGCGTTTGATACTTTTAACCACAAGGTAATTTGTAAAAAAAAAGTAATTCAGCTCATTAGGAGCATGTATGCTAACGCAAGCTGTCACATTTTACACGAAGTCAAGCTGAGCTGAAAAATTGACGTTGGCACTGTTATTTGTTCTGAATATTGATATGAGCCATGCATAATATGTCGGATAACAGAGGCATTATCAGGGGACTTTAAATTCGGCCATATGATCTGTAGTATACTTATGACATCTACCTTCTATCTCATCGGCACTATCTGATATGATCATAAAACAACAACGTCTCACGGACCTTGATAAGAATGCAAGAAGATTAATATTGGCTTAACTTAAATAATGCGAATAAACACAAAAGGCGAAACAAGTTTTAAATTAATATTGAGACTCAAGAAGAGGTCTATTCATTTTGCTGCCTAAGGTTCTAAATACTTAATGGGCCAATTCAAAGTATACTCTCATATTGTACTATGTCATATAATTCATATTAATATGACTAAAGACTTTGAACACCTTTTGTTAACAAATTATGTATTTAATACAAGAAAGAAGACAAAGAGATGACGCTGTTAAAAATTGTATGTATACAGGAAAGAAGAAAATAGAAAATATTCTCTCTGAGAGGTGAGAAGCGAAGAAATTCTCTCTGAGAGACAGTATGGTTAAAAGTATAACATAAGCAATTTCTTATACATAGGAAACAATTGTGTAAAGTCATATTATTTTTTTTGTATGGAAATTACTCACAAAAATTTTATGCATGCATAAAATAATATGAAATAGTACAAATATGACTGATATGCAACCACTTTGAATTGGCCCAATGTCTTATTCATAAAAATTATTAAAAGTTTATGAAGGTTTTATAAAGCTGTTTTTCTATGGAAATTTGACTTATAAACCTCTTGTAGAGCTGTATTAACTTTTATGTATTATACCGTTAGATGACAGCAGACTTCACAACTTAAAATGCTGCCAACTTCAAATGTTGCAACAGCAACAACATAATAATTAGCTGATGCGTATTTTAGCAATACAAATTTCAGGGATGCCGCATATATGTTTTATAATGAATAAAATTAAAGTTATTGATAAAAATGTAATAATATCACGAAAAACTATAAAAACACATATATTTATTTCTTTATTGTATTTTTGTAATGTTCTTTAATGTTTAATAATAAAAATAAGTTTTTGTTTTTGTTTTTATTTTTCCAATTTAATACATATATGTATATAATGGCAACACTATATTTGTTTATGCTGCCCGTCAAAATAGAAAATAGCCTAAGTTGCCAGTAGCAGCAAATGCTGTTGTGCAGTCGTGCTGCTGTGTTGCCGTCAAAATAATCGTTTTCATTTAAACACATGGATTTTATTTTTGACATATTGCTGCTTGTTGTCGTCAAAGTGTTTAGAGCTTAAGCGTTAACATCATAGCATCTGGCGGATTGAGTAATATATAGCCAACCATATAAATGAGGTGACGAAATTTGAATTTTAACTTTTTCACAGTAAATAAACCTGCTGTGCAAGCCCTTTCATTTGACACTAATATTGACACTGTCTGTTGTCTAGAAAATGACAAAAATGTAGGCTGACTTCACAAATGCACCTTAGCACTTGTAATTTGATGTTAATTTCACACCGATTATAAGGTTTTTATCAGGAACAATTTTTGAGAATATGGCTTAAATATGTCAAAAAACATATATAATTTTCCAAACAAATTTCGCCTATAACTTTGCCGATTGATAAACAATTTGTCAAAATTTTTCTACGACTATCTCGAGAGGAATATTATATCTATAAGCAATATATAACATATATAACAAACGTGTCTGAAAAATGTAAAAATATGCGAAAAAGCCGAGGCAGTCGTGTTTATTTGCTCACTCTTTGGAAAATTATGGGGCGATTGTGCTAGATTTTAAAAGCAAATTTTTTGAAAGCACTTCTCATAAATTGTAACTACAGATGAGTCCGTGGAATATATGAGGGCTTCAAAAAGTTGATTTCCACGCTTACACGGACGAACAAATGGACAGAGTTAGAATAAATATACTTTATGGGATCGCAAATGATTACTGTGGAAATTAAAAACGAAATAATTACACTCTCGTGTGAAGGGAATAAAAACACTCTCTAATATGTGAAACAAACAACAAAAATGACAATGACGTCGACAACTGGAATTAGGATAAATGCCTCATGTTTTTACGCCCTCTTGCAGAATCCGGTGTTAGATCCTTGTTATTTTGGATAAATTTGATTTTTATATCAAGTGTTATTGGAAAATTATTCTAATAACAGAATTCTTACTTCATTGTATTTTTTTTTTTTTTTTGTGAAAACTTTAAGGAAGAGCAACTTACACAAGCGAGGTATTGTAGAGTACAATTATTTTTGCATAGACTAAAGTTAGCCATTTTTTATTTCTTTTTTGTATCAATATAAATATAATTGCAGTTACTCTCGAATTTTTATAGTGTAGGTACCTACGTACATACATATCTATTTATGTATGTATCTCTACTTATACTGAACTAAATATAAAAAAAGAAAACATTTCATTTTCAAACAATATTAGTCATCATAACCAACAAGTAGTCGTAATAGTTTCTGTAATTTATTGCATTTGTTGTTATATGGTTGTTGCAGTATTTGTAGTTCAGTGGTTTAATGGTGGATGATTACAAAAATATTCATACATACATACATACATACATACATACGTTCAGTATATACCATACACATTAGATACATTAGAGAGTACCGCCTTATAAGCAAAGCAATAACGATAACGAAATTGACGAACGTAGGGGTCGTCTTTTTAAATTTTTTTGTTATTTAAAGTCAAATGTAAAATAGTGGTATACCGATTTTTTGTTTGTCACGAGGAGTCTATAGTTTTTCTCAAGAGTTCATTGACCTCAAGTTCTCCCTTCAAGTATTTACCCAATAAATTGTATTTCCTACCACCGCAATATATCACCTTAGGCTCTTGGAGAAAAACATTGATGACCATCAATATAAATAACACACTTTAATATCCGACTGTAAATACTAACGGTGCACAGTGGAGTATTTGACCTGAAAAGCTGGCCAAAAAGGCAAAACTGAATTTTAAGAAAACTTAAAAACTAAGTATGCAGCTCGACAGACAACAATATTTTACATCTTATTGTAAATTTTTAAGACTTTTAGTTGAGATTTGTAGCTCTGAGACCCTGCTAAAGTCAGGAAAATGAAGAAAATTTTATGACATTTTTATGTTTTTTTCGGTTTCTGGATGTTTTTATGATATTTTTTTTACGGCTAAACGAATAAATAACAATGATTTTTTTTTTCGCTGAAAGGTTTGATCAAAAGTTATTTAGAAAAGAACAAAAATTTTAAATATGTTGAATATTCATGTTGAAACAATTCGTTCAAAAGCTAAAAAAAAAATTATACACTTTTTTTGCAAAAAACGAAAAAGGAGAGGTTTTTAAAAGTGAGGTAAGCATCTCTACGAATTATGTTTGATACTAAAATAAAATTTGGGATCTCTCATTTTAGAAACAAAAAAAAAGTTTTCGCAAGTTTGCGCCAATATTTTTGACGATTTTTTTAAAAATTTTACATTTCTTCTATTTTTGCTCATCAGCCACTTTTTCTTATACATTTATATCGTCATAAACTTTTATGTATTTTGGAATTATTGATTTCAACTGTTATTCACATCACTTTAAACACCTAACAATGTTAATATCTGTCTATAATTATAAATTTGAAAAATTCTTTATTATCCATAATACTTATAAGGGAATGTCCCACACATCCCCATAAAAGATATTTTTATATACCTGCTCTACAAAACATTATATGTTAAAAAAAATATATACCGTACCATATAAGAAAAATTATTAAAAGCATAATTCACAAAAATAAGTTTACAAAAAATAAATGCAGGTACATAAAAAATACATGGGCACCCAGGTATCAGGCTACCATCCAATTGTCAGAAGATGCTGCCGAGGCCAGAAATAAGCCCTTACGATTATATTGTACGAATTATTCGAGGAAATTCAGCAGAAGCGATACAAATCGAGATGTCTTGAATAGGTTATTTCTGAGCAGTGACCCTTTTATAAGCAGCAAAGAGAACGGGTAATTAAAAAAATCGTTTTCATCAGAAACCATCACACTTCTTCCTGACACCGATGATGCAGCTAATAAGGATATACATACGACATAATAATTATTAAGGAATTTTTTTAGCTTAACTTTTCCGTATATTAAGTATTAAATAATATAAAATGAATATAATAAAACCTTTTTTCATAAAAAATACTGTTTCGTAAGAGCCTTACAATTTTCAACAAAAAAAAAAATTCTTTTTAATTAGACCGTAAATCATATGTATGCATGTACACACATACAGTCTGTCAAGAATGAGTTTAAACCTTTAAAATCAACATTTGTTAATTGAGTTTTACTATTTATACCGTCTTAAATTCCTTAGGAATGTGGCTTTTGAAAAAATCTTAAAAATTTAAACTTTTTGGTTCTTTAATTTTTTTTTATTGAATTTTGAAAATAAAAAATTTGACGTATTTTGCAGGAAAATTTTTTTTCGTTTCTTCTGATTCTCCTGCTATTAAAATCGGAGAATCCGTTTTCAAGTTATGACAAAATATATTAGGCAACCTAACGATTTAGAGAGTGAAATATGCCACGCCTTTAACAGAAAATCCTTACGTACTAGAGAAAAACGGAAAACAGATTTGAATTAAGGGCATCAAAATCAATATAGTCCACATACTTTTATTTCTAGCAGAGACAATTTGCGCAGTGTAATTTTTTCGAAATCTGCCACTAGATTTTTTATATCATACTACACCTAAAAATATCAAAAAACTAGAACTTTGAATTCAAAAAACACGTTTAATAATTTTGGCCAGCTTTCCAGGCCAAATACTCCTCTGTGCGGTGTTTGTTTTAAAAATTTTAAAGGATTAGGGCCGTATTCATAAAAAATATTTTAGGTTTATTAAAGGCTTATTTGACAGATGTTGTAGAGAAATTTGTCAAATAAGCCTTCAATAAACCTAAAATATTTTTTATGAATACGGCCCTTAAAATTAAAAGTTGACAAATAAAATTTTTATAGAAAATCACTGACTCTTATCAACTCTTTATTAATAATTAATTAATTTTGGGTAAATAAGGCAGTAAAAATATAACGAAAAATTTAAAAATGAAAAAAATTTTGTTTTAATAATTTTTTTTTGGATGTGTATTTATTTAATAAATTTGTTTTTATAATACAACAAGACAAAATATCTTATAAATTATAGTATTAGAATTCGAACAGTTATTCAATATAATTATTTATAAATATTAAAAAAATGAAAAATAAAATAAAAATCGCCTTGCAAAAATAGTTTATATTCAAAGGTGTACGGCCAACGATACATACAATAAAAAGTAAAATGTTTTTAATTTGATGCACTTGACTTAAAATTAAGTTTGATTTAAAATTATAATTATTATCATAATGCATTTAGTAAACAAAATTATTAGTTTTAGACATTTTCGTTAACTATAGTTAAATGATTTCAAATTTATTTAAAGTATAAAATGATAAACTAATTGTGAAATACATACCTTAACAGCGTCTAACAAGGGGAAACAATGAATGAACTTGATATGTTTGCAAATTCAAAATAAATTTCATTTGCTCTTGTTATGAATGCCTTTGTCGTGACGACAAACAAGTCGCATAAACTGTTGTCGAAAATGTCTTAAAGATGTACCCTTTACAACGGTTATACGATAGTGACGAAATGCTGCTATTAAAGATAGTTTGTTGTAAACCTGTTCAAATTTTGATGAATTCCATCAAAATAATAACAATTTTCCTAAATAATAAAATTACAGAACAATTTCTCTTTCAAGCCATATTTATTCATCAGGTAATCGCAATTTGGAGAGAATTTTTTTTTTGTTTTTGTATCTTATATATATATCAAGGTGGCATTTGATATAAATAAGAGAAGTAAAAGAATTGTTTTTTTATCAATGGATTTTGGCAGATAAAGTTTAAAATAAGTGGAAAGAAAAGTAATCAGCTGACGAATCAATTTGAATAAATTTGCCTTGAATTTCTACAAATAGATAAAGAATTATTTTATGTAGATCATTGCCGGTTTTTGATAAAATTTTTTATTCATTATGTTAAATCGTTTATGTTTTTAAATAAATATAAGCAAAAAAATCTTTTTTTGTTTATAAATAAATTGAGAGTCTAATAAATATACACATTTTATAACTTAAGATTAGATTAAATTAATAATCCTTTGTTATGATATGAACCTTTAGACGGTATGATTAAAGATACGCCAACAATTATATCAAAAATAAAACAAAGACTTTTATTTTATTCCTAAAGACGTAAGGTAATATATAAGATAAACAAAGTAATTGTCTAATGTTGAAGAAAAATACAAAAAATAATACAACCCAGCAGAAAATGTTTGCACTAGTTTAAAGTGAATGACATTTTCCATGACTTCAAAATCTATAGTGTAAGATAATGCTTTATTCATGCCTTCTTGAAATGCAAAATAGTTTTTGTAAATGATGTGCTTTAACTACATAAGTATGTACATGCAAATGCATGCAAACAAACATTTTGAACTTATGAAATATGGCATTGTTTTCATCTAATATGCATGCGTTCTATACACTAATTAGAATTAATTATGATTATATTCATAAAATCATGCATGTTTTACATAAATTCAACTACCTCATTTTTGAAGTGTACGGATGCATTCACTATTTCTTTTGCATGTCTTTTTTTTGCTGGGTACTGTCGAGCAACATAAAATTCTTAAACTTTTTTCTTTTACCTCTCGTGATTTTGCAACAGCTTTTCTAAATAAAAAAAGAAAATTGCACTGTTCTTTTACACGCAAAAAGAACATGGTTTCGACATGAATACGACGATCATATTTTAATTTTCCTAATGAATTACTGTTGTTGTCCACACTTCTTTTAAAGGAGACAACATTGTCCAAAATTTAGAAATTGCATTTTGGAAATTTTCATTTTTTACAGCAAAGCAACATGTGTTGAGGAATACATTCATACTGTAATTTTTTTGCGTAGAATAAATATTATTACTTTGACAAACGATTAGAGAACATTGAAACTGAAACGAAATCGGCGTTATGGTAGAGTTACAGCAACATTAAAATTGTCTTGATTAAAAAGGCACTGCGTTAGCTGGTTCAACGCTCCACATTAAAAGGGAACGAGAAATACCTATGCCACCTAAAATCATCCCACTACTCACGCTAACAAAAAAAACAGATATCAATGTCGACCGCTGGATTTGAAAAACAAATATTAAGTAACGTGATTTATACTATAGTGTCGTTATTATTTGTTTGCCTCTTTGTTTGTTTGCTAGTTACTAACCCTTAATATTGTTGTTATCACTAAGTTACTTAATATTGTATAGCTGTTAAGGCAAACTCATTTGTCAGCTTTTCTGTGCTCAGGCAGAGATTTCCACAATACGTTTATGATCACATAAAGTATATAATTTCTGAATCCTTTTAGGTAGAGAAGTCGATTTATCAATGTCTGTCTGTTATTGTGTACGTGGAAATCAGTTTTTTGAAGCCGCCCAACATCGTCTAGACTAGTGTGTGTCATTAAAATATCAGATATGTTGTGAAGCAGATCGGTATTAAAAATCTGAAAAATCGATCCATAAACAACAGAGATATTAGGAAAAAACAAAACCACCTCGATTTTTTACAACACATCTATACGAATTTGGTATTCTGGTTAAAGCGAACTCGATTGTCACAAGAAATTAATATTTTTATATACATATATATCTTTTTCAATTATTGATACCAACTTATTTTATAATTTTAAGATGGGATGTTTTTAATCGAATAAACTCATTATAAAGAAAAATTAAACTACGTTACGTATTAAATATTAATGAGTAGGAAATTGTGTAAAAATGTATATGTGTGTTTTGGTGTAGGTGTTTTATTTTGTATGCTTATTTATGTATACGAATGTATGTAATGCAGCTTCGTAAGCCATATTGCTGAAATTGCGAGATCTTCGTTTATTCACTGAACCTCGCGCGAACATGATTCCACACAAGATTTTAATATATACATGACGACATATCAATAATCAACAACAAGAGCATAGATTGAGCAAGTGTAAATAAGAGAAAGATTTAGAAAAATATGTTTCTTAAACAACTTATACTTGTAAGAAAATATATGGTTATATGTTGTTGCATATTTAGACTTTTGTAAAGGTTATATAAGATTTGGCGTTGCAGAAAATATCCCTCTTGTTTTGAATAGATCTATTTAAAAGTATTATACGAGGATGGACACATTTAGAATAGTTGCTTAGGTTTCGAACAATACATTAAATGTTTTTATAAGGTGATGCTTTGTGATTCAGTTTGTAATTTCTACAATATTGATTTCCGACCCCATAAAGTATATATTTTCGGAAAGCTTATAAATAGGGCAGTCGACTTGACCATTTCCGTCTGTGTTTCTGTCCGGCGGTTGGTAGATATTAAAATGTAGTATCAATCTTTTGTTAGTATCTGGAAATGAATCGCTATTGAAATCCAGAACGATCGTCCCATAACTATCTGAGATTTGAGCAAATAAATACAACTGCCACTGTTTTTTCGTATATTTTAAACACAATAATCAAAATTTTTCAGAAATAGGTTAATTTATAGTGGAACTTGTTATTTTTTTTAGGTACAATTTGCTTTTAGAGATATTCTCAAATAAATTTGTTTAAATCGGTCAAAACCCGGCAAAAAATAATTTAATAATACTTTTAGCTTAAGGATGTCAAATTATTAAAACTTATTATTAATTTTTGGGCATGCTAAAGACACCAGAATAGAAGCCATAGTCTCGAAATTATTGCCGTGAAGAACAAACAAATCGATTGGAAACTAACTGAGATATACGCAAAATAAATAAACAAATGCTACGGTATTTTTCCTAACATTTACAAAAGAAAATCTATTTGTTTTTATTTTTTTGCTTCTGGACAACATAGAGGGTCAATGTGTGTATTAAAAGAAGAGGCTTAACTAGAAAAATGTAAGACACTAAAAATCCAAAATGTCTACAAAATGGCGTACAATTAATTAAAATGTATATGAGTCACATTAAGTACATATTTAAAAATGTACCCACTTCAACCCCCTCATAATGGCATCTAAGGAAATTACTTTGTTAGTAAAATACAGTAAACAATGGAATTTCTCATTACGGAAACTTCCACTAAGCGCACACTATTGGCCTGTACCGGCAACGTCCTAAAAGTAGAGCATTGCATTCTTTTCACCGTACAACCCCCTTGTATAGACACATATTAATGGTCCCTTCGGTGTCTGCTCAAAAGAGATTCCACTGTATATGGTCAAAAATAGCAATGACGAATCTGCAGCCACAAGCTCTCATATAGGGACTTGACAAGTGGTCTTCAAATTTCAAGTTATCAAGAAGGTGTTAAGTCAAATTTGCGGTTTTTTTTTCATATAAAAAAAATGCATGAATTTTTCAGTGTATTGTTTTAAGAGCAAATGACTACGATTGAAAGTAGTTGTATTTGACCTTAGCTATTAAAAACAAGAATAATAGAGAAAAATTTAGTAAAACCAAACCAAAGTTTAAACTGTAATTTTTTGTCTTAACATCTTTTTACCTAACGACAAAGATAATTACTGCCGTGCTTAGGAAAAACGCAGTAAAATTAATTTACTGTCATTTTTAATAATTTTCTATTCAATTTATAAAACTCAATAAAAATATTATTTTAGAGTAAGAGCAGCATTTCAATTTTATCAAATATTTTAAATTTATAACATTTTCTAACCACATAAACAGTTTTCTCTGATATTTGTATTTACCTACACTTTACTAGGTATCTTATTCCTAAGCAGGGCAGTTCGTTTTTATGTTTTCATTAACGATTGCTATAGAAGTTTTGTACACGTCAATGTAGATATATAAGTTCCTAGGTTTTTTAAGTTTCATATTTTATTTAGAGAAGGGGCAAGGCATATCCATAAGGTATATGCAACGGCGAATTGATACAACAAAGCAACTTTTCATGGGATGTTTTATGTCAAGGCCAATTCGTATATCAGGGATGGAAAAGTTGTTTTTACATATTAAATATAATAAAATTTGATTAAAAACAGAATATAAATTTTTGAAACACATTATTAATGACGCAAAAGCAAAAAATATACATAAATTAAGCACATTTATTGTCAAAAAAGTACACTCAAGTTAATTGTTTAATACCGAAACCAAAATCACATTTCCTATCCCTGCATTAATAAATGAAATCAAAGCGAATTCAACCAATTTTGACAAAATGTTTCACAATCAGCTGGGCTGATAATTTCACCTGTATGAATTCGCCTTGAGAAGGGGTTTAATATTTTTTTTCTAAATTTTAAAATTCATTCAAAAATTTTTAATTTCCACATATCACATGAAGAAGCAAATGACCTAAAAACTATATTGTAGTGTTTCAATAAGAAATGAACTTTGATAAAAAGTAACAAATATGGAGACGGAAGAAAACCGAAAAAAACAAGCAAATATAACAACAACGACATTGTTTTTGTTATCGCACCTGAACGTAAATTGAGTAACTGAAAATGAACAAATACAAAAACAAAAAAAACAATTTCACTGTTTTTTGTGAAAATTCAATTATTTTATGCATATACATATGTATGTATATGTATACAGCTGGTGTGAGGTCGCCGAATTAAGAGCAGACCAGCCCACCAGACCAGCAGACAAAATAGGTATAAAAAAGATTTAAAAAAATACGTAATTATGACTCCCTAAAAAGTTTGTAGATTACCAGCTTAATTGCATACATACCCACATATGGGAGTGTGTAAATTTATAAAACTATAAACAATTGATATTTCTAAACATTTGATAACTTACCAATCCTTTGACCAACAGGCGTAGAAAATGGGTTGGTACCCACATTAAAAAATGAAGCCATTTTTGCTTATCTATTAGGGTTTTTTATTTGAATTACACTTTATATTGAATTATATGCAAATTTTTTATACCACTTTTTTATTTTACAATTTGTTATAACATAAATACAAAACAAATTATTTATTTTACATTTATTATTTTCTTCACTTGTTTTTTATTATAATTTTTTTTTCTAAGATTTTCCGTATTCACTTTTTCACTGAAGTGTTTTTTTTAGAATGACTACACAAAACAAAAACAATAAGAAATGTCAATTCTACCATACCATGGTGCCACTCTATATAAATCAGGTGGTTCAAGGAGGTGGTTTTTGTCCAAGATAATTTGACATTAGCTGTCAAATAGTCTTTAGCATTTGCAAGTTGTCAGTACTTTACCATAAACTGAGCTAAGAAAAGGAGAAAAATTTTGGTTTTCTTCAGAAGGGGGATTTGTCTAGTTAAAAACTTTGGCTAATAATAAAATAATTTTTAATATAAATTTAAATTAAATATGGCTTGTAATGCTAGCAAAGTTCCTTTGTTGCGTGTTATTACCGTAAGTACATTAAATAATCGATAAATGGGAAACAAAATGTGTTGTTGAGAACGCCAAATTATTATTACGTAAATTTAAAGAGAAACGTAACCAACAACTTACAATTTTTTCTTCCAAGAGTTTTTTTTAACAATGTAAAGTTATTTTTATTTATTGTTTAATTTATATGTAATAGAAACGCGGCTATTCTGCCTCTGCTTGCCCCAGGCCAGTAGGGCAGGTAGCCAATGTGGAATCTAAACAACTTGAGAACAAAGTCGTCGTTGCCTCTGCTGAAGCGCAATTGCCAGTTTCCCGGGTCTCTATAGTTTTTCGGTAAGTAGTAACCTAACTTTCAAATATAAAGCAAAAAAAACGGATTAATTTTTTTTTATTTAAGTGCTGGTTCCCGTAATGAATCTTACGAAACCCAAGGTGCCTCTCACATGTTGCGCGTTGCAGCTGGTTTGAGCAACAAGAATAGCACGGGTTTTACTGTTACCCGCAGTATTCAACAAAAGGGTGGTGCTCTGACTGTTAGTAGTGATCGTGAAGTTGTGGCTTATACTGTTGAGACAACTGCCAACCATTTGGAAACTGGTTTGCGTTATTTGCAGGATGTTATCCAACCTGCTTTTAAACCCTGGGAAGTATCTGACAATATTGCTTTAGTCAAGACTCAAGTTGCTAACGTGCCACCTCAGGTAAATAATACTATTAGCTTTTTTGTGTTATTTTTTTTTTACTAGTCAGCCTTTAAAATCTTTTATTTTTGTAAATTTTAGGTTCGTGCTGTTGAGTTGTTACACAAAGCTGCCTTCCGTACCGGATTGGGCAACTCAGTGTACATTCCCAAATTTCAAATCGGCAAATTGTCTTCTGAAACTTTGTTGCACTTTGTAGCCAACAACTGCACAGCTGCCCGTTGTGCTGTTGTAGGTGTTGGTATCGATCAAAACTCCTTGATTGGCTTTGCTCAAAGCTTAGAATTGGCGAGTGGTGGCAAATCCGGCAATGAATCTGCCAACTACTATGGTGGCGATGCCCTTAAGGATACACCAGGTAATCTAGCCCATGTTGCTGTTGCTGGTCAAGGTGGTGCTGTCAGCAATCCAAAAGAGGCATTGGCTTTTGCTGTTCTCCAACACGCCGTTGGCGCCAGCCCTGTCACTAAACGTGGTGCCATCAATGGTCCCTTCGGAAAAGCTCTCAGCTCGTCTGTTGGTGATACTACTGTCTCCTTCGCTGCCTTGAATGCAAGTTACTCCGATGCCGGTCTTTTTGGTTTTGTTTTATCTACCGATGCCCGACAAGCCGGTAAAGCTGTTGAATCCGTTACCCGTGTTCTCAAATCTGGCTCTGTCTCCTCTGATGATGTCAACCGTGGTAAGGCTCTCCTTAAGGCTGCCATTTTGGAGGCCTATGCTTCGGACAGTTGCCTCATTGCTGAAATGGGTTTGCAAGCTATCCTCACCCAACAAGTTCAAGGGGCTGATGCTTTGGTGTCGGCCATCGATGGTGTTACGCTACAAGATGTCCAACAAGCTGCCAAGAAGGCCGGTTCCTCTAAATTGTCTGTTGGTGCTGTGGGCAATTTGTCCCATATCCCCTATGCCTCGGATTTGGCTTAAACTGCTGCATTGTTTAAAGATTTTTATTTAAACTAATTTAATATTACTGTAATACTTATTGTAAAAGAAAAACCATTGAGGAGATAGCATAACGAAAAAATAAATTTGAAAAATTATTTGAAACGCCATTAATTTACTACAAAAATAATAATATACCTAGTTCCAATTGTATTCAACCGACATTATTATAAAAAAAAATTAAAGAATTTCTTCAAGGATTTCAAATAAATAATACTATGAACTTTAATAAAACGTACCGTTATTTGTGGGTATATGTCTTTGTTCCAATAAGCCAAGTTTAAAAGCAAGTAACACTAATCTAATCCATGATAAAAAAAAATTACTAGGAGTGGGCTCGTTAAGAAAAAAGCGCAATGGTTTTAAGTGTTATGGCAATTTATCTGAGACGTTGGAAGATGTTTTTTTTTTTTATTTATGAGAGAATATATGTGTTTTATAGTTAATAAGTAGACAATTTTTAAAATTATGATTTTATTATAAATGCTACAAAGATATTTTACATAAAATATTAACGTTATTTTACATAAAATTAATGATTAATACAACTTAATTAAAGAATAAGAATATTTTTTTAAGAGTTGTGCAGAAACACAACTAGGCAATATATATTATTAAAGATACACAAAATTAAAATATATATGTATGTAGGTATAAAGATAGGCAACACTTATTAAATTTATAAGTACTTTGGAAAATTACAAAACAGCTACAATTATAATAACGACCAGTAAAATAAAGATTATTACCCAATAACCTGTAAAGAATTGAAAAAATAGAAAATATTATTTTCCAAATGTTTGTTGCTTTATGTACCCCAAGTGCTATCTCTTCGATTGACCAAACCAATATTTCTAGTCTCTAGACTAACGCCAGTTTCCACTCTATCGATCGTATTAGCTAAATTATCTAAAATATCTACAGAACGATTTTGGAATATATGTATATATCTTAAGCTTTAAAAACATTCGATAGTAAACCATAATTTACGTTACCATTTTGGTCTTCGACTTCTTGGCCCAGCTGTGTGGCTAACTGCCTTTGTCGTGATAGAGTTTGCGATAAAGTTTCAAGTCCTTGATTCTGTTGCTCTAGCATGTCAATTTGTTGTTGTTTCATTGCCTGAACATTATGAGTATCTATTATTGGAGCAGCATCGCTATCTTCCCCTGCATTAGCAGTAGATGAAGAGGTAATTTGTAGTAAGGACGCACGATCGCTACGCGCGGATTCGAGGTATTTTCTTTGCAATTGCTTATGTTGAGCTTGCAAGGCATTCAACTGACGTTGTCTACGCTCAGTTTCCTCTAATAGCCTTTAAATAAGTTTTGTCAAACAAACAAACAAAAATCATTTTAATATATCTTACACTGCTTTATCTGTAGTTGATTCATGTAGCTTTAATTTAAGCTCTTGTAATTCTCTTTCAAATTGTTTTAGACCAACGTCTATTGCTGCCGTAAATCGATTGTATTCTGATGATAGATGTGGCTTATTATCCCTCTGATTCAATTGTGATAATAAAGTCCTACTTAATCGATTGCAAGATTCGAATTCAGTAAGCCTAAAAATTATACAAAATAAATCGAAATTTTTCGTATTTCCTTTTTTTAAAACAAACCAAGAATCAACATCTACTAAAGCCATTATATTAAAATTTTTATCTTCTAGTTAATGAGGACAAAATTTACTAAAAGAAAAACAAAAAATAAGAAATTAATTAAGAATAATCACAAGATTAAAAACACTAAACAGCTGGTGGATAAAGAAACGACAAATCAAAACAAAAAAATATACAAAGTTCTGAGAATAACATATGCAAAAGCAGAGTTGTTGCAATATGACACATTTTTAAACCATAACAGCGTTCACTGATACAGGTGGTAGTGCCAGCCCAGGGTATCAATTCTCGTTCTATGAAACTATGAAATGAAAAATTTTTGTGTGTAATATCATATGGTGCCACCATACCCTTTGCTATACAAAAACTTTTTCATTTCACAGTTTCACAGAACGAGAATTGAGCCCCAGCAGACTAATTTTTTGTGTGATAATAGTTGTCAAACTCCATATATAAAAAAGAGATTTTTGTGCCATAAATGATTAATTAAGATCCATATATAAAAATACAGAGACAAAAATATAGTTTCTTTACGCTATTATCCAGGGTACACTTATACAGGTGGCGGTGCCAGCCCAGCTAATTATTTTTTTGTGAGTCAATGTTTGTCAAACTCTATATAAAAAAAAGAGATTTCAGTGCCAAGAATTGTCAAACTTCATATCAAAAAAAATAGACGAAAATTGCTCTCCTTTACGCTATCACCTTATGTAATTACACCATGCTATTACCTTATAATAATTACACCATGATCAAGAAGAAAAAAGGTTCAAATGCACATGCTAAACAAGATCTGAGTTGAATAAATAAATAAAAATTTGATATAATTTAAATTATTTACTCTAAGTAAATAAACACAAAATGTGTTTTCAAGGGAAAAAACAGAAAGAAGCACAGAGTATATATAAATCACTACATATAAACAAGCTCCGTATTCATAAAAAATATTTTAGGTTTATTCATAAAATTTAATAAACATTTGTTGGTTGGGTATAAAGAGTTTTTAATTTTTGTTTCTTAATTTGTTTAAAATTCTCATATTGTTTTTGTAACAACTTTTTCATAAATTCTGTGGTTAAGCACCAGTGAAATGCATATAGACCAGCTTAAATCCTGTTATGATATGAATTCACTCATTCATAACTCTTTTAAGTATTCAAGTACTATGTTCCAATAATCCACATTTTGAAATTTGTTAGGAGAATATCCTAAATAATTAGTAAATTTTTATGTTTACAAAAGAATTTTTATGTTTCGGTTGCCCTCAATTTTATATAAAAGGATTAAAAAAAATTAATAAAAATTGTTGGTTCGGTGTATATAGATTTTTTAATTTTTGTTTCTTGATTTATAAAATGTTCATATTGTTTTTGAAAATTTTAAAAAAGCTTGTAACAATTTTATACTCTTTCATAATTTTTGTGGTTTAAAGTTCTACTAATGATCTGGCATAAGCACCAGTGAAATGCATATAGACCAGCTTAAACCAATAAACAAAATAAATGAAACACTTTATATATAAAATAAAATAGTGTGGTATATTTTCTACTCCTTATAAGTTTAACAAATAAAATGCCATTAACGTTAATATTCAACATTTCGATTCGGTACTTTAATATTCAGTTTCCTGGAATAAAAAAATCGCTAAGTAAAAAATTCATCAAGATAAAATAGCTCCATGTTTACTCAATTATTGAGCAAAAATCGCTAGCTTATCACCTCTAAATGTGAAAAATCTTTATTGAAGAAAAGTTTAGTGCTGAAAGCAAAAATTTTCACTATAAGAATTTTCCCCTACGCAGAGTGTGTTATAAGCCAGCTTACGCGTGTTACGTTAAAAAGTTTATAGTTACAAGAAAAGTTTATACAACATAGAAAAGAAAAAGAGTAAAAGAAATTTGTTCAAGGAACGCTTAACAATTTTAAAATTTAAGCAGCAGTCAAAAAAGCACAAATCATAAAAAGTACGGCGCCAAAAAACCTTATACGCTTTACTTACAAAGTTAAACGAAAAAGTCCTGGTTCCCCCACAAGAAAAAAAACACCTAAATTTTTCTGAAGTAAAAAAAAAGTTGTTAATAAAATATTCTAATAAAACCTAGTAACACACGTATTTGTGATCGCTCAAAAATTGAAAAATTTGTGTATTATTATTTGTGCTATAAACAGGAATTTTAAAAATAAAAAAGATTTTTCCTTAATATAAAACAAACAATCGCACTGAAGTAAAAGTTCCAAGATATTTTACATATTCTAATTGATTAGTAATTTTGGGATTTAAAGAATTTTTCGTGCATTTTTTTGTGTCTAGAAAAATAAAAAACTACCTACAACTAAAACAACAAGGAATTTGGAAACTAGTTTCTTCCCTTTTTAACGTAAAATAACGGTAAGTTTTGTGTATATTTTTGTATAAGGTTATATTATTTTTATTTTCTACCATTTCAAAGTACATTCCTACATACATAGTTGTAAAAAGCATCGATTTTCTCTTTTAATTCATCTTCCTTATGTGATTATTTCTCTGAATATAAACAGTGATAGAATTCTGATAAAAAGAAAAAGCGTCTTAATTTCTTAGCATCCATTCAAAAGAATTGCATGTTTTATATTTATCCTATATGTATTTAACTTTGACTGGCCATTTAAAAACCAGAAAATCGAATCTTTGAATTGGGTCACTATGTCAACAATACTAGTCATAGAAAAATACAGAAGACATCGTCGTAAAGTAATCACACTCGTGCACGTCCACTCCACATATACAGGCATTTTTCAATTATTTTAGTATTGTCTACTTAGCTTTTTTAGCTTAAAAAATTATAAGTAAAATAAAAAACACCTTTGGTTAATAAAACTCTAATTTTTAATTCAAAAATACATAAAAATATGTTTGTAAATATGTACATTGGGTAGTAACAAAATTCTTGGCTTCCTACCACGAAGTACGTTGTGTTTTGCTTTTAACTGAAATCGTTGTTTTGTTATACCCTTCACCTGTGGTGTACAAGGGTATATATAGCTTTGTCATTCCGTTTGTAATTTCTACAATTTTCATTTCCGACCCCATAAAGTATATATTTTCTGAAAGCTTATGAATAGAGGAGTCGATTAAGCCCTGACCGTCTGTCCGTCTGTCCGTCTATCCGTCTGTCCGTCTGCCCGTCTGTCCGTGTGTTGGTTGAAATCAACTTTTAGAAGCAACTATATGTTCCTCAGATCTGTATATGGTACCAATCTCTTGGAAATATCCAGGAATGAATCGCTATTGAAATTCAGCACAATCGCCCCATAACTTTCTGAGATATGAGCAAAAAACCACGACCACCTCGTTTTTTTTCACAATTACAACAACAACATACATACATAGATACATGTAAAAAACATACCAAACAAAAAAAATTACAAAAAAAAAAAATATTAAAAATAAGAAAAAAATAATAAAAAAAACTACAAAAAAAAAATTTTAAAAAAATTTAAAAAAAAATTTAAAAAAATTTTTTTTAAATTTTTCTAAAAAAATTTTTTGAAAAAATTTAAAAAAAATATAAAAAAAAATAATAAAATATAAATAATATATTAAATAAAATAAAATAAAATTTTTTTGGCTCAGCTGGGATTCGATGCCACATTTATTCTAACGTGTACGTATGCACGTATTTTATATGGGATGAATGGTGATACAAACAATTGTTATTGCATGACTACACGTTGTGAAGGGTATATAAGATTCGGCACGGCCGAATATAGCGCTGTTACTTGTTATTAACTAAAATCGTTTCCGGTCGATTTGCTAAAAACTTCGCCCACCAATACAATTTTTAAGTTTACAATATTAGTAATTAAATACCTATGAAAAATTTTAAAGTTATTGAGTGATGGGTTTACCTAATAATGGTTTTTTAACGAATTCCGGACCCCGCCACTAAATTTTATTTAGAATATAACTATAGGCAACTATTAAAAAAATCAAAAATTTTTTTAAATTGTAGACTTATGCGGAAAATTTATATTGTTTAGGGCAAAAAAATTGTAAATATTTTTAATCTTAATTTACCAACGCACCTCCAAATTTAAATAAAATATGTTCTTGGTCGGTGAAATATATAACATTCTCGAAAACCTGTAATTTTCGAGCTTAAAGTAGAATTCTGAATACGATTTTTTTTTACTAAATTTCTTAACATACATATGTGTTGGATTATAATAATATAAATAATTATTTATGAAGTATAGGTACTCACTTTGTAGGTTTCTTCGTTTTTATTTTTTTGTCTCGCTCATATTCTTAGGTACGTAATTTATCGATCACATTCGATATTTTACTTAATTTATTACGGAATTGAAATAAATAAATAAATAAAATTAATTGTTATAGCTATTTCTGGAGGCCTACGTCATATAAACAATTATTTTTGATTTGATTTCATAGAGATGTTTTGATGTAAAAGCGAATTTTGTTTTTTTTTTTAATTTAAAAAAAAATCAATGTTTTTATAAAAAATTAATTTAATTTAAACAAATTGTATGCCATAATCCTGTTTGTGCAATTTTGATAGTTTGTTGCTGTAGTGTTCAATAAATTTTCAGTAAACCAACACTAAATTGCAAAAAACAAAAAATGTTCTCGCCTTTTAACCAGAATATGTGAACTAGGTATAAATATTTTAACGCGCTAAACTCAAATCTGTCATTAGTTTTCTTCCATCTTTTATTGTATGTGCATACCTAATATTTCGCCCAAAATAAGGGGGTTATGCTGAAACATTATAATTTTAACTTGAGATCGACTAGACCGATTTTAATGAAAATACCAGAAAATAGTTAACAATAAAATTCTTTTTTAAGTCAACTTAATAACGTTTTTAATATTTTTATGTGTTTAGAAGCTATTTAGAAATAAGTGACGATATTAATTTTTTAAGAAAAATGAAATTTTATTTAGCGGGTTTAAATCTCTATAGTTCACATATTTTAACGTAAATATGATTTAAATTGCCCAACTTTATCCATATTTTCTTTTGAACTTGCTTTTATGTTTACACACGACATTTTGTTTGCCAATTTTTGGTTTTGTTTAGCTTTTATTTATTTCCAATTTGACATTTGTGCTTTAGCCGTAAATAGCAATAATAAAAATAAAAACACATAAAACAATATAATTGATTTTAATTAACGCTTTTATATAAAATGTTTTCACTAAAATATTTTTTTTGTGTTTTCTTATTTTTAAATATTTTAAACGTTTAATTTGTGAAGTTTTTAAGTCAAATTTTAAATTACTTACACACCAAGAAGCGAAACACCGAATGAAAAGAAATGTCAAATATTAAAAAAAAATTGCTTCAAATAGCCGAGTACCGGCGATTATTTTTCCCTTTTTGTTCTCCTCACCTAAACAAAAATTCGTTCAAAATGGCCCGATAACGATCGCCATTGACTGTAACGGCCACTCCTTGCTCATAAGAAAAATGGCCCAATTATGCGTCTGGACCAAAATCCGCACCAAACACTGACTCGTTTTGGGTGTATCGGCTTTTCAATGTATGAGTGCGGGTTTTCTGTGCCCCAATTGCGACAATTTTCCCTGTTTACATACCCGCCAAGATCAAAATGAGCTGTATCTGAAAAGACGATTTTTTTTTGGCAAAATCCGCATCTTCTGTAAGTCGATCGCAGGCCCACTTAGCGAAGCGTATACACAACCATATTCGTTTAGCGGAAGGATAAAACTAATTATCAGTCAAATCAGACATGAGCTAAGTGTTACCATTCACGAAATAAGCACTAGTTGAAAAAAAAAGTTAGATGGCGGACCCTTTATAAACTCAAGAATTGCCCAACTATAATCGTCGTGTGTGACCATAGACTAATTTAAATAAATAAAACGAATCTGCACATACATATTTGTCTTTTCAAAGAATTCTTTCTTAATGCAACATACTTGGCATCATTGGTTTTATATTTATTCTTCGTAGTAAAAAGACTCTCATATTGAATGTAACCAGCCATTCAGAAATAAGCAAAAACAGCAAATACAAAGCAACAACAAATCTGCACATTTTTCTTGTTCCCCATAGAAGCACTTGTTCTTGTTTTTCTTGTCTTCTCGTTTTAGACAAACAAAAAACCAAGATAAAAAAACTCTGAAGTCAAAAAGGAGCAAGCACATACATTATGAATGTAGTATGAAAACCACTTTTTTTGATACGATTTTCTGGCCGGGTCGGCTTTTGCTGTACGGTCGGTCATCTACCCACCTCCTCTATTTTTCTAGGTAAAGGATTTGTTCTATTTGTTGTAGGTATTCTAATAGACAATTTAAATACTTGAAGTAGCAAAATTGAACAGGTTAAAAGAAAAACTTTGTCTTTTAAAAATTTCGTTGCAAATGTTATTGCAAATTTTTTTTAAAACTATTTTTCAATTAAAAACTTTTTGTACTTTTTGTAAACACTTCTTTCTTCGTTGGTAGATTTTTTGCCTTTTTATTTTATTTAAACATATTTATTTACACCATTTTTTTATGTTAAATTTATTTACCTTACAGACAGGCATGGAGCACATGTGACTTTTCTCATGGTCAATTTGTTTTTAAAAGCGTGTTACGTTAGATGATGATTGTGTATTTATTTTTTCATGTGTGAGTGCCTGTGAATTTAAACTTTTCATAATTTCCCAGTTGATCATGTCTTCAAGACTTCATCAACGATGGGTAGAAGTAGACGTATTGTTTTTACCAGTAAATGTAAGAGTTTTTCTTCAAATGTACTGTTTAATGCACAACACCCAAAACAGTACAAAAATTTTATAATTTTTACTCTTTAATGTTTTTTGTAATTTTTTTTTAATTGGAGTACCGCCTGATACCGATTTCATTCCATGCTAGGGTTGCCATTTCTATTTAAAAAAAAGAGGACGCCAGCATAAAAAATGTAGGACATTTGCCCAAAAAACGAGGACACATTTAAAAAAAATTAAATTTGATAAAATTTACGACGCCATTTAAAATACAAAAACAAAATTTGTTTTTACGAAAAAACTTTATTTACAAAAATACAAACTTAACATATTCTGGTTTAATGGTTGAAAATAAAAAGAAAAAAAAAACAAAAAAAAACAACAAAAATTCATTGCATTCATTATCGGGAATGTACACTTTTAAAAATTTTACATATATTTTTCAACACTTCCAATTTGAGCCAATATATTACCATCGCATCTCTTCAAATATTTGTAAAACTCTAGGCAATCCATATCAAAATTATATACCCTTACTATATTTTTTGTTCAAGACTTTCTTCTATATCTGGAAAACAAACTTTATGAAAAACACACAGCTGACAAGCAGACCCCTTTGCCGAACTTTTTTAAAATAAAAGACTAGTTAAAATAGGCACTTCGATAAATAGCGACCATTAAGGATAATAAAACTAATTTTGTACAAAGAGAAGTTTTAAAATTTTACTTTTTCAAAACTAATTGTACGAGCACCTAAATCTTTTTTTTATACATTTTGTGATTTAAAGTTTAAATGTAAGAAAAAAAACTTCAGAGAAGGTGCAAAAAGACGGACAACCCCGGACATTTGCTAAAAAAGAAGTAGGACAGCCCCGGATGCCATTAAAAAGAGGTGTCCGGGGAATAGAGGACGGATGGCAACCCTACCCCAAGCTGCTTCTGTAATCCACAATTGTGTGTATGAGTGACATTAAGTCAGTAATGTTATTTTTACACAAAAAATGCCAGACCATAGCGTTTTTTTTTTTCTATTAAAAGGTGGTAAATCCAGGGTACACTTTTACGCGGTGCTAGCCCCGTTGAGAGTATGTTAAACTACATATTTAAAAAAATGATTTCAACTCTGGAAATTGTCAAACTTTATACATAAAAAGAGAGAGACAAAAAATCCTCTCCTTTACGCTATCACCTTATGTAATTACCAGCGTTGTCAACTTTAAAATTTCAAAAAGCACCTAAACCCCTAAAAAAGCGCGTAATTTTCATAAAAAATCACTAAGTTTAATATGTGTACAAATTTAACTTTACATTTGCTAATATAATCATTACTTAAAAAAATTAAAGCTTTTAGATGCCAGTTGCCCCCTAAAATAAATTATTTTACAAATGGCAATAAGACTGGAGTTTTGATTGATATCGATAATCGAAATACTAGTCTAAAGATATTCTGTTCTTTATATTATTAGGCCAAAAAATCCAAATGTACTATCAATGCAAATATTAACCTTATCAGGGTGTCAATTTGTGATCTAAAAAATTTTAAAATGAAAAGTATTTGCATATTAATTTCTCTTTTTTTATTTTCACCAAGGTTTGATCAACTTGAAACTTTACTTTCAAAATAAATTCTCGTAACAATTTCATTTTATAAGAAGTAGGTGGTTTACGTCTCATAAACCATACAGGATATCAACAAACCAGTATCGGAAATAAGTTACAATTAATAATAGACAAGCAAAACACTCAAATAACAGAAACATTGTATACTATCAATCCTTATAATCTTCTTAATTATTAGTTTTAGTATCATAAGCTGAAAGTATTATCAACATAATATCATTTTACAATTAGTAAATATTTTTTAGCTTTGTTAAGATACAAAATACGTAAGGGTAATTAAAGATATTTACCCTTACAAAAATTGTTTTCAATTAAAAAAATTATTTTCAAATTTAGTATTTGGTGTCACCGAAATAAAAATAAAAGCACTAAAAACTTTAAAAAAAATCACCAAGCACTAACTCGCAATTTTTTCGCTTCCAAAATGTTAAAAATCACCAAAAACGGTGATAAAATCACCGAGTTGACAACGCTGGTAATTACAGCATGGGTAAATCTACAATAAAAAAAACAACAGAATTTTATTGTTGCTTTGCCTAAAACAATAACAGAGAAATTCCCTGGATTTGAATTGAAGAAAATTAATAACAATTTTTCTAAAACACTTCACTATATAAAATTAACCAATTTTTGAAATAAAGTCTGTCCTAATAAGAACGACGAATTTTTATTTGCCACCACAGACTATAAGATTTAAAAATAAACAAGTATTCAATGGATAACGTTTAGTTAGTGTAAAAATTTTAGTTAAAAAAATTTAATTCAATTTGATAATGCTACAACACCCAATTAGCAAATTCACTGCGCATGGTCCCTTGGCGTGATATCTTGCACTAAATAAACCTTGTACGAGTGAAAATGCGTACAAAAATTCGTTATAAGTATAGAGTTTTTGTAAATATTTATTGCCGAATTGAAGCTCCTGAATTCTAGGACAAACTTTACCTTATGCGGCAATATTTTCGAGTGACCGACCAGGACCAACAATGGTCTTATTCATAAGCGAAAATTTAGTCTCAAATTTTGTAAGCAAGCGCCTCTCTATCATATCATTTGCACATATGTAATTGCCACCAAAATCTTGACGTTATTACCGAACTGTTATGGTAAATATTTCACCATTATTTCAGTGTGTTTTGTGGTCTGTACGTGGTCTGTCAAAACAATCAATGTACAACTTGTACGAGTATTAACAAAATGGGACTAGTTTAAATCTGGCCCTCATGTTGCAATATCCGATATAACACAAAAAATGCATATTTTTAGTTTAATTTTAATTTAAAAACAAAAACTTATTTTAAACAGCACGAGTTTTTGGTAACAACAAAAATTTTAACGTATCGATCCGTAAAACTAATAAAAAAATCAACTGACTTTTTAACCCCCATTTATAGTAAATTCTCCTTGGGTTTTTTTGTCGATTGGATAATTTGTCAACCGAATAGCTACTTATTTGAAAAATAAAGAATAACAAATAAAAATGTTGATCTATGTTGCAACTTAATGGTTATGTTTGCGCTACTGTTTTTCTTCTTATTTACACTGTTTTTTTTTTGACTTGAGTGTACTGTTTTTCCAAATAACAAATCTGGCTTCCCTAGGTACAAAAAAATATTTAATCGTGGAAGATCAGCTAAGTAATTTGTCATCCGATTTAGTATCGTTTTTAAATTGTCTGCGATGATTTTGCCAACTAGGTTGTTAAAAATATATTATTTAAATACATCTGTGTGGATGCGTACATACTTGTATTTACTAGTATTCCACTTCATTTTAATCGTAGTTAAATATTTATTTTAAGTTGTATACTTGCAACAGAAACTTTCAATAAAGAAATTTTCTATATTTATAGAAAATTTTTAAAATGTTTCTTAATTTTTTTTGCAGGTTTTTAATTTGTTAAAAATATGGGTTTGTAAAATTGCTAGCAGAAAACGGACCGCTTTTTCTGACCCAACAAATCACTCACCCTTCTCCCCTCTCCAGTTCCCATTAGAAAGACCGATTGTCTTTGTACACAAAAGACATTACGGTTTGGTAACTTTTTATGTGACAATAAAATAATATGGAAAATGGAGGACATTTTGTTGATAGTTTTTAGGAAATCTACAGAAAAATACAAATGCCATATCTCCTTAACCACTGGGATGATTTCGTGCAAAACTTCACATAATCTAAAGACTATCACCAACGTACCCTGAAATTTTAGTTAAAATCGGTTGACCCGTTTTCGCAGTTAGAAGATATACATATGTATGTATGTACAGTGCAGGTCAAAATAACAGCACCAGTTACATTCATTTCTTATAAAAAACAAATTAATATTAATTTAATAAATGTCAAAAACAATTACATATTTTCTGTTCTCCTACAGCGTGATTAGTTTTTGTAAAATTTCATAACTGTAAGCTATGATCGATTATTTGTTAACATATAAAACTTTGTGCGGTTAATATAAGAACTTCATTTAGCTTATCTTTAATTTATTCCTTTGAATTTTGCAAAAAAAAAACAAGAGTGCTATATTCAGCCATGCCGAATCTTATATACCCTTTACAACGTGTAGTCATGCAATAACAGTAGTTTGTATCACCATTCATCTCATGAAATACGTACATACATATAAAAAACATACATATATAAAAACATCCCATTGTAAAATTAAAAATTAACGTATGTATGTTAAAAAAAAAAAATAAAAAAAATATAAAAAAAATTTAAAAAAAAATTAAAAAAAAAAAATAAAAAAAAATTAAAAAAAAAATAATTAAAATTAAAATAATAATTTATATTTATTATATAAAAATTAACGTATGTATGTTAAAAAAAAAAATTAAAAAAAAAATAAAAATTTAAAAAAAAATTATAATAAAAATAAAAATGTATTAACCCGTATGTGCTCAACTTTTTTTTTCATAAAAAAATGGAGTTTTGTTTTGTTTTTATAAGTCTAAGTAATATTTAAAAGAGGTTTCCTAAATGTAAAATAATAAAAACTATGCCATTTTGGACATTTCCACCGCCCCGATTTTGGGGCGCTGAGCACCGCAGGCCACATAAAATCTTCTCAACATTTTTAATATATATTTAATGAAATTACTATTTTAGATTATTACATTTTTTTATTTTATATATGAAGAGTACAAACATACGTATTATTTAAGATTTACGATTTAAGAATGGAAAGTTTCAAAACAATTAGTATGGCATCCGACGTCACATTTTCGGCATTTTTTTGTAGTATTTTTATGGCATTGGCCACAGCGTATCTGGGTTGCACTGGAAATAATTATGTGACCAGCTCCATCAAGACGGACATCATCTGGCACCCTCCTTTTCCTTGAAACTGGCTTAAGTGGACGGCCTATGGAGTGAGCCGATGCATACTTTCCCAGATAAGTAGTAACTACAGATCTAGTAAAAGCTAGGTAGTCGAGATTTGACTTCTTTTGCCCATCTGGAGATAACTTATATAGTTGGAAAGCGTTATTCATAGAAGCGTTTAAGGGCCACATCAAGAGTTGCCAATACCATTTCTTTTTATTTATGCTAATGCGGTAACAGGCTATATTTTGGTCAAGGCGATCCACGCCGCCCATATATTTGTTATACATTTGCACACAGAAAGGCTGTTGGATCGATATTTTCTTCTTCTCGCTGCTTGACCAACGATGTAGTCATGCACCAAAACGTATTGGCTTACCATGTATGTGCTGCTTTGTACTGTGATGTCCATAATACGGAATCATGGATTCATCAATGCTAACTTCATAATATTGTGGCCAGTACTGCATCCATTTTTTGTTCAATTTCTCCCATAAAGGTCGTACTTTTGTAAATTTATCGTTTACATCTAAAGCCGCGTTTTCAGAAACATGCAAAAACCGAAGTATCTGTTCAAATCTTGAACGAGATATTGCGTTAGCTACCCCAGGGTGGTAGGTATCGGTTCCAGTATCCCAGTACATACGATTTCTAGCTTGAACGTTACATCCACTTAGGAAAAATATTGCAAACACTAGGCGAATTTCATTTCTTGTTACTACAAATTGTTTACCTTCAAAAATCGCGTACCTTTTTGAACGTTCTACAAATAAGTCTATTATGTCATCATCGTAAAATAATTCAAACCATTCAACTGGAGACCTATTAGTATCCAAAAATTTAGGTGGACTCCATTCCCTTCTCTGGTGTGCCGGTAGATCAATTCCTTTCCATTTTCTTTTTTCTATGGCCTGTTTTTTTCTTTTTTAATTTTTAGCAGTAGAACTGGATGCGATTTGCGACAAGAGGCAAGCTATCATCACCTGAGTCGTCTTGATATCCTATATTGAAATGAATTCCAGGTCCTGATCTTCGCACGCATTCTAGTTCCGCTTCAGCCTGGAGTTGATTTCCTGTCAAATAGTTTAAATCACGCACAATTGCATCTTCTTCGTCACTATCACCATCACTTAATGTATGATTTCTGGGTGGGCATGTAAAGACAGTACGCTCAATAATATCACCTTCAGCCTCTAGTATATCTAAAATTTCAGCCAAAGACAATCTAAAACAACACAATAATAATGACGTAACTATATGCAATTAAAACAAATTATAACATAAAAACATATAAAGTTTCAAATTGATGTGCGAGCTCACGCTCAGCGCTCCAAAAATGGGGCAATTGATATAACAACTCTAAAAATTCATATTTCATAAGCAACAAATAATTTATGCCAAAAACTTGTTATTTAGACATCAATCCATAAAAAAAAAATACTTTACACGATCTTACTAAGAAATATAATAATAATAATCTTACTTGTTACTGCGCGACATTGTGATCACCAGACTTGCACTTTTTGTTTTGCCAAATGATACTAAAAATGGCCTTGAAGTTTTAATATTCTTAATATTAATGTTGATAAAACAAAAATAACGGTAAAAGTACACTCACAACATTAAAAAATTATTTCTTAGCCACACAGTTGATAAATATCTTACCGTTTTAAAAATGGAGCGATGAGCACATATGGGTTAAATAAAAAATAAAAAAAAATTTTAAAAAAAATGTAAAAAAATTTTTTTTTTGGCTCAGCTGGGATTCGATCCCACGTTTTCTCTAACCAGTATGTATGTTGTTGTTGTAATTTTGTTTTTGTGAAAAAAAAATCGAGGTGGTCGTGGGTTTTTGCTCATATCTCAGTTGTTTATGAACCGATGCTTCTGATTTTCAATAGCGATCTACTCCCGAATATTTCTGATATTTTAATACCTCACCCGGGTCCAAGCGATGTCGTGGGGCTTCAAAAAGTTGATTTCAACATACACACGGAAGGACAAACAGACTGACAGAGCTTAATCGACTCCCCTATTCATAAGCTTTCAGAAAATATATACTTTATGGGGTCGGAAATGAAAATTGTAGAAATTTCACACGAAATGACAAACCTATATATACCACTTCACTGTGTGAAGGGTATAAAATAAGAAAGATGTGAAGGAGGAAAGGTATTAAAAACTCACTTTAAGTTTGTAATTTTTGTTAAAGTTTTCGGTTAAAGTTTTGTTAAAGTTTTCGCGACTTAATTGAAAAGCTATTATTTCAAGGTAAATCGTATCCCGAAATAAGAATATTTCTTAACTATTACAATAAAATTTTCATAATGCATTAAGGTGTGTGACTAAAATGGAATCACGTGGCCAAAATCAAAAATTGTAAATTTGCTTGTGCAAACATGCTATAGAAATTAAAAAATTTTTAGCTATAATGGTAAGTGTGAAAACTATTCGTTGTGAAGACTGATTACTTTAAAAACGATGGAACGTTATTTGGATATGTAAATCAAAAATAACCTTTTTAATAGAAAAAATTCCAAAACATGTAAAAAAGTATTAAAATTTTTCTTTTATATTGTTGACGCAAAAGTGAAATATCTCAATTTTGCTTAATTTTCTAAATAACAACCGATTATTTTTTTAAAAAAATTAGATTAAGCGCTATTATTTTGACCGATTAATTTTTGTAAGTTTTTCAATTAATTAACTGATGTTTTTAAGCTTTTTAAATAAATAATTTTTTTTTGTTATTATAATAAATTACATACATCACAGGATTATTTATAACGTTTTCGGTGAAATCTACACAATATTTTTCAACATGTAAATAGATTTACTAAAACTTTTAAGTTGGTGCTATTGTTTTGACCTCAGCTGTACGTATTTTTTCATAATAATTTGATTAAAAGTAGATTTACAAAATAGATATGGAAACAGTGAATACTCGTTATAAAAATGAACAACCTCCATCTTCCTTTTAAATAAGAAAGTAGCACAGCTCTTACACGTTCTAATTAACGTTTACACACTCTTGAGTTTGTTGGTGAGAGGGGAAGAGAGAACAGGGGGCAAAGTACTAAAGCTAAGATTTTACAAGCTTTGTTGAACGTGTGAGAGTTGTGCAGGGTATATTTGAATATGGTTACCCTACAAATACTTTCTAGGGCAGGTTTACACGAAAATTGTTTCCTCCTTCAACCACAAAAACAAAATGTACACTTTTATATAGAAACTAGCTGACCCGGCAAACGTTGCTTTGCCATATAAAATATTTCTAGGAAATATTTTTTTAATTCAATAAAAGTAACTAACTTATTCTGAGTACTTTAAAAAAAACGTAAACCATATGTGTTATACGGTACGCAGATCTATCTTCGTTTAAAATTTCATCTAAGTCGTTACGTTATTTAGGTGCGGCTTACATTGTCCTTTTGGGTGGGTTACCCTAAATATTAAGGAGTATGAAAAATAGATGTTGACCGGACTATAAATTGTGTACAATTTGAATACAAACTACTTAAAACTATATCGATTAAAGTTTATAATTAAAAAAAGTGGGCGTTAAAGTAGGTGTGGAAAAAAATTATCCTATTAATCATACCAGTGTCTTAGTTATATTATCTGAAAATTTCAAGAAGATCAGCCCAACAGTCTGGCCTACCTGAGGGGGCGAGAAAAAAGGCGTGGCGATGAGTGGTATGAAAAATAGATATCAGACCTACTCGATATGCACACAAAACTTCATGAAAATCGGTCGAGCCATTTCGAAGGAGTTTAATCAAAAACATCACGACTCGAGAATTTTATATATTAGAGTTTATTTTGGTCGGTTCGATGAATTGTTGAATTTTTTAATGGAGAAAACACAATCGTTTTGAAGACACTCACAGCAGATTTAAAGTTAAAAATAAATAACATTGAAAAAACCAAATGAATTTAGTTTCTAAATCAAACTGACATCAATATTAGCCCAGAAACTGTGAGATAAATATTTAAACTTGAGTTTACAAATTTTGTTTAATAGTAAAGTTTTTTAGTTTTCTTTTTGAAGTTACTTGATTACCTAATACAACATTTGTGTTATTGTACAAACTATACATCTGGTAAAATAAATAACGTACCATACACGTTTCTTAAATATTCGACCTCAATATTTAGTCAGTGTGACATCCTGTACATCCCTGTATCGCATTCCATTACAATATCTGGCTTATTTTTAAAATGGACAAAATAAAAATAAAAAAAAATGGCAGTGAAATATTTAAGACGCAATATATAGTAAAAAAATCAGTCAGGTTTTTACCTTTTATCCCTCGATAGGTATGCATTAAATTAAAATGATTAACACCCGGTTCAAATATACAAACCCTTCTTAACATTTAATTGGCAATATTATTAAGTATTAAATTACATAGATAACAGTAATTGGGTGTTTTACATTTAAACAATACAATTTGAAAAAATAAATAAAGTAAATAATTATTTAGAATTAAATACTTGGCAACTATATCCACCCGTAGAAACAGCCTAAACAAACTCAATGAATATTATGTAATCTTAGTCGAAAAGTCTTTGTTGCAGAAATATCATTTCACCTTTGTAATATCCCAACTAAGTATTATTATAAATATTCTTAAGTATTCAATTATATTATTGCGGTGTGAAAATTTGACAAAGGAAAAGACACATTTCACTTTTAAATCGGATTAAAATTCATTGAAGTCGCTACGAAAAAGCAACTCCTGAGTAGCACATTTAATACTAAAATCATATAAATACACAAGTTTGAATTATTTAATTCAACATTTTATTTACTTTTTAATAACCCGATAATAATTTTTTTCTTGAAATTTTTTCATTATTAATTAATTAATTTCATTACTCTTAAGTAATTATTATATAATTTTATGAATAACATATTTGCTATGTGACGAAAGTACCACTGATCCCTATATAATTAACCAATTGAAAGTGGTCATTTTACGTTTAAAATCGCACATGTCCAAGCATACTTTTCCTGTGTTCTTCAATGCTTTTTCACAGGCCGAAGTTCTGGACTAAAGGGTGGATTTGCCTACCGTAATTGACACTATTGTTTGAATACCACTTAAGGGCCTTTTTTTCATAGTGGCATAATGTCAAATCGTAACAGAAATTTGAAGGCATTTTGTGCTGTTTAAAGAAAGGCAAAAGCCGTTTTTGTAGACACTGTAAAATATATATCTGGGTTTATCGTGCCTGATGCACAAAATTGTCTTGCCAATGGCTTGCCACACTTAATGAACATTACCTTTTCCATTAGTCACAAAAAAATCTTGACCCGAAAGTTGTGAAAAGTCTGTCACAACAAAGGTTTCATCATCCATCACACAAGAGATGACCTTCTTTTGTTTCTAAGCGCTTTACCGTATTGTAATCTAGAACTTTCTGAACTTTAAACAACTTCAACCCAGCATTAGCTTTGGTTCTGTGCACAAAACAATTTGGGGGCCATTACGGCATTCGATCATGATCGAAATTTTACTCGAACGATCGAGTTCGCTGTGCTTTAGGTATAGAGATTCTAATAAAAATTTTAAAATTTCGATAACGTTCGAATGCCGTAATTGGGCCCCACATCATTTAACTTTACTAGCTGCTTTTCCATTAGAAGTGTTCGGTGCTATTTGAAAAATTTGTCTTACCAAAATCTGTTAAACTTTTTTCTTCTTTCTGATTTCTAAGTTTTCGATCTCATATGTATACCATTTATATATATAACACTCTTTTTTAGTTATTATTTGCAAGATATTTATTTTTTCGGACAAACTGGTTTAATTATTCCCATAGGTTTTTAATCTGATTCATGTCCGGAGGTTGGGGAGGGGAATGCAATTGTTTGGGTACATTGTAAAGTAGCCAAGTCTTTATAATGGTTGGAAAATAATTTTGTATTGCCGTTGCTGTATTAGATTCCCTCCAAACTCTTTGTTTATCATATCCAAATCTAAATATGTTGAATTTAGACTCGTCACTAAAAAGATTTTTCCAAAAATCTATTCCGTAATTTTTGTGAAGTCACTTTTATACCCTTCACAAAGAGTGTAAGAGTATATATATTTTTGCCATTCTGTGTGAAATTTTCGCAATATTCGTTTGCGGCCCCATAAAGTATATATTTTCTGTAATCCTAGGACTAGGGAAGTCGATCGCAATGTCCGTCTGTCCGGATGTAGGTTAAAATCAGTTTTTTCAAGCATCAGATCTTTGGGGATGTGTTGAATTTTCTAAAAAAAATTTCATTCAATACTAACCGAAAACTGTATTTAAATTTAAATAATATATCGGTCGATATCGATATTTTTATGCAACTTTTTATAATATTTAATTTTAGCAAAATCCATTTGAATATGGTGTCAAATTCATTAATTTAAGGAACAATCTAACCAGTATTAAACATTAATACAACGTATAGTGAAATAACCAAAGAAAACAAGTAACACACATAGCCATTAACCTTATATAATCAGAACTACGAGTATAAACTTGCATACTTATCTAACCAAAATCGAAAATTCTCTTTAAATTTGTGCGTTTCCAAAAATTAATAAATACCTACGATTCGGTTCGTACTACTCGCATTCTCTATTTTGCTATTCTCCTATAAATCGTATTTAAAAATTAACCAGCAAAAATTCTCTTCCCACATAACAACTGCTAAGAATAAAATACATAATTGTATGACTACTGAGTTGAAGGGGAGGTGAAAAGAGTGTAGGGATTGTACGAGGTTTTGCTAGTTTAATGCCGGGTAGGTTTAGAGAAATATAGCAAAAAAGGAAAGCAAATATTATGATTCCTTTAGGTTAGAATGATTTTGTTTAAACGATATGCGATACCAACAATAAATTATGTTTCTAAATTTCCAACGAGCACCATGTGTTTTTAAGGGTGTTGTATGTATAAAACACATATACATAGTACATACATACACACATATACATACGTATGTATGTATATGTTTACATAGTTTTGTATATTAAAGAATGAGATCAGTGAAACCTTAACACACATTTTTAATTCCACCTTTCTTCATGCACAAAAAATACAACTGTTTATGATCAAGTTTGCATTTAAAAACTTGTCAAATTATGTGTACAAAATAATAGCATAATCGGATCATTAGTTTGTTTGAAAATGGATTCCGAAGAAAAAGTGCGTGAAAAAATAATAAAATTTTTTTTAAAAAATCCCAGTCGTACTTACAAATCTATTGCAAATGAGATAAAGGTGTCACGACAAACAGTTTCGCGTGTGATAAAAGTGTATAACGAACGTCGTAGTATTTAAAGGAAAGCTGGAAGTGGAGCTAAAAAAGGTATAACTGACCCACAGTTAGCTTCAAAGATTGTTAGTCTTCTAAACCAAAATCCCAACCTCTTAAACCGTAAAGCCGCCTCAAAAGCAAACTGTTCCGATTTTTTTGTAAGGAAGGTTAAAAGATATGAAGGCCTTAAGTCCAACAAGGTTCAGAAAGTGCCAGACAGAAATTCGAAGAAAACCTTGGATGCAAAAAGTCGTGCCAAAGAACTGCTTAGAAATTTTATCAACAAATATGAGTGTTGTATTATGGATGATGAGACTTACGTTCTTGCCGACTTTTCTCAGCTCCCAGGGCGAAGTTCTTATGTGGCCGATGGAAGAGGTAATGTCAATAACCAATTTAAGTTCCAAAGAAAGACAAAGTTTCCAAAGAAGTACTTAGTTTGGCAAGCTGTATGCACGTGCGGAGAAAGAAGCAGTAAATTTATTACTACTGGGACTATCAACACTGATATTTACATCAAGGAGTGCTTGCAGAAGAGGTTGCTAAGTCAACATATTTTTGGCCCGACCTAGCGTCGTGTCATTATAGTAAATCTGCAGCAGAATGGTATGAAACAAATAATATAGTGGTAGTGCCAAAAGAAGCAAATCCACCTAATTGTCCAGAACTAAGGCCCATCGAACGTTACTGGGCTTTAGTCAAAAGAGTGCTGAAGGATACAAAACAAGTTGCTAATACTACTAAAATTTTTTCCCAGAAATGGTCTTATTCCAGCAATAAAGTTACTAAGGATACCATCAAAACCCTCATGGTCTCAATTCCGGAAAAGGTGAAACAGTTCATCAAAAAAAGCTGCATTTTTACAAAAAGCATTAATATTTTAATTTACTGTTATTTTATTGTTAAACCACGCTATTTCCATTAAAATCGATTAATTCGTTTCAAAGTTATTGCGTTTTATTCGTGTTAGGGTTTTATCGATCTCATTCTTTAGTAGTCTTTACAGTGATTTGGGTATTTTTTAGAGGCACAAAACTTTTAAATGATACAGTGTTTTACAAGATCAAACTGTTAAGAAAACAATTTTAGTAGTATAATGGAAAAGAGATTCACTAAAATGTAATTTTGCTGTTGTGTAACAACGAAATGATATTTTTTTTTAATGTGATTTAATTTTGTTCTAAGTTGTTCGATTCATTTACAAAGTGGTATTGTCCCAAGAGCTGATATCGAAGCATAATGTAAAAATTTGTCGAATTCGACCTCATTTCATTTGTTTATGCAGGGATGAGAAATTATATACGTTTTTTGATAACAAATGTACCAAATTTATTCATATTTGTTTCATATCATTTATTATGGATTTCACAAATATATATCCTTTTTTAATTTAATTGTATTAAACTAAACTCTTCCATCTCTGATGTACGAATTCGCCTTGACCGTAAACATCTACTAAAAAGTTGCTTTGTTGTAGCAATTCGCAAGTTGCTTTGTTGTAGCAATTCGCCATTGTATTTATATACCTGTATGAATTAGCCTTGATCTCTTGCTTTATATAATCGCAATAACACTTCTTTATATCGCTGCTGTGCCATGTTTAAGGCTACAATTCGACGAATTGCCTGGTTAATATCTTCGACACAATAATCAATACTTTTTTTAATTTACTCTCAACTGAAACAAAAACGATTAGGAAACAATATAGTGACAAATAGCATCTACTTTAAGATTTTTTCAACGACGATTCCATTGTAAGTGGAAACTCGGTTCTTCACGTTGGTTGGGAAATGGAAATATTTTGAACATTTATGTCAAACTAAAACGTTTTGTATTCTAATCGTTAAATCGAAGAACAAAACTTCTGATTTTTATTCTGATACATTTTTATTTTTGTGTAACGAATGTCCTGTCCCGTGCGTTTTTTAAATACACACTTAACACTTTTATACGGTTGTTAGATCTGGCAACTCTATCGCTTGTTTTCAGTTTAGCTTGCGACTTTATCATAAATTTACTTGAGCCGGAAAAATACTTGTAAATACAGCGAAATATATTTGCTTCTTTGAAAATAAGGCCGGCGATTACAAAATATGCGGGTCCCCAGCTAGATGGCCTATTTACTCAAAGCAAGGTTTTCTAACACGACTGCGCCACATGCTATACAGCGCGTTAGCAATTTACTTATTAAAGGAAAAAATTGTCCAACGAAATGTTTTTCGAAATTGTTTAGTCAATTAGTTGCCAAGATCGTGTGATTTAATGCGTTTGCATTATTTTTTTCTGGAGTAGCATGTATCCATTGGTTTAGGCGAAAAAAACCAGCAACTGTTGACGACTTGAAGGATAAAGTTGTGCGGACCATTGCTGATATATGACCCAACTGCATAAACAACTTTTCTGTAAGTGGAATATCTAAACAAAAACAGCCTAAATTACCAGTCTCTAAAAAAAACTAAAATGGAGCATGAAATAAGACGGTTTGAAATCAGGTTATTGTTAAATAAAGCCCTTATAATTTGTCATGCGTTCATAAAAAGGTCCTAAAAGTGTTAAGATCTCATAAGAAGTATGACCAAAAGCACTTGAAAATAATGTTTTCTAACGAGTTTAATCAAAAGTTTTTAACATTATTAATTTACATCCTAATCCAATTTTTTTGTAATACTGAAGAGAAAAGTGCTCTCTGTATTAAGTATTAGAATCATTTGAATCTTCAATTGTTTTTATCTCTATTCTATTTTAGAAGTGGGTGTTTTATTTCCTTTTCAGATTTCCATCTTCTTTGTTGTTGTTCGTCATACGCTATTCCCAATGCGAGCATGTGCACAAAGAACAAACTCACACAATTTTTTGTTGTTGTTTATTTGTTGCCATTTTGCTTTCAATTTTATAAATTCAAATGCAAATTTGTTCAAGCAACAACGACAACAAGTACATAAGAAAAGCAACAGCAACAACAATGACATCGATAACAACAACCACAAAAACAAAAGCAACGATAATGGTTAAAAACGACAACAACTATACAATGAAACCATGCTGTTTCTTCTCTATCGCTATGACATAGGAAAAAATGTATGTGACTCTGTGTGAGTGTACATGTATGTATGTGTTGCTTTAAATCTTGATAAGACATTGCCTTAACTAAATACATTGCCTTAACTGACTCCTCATCAACCTGCTTTTCGTTGCTGGTTTGTGATGCAGCAGCAGCAGCAGCATCAGCAGCTCCGTTATTGTATCACTAGGTTGCTAGTTTACTGGTTTAGCTTGTAACAAACATGTCTCGTTTGCTGTTGGCTTAGTTTTTGTTTTTGTAACAAACATACAAAAACTATACATACATGCATGTGTACGAGAATATTCGTGTACATATTTTTTTTATTTTACATTGTCTGATATGAACAACCTTTGACACCATTGATAGCAGCATGTTTTTTAGGCTGTCACAGTTTTTGTTTTTAATACAATAATCGATTGTTTTTTTTTAATTAAACCATTTAATAGAAAATTAATTTAAATTTCATGTTTGTATTTATATGAATACGTAGTAAAAATGGGACAATTTTAGAAATTTTAACTAAATTTTTTTTATATAAAAAAAAAAAACGGGATATTTTAAAAATTTTTAGAATGTTAATGTGTAATTCGAAAGAAATTAATTTATGTGGTTTATCTTAAGTTAGCAAAATTTTTAGGTTGTATTTTATTATTTCAATCTATGTAAAAATTAATTTATTGCATAGCTTTAAACGATCAGAGGTAGGGCAGGACTTTGTTATACCTTTTGTATAAATGAACAATGAAATACGTTTTTTTTATATCTTTTATATTAATAGACAAGTCGATTTTTTGTTACGCAGCTTAAGCTTAGATTACACAACCAATTTTAATGAAATAAAATTACCATTTAAAACGAATTTTTCTGCAGATGTGCACAATCTTAATCAAATTGATTCAGTATTTTAGGAGTTATATCCCACTAAAGTTGTTACTGAAACATACACAAAAACATATGTGTTTAACAAAGCAAAATATAAATAAACAGGTTGAATACAAAAAGAACCGTTTTGTTTGCCAATTTCAACATTTTCAGTCTCACGTTGGATCAATTTCATTAAAAAATTTTACTAATTTCGAAATTCCAGCTTCATATATGAAGAAAATACAAAAAATACTATACAAATTTGAAAAAGAACGCTTTTTGTGGCCCAATATATTTTTAATCTCAACTTAAAAAACACAAAAAGTACCATAAAAATGGGAAAAAGTACCTTTCTGTGTTCCCATATCAATGTACAAATTCAAAATTTAAAATGTTTATATATATATTTAACAATAAAATATTTTAATATAAACAAATTTAAGTTAATAAATCTACATCCTTTTGCACAAAAACAAATATGTTCTAAAAGGTACTAACTGGTTTTCTGAATTTTTCACTTTCTGCCCCGTTATGAATGTGTTTCAGTTCAACTAAATTACATAACTTTTTAAGAAAACCCTATTAAAAATTGTTTTCCAAATTGGCCAGTTATTAGGAATTATACATATTTTTTGGCCCCCCAGAAGTTTTCAAAAGTTTCAGCTATATATTATCCATTTTTTATTTGACGATAATAAACATCAATTCATGTCCTATTTTATAATATTAGAAATCTTTTGTTTAAACTTTAAAGTAACAAAAAGACGTACAAAAGTGAATTTGAAAAGTGACAAAATCTTTTAATATTTTCTTGTGAAATATTTTAATTTAATTTTGTTTTCATGTTAATGTGTTTGGATGTTACATTGGGTACCAAAAAAGTACCAAACCTTTTTATCCCCTTAGGTTTGAACTTCCAAAAATCTCTACTTAGTGGCTCTTAAACATCAGAAAAGAAACCCACAGTCCACATTTTATGTCTGTAGATTTTTGCGCTGGTGCTGTTCGATGATAAATCAGTCAGTCATCAGTTACTCTCTTATATACCGATATATGTATTATGCTTTCACATAATTACTTTATTGCGAATACATGTAGATGGCCCGATCGAATGCTGATTCAGTTCACTTAAATTTTAGTAAAAAAAACTATTTGTTTGCTATTTTGTAGAGATTAAAATTAGAAATAAAATCTTAGGTCTATGCGAAATGTGTGTGAAGTTAGCTCCGTAAGTTAGCTTCGTTTTTTAAGTTTACCTAAGTTACATGGTAACTTAACATAACTCTCACTCTTTGTCTGCTACTTTAACAGAACAGTATATTTTTAGCTTAAAAACATTGTGTGCATACAAATCAAAAATGTATGCGTAACAGAATGTTAATATTAAGTAAAATCTATATGAACATACATATGTATATTGCAATTTCGCACACCTTAAAAAAATTTAAAAAAATTTAAAAATTTTATAAAACAAATAAGATCGAAAAACTCATTTAATAATTTTGAAACTATGTAATCTTTATTCAGAATTTATTTCAGATCGGAGATATATGACTTTGAAAAATAAAAATGTTAAAATTTTTGCTATATGGACAATTTGAAATTTGCAAAAAAAGGCTAAATCTAGAAATTGTGCTCCAATCAGACCTTTAGTGCTCGAATGCTATCATTCTAGAGATTTCAGAACCATATAGTCTATATTCAGAATTTATTTCAGATCGGAGATATATGACTTTGAAAAATAAAAAATGTTAACATTTTTGCTATATGGACAATTTGAAATTTGCAAAAAAAGGCTAAATCTAGAAATTGTGCTCCAATCAGACCTTTAGTGCTATCATTCTGTAGATTTCAGAACCATATAGTCTATATTCAGAATTTAGTTCAGATCGGAGATATATGACTTTGAAAAATAAAAATGTTAACATTTTTGCTATATGGACAATTTGAAATTTGCAAAAAAGGCTAAATCTAGAAATTGTGCTCCAATCAGACCTTTAGTGCTCGAAAGCTATCATTTTAGAGATTTCAGAACCATATAGTCTATATTCAGAATTTATTTCAGATCGGAGATATATGACTTTGAAAAATAAAAATTTTTAACATTTTTGCTATATGGACAATTTGAAATTTGCAAAAAAAGGCTAAATCTAGAAATTGTGCTCCAATCAGACCTTTAGTGCTCGAAAGCTATCATTCTAGAGATTTCAGAACCATATAGTCTATATTCAGAATTTATTTCAGATCGGAAATATATGACTTTAAAAAATAAAAATTTTTAACATTTTTGCTATATGGACAATTTGAAATTTGCAAAAAAAGGCTAAATCTAGAAATTGTGCTCCAATCAGACCTTTAGTGCTCGAAAGCTATCATTCTAGAGATTTCAGAACCATATAGTCTATATTCAGAATTTATTTCAGATCGGAGATATATAACTTTGAAAAATAAAAATGTTAACATTTTTGCTATATGGACAATTTGAAATTTGCAAAAAAAAAAGCCTAAATCTAGAAATTGTGCTCCAATCAGACCTTTAGTGCTCGAAAGATATCATTCTAGAGATTTCAGAACCATATAGTCTATATTCAGAATTTATTTCAGATCGGAGATATATGACTTTGAAAAATAAAAATGTTAACATTTTTGCTATGTGGACAATTTGAAATTTGCAAAAAAGGCTAAATCTAGAAATTGTGCTCCAATCAGACCTTTAGTGCTCGAAAGATATCATTCTAGAGATTTCAGAACCATATAGTCTATATTCAGAATTTATTTCAGATCGGAGATATATAACTTTGAAAAATAAAAATGTTAACATTTTTGCTATATGGACAATTTGAAATTTGCAAAAAAAAAAAGCCTAAATCTAGAAATTGTGCTCCAATCAGACCTTTAGTGCTCGAATGCTATCATTCTAGAGATTTCAGAACCATATAGTCTATATTCAGAATTTATTTCAGATCGGAGATATATGACTTTGAAAAATAAAAATGTTAACATTTTTGCTATATGGACAATTTGAAATTTGCAAAAAAGGCTAAATCTAGAAATTGTGCTCCAATCACACCTTTAGTGCTCGAAACCTATCATTCTAGAGATTTCAGAACCATATAGTCTATATTCAGAATTTATTTCAGATCGGAGATATATGACTTTGAAAAATAAAAATTTTTAACATTTTTGCTATATGGACAATTTGAAATTTGCAAAAAAAAGGCTAAATCTAGAAATTGTGCTCCAATCAGACCTTTAGTGCTCGAATGCTATAATTCTAGAGATTTCAGAACCATATAGTCTATATTCAGAATTTATTTCAGATCGGAGATATATGACTTTAAAAAATAAAAATGTTAAAATTTTTGCTATATGGACAATTTGAAATTTGCAAAAAAAGGCTAAATCTAGAAATTGTGCGCCAATCAGACCTTTAGTGCTCGAAAGCTATCATTCTAGAGATTTCAGAACCATATAGTCTATATTCAGAATTTATTTCAGATCGGAGATATATGACTTTGAAAAATAAAAATGTTAAAATTTTTGCTATATGGACAATTTGAAATTTGCAAAAAAAGGCTAAATCTAGAAATTGTGCTCCAATCAGACCTTTAGTGCTCGAATGCTATCATTCTAGAGATTTCAGAACCATATAGTCTATATTCAGAATTTATTTCAGATCGGAGATATATGACTTTGAAAAATAAAAATTTTTAACATTTTTGCTATATGGACAATTTGAAATTTGCAAAAAAAGGCTAAATCTAGAAATTGTGCTCCAATCAGACCTTTAGTACTCGAATGCTATAATTCTAGAGATTTCAGAACCATATAGTCTATATTCAGAATTTATTTCAGATCGGAGATATATGACTTTGAAAAATAAAAGTTGATAACATTTTTGCTATATGGACAATTTGAAATTTGCAAAAAAAGGCTAAATCTAGAAATTGTGCTCCAATTAGACCTTTAGTGCTCGAATGCTATCATTCTAGAGATTTCAGAACCATATAGTCTATATTCAGAATTTAGTTCAGATCGGAGATATATGACTTTGAAAAATAAAAATGTTAACATTTTTGCTATATGGACAATTTGAAATTTGCAAAAAAGGCTAAATCTAGAAATTGTGCTCCAATCAGACCTTTAGTGCTCGAAAGCTATCATTTTAGAGATTTCAGAACCATATAGTCTATATTCAGAATTTATTTCAGATCGGAGATATATGACTTTGAAAAATAAAAATTTTTAACATTTTTGCTATATGGACAATTTGAAATTTGCAAAAAAAGGCTAAATCTAGAAATTGTGCTCCAATCAGACCTTTAGTGCTCGAAAGCTATCATTCTAGAGATTTCAGAACCATATAGTCTATATTCAGAATTTATTTCAGATCGGAAATATATGACTTTAAAAAATAAAAATTTTTAACATTTTTGCTATATGGACAATTTGAAATTTGCAAAAAAAGGCTAAATCTAGAAATTGTGCTCCAATCAGACCTTTAGTGCTCGAAAGCTATCATTCTAGAGATTTCAGAACCATATAGTCTATATTCAGAATTTATTTCAGATCGGAAATATATGACTTTAAAAAATAAAAATTTTTAACATTTTTGCTATATGGACAATTTGAAATTTGCAAAAAAAGGCTAAATCTAGAAATTGTGCTCCAATTAGACCTTTAGTGCTCGAATGCTATCATTCTAGAGATTTCAGAACCATATAGTCTATATTCAGAATTTAGTTCAGATCGGAGATATATGACTTTGAAAAATAAAAATGTTAACATTTTTGCTATATGGACAATTTGAAATTTGCAAAAAGGCTAAATCTAGAAATTGTGCTCCAATCAGACCTTTAGTGCTCGAAAGCTATCATTTTAGAGATTTCAGAACCATATAGTCTATATTCAGAATTTATTTCAGATCGGAGATATATGACTTTGAAAAATAAAAATTTTTAACATTTTTGCTATATGGACAATTTGAAATTTGCAAAAAAAGGCTAAATCTAGAAATTGTGCTCCAATCAGACCTTTAGTGCTCGAAAGCTATCATTCTAGAGATTTCAGAACCATATAGTCTATATTCAGAATTTATTTCAGATCGGAAATATATGACTTTAAAAAATAAAAATTTTTAACATTTTTGCTATATGGACAATTTGAAATTTGCAAAAAAAGGCTAAATCTAGAAATTGTGCTCCAATCAGACCTTTAGTGCT